>CAWUFW010003637.1:0-1200000 GCA_963921515.1 Calotriton arnoldi
TGCGGGTCAGGCCACCACCTCCAACCCGTCCGCGGCCTCCAAGCCCTCCTAGTCCCTCCTTTCAGGTGCACAGTACGCCGGTCGGGGGCAGGGTCCGCCATCACCTTCACCGCTGGCGTTCCATCACCTCGGACAGGTGGGTCTTGGACATTGTCCGAAGGGGCTACTCCCTCCCCTTCGAGACCACCCCCCAGCCATGCCACCTCAATTCCACCGCATGTCAGGGGATCTCTTGGTGCTTCTACAGAAGGAAGTCACGGCCCTCTTGGCCAAGAGGGCCATCGAGCATGTTCCGACCCCAGAAGTAGGGCGTGGTTGCTACTCCCACTACTTTCTGGTGCCCAAAAAGGACAAGGAGGACATGCGTCCTATCTTGGACCTCCGGAACGTCAATCGCTTCCTCCGGAAGGAGAAGTTCAAGATGCTCACCCTAGCTCAGGTCTTGACTGCCCTCGACCCCGGAGACTGGTTGGTAGCGTTGGACTTGCAGGACGCCTATTTCCACATCCCCGTCCTGCCGGCCCACCGGCGTTACCTTCGGTTCACGGTAGGCCTCCAGCATTTTCAGTTCACCGTGCTCCCCTTTGGCCTTACCAGTGCCCCTCGGGTGTTCACGAAAGTGATGGCGGTGGTTGCAGCTCATCTGCGCCGGGCAGGGGTTTCAGTCTTCCCCTACCTCGACGACTGGCTGCTGAAGGCGGGCTCGTCCCAGGCAGTCGTCTCCCACCTCCAGACTACGGCCGAACTCCTGCACTCGCTGGGGTTCTCCATCAATGTGCCAAAGTCGCATCTGATTCCTTCTCCACAGCTCCTTTTCATCGGAGCAGTTCTGGACACGACGCAGTTTCGGGCCTATCCTCCCGAACGGCGAGTCCGGGATATTCAGGCTATGATTCCGATCTTTCAGCCTTTATCCTGGGTTTCGGTACGGATGACCCTGAGGCTGCTGGGCCTCATGGCCTCCTGCATCCTGCTGGTCAATCATGCCAGATGGCATATGCGGGCTCTGCAGTGGGACCTGAAGTTCCAGTGGGCGCAGCACCAGGGCAACCTGTCCGATCACGTCCAGATCTCGGAGGGGACTGCAAGACAGTTGCAGTGGTGGCTCTCGAACCGGAAATGGGTCATGGGCAGATCCCTCTCCCTTCCCCAGCCAGAGCACACAGTTGTGACGGACGCGTCCCTTCTGGGATGGGGCGGTCACATGGGAGAGGCGGAGATCAGAGGCCTCTGGTCTCCGGCGGAGTCCCGGCTCCATATCAACCTTCTGGAGCTCCGGGCGATCCGGCTTGCACTCAAGGCATTCCTTCCCTCTGTCAAAGGGACGGTAGTGCAGGTGTTCACCGACAACACCACCGCCATGTGGTACTGCAACAAACAGGGCGGGGTGGGGTCGTGGACCCTTTGTCAGGAGGCTCTGCGCCTCTGGACATGGCTGGAACATCAGGGCATGTTCCTGATGGTTCAACACCTGGCAGGTTCCCTGAACGCCAGGGCGGACGAACTCAGCCGCAGGTGCATGATGGATCACGAATGGCGTCTTCACTCGGAAGTGGCGCAAGGACTCTTTCTACAGTGGGGAGAGCCTTGGTTAGATCTATTCGCCACCGAAGAGAACGCGCAATGTCATCAGTTTTGCGCGTTGGAATTTCCGAGGCGGCACTCGCTCGGCGACGCTTTTCGTCACGGGTGGAGTTGCGGTCTATTGTACGCCTTTCCGCCTATACCACTTCTACCCAGAGTGTTGAAGAAGATTCGGCATGACCGGGCCCAAGTCATTCTTGTGGCTCCGGACTGGGCTCGAAGAGTTTGGTATCCCGAGCTACTCAGTATGAGCGTAGATCCCCCGATCCGTCTGCCTCTTCGGGAGGATCTTCTGTCGCAGCAGCAGGGGACGGTCCTCCACCCGAACCTGTCCAGTCTACACCTGCTTGCGTGGAGATTGAGCGGCGGCAGTTGATTCCTTTCGACTTGCCTCCCGAAGTTTGTGATGTGATTCTGGCAGCCAGGCGTCCCTCCACTAAGGTGGTATACGCCTGCAGGTGGAACAAATTTGTGGCATGGTGCACAGCAAAGGCTGTGAACCCCCTTTCTGCCCCTCTTTCTGAGGTCCTTCTGTTCCTTCTTTCTCTGGCCCAACAGGGTTCTGCCCTGGGTACCATCAAGGGTTATCTCTGTGCTATCTCGGCCTTCCTCAGGCTCCCTGATCAGCCCTCCCTTTTCAAGTCCCCTGTTGTTAACAGGTTCTTAAAAGGCATTACACACCTCTTTCCTCCTGTTCCATTTGTGATGCCTCAGTGGGACTTGAACTTGGTTCTTACCTTTTTAATGTGCGCTCCCTTTGAGCCTCTGCATAACTGTCCTCTTCGTCTTCTGACTCTAAAGACAGCCTTTCTGGTGGCCATCACCTCCGCTCGGCGGGTGAGTGAGCTCCAGGCTTTATCTTGCAAACCTCCCTTTCTGTCTGTTCATCCAGACAAGGTTGTTCTTCGGACGCGTCCGTCCTTCTTGCCAAAGGTGGTTACTGCCTTTCACATTGGGCAGACCATCACTTTGCCTACCTTCTTTCCGCCTCCGCATCCTTCCAGAGAGGAAGAGAGGCTCCACCGTCTGGACCCAAAACGTGCGCTCTCCTTCTATATCGACCGCACAAAACACTTCCGGGTGGATGACCAGCTCTTTGTTGGCTACGTGGGCGCCAAAAAGGTCGGGCGGTGCACAAACGAACCATCTCCCGCTGGGTTACCTTGTGCATCAAGACCTGCTATTCTTTGGCTAAGAAGGAGCCTCCTGTTGGGCTGCGTGCCCATTCCACCAGGGCAACGGCTGCTACCACGGCCTTGGGCCGCGGTGTTCCGCTGCCCGTTATTTGTCAGGCAGCTACGTGGGCCTCGCTGCACACGTTTACAAAGCATTACTGCCTTGACAGTCAGGTCCGGAGGGACGGCTTCTTTGGCCGTTCTGTCCTCCAGGACTTCCTTGTCTGATCTTTGTTCGCAGACCCACCACCGGGTTGGTATTGCTGGGGTATCTATTCTAAGGTAAGGAATCTGTCACTAACGTGTCTCTTTCAGATGCACAAGTTACTAACTTGTGTAACGATATATCTGTAAGAGACAGTAGTTAGTGACAGATTCCTACCGCCCACCCATCCTCCCCGTTCTGCAAACTGATTTCTAGGGTTAAGGACATCCCTTTCAGGGCCCTAGTATTTTTCAGACACCTATGTCAGCTTCTTGCATGGCTCTGCGTTCCTGGCGCGGAAAGTCGTGTACAGAACTGACGTCAGCGCGCAGGGGCGGAGCCTAAGTACTGCCCGCGACGTCATCCCGGCGATCACGACGCCGACGACGGACGCGGAGCCGCACGACGCCGCCTACCGACGCGCAAGGGTACTGCTACGCAAAAACTTTCCGGATCCAGCCTGACGCCTGGGGATATTCTAAGGTAAGGAATCTGTCACTAACTACTGTCTCTTACAGATATATCGTTACACAAGTTAGTAACTTGTGCATCATTACCTCAAAACCATGCTTCAGTCAGAAGACTCTGTTATTCCTTCAGTTGTATATGTCAAGGTGCAGCCCAATTCACATAAAGGTGTGATCTCTCGTTCTCATGGATCTCTATAATAAAAGAGATGCTAATTCAAACCCAGTTGATGTCTAGTTACGTCAGAACACTGTCCTTTCACCCGAATTAACCAACGGACATACCCGATCTGCCCATTCCATATCGTAACAAAATTCGTCCAGTCATCCCTATCGTACCAAGATTCATCCAGTCATCCCACTAGCCTCTTTTTTTATATTATCATTCAACCCCATGGGTTTTTTTTATAAACAATTTGCTCAAGCAAATATCCCTCCAAAAACGAGGCTATTAATGTCCTTTCAGCCTCCCCTTCATGTTCAATCTCAACAGATCCTCTACAACAGCACCAGAACAACTACATACCTTGTTGTCAGTCTATAGCCCTTGTTCATCGTGACCTCCTGACTGCTGCTCCTCATTAAACCATCTGGTAGACGCTTAGCTATAGTCTCCAATCCCCCCTTATTTAAGCTGGTTTTCCACCCAATCACAAATCATCATGCTTTTGCTGCAAAAAATTTCCCTATCTGGTCCTCTCCCTCTGGAGCCAATCAAAAACCTTGATTACTATCCCCTCATTAGTTTAGCTATTCGCCGTCTTTCCAGCTACTAGTCGTCTTTATTGAAGCTGGTTGTCCACCCAAACACAAACCAGCATGCGACAGCGGAGTGAAAGTTCCCTATCTCGTTCTCTCTCTCAGAAGCCAATCAGAGACCTAGATTACGATCCCCGCATTAATTTAGGCTGTTAGTCGACTATCCCGGCTGAAAAAATGTATCTCCACTCCCTTAACATTCTGCATGCAGAAATTGCCCTCATTCTTGCTTTCAATCATCAAATCTCAAACTATTCTTATAACTGTTAAATGTCTCCTCAATCCTCAGTTTCCATCATGACTTTTCCTTCCGGGCTTCTGTTTCCTAAGCCAATCAACGAAGGGCAAGACCGTACCGAAAAACGTCAAAGAATGAAGGAATCCCGGACTGTCGGCCACTAGAAATCCAGAGCCGGTCAGACATGGACCGGAAGAGACACCCCGTGTTGTCTCCTATGACAAAAAAAAACCCCGCTATCCACTTAGTCATGACGTATTAAATAGAGTCCAGCATAAGTTTCCCTACTCCTTCGATTAAACCTGCTCAATAACTTCTGTTGCTCCAGGCAGCTCTGCATTTGTTGAACTGAGTTAAAGTCCCTCCTACCGGGCTTCCGTCTTCTAAGCCAATCCCCGATCAGCCGGGCCAGAAGGGGACCCATCCTGGGAAAGCATCACCGATCGCTCGGCCAATGAAATGGTCACAAGCCATAAGGTTATGTGCCGGAGAAATACCCCGTGCTGTCTCCTCCAGCAAGATTAATAAACTGCCAAGTCTGCATTCGTCAACGTGGTCAGTGTCCTCGCCAATCATGAGGGAACCTTACCACAATAAAAACCTTCCCCGATGACCCAATGTTTCAGTAATTAAATCACTACTGTCAGCCTCAATGTGTTCACGATACAGGTATCCTCTGTGTCACCTCAATAAACCTCATTCGATCTCTCACCTGCCCTATAGAACTTGGGTAATTAATAAAAATCCTTTTTCCCACTCTCCTATCGATCTGTACAAGGCAGAGGCCCAATTCATGTGCACCTCCTTAAAATAACCTCTGTGCGTCAATCTCCTGCTCCGTCTATCATATATTTCAGCAGTATGACCCCTCCCACCATGTAAAGATTACCCCACATCCAGCATGCATGTTCCAGCAATACACATCCCCCCCCGGTCAGGTTTACAAAAAGTAATTAAATTTGTTTTCCTTATTTAGACCCAGTTGTACCGTCCTCAATCTACAAATCCATTTGGCTTCTTCCTGCCTCAGTCTCAATTCATCATTACCCCCTCTCTTGCTCGGGATGATTCTTTGTATCCCATGGAATTTAAAACTGGTGTTGTCTGGGTGGCTGTCCCTCATATGTTGAAAAATGGGGGACCTAACATCCTTATTCACTATGGACCTCCTATGTTCTTGGATCCTAATCTTAAATGCTCTCTTAGTACTGCCAATATACATTTTCCCACATTCACATTTGATGACATATACCACACCACAGCTGTTACAATTGATACATTTCTTGACAACATAAGATTTGTCAGTGTTATACTTAAATGTCTTCAAATTGTTGGAGCCCAACCCACTTATTTTACGTGCGCAACATGTGTAAAAACCCTTCGGTTGGTTCGGTAACCAATTGTACCCTGCATCTATCTTTGGCTCCAAATAGTTCCTCGTGACCCTGCTCCCAATCGTAGGGCATTTGCTGTATGTCACTGATGGTTTGTCAGTAATGCTGTTCGTTAGTCCTGTTACCCCCTTCAAGAGATTCCCATTTTTATTCTGTACCTTAAAAATCCTATTATGATCAGTACTATAGGTGGAGACAAAAGTTAACCTTTCCTGTGGTAGTTTTTTCGATTTCTGGACCAGAGTTTCCTCTCTATTGATCCTATGCACCCCGGCCTCTGCATTTCCAGAGTCTGCTCAGCGTATCCACAAGCTGACAAACTAACTGACATGAGACTATTTTCCGCATTACTGCAATGTCCGAAGTAAGTCAGAAGATGAGTTCAACTGACAGCCTCAAACCTCTTCGTACCACATGCAAAGCGCATTACCTCCTTATTCAGTCACTGGATTGTGGGCCCACACTCGTTTAGTCAGCCGGACTGTCTGTTTGAGCCTTCTCTGGTCTCTGAGGGACATCGGACAGCTTAGCTAAGTAGGCACACCCTTGCACTCGACAGTAAGATTCCGATGGTCATTGTTATTTCAAAATGCATACTGATTTATTCATGATATGAAAAGGAGCAATAGGGATTTCATTAATTACTTCTGAATGGCATGCATTTCATATTAGTTTTCAATTATCAAAAACTACAAATCAGTGACACCAAGTGGTTAAAGATGCTGCACACTGCTTTTACTAGATGAGTGATGGTGTCAGGCGCCCTTTAGGGAAATGCTACCATTAAAGGAGCCCTGCACAGTCAGGACTAAAGTAATTATTGCTGTTGTTAAGGAAAGGTCTCTGTTATGGGGAAACTCCTGCTACTGTTGGATGAAATTTCACTCTTTTGGGTCATTTACTGCGTTTACAATAGTGCCACTCTAAAGAGTCACACCATAGACTAGGAAATGTCACACTTTAGCACACTACAAACAAATGTCACAGATAAGCAGACTATAGACTTGCCATCCCTGCCTTAATTGTGGAGTCGACTCATTTGCACTTACCGTGGCTTTGGAATTTCTGGTTAGTTGCTTTTAGGTAATTTGCAGGCCCTGGTAGATCCAGTCACAGTGACACATGGTCGTAGTAGACAACGGATTTGTAGTGTCGAACAACACGAAGGAGAAGACTCAGTAGGTTGGTAGTAGTCTTTCTTTCCAAACAGCATACGGCCACACCAAAGTGCGTCCCGAGCTAACAACTGTCAGACTCCGAACGCTCTCCTAGATTGGCCATTTAGGATTCCACCACAGGGGCGGCTCCTACGCTAAGGCGGAGGAGCGTCGCCTCACTGCTTTAAGAGCAGTGCAGAGGAAAAATAATAACGAAACTTTATTTTTCCTTTCCTAGGGGTGGGGCTGGCCAGAGCAGGGGCCAGGGGAGGAGTGGTGAGCAGCACACTCAAAGTGTGCATGAATGTTTGACTGGCTGTCTTGGGCAGGTCAGACATTCATGTGTACTTTGCATGTTCCCCACCAGGCTGCATTACACAGCCTGGTGGGGAACATGCACAGGCTCCCTGTCCCCGTCTGAGCACCAAACCACGGCGCTCAGACCAATCACAACGCTGCAATGCAGCATTGTGATTGGCTTAGGGTAACTAAGGGGAACCAATCACAACGCTGCATTGTAGCGTTACCATTGGCTTAGGAAGCCTGGGTGCGTCCTGCGATGACGAGAGGGGGCGGAGAAGCAGCGGCTGGCGACGCGACCAGCAGGTAAGTATTCTTTTCGACCCCCTCACCTCCCCTCGCCCCCCCCCCGCCACCGTTCCCTACCAGCTGCCACTGCACCACACGTTCCACCACCAAGCTCAGATCATAACACCATTTTCCCTGCTTAAACAAATAGAGACTAAGGGGCCCATTAGGATGGCGGGCGGAAGCACTACCGCCGTGCTGGCGGATGCAAAAACCACCAGTTACCGCCCGCATGCCGCAGCCCACACGCCCGCCAAATTACGATGTGAAAAGGCAGCCAAACACCGCCGGCAAGCCAGCGACGCCGTCCGCCATCAAAGTGCGCCCGCTCACGTAGCGGCGCAGCCCAATGGAGACACACCGCCAGACGAAATCACGTACCGCCCGGCGTACAAATTACGATGCCGCAAACAAACAGCTCCCACGGCTAAGAGACACCGCACGTGAAAGTGAGGCGGAAACCCGAACGCCGAGCACAGACACCGAAGAGGCGACCCCCCGAGCATGAATCCAGCACTGCAGGCCCTCCCCATGCTATACCTGATGCACCACCTAGGAGACAACGTACCGCGGAGACGCAGGTAGGCACACACACAACAAGGGCACGCAAACAGCGCACACAGTGCAAGTGCGGAAAAGGAGGACATGGCACCCCCCCCAACACCCCTGCGTGGACAAGACACATCCACCACTGCACCCACAAATGTCACACAGGGCAAATCGCAACATCTCGCAACTATCTTGGGCACACCACCTGGGACCAGGAACTAACAACCCCGTCACGGCACCGCAGCACAGCGGCGATGACGCAGCCACACATGCGCACAACTCAGCGCCCAACCATAACGCCATGTATGCGTCGCACACAAACAACACAGGGACACAACCAAGCACCACACACACCAGCCACACCCAGAAGCACATGACACGTGACAGGCCTGCCACAGTCATGTCCCCAACGGCCAATTCACGGCCAACACCCAACGCCACACAACCGACGCCCACATGTCAGTGAAGTCACGCAACATCAGGACACACCCCTGTGTGACAAACATGGCGAAGCACACAGCGGCGGCAACACCACCCAGCAGAACATGGGCCCCGTCGGGAAGAGGTACGCCAGTACCACACAGAAACACCCATACCACCCTGCACCCATGAACCAGACATACAAAACGGAACACCAAAGAGCCCGGGGACCGACAACAGGTGGACCCAAGAATGACACCCACACACAAGGCCCAACGCATAGCGGAAACACAGCCTGCCGCCCACACACGGGAGAGCAGACAGCACTGAATGACCTTCCATTCCAACTCCGAAACCACATCCCGACTAAACAAGCCGGAGAATACAGCCATTGTCCCAAAAAAAGACCAACACAGGCATGCAGAGGAAACCGACCACAGGGCAGATAGCGCATATCACCTAAGAACATACCGAACGGGAAAGAAAAAATAAAAAACTCCCCCATGTCGTTCCCATGCAAGTTATCTGGAAGGAGTCACACACCACTGACCTTGAACATTCAGAGAAGCACGTGGGATGAGGGCCCGTGTCCTCCGCACAAGCTAACAGAACACAAGTCCTGCCCCCTACGACCATCACAGACCTCACAGCAACCTCGGAGCTTGCACACTGCAGACTGCACACACAGCCGGAGCACGCCACCACATCGCCCCGCAGCAAAATGGCACCTTCAACACACCTACCCAACTACGCCAGACAGGTCAAGCTGTACAAACACAACCTGATACAGATAATGGGATGCGAACCCCTATCCCTGCTGAACGTAAGTTACCGACTGACTTACCGCATCGCATTGTTCAGCTGCGTCATACCCGTCTTCTACTGTCGGAGGTGTCCCTTCCACCATCCTGTGGAGTTGTGCCTCTCCAACCCGGCATGTCCAAGGGCGGACCTGCTACCACTATTCCACCCTCTGGACGCACACGACAGGGTCTGTTCAGCCTATGGGGGCATGGCGTATGTGGCGAACATCGGACCCACACTGCAATGGGACCACTGTGCCTCCACACGACGGATCATGGATCACAGCTACTTCGAATGTCACCCAGCATGCCCCATCATGCTCCTACAAGGGACAACTTACGAACAACACCGTGACAGCCACCATCCGCTACATTGGCTGGCAAACATGTATACCACCAATGAAATAGAAGCCCTGCAGGAAGCCATCGCATACCTGTCAACCTGTCAATTCATAGGACCCCGACGCAATCCCCCAATTGAGCCATGATGTCCGACACTGTACCCATGCTTAGCTTCCGCACGGACTGGCCAGTAACCACTACAACAGCCATACCAAACGACCTGCAACTGATACCACACCATCAACGACACTGCCATGACATCGGATGTGTCCGGGACATGCACTCTGTTCCCCATCACATCCAGGAACTCTGCATGTATCGGGGGAGGCAGTGGCATGGGACATGTGTATCGCACCCACATGGACAGAACTGCACGTACAACTATGCCATGACATGGATCCTGCGCCCATGGACATATGCACCGCTCAGTGGACAGGAATCGCTCGGCTGGAGTATGTGAGAGCTGCACCCCTTCTCCCCCTCCCCGGAAATCCCGTAACAGGACCTTTGCATGGACGACAAGTGCATACAACAACAACACGACCCCAGTGACTGTGACATGTCCAGTAGCCACCACATGGCAACAACAAGTGGGACGCCGTTGCATGCACGTAAGCCCATGCCCTGATGTCAACTCACACGCACGCGTGCATGAGTAACAACAGCAGCACACCTGTCACATGGAACTGAGATGGACTGTGCCCATGATGCCAAGCGGTCTGGTAGGCTAAATGTATACCGTCTGTGTCAAAGTCCGCAGCTCCGCAGCTATTTGCAAATGAACATTAGCACAGCAACGGCCAAGCAGATGTAACTCTGAAGCCCACATCCCACATGCAACAGCTAATCACATGTACCCCTACACCCTTTGCTATGTGTAATCATGCTCAGTATATCCTCCACATGCATTCCGCTGCCAGTAGTGTCCACTATACTGCATCACAGAGGACATAAGTCACAATACATGGTTTGAAGAAAGAAACTGTCTCTGCTGATTCCTTTCACAAGTACGAATGTGAGATGATGAGAGTGTGTGATGTACACGGCAGTCGTGACATGACCATGTAGTCCACTGTCATTGGATGTCAACGCAAATGAGTAGCACAACTGTGGAAGACACACATGTGTCGTGTGAAGCGGGAGTGACGCTTTGCTCAGGTGGGTGGGTGTGACGGGTAGATGCGCACATGCAAAGTTGAAACACGCTGTGTCGGGAGGGGTCCGGAACTGCACATTACCGCTTCCCTGGGCAATGTTAAAGGCCACCTGTCGGGGGGATGTGAACACGTGTGTGCACAGCAGCCGGGCACACGAACAATGCGGTATCAGGCGTACACGTCAGCCCACCCTCTGTGGACAAGCTGGATCCTGTTGTGCGCCCGCCAGGCCCTTGACAAGGCACACACAGCCCCTGTCGACCAGGTGTATCCCCAACATTGTCAACCTGCACAGGCAATCCAGGGCACGGGATGGCAGTGGAGCATGGTGGGGGAGAGGACTCGGCGCGCTCCTCCGGGTCACATCACGCAGGCAAAACATCCTCAATGTGTAGCATGGCACAAGTCATATGGAAGTATTGGGGGACGCACACATCACGAGCAGGAGTGACGTCACGGAAGGTGGCTCGCACCATCCCACCCATTGCCTACATCTCCACACACGTCACATGCCGTTGCAACAGAGAAGCCAGCACGTGCGCAAGCACCTCCGAGCCCGCCCCAGTGAGGCAAAAGAGTGAATGTGTGGGTCCATCAGCCCCAGATGGACGCGGCATGGGCCGCTAGGGCAGCTACAGCCTCTGTGTGTCGCAGGTGGTGTATCCGGACTGCGGAGACTGTTATGCAATGTCTATGTTGCCCGGGTCTCGAGTCGGGGCACCACGCAGGTGGACGGCGTCCCGCCACACATCATACCGTGAGACAGACCACTCGTTCAACTGGACCCACACATACACTCCTTGGCCTCTCCGGGGCGAACTTGGGGCTGCATCTGCATGCGCTAGCCCCACAGGTGCAAATGCATATTGGGGGAGCGAGGGCAGGCCATGAGGACAGGGACAAAGACGACTGTATTACTGTCAGTGAGTTCAAGGAATGACCCTGATGTGGACAGGAAAAGACGTGCCCCGTGTGTATTGCAACTAGTCGCTAATCCGATCACCCTCCCATGTCCTGCATGTAAGCCCGCACCTAGCCCCGCCCACCCGCCACATTGAAATTAGCACCAGCACAACATCATTCACATTCGAGGCACTGACTGGGGGTGACAACCATTGGACAAACTTGTGGAGGCCACCCACGCGTACATGTGGGCCCTCCATGATCCATGTCACCTGCGGCAAAGTGATGACATGCGCAATGACGGAAGTGAGGAGAGCTGTCCGCCCCACGCACAGATGGTGCATCAGCTCCACAGACCCAGCAGCGAGTGCAGCAGGGGTCACATGTGCAGGGGCAGCTGTGCCTGGTGTGAAGGCACATTCATATTGACAGCACATCGACCAATGTGTAGTCTGCCCACATCTACAGTCCATTATCATGCGGACATAGAAAATGAACATAGGGCAACACATCTGTGTGGGTGCACCCACTGTGACCAACACTGCGCAATCATCGACGTACTCGCCCTGTGCATGGCCCACCACGCAACGGAGGTCACATTCAGTGCCACCATCCCACACACACATCCCTATCACGAGACATGGTGTGTCCAATAGTCAGTACTGAGTTAGCGCCCATCTGGAGGGTCCTGAACAGGAGACACATGCAACCCACTAGGCAGTCGGTGCTGTCACCTACTGGCATTGTGCAGTCAATGTGCAGGCCAGGCCTGCTGGGACTGAGAGGGGCAGCATGGCCCAGCCTGACATTCACACGAGCAACAAGTGCACTGAGACCTGCATTGGCAATTGCAGACGTTGGCCTGCTCCCAGCTGGCCCGGGACGCCTACCTCCATAGTGGAACACGCAGGGTGCAACCGCGAGGGTCATCGGAGTTGGCCGTAATGGCCTGGCCCATGTTGGTGACAGTCCGCTGATGCCATGTGCACCACACAGTATGATGTGCGCACTGCATCTGCAGGTGTGGCCATGATGTGCGTGTGGGTGCAGGTGCACAATGGACGGGGCCACAACATGCCGTGTGCTAAGGCAGGGACGGCCAGTGGCCGGCCCCCACATGTCTGTTAGCATGTCATCATCTGCACATTGGCATGGGTGCATGGTATACGCATATGCACACGCATGCCATCTCTCACTATGTACATCTGCCACTTGGCACGTGCAAGGTTACGTGTCACATGTGATGTGTATTTGCAAGCACACAGCCGTGTTGGCATGGGGCTGTCAATGTGTACACCTGTCAATGCTTCTGGAGGTGTGATCCGTACAGTGCTGCACATAGGGTGCAGTGGTGACACCAATGACTGTCTCATATCCCCTCGTGCCACAGGTCCCACTTGTCTTGGCTGCTCAGCCTGTGCCCACATCGTCGTTGGTGTGTGCCATACTCATCCAGCCTCGGAAGCAGTGTGATGCACAGCATCCAGTCATGTTGCCGTGGTGTTGCCGCTTGCCGAATATGCAGTCAGTCCCCATCAGCACGCCTCACAGGTCATTGAGGCCTGGATCCCCATGTGCATGCACATAGCAATGGTTTGTGTCACTGCCCATTGCTATTGGTGGGAGACATGTGTAAGTGTATTGTGGCTGTGCTGTCCCTGCATGACAGCTGTTCTGTGACTCATGTTCTTGCTCTGTCATATCAGTTATGTGTATGTGAAAATGCCATGTGGCGTGTTGCTTTGACATGTGTCCACTTCCATCTTTCCTAGGCGGAGACCAAACATTTACCGCCCTTACCAATTGTTGGCGGACATGGAGGATTCTGAGGTCATCCGCAAATTTCGTCTGGACCGACCAACCCTGCATCGACTATGTGCCATGTTGGAACCCCACCTCCGTCCTCGCAGGGTGTATCCGACAGCATTCACCCCCACGGCTAAGGTGATGGCTGCACTGCATTTTTCGCCACTGGGTCATTCCAGCACACAGTGGGCAGTGGAGGTGGGATGTCCCAGCCCATGTTCAGCATGGTGCTGAGGGATGTACTGGCAGCCATGATGCTGTACAGGAACAGGTACATCCGATTCCCCAGGGCACGTGAGTTGGCGGCAGTGAAGGGTGCATTCTATGCCCTTGGACGGATCCCACACGTCGTTGGTGCCATAGATTGCACCCATGTTGGCCTTGTCCCACCACAGGCCACTGAGCAGCTCTTCCGCAACCGGAAGCACACGCACTCCCTGAATGTGCAAGTGGTGTGCCTTGCGGACATGGTCATTTCCCACGTGTGTGCAAAGTTCCCAGGCTCGGCCCATGACGCGCACATCATGCGCAACAGCATATTACCACGACTGATGACCAATCTGCAACAGGACCGTGGCTGGATTGTCGGTGAGTATGTGGAGTTGTGTAGCGTGCTGGCTTAAGGATGCTGTCTACTGTCCTGTCTGAATTGCAACGGTTCTCTGTGTCCCTCACGCCCAGGTGACTCGGCTTACCCGAATGGGCCCTGGCTGCTCAGTCCATTACGAAATCCTCGGACCCCAGCAGATGACCGCTACAATGAGGCACATGGGAGGACCAGACGTGTGGTCGAGCGTACCTTTGGCCTCCTCAAGTCCAGGTTCAGATGCCTGGACCGCACCGGGGGTGCGCTGGCGTACTCCCCACAGAAGGTGTGCCAGATAGTGGTGGCTTGCTGCATGCTGCACAATCTGGCTATTCGAAAGCAGATCCCCCTAATTGTGGATGACGGAGATCAACCAGGGCCCCAGCCTGCAGACCAGGACAGCTCGAGTGAGGAAGACAGCGGAGAGGAGGAAGCTGTGAATGTCCGTCAGCAGCTCATCGCCCGCTACTTCACTTGACGGTGAGTGTCCATGTACGACGGCTGATGTGGCTGTAGTTGTGCAGGTGTCTGTGTGCTGTGTCACGGAGGCCTTTTGTTCACTGTGTGCTGTGTGTCAATGGTCCATGTCCAGGTTTGTATGCCACTGACGGTGGCTGTGGCATTGTGCCCTATTGCTCTGTGCGATGTGTGTACATTGCTTGTAGTTGTTGACATGTACTGTGTGATGGGTGTGTGACACACTCATTGAATGTGCTCCTGTTCTGTCTTCCCCCTAGGTCCCTACAGCCCCTCCTGTCCCATCGCCATGCCACACATCCGATGCTTTTCTGCTCAAGGTGGCGGTTGATCATCGTTCAATAAACACAGTGCACAGACAGCAGTTTGTGTAAAAGGTGCATTTATTTTCAACTGTGACATGTCATTGTGTGCAAGGTGATGACATGAGTGTTGCGTGCAGTGACCATGAGCTGTCGGCCATGGCTGCGTGATGCTCAGGGTGTACCCACTAGTTCTATGTCCCTAGTCCAACAGACACATCCCATTCTGATGGCTGTGTGGGGTGGGATCGTAGTCCAAGTCAATGCAGTGGGTGGTCAAGGATGGCTGGCTGCCTCACTTGCGTCTGGAGCGTGCGAAGTCCTCCCGGGACATCTGTTTCCACTTCGGACGGCCCCTTCCACGTTTGGGAGGGGGGTGTGGTGGCGACCTGCTGGTGGTGGGTGAGGTGTGCTCACTGGCTGTGGACGCAGGGGAACTGGACACTGCTGCCCGACCCTGCGCCCTAGCAGGTGGTGGCGGAGGTGGTGTTGCTGGCCTTGCCTGTGACCTCACCGCCACCACCAGCTGGCCCATGCGGTCCACGAGTTGGTCCATACGGGACACGAATTGGCCCATATGGGCGTCCATGGACCTCAACACCCCCAGGACCTCCCGCGTGTCGGAAGCAGACCTGGCCCATTGTCCTTGGGCCTCTTCATAGGCCCCAAGTACTCTGGCCATTTGAGGCAGGGCATGGCTCCCAGGGGAGGCTGGCGTTGGCCTGACCCTGCTCCTCCCACCAGTACTGCTGCCACCGGCCTGCCCACTAGCCACATTGCTCACCACGGTCCTCGCTGTGGCTCCCAGGGTGGACCCAGTCGGCCGGACCACCACTTGCGCTGGGGCTGGGGCCAGTGATGACGTGGTGGTGGTCGCGGCGGTGGTGGTTGTTGCGGCGATGGTGGTGGTTGCGGCAGTGGAAGTGGCCGCAACGACAGTGGTAGTGGCCGCAACGACAGTGGCAGCAGGGGGCTGTGAGTGGTCATCAGCCCTGGATGATGGGTTGGTGGGTAGGAGGGTGCCTGGGGTGCGGTTGGGCCCTGCCACACCAGATGGGCCTGCTGGGTGGTCCGTGTCCGAAGAGGAGGACAGATCCTCCACATCCGTGAGTCCTTGTTGGGGGCTTGCAGGCTGGCTGTGCTGGCTGCTGTCTCCATCTCCAGCATCCAGCAGTTCGTCACCTGTGGGGGGAATGAGATATGTTATTGTGTTGCACCTGACAAAGTATGTGTAGGTTGTCTGACATCCACAGTTCGTGCACAGTCGTGCACAGGTTTCCCGGAGCCGTGTGTGTGGCTGTGCTATTTGTTGTTGTGTGGGCATGCCAATGGGACTGTGTGCTGTGGACATGTGGCATGGGACGGATTGGCAATGCCGATGGGTGTGTTGCTGTGCTCCTACTTTTTGTGGCTCTGGTGTATGCGGACTCCAGACCCATCGTGGAGGTTGGTTTGTACTATGCTCTTGGGGTTCAAATGGAACGCTTAGAAACGCAGATGGCAAAATGGGGGTCAGCCCCTGAAACGCATTTGAGATGAACTATGCTTTTGGGGTACATACTGTGAGCCATGGGTGCAGAACGTGACATGTGTTGTGGCAACATGTCAGTGCATGGTCTGAGGTGTGTGTATGTCTGACATACCCTGCATATTTGCTGTCTGTTGTGATTTCTGGCCATGTAATTGGACGCATTGTTATGAGTGAGTGATGGTTGTGTGCCACACGACGTATTGCAGATGGTCCAATTCCTTGGTGTGCGTGCTGCCATGTGCATCAATGCAGTGCTCGGGGGGGTGTGGCCCATGTTATGTGTGTTGTTGCTCACAGTGTGACGTGCGCTTCATTCACTTCTGGCACATGATTTGTCATGGGCATGTTTCTTTGCGTGACTACTGTATGTGGACCAGCTGTTCGGATGACATACCTTTCATGTGACTGGGGCTGACGGATGAGATGGATGGTATGTTGTATGTGCATTGTGTGTCTGTGTGTTTGATGGGTCCAGTGGTGTTCGTGTGCATTTATGTTGTTCCACGCTGTTGCGTCTAGTGTGGTATGTCTTACATGGGGGTAGTTGTGGGATGTGTGGTTGACAGGCAGTAGGGGCTACATGGACAGGACTTCGATGGTGTTGTGGTTGTGTGTGATGGGTTGCACTGTGCCTGCCGTGTGGTTCTGTAATCAGTGTGACTTGTGCATGCAGACGTGGCTCCTTGGGTGTTGCTGTGTCTGTGATGGGTCATGTGGGGTGTGACTCTGTGGTTCATGTCCGTGTGCACATTGTTCACATGGTTGTGACAGGGAGCAGTGCTGCGTGTTCCTCTGCTACTTGACATGTCCCATGTGTTAGTCGTAATTCAGTCCTCATGCCTCCAGTCACCCCGCCCTGTCCATTTTCCCACCTACAGGTTGTTTTGAGCGTGCACTGGACTGGATGCCACATGGTTATGGGCGGGGGTGCTCCATGTTGCAGGTCTGTGGGGGTGGGGGCGGTGTTATGGGTCGTGGTGATGGCTGGACACCCACTGACACCGTTTGTCCTGGGGCGGGATGTCTACCTGTCGGCTGCCGGTGTGCACTGCAGTGGCTGCTACATGGGTGTGGGGTGTGGGCTGTGCTCCTCCTTGCTGTGCTGTGGGACTAGGGGCCTGGTGTGTGTTGTACTTCAGCTGTCCCCCTCCCACCCACTGCCTTTGTGTTGCGGCTACTTACCTGTTACTTGTCGGTTGGTGCAGCTACGGCTGCCACATGGGTGTGGGGGGTGCTCGTTGTGGCGCTTCTGGAGTACTAGGGGACTTGTTGGTAGTTACGTGGCTGGCTGGGTGTACAGATGCCCCCATGGTTTTGTTAGTTGATATGTTTGGGCTGTGTGTGTGGTGGTGATCCCACACGTCGTTGGTGCCATAGATTGCACCCATGTTGGCCTTGTCCCACCACAGGCCACTGAGCAGCTCTTCCGCAACCGGAAGCACACGCACTCCCTGAATGTGCAAGTGGTGTGCCTTGCGGACATGGTCATTTCCCACGTGTGTGCAAAGTTCCCAGGCTCGGCCCATGACGCGCACATCATGCGCAACAGCATATTACCACGACTGATGACCAATCTGCAACAGGACCGTGGCTGGATTGTCGGTGAGTATGTGGAGTTGTGTAGCGTGCTGGCTTAAGGATGCTGTCTACTGTCCTGTCTGAATTGCAACGGTTCTCTGTGTCCCTCACGCCCAGGTGACTCGGCTTACCCGAATGGGCCCTGGCTGCTCAGTCCATTACGAAATCCTCGGACCCCAGCAGATGACCGCTACAATGAGGCACATGGGAGGACCAGACGTGTGGTCGAGCGTACCTTTGGCCTCCTCAAGTCCAGGTTCAGATGCCTGGACCGCACCGAGGGTGCGCTGGCGTACTCCCCACAGAAGGTGTGCCAGATAGTGGTGGCTTGCTGCATGCTGCACAATCTGGCTATTCGAAAGCAGATCCCCCTAATTGTGGATGACGGAGATCAACCAGGGCCCCAGCCTGCAGACCAGGACAGCTCGAGTGAGGAAGACAGCGGAGAGGAGGAAGCTGTGAATGTCCGTCAGCAGCTCATCGCCCGCTACTTCACTTGACGGTGAGTGTCCATGTACGACGGCTGATGTGGCTGTAGTTGTGCAGGTGTCTGTGTGCTGTGTCACGGAGGCCTTTTGTTCACTGTGTGCTGTGTGTCAATGGTCCATGTCCAGGTTTGTATGCCACTGACGGTGGCTGTGGCATTGTGCCCTATTGCTCTGTGCGATGTGTGTACATTGCTTGTAGTTGTTGACATGTACTGTGTGATGGGTGTGTGACACACTCATTGAATGTGCTCCTGTTCTGTCTTCCCCCCTAGGTCCCTACAGCCCCTCCTGTCCCATCGCCATGCCACACATCCGATGCTTTTCTGCTCAAGGTGGCGGTTGATCATCGTTCAATAAACACAGTGCACAGACAGCAGTTTGTGTAAAAGGTGCATTTATTTTCAACTGTGACATGTCATTGTGTGCAAGGTGATGACATGAGTGTTGCGTGCAGTGACCATGAGCTGTCGGCCATGGCTGCGTGATGCTCAGGGTGTACCCACTAGTTCTATGTCCCTAGTCCAACAGACACATCCCATTCTGATGGCTGTGTGGGGTGGGATCGTAGTCCAAGTCAATGCAGTGGGTGGTCAAGGATGGCTGGCTGCCTCACTTGCGTCTGGAGCGTGCGAAGTCCTCCCGGGACATCTGTTTCCACTTCGGACGGCCCCTTCCACGTTTGGGAGGGGGGTGTGGTGGCGACCTGCTGGTGGTGGGTGAGGTGTGCTCACTGGCTGTGGACGCAGGGGAACTGGACACTGCTGCCCGACCCTGCGCCCTAGCAGGTGGTGGCGGAGGTGGTGTTGCTGGCCTTGCCTGTGACCTCACCGCCACCACCAGCTGGCCCATGCGGTCCACGAGTTGGTCCATACGGGACACGAATTGGCCCATATGGGCGTCCATGGACCTCAACACCCCCAGGACCTCCCGCGTGTCGGAAGCAGACCTGGCCCATTGTCCTTGGGCCTCTTCATAGGCCCCAAGTACTCTGGCCATTTGAGGCAGGGCATGGCTCCCAGAGGAGGCTGGTGTTGGCCTGACCCTGCTCCTCCCACCAGTACTGCTGCCACCGGCCCTGCCCACTAGCCACATTGCTCACCACGGTCCTCGCTGTGGCTCCCAGGGTGGACCCAGTCGGCCGGACCACCACTTGCGCTGGGGCTGGGGCCAGTGATGACGTGGTGGTGGTCGCGGCGGTGGTGGTTGTTGCGGCGATGGTGGGTGGTTGCGGCAGTGGGAGTGGCCGCAACGACAGTGGTAGTGGCCGCAACGACAGTGGCAGCAGGGGGCTGTGAGTGGTCATCAGCCCTGGATGATGGGTTGGTGGGTAGGAGGGGGCCTGGGGTGCGGTTGGGCCCTGCCACACCAGATGGGCCTGCTGGGTAGTCCGTGTCCGAAGAGGAGGACAGATCCTCCACATCCGTGAGTCCTTGTTGGGGGCTTGCAGGCTGGCTGTGCTGGCTGCTGTCTCCATCTCCAGCATCCAGCAGTTCGTCACCTGTGGGGGGAATGAGATATGTTATTGTGTTGCACCTGACAAAGTATGTGTAGGTTGTCTGACAGCCACAGTTCGTGCACAGTCGTGCACACGTTTCCCGGAGCCGTGTGTGTGGCTGTGCTATTTGTTGTTGTGTGGGCATGCCAATGGGACTGTGTGCTGTGGACATGTGGCATGGGACGGATTGGCAATGCCGATGGGTGTGTTGAAGCAAATCCTACTTTTTGTGGCTCTGGTGTATGCGGACTCCAGACCCATCGTGGAGGTTGGTTTGTACTATGCTCTTGGGGTTCAAATGGAACGCTTAGAAACGCAGATGGCAAAATGGGGGTCAGCCCCCTGAAACGCATTTGAGATGAACTATGCTTTTGGGGTACATACTGTGAGCCATGGGTGCAGAACGTGACATGTGTTGTGGCAACATGTCAGTGCATGGTCTGAGGTGTGTTTATGTCTGACATACCCTGCATATTTGCTGTCTGTTGTGATTTCTGGCCATGTAATTGGACGCATTGTTATGAGTGAGTGATGGTTGTGTGCCACACGACGTATTGCAGATGGTCCAATTCCTTGGTGTGCGTGCTGCCCTGTGCCATGTGCATCAATGCAGTGCTCGGGGAGTGTGGCCCATGTTATGTGTGTTGTTGCTCACAGTGTGACGTGCGCTTCATTCACTTCTGGCACATGATTTGTCATGGGCATGTTTCTTTGCGTGACTACTGTATGTGGACCAGCTGTTCGGATGACATACCTTTCATGTGACTGGGGCTGACGGATGAGATGGATGGTATGTTGTATGTGCATTGTGTGTCTGTGTGTTTGATGGGTCCAGTGGTGTTCGTGTGCATTTATGTTGTTCCACGCTGTTGCGTCTAGTGTGGTATGTCTTACATGGGCGTAGTTGTGGGATGTGTGGTTGACAGGCAGTAGGGGCTACATGGACAGGACTTCGATGGTGTTGCGGTTGTGTGTGATTGGTTGCACTGTGCCTGCCGTGTGGTTCTGTAATCAGTGTGACTTGTGCATGCAGACGTGGCTCCTTGGGTGTTGCTGTGTCTGTGATGGGTCATGTGGGGTGTGACTCTGTGGTTCATGTCCGTGTGCACATTGTTCACATGGTTGTGACAGGGAGCAGTGCTGCGTGTTCCTCTGCTACTTGACATGTCCCATGTGTTAGTCGTAATTCAGTCCTCATGCCTCCAGTCACCCCGCCCTGTCCATTTTCCCACCTACAGGTTGTTTTTGAGCGTGCACTGGACTGGATGCCACATGGTTATGGGCGGGGGGTACTCCATGTTGCAGGTCTGTGGGGGTGGGGGCGGTGTTATGGGTCGTGGTGATGGCTGGACACCCACTGACACCGTTTGTCCTGGGGCGGGATGTCTACCTGTCGGCTGCCGGTGTGCACTGCAGTGGCTGCTACGTGGGTGTGGGGTGTGGGCTGTGCTCCTCCTTGCTGTGCTGTGGGACTAGGGGCCTGGTGTGTGTTGTACTTCAGCTGTCCCCCTCCCACCCACTGCCTTTGTGTTGCGGCTACTTACCTGTTACTTGTCGGTTGGTGCAGCTACGGCTGCCACATGGGTGTGGGGGTGCTCGTTGTGGCGCTTCTGGAGTACTAGGGGACCTGTTGGTAGTTACGTGGCTGGCTGGGTGTACACATGCCCCCATGGTTTTGTTAGTTGATATGTTTGGGCTGTGTGTGTGGTGGTGCCTGTTGCATGTGTGAGTGATGTGTTGTGTATTGTGTACTGGACATGGGGGTGTTTGTCCCTCGGAGCTATGGCATGGTGGTAGTGCATGTGAGTACATAGCGGTGTGCTGGTATACATTTGTTTGTACTTACCAGCCTCCACTCCCCTGGTAATCCGATGAGGATCTCCGGATGGATGATGACTCGCACCTTCTCCTCCCACGCTTTGAAGGTCTTGTAAAGCGCGGGATTCCCTCCGCCAGTCGTGGCAGCCAGCTCTCGATTTTTGCTCTCCTTCTTCTTGACCAGGCTTTTGATGTCGTTCCACCGTTTGTTTATCTCTCCTCTGTTTCTGGGTACGGTCCCGACTGCATTGACCTGGTCTACAATTCTGTTCCACATTCTGTTTCTGGTGGCTAGTGGTGTGTGCTGGACCTGGTTGCCATAGATTTGTGTGTGCACCTTGACGATCTCGTCGACCATGACCGTCAGCTCAGTGGAAGTGAACTTGGGCATTCTGTGTGATGCCATGGTGTTTGTGGTGCTGGTGCGGTGTGTGATGTGTGATGTGCAGGGGGTTTGTGGTGCCGGTGTTTGGTGGTGGTGGTGGTGGTGGGTGTGATGTTTGCGTATCTGTGGTGTGCTGCTGTCCTTGCTGTGTCACTGTGTCCTCTCCTCTCTGCTTTGCAATGTTGCAAGGGGTTGTGGTCTGTGGAGGGGCTGCTTTTGTACTTACCTATGTGGGTGTGTCCTGATGGTCTGTTGTTTTCAGGTGTGTTGTGGCTGGTGTTCTGGGCTTTGTAGTTTATTTGTTTGTCCAGGGGTGGTGTGTTTTCGGGATGTGTACTGTGTCTGTGTATTTGTGCGTGGGTTGCTGTGTGGACTTGTTTGCCATGTTGTGTGTGTTTGTTTGAGTCCGCGGATGTTTCTGTGCAGGGACGTGGCTGCCATGGCTTCTGCTGTGTCCATTTTCTTCAGTGTTGTTTACGCTGGCGGGCGGTGTATTTGTTGTTTTTCCGCGCTCATGTCGGTGCGATCGTAATTTCACGTGCGGTGTCTCGGCCGTGAGGGCGGGCGGTTTTGTGTTGTCGTGCGTCTTTCCGTCCATGGCGGGCGGTTTGACTACGACTCGGACAAGGGCGGGCGGTATTTTGTGTGTTATTTCCACCGCTGGCGGTTTTCGGTTCGAGGCATCATGATTGTTGGGTCGGTATTCAGACGGTGTAGGCGGGCGGATTTTTGCCGCTTTCATGGGTGGCGGATTTTTTTACGCCCGGTATCGTAATGGGCCTTTAAATGACTTTGGCAATAACGACCACAGGAGAGGAGAAGACAAGGAAGAAGGGAAAAAGGTGAAACAAAGGAACAAAATGAAAAAAAAGGAAAACCGTATGCATGTAATAGCATCTCACAGTAAAACAGGTTCAAGAAGTAACCCTCAAATGACTAAGAAACCTAAAAATTACACTTGAAGCATCCCCTCAAGAAAGGGTGAGAAAGGAAACTTTAGTACAAAAAATGCAGAACAACATCCTAGAGTAAAACATTATTTCGAAGATGCAATACCTCAAATGTTTAGGAAGAATGGAGTTAATCCTGATACTCAGCCTCCTGGAGGGTGGGGAAGAACAAGAAGGGTTCACTACGGAACCTTGAACCAAGTTGGACGGCTCCCCCGAAGGACCAACACACAGGTCGGGTGTAGCCCCAGCTCGCACAGCAGAGTCAGAATCCCCACACACTCACTACTCATAGAAAGCACTACTCGCTGCCCCAAAGAAAAATGTTGAAAAGGGTCCAACAAATGAAGCCCTCTCGGTCATACAGGTGCTGTTCGAGGCACATGGGGCACAAGCCACTCGTCATCAAAACATGTTGTGACGAACAACAAGAAGCAGAAGACTGAGTAGGTTGGTAGTATTCTTTATTTCCAAACAGCACACGGCCACGCAACAGCACGTCCCGAAGTCGACTAACTGCCAGACTTTGAATACTCCTCCAGAACGGCCACGTAGGATTCCACCCTACGTTCCTCCACCAAACTCAGAACATAAGAGGATTCTACCGCACATACGCAGGGTTGTATATGCGTTGTAGAAACCATTCTGCTCTTTGACCTAGGCATGTGGAAGTACATAACGGGGTTCTACTCACTGGAACTTCGTGCTTGCATACATGCAGGGTTGGGGGAGGGAGGGCCCTAGATAGCCTAAACGAAGATGGCGGCTCTGTAAATCAGCTCTGTGTGCCAGGACTGACAAACCTACAGCAATATCCTCCTGCTCGAACTGCTGCCCCCTCATCTACCCGGATCCAAAGAGGAGAACTGGACAGGCAATGCCAGACATGGCTGCTGGCCATCTAGGGCGAAGTGGGCGCCGGAGAGCCAGAGGACCACGCTGCGGCCTGCTTGGCCTCCAGGTGACTGCAGAGAATAACGCATGTTTTGCGCACCTCTCGAGTCGGTGATAGTTAGCGAGTCCTGCAGCGCCCAACAGGGGCCAGAGACATAACCAGAGAAACCCAAGGCAAGGGCAATAGCTGTGCGGTGTGAGTCCTAGCCTGGGAGAGGGGCGGGCGATTGGGTGCCTCAGCACCCCTAAACAACTGCTGCAGCGTAGAGGGGGACAGTGGATGGCTGCATGGCGGAGAGAGCTGAGAGACGCCTGTAAGGGGCCCCTACATAACTCTTCTCTGCACAGAATGGGTGCTTGAGGGCACCTCCCCAACGCCTGGGGGCACTGGAGGCTACAATTTGGCTGGACATATCGTACCCACCTACCCATTGGCACTTGGATGCCTACAGGGGGCCCCTGCACCACTTCTCCCCTGATTGGCTGGTTGACTGATGGCAGCTATCTCTCGGGCACAAGGGCCCCTTAAGGTATGGTGCAGCAGTTACCAGTGGGGCACCATCGCAAGGTGAATTGCTGGGCCCGGTGGTCATAGCACGGCATTACCTATTGTCTGCTCCCAACTAGGCTCTGGGAACTCAGCAAGTGGCAGGGGACCCCTCTTCTAGAACTATGACACAATGTGCTGCTTCTACCATGGGCAAACTTGACAGGCAATCCCGGCTTACTTTTGAGACCTGGAAAACCCACAGACCACCACCAGATGCAGTATGCCACAACTTAGACGAAAGAGAGCCCGCGGAGGCTTCTAGCCTCCCATGAAGTCGCTTCTCTTCTGTGGGAGATGAAGTCTAGCTCTCCACCATCTACTCCAAAATTGACTCACTCACCCACTGGCTGGACAATATGAAAGAATGCCTAGGTCGTCAACAGATGCGCATTGATCAGGTGGAGCACCGAATATCAGGATGATGCGACACAGCACAACTCGCTCCTAAAAGAGATGGCAGCAGAGATGAAAAAGATTAAGTTGAAGAATGAAGACTTAGAGGCGAGCTCCTGCAGAAGTAATATCAGAACCCTGGGAGTTACTGAGACCACGGTGATGAGGAGAATGGACTATATAGGGAAATTACTCTGGGAACTATATGGGAAAGACTCCCTCTTCCGCATGCTTATGGTAGAGAGAGTGCACCACATGCTGGCCCGCAGACCAGTCCCGAGCACTCCCCTGTGGCCTATTATTGCCAAACATTAAAACTACAATCACCGGGACACCATCCTATGACTTGTGAGAGAGAAGCGCTCTCTTATGAAGGCATGAGATTGTTGTTCTTCACACACTTTAAGTGTGCAATACGTAGGTTTCAAATTTGCTGCAGTTAAGAAAAAACTGCAGGAGATGGACATCCCGCGCACCATGTTATACACAACTGCGGTTGTCTCTCAATGGCAAAACATTGATCTTCACATATCCCAAAATAGTGGCCTCACTCATCAACAAACATCTGCCCCCCCCCCTCCGAACAGATCAAGTCCAAGGGAGCAGTGCTTCACTGATATAGAGTGAACCAAAGAGATGATAGAAGATGCGACGGCACCCTTGTGCACTAGCTGCAGCACACACTTGTTGCACAAGATGAGAACTCCTGGAATTTGACCCCGTGTGAACTGGGGGCCCACTGCATAATATCCTTTTTTACTATTAGTCTCTGGGGCGGTAGAGACTCCTCTGCTTCTCTGAGGACAGTGTACAGTTATATGGTTATAGGATCTCTGGCCCTTTTAGACTAATTGCTATTAGATCTCATTGTTATATGTGAATCACTGACAGAATATCGAGAGTCAGAAAATCAACCTACAGAAATATCGACGCAAAAATATCGAAGTCAAGAATATCGACATCCTATCTACATTATGGTAAGTACAAAAATATCGAAAAAATAATATCGATGTCAAAAATATCGTTGTTAAAAATATCGTTTTTTTTAAGTTACAAAAATAATGTAAAATAAAGTAAATAATACATATAATTAAAATAAACATAGTTAAAAATATTTTAAAATGTTAAAAATTATAACTAATATATATAATGTAAAAATAAATTAAACATAATATAATATATAATATATATACTTACTTAATATTTTTTAATAATTATTTTAATAACTTATAAATTGTTAAAAAATATCTTATAAATTACAAATACATCTCTACACATAAAACAATAATATAAATAAAAATTAAATAAATATAAATAACAAATAAAAAAAATTACAATTATTTTTAATATTTTTAAAATTAATTATATACTACATTAACTAAAATGATGCAAAAAATATTAGATAGCGTAGGGGTAAAAATGACTATTCCAACTCCAAACAGTGCAACAGTAGGGAAAATGTTGGATAGCGTAGGGTAAAAATTACTATTCCCACTCCAGTGAGTGCAACAGTAGGGAAAGTGTTGGATAGAGTAGGGGTAAAAATTACTATTCCCACTCCAGTGAGTGCAACAGTAGGGAAAGTGTTGGATAGCGTAGGGGTTAAAATTACTATTCCCACTCCAGTGAGTGCAACAGTAGGGAAAGTGTTGGATAGCGTAGGGGTAAAAATTACTATTCCCACTCCAGTGAGTGCAACAGTAGGGAAAGTGTTGGATAGCGTAGGGGTAAAATTACTATTCCCACCCCAGTGAGTGCAACAGTAGGGAAAGTGTTGGATAGCGTAGGGGTAAAAATTACTATTCCCACTCCAGTGAGTGCAACAGTAGGGAAAGTGTTGGATAGCATAGGGGTTAAAATTACTACTCCCACTCCAGTGAGTGCAACAGTAGGGAAAGTGTTTGATAGCGTAGGGGTAAAAATTAGTATTCCCACTCCAGTGAGTGCAACAGTAGGGAAAGTGTTGGATAGCGTAGGGGTTAAAATTACTATTCCCACTCCAGTGAGTGCAACAGTAGGGAAAGTGTTGGATAGCGTAGGGGTAAAAATTACTATTCCCACTCCAGTGAGTGCAACAGTAGGGAAAGTGTTGGATAGCGTAGGGGTTAAAATTACTCTTCCCACTCCAGTGAGTGCAACAGTAGGGAAAGTGTTGGATAGCGTAGGGGTAAAAATTACTATTCCCACTCCAGTGAGTGCAACAGTAGGGAAAGTGTTGGATAGCGTAGGGGTAAAAATTACTATTCCCACCCCAGTGAGTGCAACAGTAGGGAAAGTGTTGGATAGCGTAGGGGTAAAAATTACTATTCCCACTCCAGTGAGTGCAACAGTAGGGAAAGTGTTGGATAGCGTAGGGGTTAAAATTACTACTCCCACTCCAGTGAGTGCAACAGTAGGGAAAGTGTTAGATAGCGTAGGGGTAAAAATTAGTATTCCCACTCCAGTGAGTGCAACAGTAGGGAAAGTGTTGGATAGCGTAGGGGTTAAAATTACTATTCCCACTCCAGTGAGTGCAACAGTAGGGAAAGTGTTGGATAGCGTAGGGGTAAAAATTACTATTCCCACTCCAGTGAGTGCAACAGTAGGGAAAGTGTTGGATAGCGTAGGGGTTAAAATTACTCTTCCCACTCCAGTGAGTGCAACAGTAGGGAAAGTGTTGGATAGCGTAGGGGTAAAAATTACTATTCCCACTCTAGTGAGTGCAACAGTAGGGAAAGTGTTGGATAGCGTAGGGGTAAAAATTACTATTCCCACCCCAGTGAGTGCAACAGTAGGGAAAGTGTTGGATAGCGTAGGGGTAAAAATTACTATTCCCACTCCAGTGAGTGCAACAGTAGGGAAAGTGTTGGATAGCGTAGGGGTTAAAATTACTACTCCCACTCCAGTGAGTGCAACAGTAGGGAAAGTGTTAGATAGCGTAGGGGTAAAAATTACTATTCCCACTCCAGTGAGTGCAACAGTAGGGAAAGTGTTGGATAGCGTAGGGGTTAAAATTACTATTCCCACTCCAGTGAGTGCAACAGTAGGGAAAGTGTTGGATACCGTAGGGGTAAAAATTACTATTTCCACTCCAGTGAGTGCAACAGTAGGGAAAGTGTTGGATAGCGTTAGGGTTAAAATTACTATTCCAACTCCAGTGAGTGTAACAGTGTGGAAAATGTAGGATAGCGTAGGGGTTAAAATAACATACTTATTAATTAAATTTATTTTTTTAAATAAATAACATATTAATAATTAATTAACAAAAATATTAATAATAAATACCAATAAAATTAAATAAATATTTAGTTAAATGCCATTAAATTACTTCCCACCCTATTCCACTATAAACGCACAACCCACTACACATAAAAAATAACACAATTAATTAAATTATCAATGAATCAATTAATAAAAATTAATTACCAATTAATAATTAAATAACAATAAATTAATAATCAATACCAATTAATAAAAATTAAAATGTACTTAATTATAATAAATTTCTTCCCACCCTATTCCCCTATAAACCCCCAACCCGCTACACATAACAAATAACACATTGAATTTAATTATCAATTAATACAAATTAATTACCAATTAATAATTAATTAACAATAAATTAATTAACAATAACAATAAATAAAAAATAATAATAGATTAATTATAATTAGTATAATTATAAATTAACCAATTAATATAAAATAATTACCAATTAATAATTAATTACCAAGAAATTAATAATCAATAAAAATAAATAAAAAATATTAATTAATTAATTATAAATAAATTACTTCCCACCCTATTCCCCTATAAACCCACAACCCGCTCTAATACTAAAACGCAAAATTTACTTAAAAAAAATTACTAATTTCTAAACATTTAATACATATATTTAAAAATAATTAAAAAACATTACAAAAAATGTTAAACACATACATATAAAATACATACTAAAATACATAACACTAATATAAATATCGATATTATTAACAACGATATTTTTGCTAACGATATTACTTACTTCGATATTACTTACTTCGATATAAAAAAAAACGATATTACTTACCTTAAGGTCGATATTCTGGTCACCGATATTCTTGACTTCGATATTCTGTCCCTACGATATTTAAAACTCGATATTAGTGTAGGTCGATAATAAAAAATCGATATTATGTCTGCATACCGTTATATGTTGCTTATATTGTTTCTGTCACTGCATATGTTGTATGAGAGGGGGTTTTTGGAGGGAATTCATGGGGCCATTGGGGCCCAGTTTGGGAAGGGATGGAGGGGAGGATGTTACTGATTATGATTATCATGCTGGCCCATCTGACAACACAATGAATGACCCACCGCACCCTTTACAGTCCTACTGTGTGGAACCCCTGTTGTGACCAGGACCTTCCACACACACTCCCCTGCCTGGCCCTAAAATGTGTATCTGGAATATTAGGGGGCTCGACAACCCATGAATGTGCCACCAAATTCTGGCATATTTGGCTCCACATAAGGTCAACGTGGCCTTTCTTTAAAAAAAAAATGCACTTGGCTCTTGTACTGACTCCGCCCATAACTAACGCCTGGGGGGACCATCAGTACTTTGCCTCCTACTTGACCTACTCCAGAGGGGTGGCCATACTAATTCACAGATCAATTAACTACCATCATCTGTGCACACCCTCCGATCCTGAGGGGCGATATCTCTTGGTCCAAGGCCTGTTTGGCTCCGTACATATTACTCTGGTGAACTCATACGCCCCAAACACAGATAGTCCGGAACCTTTTACACCCATTATCTCATGCCCCCTATTTGTTGGATACGCATGCTGTACTTTGGGGAGGAGACCACAGCGCAGTTCTAGACCCGCCACTTGATTGCACCAGGTGTTTGGCCCACACACATAACCAGGCAGGGATAACCATGGCCAACATCCCATTTGACAACAATATGGGGGATAATTGAAGGGCACTGCATCCCTAGGTCTTGGCCTTCCATTCTTCACTGCATGACTCCTCCTCCAGGCAAGATGCCTGGTTTGGTATGAAAGATATCCTGGGGTGGACGCACTACAGTACACACATCCCTAAGACACTGTCAGACCATTCCCCAGTTCTTTTGGACCTAGTGGCCCCTTTGGAGACTCCTATGTTCAGAGAACTTTTTTGATGGGGCGTTTAGGGAAAATATACGCCAGGGCAATAGGAATTAGTTTACCGAAAATAGGGGCTCTGCAGATACCACTTCTACCTTGTGGGAGGTGTACAAGATGGTGATCCGGGGGAATGTATAAGTCCCTCAGCTAACTAAGCTGGAGGGAGAAAAAAAAAATCACTAGAGGAGAAATATGACCGGTAGGGGGAGCACCCATGCTAGGGCCTCTGCAAACAAAAATCTGTGAGTATAAAGAAGCGGCTGACAGGGATATCCATTTCTGTGGCAAACATAAATCAGCACTTGTATTTAGTGAGGGAGAATGCCAGGGGCATACTCTGGCATCACTGCTGGGACCAAATTGGGCAGCGAGCCATATTACAGGGATCACAAATGAGGATGGGTGGGTATTTCATGGCTCACGAGACATACTGGATTGTTTCACCGCCTTCTACAAACAGTTATATAACAATAGAACAGAAGATTACAACCACGACATGCATTTATTTCTGGATGATACCCATCTGGCATGGCTATCCCCTAATCAACAGGAGATGTTATGTCAGCAGATTACGGGGAAAGAGCTTAAGGGGGACATTGCCCAATTAAAGAATGGTAGTGCTCCCGGAAGTGACAGGCTCCCCGCCAAATTCTATAAAGCGTACCTCGATGGCCTGACCCCGATCCTACTCTCAGTCTATGAGAAGGCCTCCAGGTGGGCTGTCTCCCTAACTCGAAGGCTGAGGAAGTCGTTGTAATGCTCTTAAAGCTGGGCAAACCCAAAGATCCACCCCTTATCCTTCTTTCACATGGACGGAAATTACTCACCAAACTTCTGGCCAATAGGCTTTTGCTGCTGATGCCTGCCCTTGTTGGGCTGGACCAGTCAGGTTTATATCTGGCCACTCAACAGTGAACAATTTGTGTACACTCTTTATAATTACACTCTAAATAGACCCCAAACATGAGGTGGTGGTGGCCTTTTTAGATACCGAAAAGGTGTTTGATTTAATCGATTTAATCGAATGCGGATTTCTGTTTACTGTACTGGAGAGAATGGGTGTGGGAAGGGCATTTTTACAATGGATTAAAATCCTATATACTTCCCAGAGGGCACAGATAAGAGTAAAGTACTTACTGGCTTAGCCATTTAATATTGGCAGAGGGGCGAGTCAGGCAGGGACGGCTGGTGACATTTGAAAGTGGTGGGGCGTAAAATTATTGGCATAGTGCACCGTAGCGAGCGAGCGTAGCGAGCGACCCCGAACAACCTAAGGGGGGTTCGGGGGGGTTGCCCCCCCCGAGAAAATTTTGAAAAAAAAGCAGAAAAATGGTGCATTTTCAAGCAAATTTGAGAAAGCAGGAAGGTTAATAAAGCAATTGTGAAAGTGCAGTTATTACATTAATAAAGAGATGTCATATAACATAGGTAGCTGCTTATTCAGTATAACCACAGAGCTTCATAACAGACTTCGAGATACAATGCATTTCTGAGTACCTCACAGATGTTTTTTATTGAACAACAACAACTAAACTGGCCGCAAAGTAGCTGCGCTACCTTTCCATGAGTCAAAACTTCCACTAGACAAAACTCTGATCTCTCTCTAGGAAAAACATTAACCATCAGCGTTATCATGACATTTTTATTGTCTCTCGTCAGGAGGCCGCTTGCTAAAGCGCTTTGAGAAAAAGTGCTGAATAAGGGCCATCATAACTTAATGGAACGCTTGAGTGTGCAAGGATGACAAGCTGAGTGGACATTACTTAATGCCTCGAGTTACCCCAGGTTGTTTCCAGCCAATAACTTAAGTTGAGGAAGTGCTTCGGAGCGGAGTACTTCCCTGCGCTCACACAGCAGGTTGTAACTTGCACAACATGTTTTGTGAGTAGGTGACAGGGCACGGAACAGAGCTGCATGGATTTTAAATGTTATAATTATGCTGAGCTCTTCCGTTAAATGGCCTATCTATCTCATCTGGCTTTTAACTTTTTATGCTACTCATGCTCATTACCGTAGCCATTTATTACGTCATTGTGGGTTTTTCCTAAATCCATCATTGTAAGTTTCTTGTAAATACAAATTCAGACGCTAACAGGAGTTACTCGTCAAACTCGGAGTACACATTTTGTGGGAAAACATGCGCCTTCTCGTTTTTAGGACACAATTTGCCAAGAGCCGCCCATGATCACCAACCACGAATCTGACCCCTCCCCACTGGATGTCACCAAGCACCAGTGAACAGAGTCTCATCCCTGTTAGTATGAGGAAACACCACATAACCTCTGCTCTGGGTCTCTGACGTCATCACATGAACATCTCCTTTCTAGGAGCTGCTCTACCTGCATGATGCCAGTCCCAATTCACCAAACTCAAAGCCACTCCAGCTCCTCAGCATGTGTGTGAACATAAAGTGCTCTTGCTCAGCACATTTGTCTTTCATGTGAATTACAGAGATGCAGTACATTGAGCATGACGGGAGATGCAGGTACGCCACCAGGTAGGATCACTAGTCTGCTCATGTGCACTAAATATGAGTGCTCTAGATGAACCTCTATTGTGCGGCAAGGACCCCACCAACCACTATCACTGCCCACTAGAAAGAAGTGCCTAATGGAATTGGGGTAAGTCAACAGCAGTCAAAAAAATACAAATCACAGTCAACATTGAGGAGGAGGCAGGGAACACACTACTGCAGCTGCAGCATAGCCTTTTACCTTTTTACTTCTTTGCAGACACACCACCTACCAGCCCACTCCGAATGCCAAACTGTAGTTAAGTTTGGACTTGGCACTGGCAGCCATCTTAGGTGTAAATTCACAGCAGGGTGTCACGCTACATGGGACCGTCCCTGCTGATGGCACGTGAGGTATGAGGTGCAAATTTGGACATTGATTGGGACCCTAAGGTTGTGATCGAGGATGGAAGCCTCCCACCCTCCCCGATTTCAGCCCTTGCTGCCAGAACTCTGCTCTCCCTCCAGGCCTCTCATCCCTCCCTGGTTTCTCCCTTCTCCCTCCAGGCCTCTTGTCCCACCCTCATTGCTCCCCTCACCCTCGAGGCCTCTTATCCCTCCCTTATTGCTCCTGTCTTCCTCCAGGCCTCTTGTCCCTCCCCTCTCCCTCCAGGCCTCTCGTCCCTCCCCTCTCCCTCCAAGCTTCTCGTCCCTCCCTCGTTGCTCCCCTCTCCCTCTGCTTAGTTTGAGCCGCTGGTTCCAGCACCCAGGATAATGTGCTGCATGGATAAATACATATAAGGTCCCAAAAGCGAGACCGATTGCATTGCAAATGCTTGTTTAAATGTAAAATTGAAGCACAAAACTGTCAATAACTAACAAACTCACAAAAGTAATGCATCTAAAAATGCACCATGTGCAAGGCCATGTTAATCTACACTTTTTTTTATTTACTTATACTTTTGCACAAAAGAAATTTATTTTGCCGAACTTGGGACGCGGGTCTAGGGTGACCAACTGGCATGGATGCAAATTCAGGACGGTGAGTGTAAAAATTCAGGACAAAGGGTCAAAATTCAGGACAAAAGGTAGGCTTTACAGACACATCAGAAGAGGTCGCGCAATAGTATAGAAGTAAGTAAATAGACAACCACTTAAGAACGACTGAAAAGAAGTTTATATTAGGTTGAGATAATTGTGCACTTCATGGTTTTTCAGTATGCGTGCAGCTTTGAGCAAATGTGCAGGTCTTCTTGTGGTAACAAAACTGCCCCCACCCCACCTTTCCAGCCTCCCAGGGACACGCCCGATGCCTGGACCGGCCAGTCCAGCCTTGCTACTACCCTCCAATGGTGCCCCTCATCTTCACATAGACCGTCTCTCATGTGTATTTAATTTATTTTATAGTGCTACTCATCCCAAGTAAGTAGGACAGGGTGTCGGAGTGCATTACATCACACACATATTATATACAGACAATGACTCATATAAATGTGAAAGTCAATCTATAGGAAATGTACTTAAGATGATGGGGGTTACAAGGTGTAATCATTCCTTCATCCATCATTCAGTCTTTCACCATTCATTCTGTCCTTCCATCTGTGTGATCATCCATATCAGTATTCAACCATTTGCAAACCTATCCATCATCTATCCTTCCATCCATCTATCATTCCACTCATCTATCCCTCCATCCACCCTTTCACTCATCCATCCCTCCATTCATCCTTTCACCTTATCCATCCGTACACTCATCCATCCACTCTTCCACTCATCCATCCATTCACCATTCACTCATCCATACAGCCATGTACCCTTTCAACCATCCCGCCATCCTTTCACTTACTCATTCATCCACCCAGTCACTCATCCTTCCACCCATTCACCCTTTCACTCATCCATCCCTCCATTCATCCTTTCACCTTATCCATCCATACACTCATCCATCCACTCTTCCACTCATCCATCCATTCACTCATCCATCCAGCCATCTACCCTTTCACCCATCCAGCCATCCTTTCACTTACTCGTTCATCCACCCAGTCACTCATCCTTCCACCCATTCACCCTTTCAGTCATCCATCCATCCATCCTCCCTTTCTCTCTCCATCCCTCTTTCATTTAGCCATCCATCCTTCCATCAGCATGGGGCCCTGAAAAATCACAGGCCTGGGGCATACTGCCTCTTCTGTCCTCCCATTGTGATGGCCCTTCACATTAGTAACATGGAAAGGGCTTTAATCTGCCACAAGGGAGATCCCACACACAGCTTCTCTTTCTTATCCATTGACAGGGAAACAGCTCTTCAAAAGCTTCCACCCTCCCTACACCTATCCTTTGCTCCCATATGTCATCAGTAGGGGCTCCTGTGAGAGGCAGGGGTCTTTGCATAACCAGGTTAATCTATGGGAAGGCACGAGGCTGGGAGTGTGGGGTATAAAAGGCTGGAGGCCGTATAGCAAGCCCTCTCGGTCTACTCTGTTTGCCCCCCTCCCTTGTCTGCACATAGTGGCAATTTTCCATACGCCAAACCCCTTAAGTTAGGGAATGTCAAAGGTGCAGTCAGAAAAGACTAAAATATCAAATATGACGGACAAACATATGGCATCTTTGGTCAATTTAAAACTCCTCAAAAGGACTCTGAGGTGGTTCGGGCTGGACTGAAATGAAGGGTGGCTTACTGGTAGCATTTCTGTTTTAGCTCTGCTCCTGGGTTGGTCACATCATGGTGTCATTTGCTGGAAGGCTTGTCATCAAGCTCGATCACGGTTAGGTCTACCTGGTATCAGGCATCAGTATGTCAATTCCCACACATGACCTTTATTAGTTGTACAAGGATGTTGCAAAGTAAAGAATTTGATCACACTGTATGTGACGTTACCCGTCGCTCTGAACTGTAGTGCAGTTGCCTCCGTGGGTACCACAGCTGCCAGGAAGGCCCATGCAAGTGCGACTCGTTTATCTTTTTTGTTTCCAGCCAGGTCATAACACACTCCATGCTGGGATTTTGATGCCCATATTTACAATTTGCTTTTGGCTAAAAGGCCAGAAATGGTTTAGTGTTTCATACATGGCATGGGACCTTTCGACAGCTTTGGCTGGGTCACGTCATAAATTCTACTTTTTAAAAGCCCCGCCCTCGGTACACTGTCACTTTGCAGCCATACACTCACCACTGGCCTCAGAGCCCTACACTTTGCAACTCTGCGGTTCAAGAGCCACATTCCATGGGCCTGTCCCCCCAACACACAGAGGCATGCCGCCCCAGAGTCCTGTGCTGTTCTTGCCCTTTACGCCCCCACGCGGTCATCCATATGCTTCGGATCAAGGTCCCTGGGAGCACTGTTCTTCAAAGCCATGAGCCATGGCCCTGCAGGCCTGCTCTTCCCAGCCCTGCCACTCGCAGGCCTATTCGTGTCAGTAATGTTCAGTCACTCTTCTCCTCACACCTCATACCTCTTTACAGACCTACCACCCGCAGAGGACACATCCAATCCCAGCATCGACAACTAAACAGCCAGGCCTTATCTGTCACTCACAATCAGAGGCGCAACTAGAGCCAAATTTCTGGGGGGGGGGTGGAGCTACTACAAATCCTCGTTAACACGTAATGGTCTTTTAAAGACCTGTGAAGTACTCGGGTGGGGCTGCTCTTGTGCTCAGAGGAGTGCTGACAATGTGATTTTTTTCGGTGCTTCACAAACATTCGGTGCTCAGCCTCAGGGGCAAACCTCTGCTCCTGACTGACTCAGTACGACTGCTGCGAATATAACTGCCTGAATGTGTCGGTAATGTGCTAAAGCATTCATTGAATGAATGCATTAGCATGCGCCACCCGTGACATATGCACACACAGGAACTCTATCACTACTGATTTTCTTGTTTAGTGTCGGTGCCACCGACACTAAACAAGAAAATCAGTAGTGATAGAGTTCCTGTGTGTGCGTATGTCACGGGCGCACTCGGAAATAAAGCACTCTCCTCCTGGATTCTGAAATAAACTTTGCAAACCAGTGGGAGTGGGGCCCCCGCCGGACTCTTACTTTAGTTTTCTTTTCGATTTAAACCATCATCTTCAACGATGATCAGGATCTCGGAGTACGTGCGTCACACGCGAGCCACAAGCACACCGGCACGAGTCACCACGAGGTCTGCTGTGGTGTGTGTGGTGGTGTTGGCGTGTGTCGTGTGGCGCGGTGACGTGACTGAATCACGTGACGGACTGCTGCGCGGTGTCTCAGCCAATCCTGGCCCTGCAATAGCGGCGCCAATGTGCTAGGATTGGCTAGGGGGGCATGGTTACTCCTCGCCCATATGAGACCCGGGGGGGGCTGCTGTATGAAGCGCACCCTCCCTCGGGTCCCTCCCTCGCCAGCAGCAGCTCTGCTAAAGGGAAGCCTTCAAGGTTAGTGTGACTGTGCGCATGTTCGGGCTGGTCATAAAAATGACCAGCCCAAAAATAGACATGCGCTGCTGCGCACTGTGACTTCACTTGACTACAGAGTGCCGCGCTGAGTGGACTGTCACTCAAGCTGCAGCCTGCCGCAGCCCCGCCCCCACCCCCTTCAGCGCTGTTAGCGATTGCCTCAAGTGACATTTGCAATTACACGCGAGTGTGAAAGTGACGGTCGGTGAATGGGTCCATCATCCATGTGGCTTAGTGGGGCAACGCCCCAATGGACACACCGCCACTGGAGTCAGGGGTGCCCATTGACTCTGCTCCTATTTGCCACTGTCATGGAGTCAATGGCCTTCCTTCTATGAGACCATCCCCACCATAGGGGTATCCGCTTTGGAAAGCAGGATGTTTTATTGTCATTGTATGCTGATGAGTCATGTGATATAATTGCCTATGGTCGGGACTCCAAATAAATTGGAACAAGGCATTATTAGTCCCCCTCGCAACTGCCACTAAAAGACCGGAGCTTGAATTCCCATTGTGCTGGATGACAGATCCAGTCAGATACTTAGGTATTATGTACCATAGGGATATTGACACTATCGTGTGGGCAAACTATTGGACCTACATTTCCAGGAATACTGACTGGATCCAGAAAAGAATTAAGTTTCCCTTATCGGTTGCTGAAATGATTGCCTTAATGAAAATGGTAGTGCTTCTGAAACTACTGTATTTATTTCAGAACATCCCCATTCCCCTCCGCATAGCATTATTTTTCACAACTGCACTCCCTCATGATCACTCTGGCATGGGCGGGGAAGCATCTGGTTTCTAACTTACAGGAGCCCTATGATAGGGGAGGTTCTGATGGATACATCTGCCTGTGATTCTTCATGTTTTGAATTACCCCATGCGCAGCATTCCGTGGAAACTTTTCTCCCTATCTCTCCCACGTCACCGAGGACGTCAGAATGGAACTGCTCCGCGCACGTCTCCGCATGATGTCATCGAAGCCATAAGAAGACCTCGTCGACGTGCTGACGTCATTTCCCTTTTTTCCGCGTCATCAACGCATAACGTTTTTTTCCAGGGCTCTCCATTTATGGTGTTTCATTGTTGCAGGTTCTTCCTGAAATTGTAGCAGTGACATGGCTGCCCAGAAGAAGTCTGGTTTTAAAACTTGCAGGGAATGTGGGGGTCATATGTCTATCACTGACCCCCATGAAGATTGTCTATGGTGCCTCTTGTCGAACATGACGTCGAGGGATGTTCTTCATGCCGACGCATGAATCCGAAGGCCCTGAAAGAGAGGGAGGCCAAACTGTTTATGGGCAGGGCGAAGAAACAGAAGAGGGTCCAGAAAAGAACGAGATCCAAGTCCAAGTCGCCGACTCCGCATACCTCAAAGTCGTCGAGGGAGCACAAAAAGAAGCAGCGTCATGGATCCAGATATCGTTCGTCTAAAGATAAGTCACCGAAGTCGGGGTCCCCAGAACTCTGGCGTCACCGCAAGGATGAAGTCTCTCCTTCCCCTATACCTCAGGTTACTCCGGCACACTTTCTGGCTCCGAGAGTCTCTCCCAGAGAAGCGACGCCTTCGCCTCCGGCCTCTCCATCCCCGGCTCCTGTGTCGCCGCCCCCCAGCAACCGGAGCCAGTCAAACAGCTTCCTCGGGCTGTCTCTGAACCGGTGGTACCAGATCCGTTCCCCCCCTTTCCTGCTCCAGGTACGGATCCTTCGCATTTCTTGAATGTGATGTTTGGCATGTTTGCCAGGGTGGTTAACCCTGCTGGTGCGCCTGTTGGCCCCATGGGACCGCTTTCATTCAACCTTGGAGGTTTGCCACCTCATTTTGCACAGGCACCATTCATGACTTTCATGCCGATGATGCTGGGAAGTTGGCCTCTCTTGACACCGAGGTGCTCGACGCTGGTGCATTCCCTCGAGGGAAGTGTGCAGTTGGAGCCTTCTCTGGCGCTGTCCTGCTCCGGTCTGGAGCCGACTCTGCCTCGCCTGGCACCCTCCGCAAATTCTGTGGAGCCTCCATCGAAGCCGGTCCCGAAGTCACCGGCGCCGCGCATGGCGCCACCGCCACCGATGCCCAGGATGAGATCGTGAAGGGAGGCGCAGAGACTGCTGGAGGACGAAGAATTTCAGGAGCAGCAGGAAGAGGCTGAAGAGGGGGACATTTTTGACCCTATGCAGGAATGTGAGGGTCTGCAGGAGGCTAATGGTTTGGACACATCTCCAGAGTAGGAGCTCTCTTCACCGAAAGGCCTTCCATCACAAGAGGTTACCTCATACCATTCCATAATAAGGAAGGCAGCTGATCTGCTGGACTTGCCTTTACCAACTGCAGAGATAAAGTCAAATATTTTAACAGAGGTGCTTCATTCTCCTTCTTCTGCATCGGAACCTCTGCTTCCATTAATGAGGCTTTGACCGAGCCCATTTTAGAGGTTTGGCAGAAGTCAATGACAGCCCCTGCTGTGTCCAGATCAGTTGCAAGGAGATATAAGGTGGCGCCTGGAGATCCAGCTTTCCTTTTCACACACCCATCTCCTGAGAGCTTGGTAGTCCAGGCATCATGTTCTACTAAGCAGTCTACAGGCTCTTTCCCAACCACGCCTGGGGATAGGGAATCTAAGAGGATGGAGAAATCGGCTAAAAAGGTGTTTTCTTCAGCCAGTATTGCTCTGAAATCTACAAATGCAACATGCCTGCTGGGTCGATATATCCATGCTCTGGTGGAGTCTGCAAAGGAAGTGATCCCCATCTTCCAGAGGACGTTCAGGGCCATTTTGCGAGGGTACTATCGGACACGCAAGCTGCAGCCCTTCAAGTCATACAGTCAGGGCTGGATACAGCGGACTCTGTTGCTAGAGTTATGGGTTCCTCAGTGGCAACCGGGAGTCACGCCTGGCTAAGGGGGTCTGGGTTTTCATCAGATGTACAGGCCACCCTATTGGACTTGCCTTTTGATGGCTCTCGTCTCTTTGGTACAAAAGCAGAATCGGCGCTATAGCGCTTCAAGGATAGTGGAGCCACGGCGAGATCGTTGGGTCTACAGTCCCAGCCCAGAGGTTTTGGGTACCGCAGATTTCGCAGGTTTGTCAAGACTCCTTCCTTTTGGGCTGGCAGCAGCATCAGCAGCAGCAGGTGAACCCTCTGTATAGGTCGTACAGAGGAAAGGGTAGAGGTCCCCTGCGAGGCACAGCTCCCATTCCCCCAACTGGTACCGCAGGGAAGCAGCTCTAGAGCCTCCATAATGGAGCATGTTGGCCCCGTGGGAGGTCGGGTGTCCCATTTTCTATGAAATTGGAGATCTAGTACATCAGATCTCTGGGTTTTGGATCTCGTAGAAAATGGGTATGACTTTCCCTTCTGGGAGTTTCCCCCTCCTTTCCCCCCTCGTCAAGGCTGGTGCTCAGAGGACCACCTGTTGCTTCTGCAGCAGGAGGTTCTGTCTTTGCTACAGAAGGGCGCAATAGAGGTTGTTCCAGAGCAGGAAAGGGGTCAGGGTTGCCACTCCCGATACTTCCTGATCCCCAAGAAGGACGGACGATTGAGGCCGATCCTAGACCTCAGAATCTTGAATTTTTACCTCAAGCAGGAGAAGTTCAAAATGTTGACCCTGGCTCAGGTTCTTCTGGCGCTGCAGCCGGAAGACTAGATGGTGTCGATCAGTTTTCAGGATGCGTATTTTCACATTCCCATCCTGAAGTCGCATCGGAAGTATCTCTGTTTTACGGTGGGATCTCAACACTACCAGTTTGCGGTCCTTCTGTTCGGTCTTACATCCGCACCACGGGTCTTCACAACAGTGATGGCGGTGGTAGCAGCACATCTCAGAAGGTCAGGGATTCCTGTTTTCCTCTATCTGGACGACTGGCTGCTCAAAGCAAAGTCACCGGAGATGGTGCTGCGGCACTTGCAAGTAACAACGCATCGGTTGTTTGACATGGGTTTTTTAAAAAACAAACCCAAATCTCACCTGGTGCCCTCTCAGCGCAACTTGTTCATATGGGCAATACTGGACACTTCTGTGAGTCGTGCATTCCCACCTCCACAGAGGATTCTAGACATCCAGGCTATGATTCCAATTTTTCAAAATGGAGTGGCTGTTCCAGCTCTAAAGGACTTGCGCCTGCTCGGTCTGTTCACTTCCTACATATTGTTGGTCAACCATGCACGCTGGCACATGAGGGCACTTCAGTGGTTCCTCCGCAGGCAGTGGTTTCAACACAAAGGGGATCTCAAGGAGGTGGTCAGAATCTCCAGAGACACTGCAGTGGAGCTGTTATAGTGGAGTGTTCCGGGCAACCTGTCTCAAGGGAAGCCGTTTCAACCTCTTTCTTCGGTGGCCACAGTGATAACGGATGCCTCCACTCTAGGGTGGGGAGCTCATCTGGGGGATCTGGAGGTCAAAGGCCTTTGGTCTCCAGAGCAAAGATTGTTTCACATCAATCATCTAGAATTGCGGGTGATAGGTTTGGCTCTCAAGGCATTTCTTCCTTCCCATCGCGTTCAGTTGGTTCAGGTCCTGACTGACAACACTACCGCGATGTGGTACATAAACAAACAGGGAGGAGTAGGGTCATATCGTCTCTGCAGAGAGGCTCTGCGACTCTGGTCCTGGGCTCAGGACCATCAGATTTGTGTGATTGCGAATCATCTGGCCGGAGTGCTGAATGTGTGTGCGGACAGTCTCAGTTGGCAGTACTCGGCCGATCACGAGTGGCGTCTTCATCCGCAGGTGGTCCTTCACATTTTCAGGATGTGTTGGATTCCTCGGTTGGACCTGTTTGTCACTCACGAGAACGCGCACTGCCCGTCGTTCTGCAGTCTCCAGTATCCGATGTGGGGAGCGGTGGGGGACGTATTTCAGTTAGATTGGGGCTCACAGCTTCTTTATGCGTTCCCTCCCATACCCTTGATTCCTCGGGTTCTGAGGAAGGTTCACCAAGACTGGGCCCAAGTCATATTGATCGTCCCGGATAGGCTAAGAAGGGTGTGGTACCAAGACCTCCTTTACCTCTCATCGCACCCTCCGCTCTATCTTCCTCTCAGGGCAGACCTCCTCTCTCAGTCGTAGGGGCAGGTTCTATACCCCCACTTCCTGAGCCGCACCTTCATGCCTGGAGATTGAACGGGGCAACCTGAGCTCATTCTCTCTCCCACCAGCTGTGGTAGATGTTATTTTATCGGCCAGAAGACACTCCACCAAATCTGTCTATTCTGGTACGTGGGCTAGGTTTGTAAAATGGTGTGGAGAGAGATCGATTGATCCCTTACGAGCCCATTTGTCTGATATTCTCAGTTTATCTTTTTTTCCTAGCACAGCAGGGTTGTGCAGTAGTAACGGTCAAAGGCAACTTGTCTGCCTTGTCGGCCTTTCTCTATTTACCAGACCAACCCTCTTTATTTAAATCTCCCATAGTCATGAGGTTCATTAAGGGCCTCACTAATAGGTTTCCTCCCACTCCCTTTATCATGCCTCAGTGGGATTCGAATTTAGTTCTTACTTTCTTGAAGGGGTCTCCTTTTGAGCCCCTACATAGTTGTCCCTTGAAATTCTTGGCATTTAAGACAGTATTTCTGGTTGCAATTACTTGCGCCAGGAGGGTTAGTGAGCTGCAGACCCTTAGCTCTAAGCCCCCATTTACCTCATTTCATGCAGATAAGATGGTTCTTAGGACAAGAGCTGCTTTCCTGCCTAAGGTGGTCACTCCCTTCCACCTAGGGCAATCTATCACATTACTCACATTCTATCCTCCCCTTCACCCTTCTAAGGAGGAGGAGAGACTTCACCGCCTGGACCCTAAGAGGGCGGTCAGCTTCTACCTGGACATAACTAAAGATTTCAGGTTGGACAACCAACTCTTCATTAGCTACATGGGCAAAATGAAGGGCAATGCTGTTCACAAGAGAACGCGGTCCAGGTGGATCATCCTCTCCATCAAGATCTGCTACGCCTTGGCCAAGAAGGAGCCTCCTGAAGGTATTCGAGTTCATTCAACCAGAGCTATGTCTTCTTCTTCGGCTTTAGCTAGAGGTGTCCCTGTTGTAGACATCTGCAAGGTGGCAACTTGGGCATCCCTCCACACTTTCGTGAAGCATTATTGCTTAGACTTTGAGGTGAGGAGGGACTGGCACTTTGCACGTTCTGTGCTGCAAGATTTTTTGGTATAAGTAGGCGGGCACCCTCCTCCGAGAGCGGGACTGCTTGGGGATTCAATTCAAAAGGTGAGGAATCCACAGGCAGATGTGTCCATCAGAAGAACAAGTTACTTACCTTCGGTAACGCTTTTTCTGGTGGATACAGTATCTGCCTATGAATTCCTCACTGACCCACCCGCCTCCCCATTGCCTACCTGTTTATACCAAAAAATAATTGACATGTGATTCATGCATTTTATTATGATAATTCGAAATGATGTGGTATTCGTTACTAGGAAATGTCTATGTTTTAGAATTTCCAGTTTCTTTCTTGATTTCTATATACTGTGTATACTTGTGAAAATGTTGTCGGTTCACCCGTTCGTCTCAGAGGCACAGAAAAACTGGGTGGAACTGACTTCAGCACGCCGATGAGGTTTTCTTATGGCTCCGATGATGTCACACACTTGCGTGCGGAGCCGTTCTATTGTGACATCCTCGTCGACGTTGGAGAGCTATGGAGAAAAGTTTCCATGGAATGCTGCGCATGGGGTAATTCAAAAGGTGAGGAATCCACAGGCAGATACTGTATCCACCAGAAAAAGCGTTACCGAAGGTAGGTAACTTGTTCGTTTGGGGCACCGAATTTTGAGCTTTACTATTTAGTGGCCCAGGCTCAGTTTGCTCATCATTGGATTTGTAATGCCCGATGAGCGCCGTGTGTGGATTTGGAATGCGGTTTGATCAAGCCGGCCCCCATCCAGGCAAAATTTTACTGCAGATCGTCTGACACAAACCTAGAGATACATACGGTGGAGTGCTTGTGCTGAGCTCTGACTCGGCTGGCAGAGCTCAGCGGAGACCACCTCAGGTTTGTGGCCCTGGCCAAGATTGCACATTACCTATACCCCCATATTGAACAGAATTTCGGGCTGCTGCCAGCACTGCAACTCAAACGGCACCGATATATAGGGGTCTTGTTCCCGAATTGAAAGCTCATCCTCAGTGGCGGCTGGAACAGATTGGAGGTTGCTGGACGGAGGGCAGGCGGAAGGAGGGCGGTAAAGAAAAAAAATAAACTTCCCGCTCCCGACCGTACCAGGAAGCTCCCAAGCTCTCCGAAGCCAATCACAACACTGCAATGCAGCGTTGTGATCGGTCTGAGTGCCGTGGTTTGGCACTCAAATGGGGGCTGGGAGCCTGTGCATGTTCTCCACCCAGGCTACAATGCAGCCTGGGTGGGGAACATGCAAAGTGCGCATGACTGTTTGGCCGGCCCGAGACAGCCGGCCAAACACTCATGCTCACTTACAGAGTGCCCACCACTCCTCCCCTGCTCTGTGAGCAGAGCAGCCCTGCCTCGCAAAGCCACAGCTGCAGGAAAAAATAAAATGATAATAACAACGAATTATTATCATTTTATTTTTCCTTTATTTACACTGCTGCAAAGCAGTGGGGCGACACTCCTCTGCCTTAGCAGAGAAGTCGCCACTGCTCATCCCATTGGAGGAATTTATAGCTAAGACATCTCCTATGTTGGATATGCTAAGTTACCATAACCTTAAACACAGTGTGAAGTGGCTGATTTCGACATTTCTGGATGCCCCTGTTGACTGGATGCTATTATACTTCCTGCTGGTGCACCCATCCGTCAACCATCTTGTAATCCACATGTATAGCATGGTATCTTGCGCTACCTCCAAACCAGAATGATATGCTTGCACACAGTGGTCCGCGGACCTAGACATTGACATTTCTGACAAACAATGGTCCTTTTGTTGTGCACAAACCAAAGAAATCTTCCGGAATGGGAAATATCAACTTATTAATTGCATAGGGCATATTACACCCCTGTTTGCATGATGAGCATGGCATGCTGTCAGACTCCATCTGCCGTAGAAGTGCTGACCCTGATGCAGAATTATTCCATCTTGCGTGGTTATGCCTAGCGGTTGCGACATTCTGGGCTGAGTTGACCCGGGCACTTAACATAATGACAGACAGCGCAACCCTCATATCCCCTATGATGTTATTACTGGGAGGCGTGTTAGATGCCCCGAAGCACTGAAGGAAATTGCTGGCAAGGGCATCTCTCTTGGACCATAAATCGGTGGCCTTTACGTGGGAGAGACAGAGGGACCCCCAAATTTAAATGTTAGTTGAAAGACATGATTATGTGCAGCAAATTGACTAAACTATATGTGGAGATGCTGCTACCCTCATCTAGGCCAAGAGACTTTTGGGGGCCTCTTCGAGAATATGTAATGGTTCTGGATGAGCATGGACCATCAACATAAAACTGGACATGTCGGGACAGGATCAAGAGATGAGATGGAGCCCCAACACAGCCTGATGGACAATCTTTGTGGACTTTAAGATACTGTGCGGATACCAGAATTTCAGGGGGCAGGGGGAGTCAGTATGGGTCTATAAAGCACACTGTGGCCAACCTAAGATAATACCCAGATGGGCTGTTGCATGCTGTAGTTTGGTTGTAAAAGTCAAACTCTAATAAAAAAAATTTTTTTTAAGGTTGATAGAGCAATCTGGCAATGCCCAAAGGGCTGGTCTGACAGGTCAGTGTGTTCGTCAGTTTTTTGGTTGTTTGTAGGCATGCTTTATATTCTGGTTAGCCAGTCTTTACTGTTGATTTCCATGATATTACTACAAACATTGCCTGCAGCAAACTCTAATTCATGCAGTCTCCCATACTGCAAACCACTCTTTCAGCATGATTTGCAAATGTGCACCACTTTGTTTTAGCTATCTGACTTGCTAATTGGAACCGCTTTTATTTTGGTGCACAGGCCTATTTTCTGTCTCAGTCTGACCCTTCATATGAGTCAACATTTGGAAAGAAGAAACAGGGAGATTTTCAAAAACAAATCGGAGGAATTTCCTTTTTTCTTTTAGCTTGTATTGAATTGGGTACAATTTCAGGTGGGAAAATACTAAATTAAAGCTATTTTTGGCTTTAAAAATCGGGAGTCTCCATCCTAAATCTGGGCTGTTGGCATGTATGTGACTGAGCCTTCAGCCAGGGAAATGAGTTGAGGGACCCCTCCATTGCAGGACACTTAGGGCTATATTTATAAAACATTCACGCATCATAGCAAGCCACTTTGCTGCACTGCGTGAAAGGGCAGGTATGCACCGTGTTTACCATTATACAGCATGTTCCTTTCCTTTCCAACGCTGGTGCACTTTTGGCTGCCTAACGCCAATGCAGGCGCCCTTCCATCATGTTGCAAGGGTTACTGCATTGCAGGCAAGATTGTTTTTGTGCAGGAATGGGCTCCTTCCTGCAAAAAACCATCCTCAGAGGCATATTCCTCTTTCCAAGTGTGCTGCAGAATGCAACATACTTAGAAAGAAGAAACAATGAGGAGAAATAAAGATATTTTTCCTCATTGCGCCTCCGGTGGGGAAGTGCACAATTCTGACGCTTTCCCAGGTCTACCAGCGTTGGCAAATTTGGGCTGGGAATGTCTCTGAATCCATGGGTGGATGCTTGGGAACACCCACGCTCCACCCATGGCATGCCTCCCTGCCGTAGAGTAAATCAGGGAAGAAACTTGCTCTGCCTTGCGTTACTCTAGGTTTATCAAGCCACTCAGGGCCACGCAAGGTGACCTTGAGTGGCTTGATAAAACTCATTTAGGATTGTTGCCCTTGCGTGGTGCAAGGGCGATGCAAAACCTTGATAAATATGCCCCTTAGAGTTTCCACCTTTCCAAGAAAAAAACACTGGCCATTAGGTGTTTTAAGAGTCTTCAAAGGTCTGAACGTGATACTAAATACAAGTGTAAAGAAAATCGTATCTATTGTATTCTAACACAAACATGATGTCTTTGTTTGCAATAAATATTAGTCATGGATCATTAACATAGCTCTTGAACACATTTAAAAGTGCTTTCTATTTATATTTGCTGTTTGAAGTAGTGTCAAATATACTTTTATTTGATTTCGTTAAAAATCATAAAAGGGTGGAAGAACCACCGTGGAACATAATACTTTGAGAGTACATTTTAAAAACATATTATAAAAAAAGGCAATTGGGTCGTGACCACAAGCGATAAACAACTGGTTAAAAAAGATAAAAGTATTGGCAGGTATATCAGTGCAATTGGAAAATGTGTATACAGGTTGTTGTTAAGCAACTTGAATTGATTTACTTTTTTGTCCAGTTCTTTTGCCGCGATTTTCCAGAAATTTATGGCTCTGCAAGACAGTTGAATCGACGACCCTCCAAGACACTTTATGACTGCTGCTCTACATGTTCTTACTTGTTCCTTCCTTAAGGCCTCCCGAAGGACAGTTTTTCGAGTTTCTAATAGTGCAGAGCAGATACATAATAGATGTAATAAAGACTCGTCCCCTTGTCCGCAAAGGTGGCATTCCTTGGATGGCCATGAGTATTTCCATTTCGGGGTCAAATCCTTCGTGGGAAATGACCCCATTCGCAGCAGCGTGAAATAATGCTTTTTCTGGTAAGCAAAGTGTTCTGACAGGTACGGTTGGGGTTTCAGCGTCTGATAGGCATGTATCACTGCCCAAGCATGTTTTTTTTTTTAAAAGGCAGTTTTATCCGTTAGTAAAGAAATCCGTTTGATGGCTTTATTCACGACGGATTTGAATCCGGAATACGTTGTAGGGATAAACCAGGCCTCCTCTAGCTGTAATGCCGAGAGAGATTCCTTCAAAACTGCAGTAATAGAGTTGATTAGCCTTGCTTGTTTTTCGATCTCTACCCAGCAGTAGTGGGCTAAGGTGTTGTCTTCTGCTTCCCTCATCCTCCAGTAATATTTTACTAGTGCACCTTGTCTGGCCGGGAGCTGATTTTTTAATCCGTATTCTAGTCGGATTTGTGCTTGGGAGATATGTAACGGAATTAAAAACAATCTCTTGAAAAAGGTGGATTGTGCTGTATTTAAAATTGTGGCATCTTTAATGTTCAGAATTTCTGAGCTGTAAGATATGGAGGGTAGGAATTTTGCTGCAATCACTTTTAGCAGGTGGCCCGTAGAACAGCCTGTACGCTTTTTTGTTAAAATTTTGAATGCAAACAGCAATTGTTTGGCTTTCGTGCGTCCTTGGTCCAAATGTAGCTTAAAGTTGAGATTGCAATCCAGTTGAAAACCTACGTTTTTGTACGAATTGACCCGGGTCAGTGGTTGGTCATCCAATTTCCAGGTAAATTTACGATTTTTCGTTGTTTTGTTATGTTTGGAGAAACACATCACCTTTGTTTTTTGATAGTTGATCGTTAATTGGGCCAAGGTGGTATAAGCTCCTAATTCCGTAATCAGTCGCTGCAGGCCTACAGGGGTTTGGGCTAGCAGAACGATGTCGGTATTTTGCCCAATTTTGGGGGGTCGGCTTGGATTAACCGAAGGTGCTTATCCAGGTCAGAGATGAAGATGTTAAATAGGCAGGGGGCTAACACACACCCCTGTTTTAACCCGTTAAGTGTTGGAATCTTGTTGGTTATGCTGCGCCCATCTCCTTTCCTAATTTGGACCCACGTATGTGAGTAAAGATTAATTATGGCCTCCAGGAGTTTGGTTGGTACCCCCCAGCTTTGCATTTTTGCCCATAACTTAGCTCTCAAAACTTTATTGAAGGCCGCCTTAAGATCGATAAAGCATGCGTACAAGGGTCTGGATTTTGCAAAGGCTTGATTGGCTAGGAGAGTGACCGCAGAGATATTCATGAGGGTGCCCATCCCTGCCCGGAATCCGGTATGCGTATAAAGTATAAGGTTGTTCGACTGACCCTGTCCTCTAAATCTACCAAAAGGTTCGATGCGTATATTTTTGCCTCTACATCAATTAATGCAATCAACCTGTAGTTGGATGGATAGGAGCGTGAGCCCGACTTGTAAATTGGATTTAGAATACTTCCTCTCCAAGAGTCAGGGATCAAACTGGAGGCAATAGCATGATTAAAAAAAGGAGTAAGGAGGCCGGACCAAAATGAAGGATCGTGCCTAAACAGGGCGTTTGGCAAGCCGTTGGGCCCTGGAGCACCCTCAGTTCTTACATTTTTTATGGTATTTGGGACATAACTTGTGGCTACCCTAAGCGCAGTGCTATCAGTGAGGACAAGTGTAGTAAAACCTCTTGGCCCCAGTTCTATAGCATTGGTAGTAACTACACATGTTACCGATGAGAACTGGAACACCCAACAGCTCCATTGCATTTTGCTATCTGTTTAAAGTGATTTAATGCAAATCCTTATTTATGATGGCTGGCAAATTTTAATTAAGTGAACACAGTAGAGCAGCAGAGCTCTGCATCATGGTTTCTCATAACATTTGATCTCTGGCAAAGTCAGATCATCCAACTCACACATTGCCACAGTGTGTCACACAGCATTAGCTCCCTTCACACTGTGGCAGTGAAAACGAGCTGGAAACCACTGCAAAAAGTGAATTTCCAATTCGGTCCTTTGAGGCCTTGAACAGCTGATGTCCATTAAGGGGAGTGAAAACACTCCAGGACATTGACATCAGCCTTAGTAGGTTTTGGGGTTTTGTTTTTGAGGAGGAAGATTTGGTGGGGACAGGGGGCAAAAGTGCGTCCTAGGTAGTTCTCGGCATGCGGGCCCACCCCCTCCAACGGACTACACCCTCCTCTCACAATGAATTATGTTTTTTAATTGTCAGGTCCACAAAGTCTAATTAGTATAGCTCCCTACCACAACTCCATGGTAACCCCACTTCCTTGATTTATTATAGACAAAACGCTGTCAGTGCTGCTCTATTCAGGGACATCATGTATGCTGGGGCATGTATTTTGGCCTGGCCTCCAGCTTGTCAGTCACACTAGGCTGTTCTATGGAACAGGCACCACTACAGGTAGATGCCTTGTTGGTGCAGGGCAGGCTGATGCTAAGCGAGTATGTAGGGAAGGCGAGAGGGGGTCAATACTGGACTTGCTAGCTTAGTCTGACCAATGGTCACCGTTAATAGCCATTGACATGTTAAACTGCATGAACAGCCCAGAGCCGCTGCCTGTCTGCTGCTCCTAAGTGCATGATGTGGCACTACGAGCAGTTCTAAAACACCTACATTGTTGCCTTGTTCATCCAACACCATCCTAAACAAGCTTTGGGAGGCCAAAAGATCTGGCTCTAATTTCCTAATGAATGCAAACACAGGTGTGGGCAAAGGCACATATCATTTGTACTGTGTCACTGTAACCTGCTACATGGCACCTCAAGCTTGGATAATAAAAATGTAGGGCACAGACATTGGAGGCACAGAAAGAAGAAGGTTCCACATAGGTGAAACACAATCAGTCTGTGCACATTTGTGGATGTCTGTGTTCGTATTTGTTAGCACATTTTAGTCAGTACTACTGGCGTAGCAAAGTGAAAAAAAAAATATGCCCTAGAATGTGATAAATGCTGTTTTCTCTACCTCACTAATAGTTGTTGTTCCTGCTGTTGTCCCTGTTACAGTGACAGCTGTGGGCATGTCTGGGTTTCTGTTGTGGCCTTTGCGGTTGCAGCATCTGTGGTCGCTGTTGTTATAACAGTTGTTTTTGCTGCTCTTAACCCTGCTTTTGTAGCTGATGTGGTTGCTACTTTTTTCTCTTCTCTTGTCACTGCTGTTGTCCCTGTTGTGGTGGCAGTGATGGTCACTTCTATTGTCCCTGGTGTGTCGACAGCTGTGGTGAAAGCAGTTGTCACTGCTGTGGTCCCTCCTGTGCTTGCAGCTATACTTTTAGCTGTTGTTGCTGCGGTAGTGATGACTGTGGTCACAGCTGTGCTTGCTGCTGTGCTCACAGCTGCGTTCGAAACAATTGTTACAGCAGCACTCATTGATATCATTAGAAGTATGGTCCCTGGAGGGGTCCCTGCTATGCCTGCACCTGTTGTCTTGCTGTGGTCACTTTGTGACGGCAGATGTGGCTGCTTTCGTTCCAGTTGTCACAGCTGTTGTTGCCGCTGTCCCTCCTGTGGTTCAAACTGTAATAACTTTTGTGGTCCCTGCCTTACTGGCAGCGCTGTTGTTGCTGCTGTTGTCCTTGCCATGGTGGCAGCTGTGGTCATGGCTGTTGTCCCCGATGTGGTTACAGCAGTAGTTGATGCTAAGGTCCATGCTGTGCTGATAGTTGTTGTTGTCCCTGTTGGGGTATAAGAAAAAGGGGCATCGCAGCACTTATACGTACACTGGCAATATCTGAATATACAAGTAATGGTGGTTCCTTTGGAATTCTTTTGAGAACATTTATTTACATAAGTAGGATGATTACTGTATACCTGCTCAAAAAGAGGTACAGTATTTAGAAATACAATTCAGCAATATCAGAAACAAAAACATCCAATAGCAAAACCAGTTTTATATTTCAGAAAATCAATTTGGTTAATAGGTGATACATTCTAAGTGAAAATCAATAAAATGCTACAGAAAGTAATAAAGGTAGCAGCACATTGCTCATTGAATGGTGCCAGTGGAGAGAATGGGCATGAAAACTGTGAACGAACCAAACTTGGACAACTACAGAACCTGGCCAAAAGAAATTTAGCTGTTGTTTTGAATACACAGAAAGTATGAGTTATAACATAATTTATGTCTGCTAGAGCATTGCTTTAATAAAGTTGATGTAAGCATCTGATAGAGACTTCTGTCCGCAGATTCCTTACCTTAGAGTTATCCACAGGCGTCAGACTGGATCTGGAATTTTTTTTTGAGAGCAGTACCTCTGCTCACTGGTAGGTGGCGTTGCTCAGCTCCATGTGGCCTCATCGGCGTCCTCCATGCTAGAAGTGACATTCGCGGTATCTACATAAGCGCCACTCTGGCAGGCTGACATCAGTTCTTTTCTTTCCGTGCCAGTCAGCGCAGATCCGGGGGAAGCTACCCCTTAGTCACTTTTTGACTACCCTTTTTTCGACATTTTGTCGAAGTAGTTTTGAGGATTTACCTCCTGGTGTGGCAGGAATGTCTTCGAAGCAGGCCGGCTTCAAGCCCTGTGGCACTTGTCACTGACAGATATCAGTGACAGACCCACCTCTTGTTTGCCCTTGCTGACTCTAGCGACCATGAACCAAAGGCCTGCCCCGATTGCCTCCTCATGCACCCATAGGCCTTGAGGGAGCAATCCCTCAAGCTCCTGACAGCTCGATATGCAATGCCGAGACGATCCAGGTCCTGGTCAAGAGCAAGGTCCCAGGAGCAGTCCGAGATCTTCGTCACCCTCCAAGTCGTCGGGCCATTTCGGTAAGTCCTGCTCCCACAAGTAAAAGAAGAAGTCAAAGCGTGCTTCGACTTCACCATGTCTGTTGTCCAACTCGAGGCCTGGCTCTGCACCTCCCCAAGTTTCCGGGAGCTGAAGCGACCCTCACCCAATTGAGGGAGTTTTACGAGGCTATGCACCTCATATTTGGGTGGCACGTTCCCTCCAGCATGCCTTCGGGGTTCGCGAGTTTGGAAGGGGCCCCTGCTGTATCCATGTCAGCAGCTCGGGCACCAGTCGGGCCCCAGGGATCCAAAGATGGATCGATGCCGGTCGTGCCATGTCGATCTTTCCAGGTGCCGCCGGCACCCACCAGCGTCGCTATCTCAATTTATATCCCTGATTCCGACATAGAGCAAGAGGGGCATCACCCAATGCCGACTCCTGCGCCGACTGGAGCCATGCCTTCCAGGCCAGAGTTTGAGCCCTATTCTTATAGGCTAGGACTCGGGGAGAAATGGGAGGGGTCGCTGGACCCTGAAGAATACCAGCCTTATGATGTCAATATGTACTGGTTTGAGGATCTCGGTGAGGCCAGTGAACTGGACACTTCTCCAGATGCTGGCATGCTTTCTCCCCGTACCGTGTCTATAGAGGAGGGACCGCCCTTCGCTATGGTGGTGCGAGGGGCGGCTGAGGTTCTCTACCTTCAGTTGCCCTTGTGGGAGTCAAGACTAATGTCTTGACAGAGGTACGACAACCTGTAGTGTCCCCCTCTGAATTGCTACTCCCATTCAACGAGGTCCTCACAGACGTCCTACTTAGGACCTGGTCCAAGCCCAGCACAGGGGCTTCTGTGAATAGGACGATTGCCCGCCATCAACACCCCGCTCCAGGGGACCCAAACTTCTTCACCCAATACCCTATCCCACTGAGCTTGTTGGTCCATGCCTCTGTACCATGTAAACCCTGGGGCACTCTGTACCACACCCCCGGATAAGGAATCCAAGAGGCTGGACACCTTAGGGAAGAAGATGTTTCCTTCCGCCAGACTGGCACTGTGGTATGGGAACACCACATGCCTTTTGGGCCACTACTCCCACGATCTGTGGGATACGGTTTCACAGGTGCTGCCATCGGTCCAGGAGGAGGCCAGGGCTGTAATTTCCCAGGCTGTTGCAGATGGGAGAGATGCAGCGAAGTTCACAATAAGATGTGGACTGGACACCACCGACTCACTAGGTAGAGTGGTTTCATCTACGGTGTCCTTACGGCGCCACACTGTCTTGAGAAAGACTGGCTTTTCTGGGAATGTCCAATCATCTCTAATGGACATCCCCTTTGATGGCTCCCGTCTCTTCGGAGACAAGGTGGATTCAGTGCTGGAGCTCCTTAAGGACAGTAGGGCTACGGCCAGTTACTTGGGCTTCTCCATGGCCCCCCTTCACCCACAAGCCACCTTTTGCTCCTTTCGTGGTTATGGAAGGAGCTTCTAACTGTGTCTCTACCCTCCCAGCAACTGCGCCATGCATTCTCCCCAGCCTCTGTGGCCGAGGGTGAGGTACTCACAGACTCATGGGTCAGGCAGCCAGCAGTTGGGCCAGTCCACCACCCCCCAGACAGCCTCCAAACCCTCCTAATCTGCCCTTGTACCATCATGGGCACCCAGTTGGCAGCAAGATTTGCCATCACCTGCCCCGCTGGTGGTCCATAACATCGGACAAGTGGGTTTTGCAGCTCATCTGAAGGGGCTACCCCCTCTCCCTTGTGACTACCCCTCCTTCCATGCCACCAACCTATGACCGGCTGATGAAGGATTGATTACCTGTCTCTTTTCTGCCAGGAAGTCGCGGCTCTCTTTTCCAAGGGAGCTATAAAGTGGCCCTCGGGTGTTCACCAACGTAATGGCAGTGGTTGCAGCTCATTTGCAGAGATCAGGGGTGAGGTCTTACCCCATCTCGACGACTGGCTGTTGAAGGCGGGCTCACCCCAGGCTGTCGTCTCCCATCTCCAGACTATGGCGGGCCTCTTGAACTCGCTGGTGTTCACTATCAACATGCCAAAGTCACACCTGACTCCCTCTCAGATGCACCCTTTCAACAGAACTTCTTCTGGACACAGTGCAGTTTCAGGCTTATGCTCCCGAAGGGCGAGTCCAGGATATTTAGGCTATGATACCTATGTTTCTGCCTCTATCCTGAATTTTGATGAGACTGACTCTAAGACTCATGGCCTCTTGCATCCTGCTGGTGACACATTCCCGCTGGCATATGCTGGCTCTGCTGTGGGACCTGAAGTTCCAGTGGGTACAGACATGTTCCAGATCTCGGAGGAAACTGCAAAAGATCTGAGTGATGGCTAACGAATGGCGAGTGGGTCAGCAGCAGACCCTTCCCTAACCAGATTTGACAGTAGTGACAGATGCGTCACTCCTGGGGTAGGGAGGCAATCTGGGAAAAGTAGAAATTAAAGGACTCTGGTCTCCAGTTGAATCTGGACTTTACATCAACCTGTTGGTTCTCTGGGCGATCCAATTGGCATTGAAAGCCTTTCAACCCTCCATCAAGGGAAGGCTAGGGCAGGTGTTCACGGACAACACCACCACCATGTGTTACTGCAACAAACAGGGAGGAGTGGGGTCGTGGACCTTTTGTCAAGAGGCCCTGTGTCTCTAGACATGGCTGGAATGTCAGGGCATATCCCTGGTGGTTCAACACCTGGCTGGATCTCAGAACGCCAGGGCAGTCAAACTCAGCTGAAGATGCCTAGTGGTTCATGAATGGCATCACCATCCAGAGGTTTTGTAAGGTCTCTTTCAGCAGTGGGGAGAGCCTTGGTTAGATCTCTCGACCACCGCTGAGAACATGCAATGTCAGCAGTTTTGTGCACTTGTTAGACCTGGCATCCTTAGGCTGGTCTTCCCCCAAACGTTTTGCTTTTTACCTCCATGTTTTGCTTATCTTTTTGTTGGCCTTAGGACTCTCAGCACTTTACCACTAATAATCAGTGCTAAAGTGCATGTGCTTCTTCCCTAAGCATGTCTGTAATTGGCGTACACCTGATTGACATATTTAATTTACTTGTAAGTCCCTTGTAAAGTGGTATGCCATATACCCAGGGGTCTATAAGTTAAATGCTACCAGTGGGCTGCAACACTGATTGTGCCACCCACAGAAGTAGCCTTTAAAACCTGTCTCAGGCCTGCCACTGCAGGGCCTGTGTGGGCAGTTTACTGCCACTTCCACTTGGCATTTTAAACAACTTGCCAAGCACTAAAACTCCCCTTTTATTACATATAAGTCACCCCTAAGGTCAGGGTGCTATTTAAGTAAACGGTAGGACATGTACTGTTGTGTTTTGCATGTCCTGGTAGTGACAAACAGCTAAATTCGTTTTTCACTACTGTGCGGCCTACCCCTCTCATAGGTCAGCATTGGGAATTCCCTTGTGCCCTTTTAAGTGGTAATTCCTGATCAGAGAGGAGTAGCTTTTTCATGGTTTATATCTTTGGATTAGTAATTATAAATCCTCCTTACTGATGAAGTTGGATTTGACATTACGAGTTTAGAAATGCCACTTTTAGAAAGGGGACATTTCTCGCACTTACTGCTCTATGTGCCTGACAGCCTATCTCCAATACACGCCTGGGCTAGGCTTGGCGGTAGCTACTTTTGTATATTCCCTCTAGACAGCCACAACACAGGACCCTCAATTGCATCTGCATTCATCTGCATTCTGATGGGGCTTCCTGGGCAGGGAGGAATGGGAGTAGCTGACACTCTTCAATGTAGTGTCCTGTCCACACACAAAGTGCTGAACACCCCCCAGAGATAGCCTGGCAGACAGGACTGGGTTGAAAGGGATCCTTGTGCTCCTTTGAAGTCACCACCTACATCAAAGGCACTTTTTGTATAAATACTGGAACCAAACCCTTCAATTCATATACCTTTTGGACCTGTAACCAGACACTGCTGGCTCTACATCTGCACATTGCCAGAAGGACTGCTGTGCTGCCAGGAGGGACTGACACTCTGCTTACTGCTCGGCCATGTTGGCCTGCTGCTTGTTGAGCTACAGCAGGGACTGCCACTTTGCTACCTGTCTTGTTGTTCTGGCCTGCTGCCTGCTACCTTTGTGCTGTGCTGACCTAAAGCGTTCTCCAGGGGCTTGCTGGTTTGCCCCCTGTTCTCGAACTCTCAGGACCATCAAATAATTCACGTCGAAATGATAGAGCGCTTCGCTCTACAAAGGTCCAGCACTTGCTTTTGACCTGCAACTGGTACCTACGAAGCTGAGCTCTACACGCTGACCGAAATCGCTGCCTTTGTGTTAGAGCCGACACCACAGAGCAGAGGGAAGCCCTTCCAGCATGGCCCCAGTATTGCCGTGTTAGCTGGAGTCTCCCCCATGATGATGCCTCAGCACAGACCGTCTACATCACCAAATGCTGCGCTGCATGCCGACCACTTCTGTGAAGAGAAGACCACTGCGTCTTTGCTCAGCCCACTGAGTCTGCCTCGACCGCTCCTGTGAGGAAAGGTACTGTGCCTGTTGTCGGGACTCGTGAGGTCCTCTGTGGTTGACCTGCATTCCCACGGGCAGATAAAACGATTTTCATATACCGGTTCCAAGTGACTCGTGGCCCATTTTCCGTTTGTAGTGCCTGGAAACCGGGCTTATCCAGACACTGTACGAACGCTTACATGTCGATCCCCTAGCGGGATGTGTGTCAGTCCCCCGAGTCCAGTGAGATCGCAACGAGCATGCTAAACGCGAGTGCTCTTCTCAGTTCTCACAGCTTTGAACATTACCATGAATAATCTATGAGGAGCAAAGGTGTTTTGAAACACTTTGGTTTTTCCTGCATGAACAGAAAATAGAGGTGGCTGGGAGTCACGGCACACACACTAGGCTATTAGAAGAGTCCACAGCTTCTCAAAAGTGTTGCGTGCTCAGGAAGAAAGGTAAGTCACCAATTCCTCTTCTTATTGGAACAGGTCCAAATCTTCGAATAAAGTTTTCCCAGCACTCTCAAATAAATTCACATAGAGTTACGTTGTTAGTCATCGATCTCTTTTATTCTTTTCCAAACAGTATTATGTGCCTTTTATTGCCTCTGCCAACACGTGTTTCGTCTGGCACGCCAGTCGAGCATGTGACACTCCATGGAAGATACACTCGGGAAGCACTCTTTCATGATACTGGACATTTGATTTTATAACTGATACCCTGTGATTGTATGATGGACAGCATGGGTAAGAATTGAATGTTTAGATGTTTGGAGATCCCGTAACTACAAGTCGAGCCTCGACTTACTATATATTAGCCCTGACGACGTCCACTGCTATACCCTATGTCATAGACGAAACACATGTTGGCAGAGGCAATGAAAAGCACATAATACGGTTTGGAAAATAATAAAAGTTTTTCCTGCATTTTCGATAATGCTCATAACTTAAAAAGTACGCACTGAAACTTGATTATTCTAGTCTGTTTTTGGTTATAATATACTAAGCTATTTGTATAAACCAGCGTAGAGTCTTTTCGTGGTGTATTCATTGTGTTGCTGTGTGTGTGTTGCAGAAATACTTTACACATTGCTTCTTTTGATAAGCATGCCTGCTCTGAAGCCAAGCTACCAGAGGGTGAGCACAGGCTATCTCAGTTGTGTATTTAGCTTACCCTCGACTAGAGTTGCGGGTTCTGCCTGGCCAGGATGTATACCTTAGCCAACCAGAAACCCCCTTTCTAACAGTGCTGGAATTTCCAAGGTGGCTCTCCCTCAGAGACACTTTTCATCTAGAGTGGAGCTCAGGCTCCTGTACGTCTTTCCACCCATACCACTTCTGCCCAGAGTTCTCAAAAAGATCTGGAGCGACCAGACCCAAATCATTCTTGTGGCTTTGGACTGTGCACAGAGAGTCTGGTCTGGCCATTTTTCCTCTGATCAGGCAGCTCCTTCGGGAGGATCTTCTGTCGCAGCAGCAGGAGAGGATCCTCCTCCCAAACCTGTCAACGCTTTGCGTTCTTGCGTAGAGATTGAGCGATGACCATTGACAGCTTTCGACCTTCCTCCTGATGTCTGTGATGTTATCTTGGCAGCCAGACGTCCCTCCACCAAGATGGTATACGTCTGCCACTGGAAACGAATTGTGGCATGGTGCAAAGAAAAAAACATATTTAACCCCTTTCCGAGGTTCTTCTTTTTATTTTTTCTCTAGCCAGCAGTGCTCTGCTCTAGGCACTCTGAAGGGCTATCTCTCTGCTATCTCTGCTTTTTTGCAGTTGCCTGATCAGCCATCCCTTTTCAAATCCCCTGTTGTATAGAGTCTCAAAAGGTCTTCAACATATGTCCCCTCTTTCACCCTTTATCATGCCTCAGTGGGATCTGAATCTTGTGTTGATATTTCTTCTGTGTGCTCCTTTTGAGCCACTTCATAATTGTCCTCAGGCTCCTTACCTTCAAGGCAGCCTTCCTGTGGCAATAACATCTGCCTGGACCTAAGTGAGCTTCAGGCCTTGTCATCTGAGCTTCGCTATCTCACCATCTATCCTGACAAACTGGTGCCTTGCATGAGAGCCTCCTTTCTTCCGAAAGTGGTCACTCCATTTCACATTGGCCAATCCATCACCCTGCCTACTTTTTACACTCCTCCACATCCCTCCAAAGAAGAGGAGTGACTCCACCTCCGGGACCCAAAAAGAGTGTTGTCACTTGCCTTGACCGCACAGAAGCGGATCATCTCCAGACAGATCGTGATCTGCATTAAGATCTGATATGCATTGCCCAAAAAGCAACCCCCTGAGGGTTTGCATGTTCATTCCACCAGGGCCAAAGCTGCTACCACTGCGTAAGCATGTGAAGTTCCAGTCTTGGACATCTGCCAGGCAGCAATGTGGGCCTCACTGCACACATTTACAAAGCACTACTGCCTGGACAGTCAGGCCCATTGAGATGGGAACTTCACTAGTTCAGTACTGCAGGACTTCCTTGTGTGAAATTGGTTCGCAGCCCCACCTCCGGGGCTGGTATTGCTTGGGTATCCGTTCTAAGGTAAAGAATCTGCTGCTAGAAATCTCTATAATATGAACAAGTTACATACCTTCGGTAACCCCTTATCTGGTAGAGACTATATCTAGCTGCAGATTCCTTACTGACCCACACTTCCTCACCGCTCTGCTAACTGATTTCTAGGGACAGGGTTGTTCCCCTTGCAGGGCCCAACATTTTCAGACCAGTGGTCAGTGTTCTTCATGGCTCCATGCTCCGGGCGTGGATAGTCACTAAAAGAAACTGACATCAGCACGTCTCGGTGGCGCCTATATAGCTGCCGACAATGTCAGTTCCTGCGCGGATGCCACCGATGATGTCACACGAAGCCAGACAACACCACCTACTGGCACGCAGGGGTACTGCTCACAAAAACATTTACGGATCCAATCTGACACCTGGGGATAATTCTAAGGTAAAGAATCTCCGGCTAGATATAGTCTCTAAGTATTTGAACAAAAGTATGCAGTTCCTTGGAGATATTAAAGAGAAAGGTAGAGGACTGGTCGGTGCAGATAAATGTCTAAAAGGGGGAGAGGGTGTCTCCTGCTTTAGGAACTAGGGCCCTCACACACCCGGCTGGGTGTCATGCTTCATCATAGGGCATGCTCCTCATCAGGCCAGCGCTGCAATGCCTGACGGGCACCCTATGAGAGGTTCTTTGTCGGAGATCTTTTATTCCCAAAGCTGTAAGGTGTGGTGTGGGTATAGGGCCTCGTGGTGTAGATGAGTGTAAAGGGTGTGGGGAAAATGTGGGGGGATTATAAAATAGGACTCAGTGGTACTCAGAATTAATTTTAATCAGCGAGTCCACTTGTCCCAGTTAAAATTTAGAATGGCACACTACTGATGTAATGTTCAGTGGTGGCTACAAACATGCTTCTTGCCTAGGTTGTCAAAAAGATCAAATGGCAATTCTTCAGGACCAAGAATAAAATAACTATCTACACAGTTTTTGGTTTTCTTATTAGTATCCAGGGTAAAACAAACACTCAAGCAACCTAACAGTGAGGTACCTTGTAGTAATACCGACCCGTCTGGGGTGGCTCACCAGCTGCAGCGATTGCTGTTAGAGGGAACGTTAAGAATTGTTTAACGTCAGTTGAGCAGCAGCTCAGTAGCCGGTCGACCTACCCTCGCTCCACCAGCTCGGCAGATGCTGGCTCCTAACCTTCAGTTGTAGAGCATTCTTCGGAGACCACCCCATGCCTCCCTAAATATCCTGTTGCCGGGGACACTGCAGCCCAAACGCTGGATTATTACATTTCCCTGCATAAAGTCTTTGGGCCTCAATTACCCTCTAGCATGCTTTATAGCCCCAAGGACCAAGGAAGTGGGAGGTGCTTCATCTGCCACTATACAGCCTGTTTCTGCGCCTCCTACGGGAATGCACAGTTCGGAAGGCGAAGGGGAGGCCATAGAGTGTCAATACCCTTTGGACAATACTGTCCAGCCTCCCTTGGAGGAAAATTGGCTGACAAACCTGGGTGAGGCTAGTGGTCTTCAGTCCTCCCCAGTTTCAGATTTGCTTTCTCCACCTGGTATGGCAACAGAGGTGAGTTCCTTTTATGCTGAGGTATTAAGGAGGGCAGCTGTTGTCTCACACTGCCAGCTACCCTCAGTGGAATTGTCCACAGACCCTTTGGTGGATGTTCTTCACCACGGAAGTGGAGCCCTTACTTCCTTAGTCTCTCCACAACATATTGTTAGGGCTTGGGCAAGGCCGGTAACATGAATGCCTGTAGACCGGGCTTTATCCCATCGGCCCGCCCCTGAGGACCCTGATTGTCTCTTAAAATATCCCTCCACAAAAGGCCTGGTTGTGCAAGTAGCTACAGCCTCTGCGGACCCAAATGTCCTCCCTCTTGTTCCATCAAGCACTAAGTCCAAATAGCTCAAAAGTTGTGGGAGGAATATTTTCTGTTCCGTTAGTGCGATATTACAGTCTTTGAATACTACATGTATTCTCAGCAGGATTTCCCATGCGTTATGAGACTCAGTGGAGAGTTTGCTGCCCTTTCTCCTGGAGGAAGTCAGAAGTGAACTGCTCCAGTTGGTGCGTGATGGCTGAGAGGCGGTGAAATTCACCATAAAGTGTGATATGGACACCACTGATTCCATGGGTAGAGCTATGGCTCAGTCAGTTGCACTGCACAGACATGCTTGACTGCGTCAGTCTGGGTTTACAGAGCCTGTACAGAATAGTTTGAAAGATATGCCTTTTGATGGTATACATTTATTTGTTGTGCATGCTGATTTGGCTTTGTGACGATTTAGAGCTGCACGGTGTGATAAAGACACTTAGACATGCCTTTGAAGGCTCTGCTTTCTTTCTTTCTGTCTAACTTGTGTAGACGAAAGTGTTTATTCATCACTGTCTTGTAGCCTGTTTTCTTCTACTTGCAACTGGTGTGGTGTTTCTGCTTACTGCAGGAGTTTTTGGTTGTTTCACTAACCTTGTAATTCTTTTGACATTTGTGCCTGACCCTTACTCCGGTCAGTTACGATTATAGTAGTGCATTATTCACCTGTACAATTGTGTTCTTTACACTATATTCCACAATTTGTCGCTTTCTGGATCACTATTACTTCTTGGCGCACAAGTCGTGCCTTTCTCCTTTAGCTCTGTCGTAGACGGTTCTTCAGCTGTTTATTTGTGCTTGGTTTTTGATTGATACTTGGTATACAGGTCTTGCAGTTTGTTTTACTCTGCAGAAGGGCTCAAGCTCAAGAGTTGATACCTTCCTGATACGTTTCCGTACTCTAGGTGGAGTAATTTTTGTATGCTATGTCAGCATTTCTAAATGTACAGATGCTGAGTTGGGATTCTCAGCTTGTGCACTATTGGACCCCTGTTTGCGAGTAGAGTTCCACCCTCTGTTTCGGGTTATTTATCTAGCTTACGATATCATACACTCGTGAAGTTTGGCACCCCCTGTTATGTGTTTTTGATATTTGTACCTCCATGGGAGTATCAGTGTATATGATCATTGTTAGCCACAAGATTATCTTCTTGTGAGCCTTCAAACACTTTGTGTTTTGCTCTTCAGATACTGTACTATAGCCATTGCTATTTGATTGGCTTTTCCAACCTTCATGTAGACATGATTGGTTTATACTTGTTCCTTGGTCAGGATTGTTTCGTTTTCTGGGATTATGTCATGTAATTTTTGGTCTCCAAGGAGACAGGTCTCTCCATCGATTCTAATCCTCTTATGAAGGGAACTTAATATTCTTGGGGCCAGATGTACGACCATTTGGAATTGCGACTCGCAAATTGCGAAAAATAGTGTGTCGCAATTCCAAATGTACAACAGTGTCAGAGACACTGTTAGCGGTTCCCAATGGGGTCGCAAAATGCGAGGCTCATCAATATTCATGAGGCACTCGCATTTTGCGACCCCATTGAGAATGGCTTGCCCTCCCAGGGATGGTGGCCTGCTGGGCTCAGCAGACCACCATGTCTGGGACTGCTTTTAAATAAAGCAGCTTTTTTTTTTTAAATGCAGCCCGTTTTCCTTAAAGGAAAACGGGATGCATTTTTAAAAAAAATTAAACGTTTTCGTTTCATTTTTTAAGGGCAGGCAGTGGTCCCTGGGACCACTGCCTGCCCTTAAAAAATATTTTCGCATGCATTTGCAAAGGGGAAGGGGTCCCCTGGGGACCCCTTCCCATGTGCGACTCTATTACCACCTACTTGAAGTAGGTGATAAATTGCAACTGTTTTGCGGTCGCAAAACAGTCATACATAGAGCTCAAGAGTCGCAATTAGGAAGGGACGCCCTTGAAACGCCCCTTCCTAATTGCGAGTCGCAAACGCTATTTAGCGAGTCGCAAATAAATTGCGACTCGCTAAATAGCGTTTGTACATGGCCCTGTATGGTTTTTGCATGCGCAAGCGGGTCGCAGACCCTTTTGCACATGCAAAAACGGGTCGTACATCTGGCCCTTGACTCTTTTCGAGTTGTTATAATGCTTTGTGTTATTACTAAGATTTCATTTTTCGGAAGATCACTTCCCTCCAATATTGTACCTTTGCTTCTCGCTGAAGGTTATTCCTACACGTGGCCATGAGGGGACTGGGCGTTTGCCTCATTGTTTCTACTTTTTGTAGATGGCTTTTATTCTGTTCTTACTGAATCATTGCTCTTCTAAGTAACAACACTTTTCATCATTTACTTAACCCTAGTTGTTGTAGTTAGGTTTGCACTTGCAAACCGTGGTCCCTAAATGGCAATACATATTGATGTTTATTCTATAGATCACTCAGATTCTTTTATTGTGGAATATTTTCAAATTCCCCAGTTTCAGTATGAAGGATTTTTTCTAAATCATCTGTATATGGGTCTCTATTCATATTGTAAGATTATGTACTACCCTTGAGTTTTGTAGGGAAGTAGGATCTGCTTTTATCGTTACCCCCACTTTTTGCTTGATGTAATGCTGTTGCTGACTAGTCTGACTGGGATCCTGCTAATCAGGACCCCAGTCTCTTGCTTTCTCCCCTAAATTGGTTTGGTAAGTACTTAGGTACATCCCAGATTGGACACTGGTGTACACTTATCAGTCCCCAGTATATGGTACTAAGATACCCAGGGCATAGGTACACCAGGGGTCCCCATGGGCTGAAGCATGCATTATGCCACCCATGGGAGACCACTCAATTTGCAACTACAGACCTGCCATTGCAGCCTGTGTAAGCTGGTGCTAGCACCACTCATGAAAGATATAGGTTTCCCTATATCTAAGGTCACTTCACTTAAAACCTATAAGTCACCCCTAGAGCAGGCCTTTCAATCCTGAAGGCAGGGTGCTTGGTTCTAAGTGTGAGGGTGCCCCTGCATGAGCAGGAAACTCCTACGACCTACGGATTCCATTCTCCCGGGTTGTAAGTGAGACAGCCATATGACATATAGAGGGGCACCGCGCCATTACACGGTGACCATCTCGAAACAGGCTGCAACTAATCCTATCATCTTTGGTATCAAACATGTTGGAATCATACCCCCACACCGTAAACAGTGTGGGATGTATGATTCCATGCACCGTAAAACTCTTTTGGGAGGCCCTCGGTCCTCCCGTTACCAGTCTTCCAGACACGGACAGCAAGCCAGGGCTGCTGCCGGCCAGAGACACGTTTCTGCCCTCCTGCTGCTGAGCCAAGCTCGGGCAGGGGAAGGCAGAACAATAGGTATCCTGTCACAGGGAGGTGTGACCACCTCCCAGACAGGATTTAGTGTATTGGGGCAGGGTGGGAGCGCTTGCCAGCACCACATAGTCTGCATGCAGGGCACACTTGGTGCCCTCCATGCATAGTCCAGTTCAAACCAGTTCAGGGAGCCGGTGGAAGTGAAGGAGTCACTTCCCTGCATCTGCAGGCACCGCAACGAAGCTGACTGGTTTGCTGATCCTGAGTTCCCACGGACTCCGAAAGGCTCAGCAACACAGGTAGTGATTCTTCACATCCCTCAAGGCCTGCTCTGTCCTCTCACCAAGTTTGAGGCCAGTATCCCTTGTCGGAGCCGCAGGAACCGAATGCCTGTGCACTGCATTGACTTGCAGTTGCAAAGGCTTGTTGGCTTCCTTCCACCAAGGTCTTCGGGCTCCAAGTAGCCCCAACCTTAAGCATCTCCATTGACCAAGATCTTCATCCTCACCCCATCCTCTTGCATCGTGGGCTTGCATCTTTGGTGAGTTGCTCGAGGTCCTCTTGCGACTCCATTGCCTCCGGCCTGTGGGTCATCTTGAGGGTCATCTTTGTATTCTTTGAGCTCCCCTGATTGCTTGGGGCCTGCTCTGACTCCCCTGCTTGTGGTGAGTCTCCGGGACAATGCTGGTCCCGACATTGCACCTTTCTCCTCTTCCACATTGGTTGCAGTTGCCAAGGCTTGTTGGAGCTCCCGCTGGACACCAACCCCTCAACTCTCGACATCCGACGTGGGAAAGCTCGTGTATTGCTCCTGGTCTTCCACAGCATCGCCTGAACCACACAGCTGCAGTTCTAATGTCACCGTCAGCTCCCCTGCAAAACCCGACATCGGTGGGCATTCGTCTTCCGTGCCTCCTAGTCACTCCTGAGTGACATAGACTCTGTCACCTCTGCTTGCAGGTTCTTCACATCTTAAATCCACCTTTGGGTTCCACCGGACACTTTCACCTTCTCCAGCGGCAGCATCTTTATGAAGTCCTCCATTGGGTTCGACAGCAGTTTCCGACGCCACTTCACACCTATACACCCGGCTTCCCTGGAGCAGGTATCCTGGTTCCTAAGGTATCCACGGGTGGGGTCACTCTCCAACCTTCTGTCTTCCACGGGGTTTCCTCAGGGTCCGCTGGGAAGGGTCGTTCTTCTTTAAAATTGCAACTGCGACTTACCCATTGACTTGTATTGATCACACGGTCGTGTTCCCACTTAGCACACGACCTCTGTGGGGCTCCTAGTTACTTACCTCGGGAGGTTCCTTGGGTCCCCGACGCTTCTACGTCTTCTCGGTACAGTCTTGTCTCGAGTCGTGGTTCGTATACCACTTATTTAGTATATGGTTTGGTCGCCCCCTGGTGACCGCTGTGTAATAAGTGCTACTTACCTGTTTCTATTGTAAAGTATTGTGTGCATTGTGTATCTCTCCGGGTAGGAGATTTCTGTACGTGTTAGTGAGTGTCTTATAATAAATAAATATTTTTATAAATACACTATGTGGTTCTTTTTCACTTAATCTACACTTATAAGATTATGTTCTGGTAAAACAAGCTGCTTTACACTCTTTCTGGACTAAGCCTGAAGGCTGCTTTCCACAGCTACCCCTTAGAGAGCTTTCAAAGGTTGTCTAAGACCAGTAAAATCATCATAAGGGTTGTCTGGATTGGTGCAGGGTGCCCACTTACATAAGTGTGCATCATATACCAATCCAGCTTCTCACAGGTTTCGTTAAGCTTCACAGTTTCTTTTTCATACTTTATATTTTATTCAACTTTATACTTTATTGCTTGCTGATGCTGTCTCAGGCAATTTGCGCTACACTGACGTTTTGGATGGCTGTCGCTTTCCTACGTTGTATAATGGCCTTTATGGTTTCCATACTATTATGTCAGCATTGTCTGGCTAATTACTCAACTTTACTTTTTTTCTACGTGTTATATTTTCAATTGTTTATACATAGGCGGTTATTTATCTAATTATTCCTGTCAGTGTATTTCTTGGAAATTTCCTAGCGGTCTTTGTATTATCTCTCTAGGGATATGACTGCTTTTATGCCCCTAGGTGCTATTTTTGGGTCGGGTAGTTTAGTGGACTATGCATCCATTGTAGGGACCTGAGTTTAACCTTTTGGTCACAGTTTCATGTCTCGGCGAAACAGCTTTTCTTCTTTCTGAGGTCGATAACTTGGATACCCTTCAGTTGGGTGCTTTAAACTTCTGTTCTTCAGTGCCAAGTTAACCTTGCGGTGCACATGTGCTTTGCGACTGCACATGTTATTTATGTTATCTTTGACTCTTTTTTATAGAGCTTTCGCTATCCTTTCCAATTGACCATGGACCTTTCTTGCTGCTTCAGTGCAGGTCTGGCTCGGATAGTACCCTTCTGGCACAGAGGTTTTCATCCATGACTTCACCTGCTGTTCTGTGTCTTACAAGTATCGAACATGGTGTTCGAGTCTTTATATGTATGACAATAGCTTTATTTTATAGAGTTATTTGGCAAGTTGCCCTACTATCATATCCATGCCTTCTATGTCTTTATGATCTTTCTTTCTGCGGTTCCTTCCACAGTGCTTATGAACTGAGCATGCATGGGTTCGGATCCCCTTAAGGATGCTAGTATTTTTCTATTCATCTTGTTGGTTGGCTTCTACCACAGTTGTCATGCTAACATAGATAATGTTATTCCCATGCTTCTTTAATATCTTGTGACTTTCCTTCTCTGTGGTTCTTACACAGGATTTTTAACTTGTAAAGTACGTTCTTGGTCACAAACATTATTATGGAGGTCCGGTCTTTTTCTCTGCTTCTAGATCGGTTTTGTTATAGTTGGAGGCTTTTAGGTGTCTCAGTTCGCAGACCCTCCTCCAGGGATGGTATGCTTTGGTATTTGATTCTAAAGTAGGGAATGTGCAGCTAGATGTCTCTATCAGATGAACAAGTTACTTACCTTTGGTAACGCTGCATCTGGTAGAGACAGGATCTAGCCGCAGATTCCTTATGTCCCTCCCATTCTCCCCACTCTGTGAATGGAGAGCTTTTTGGTCTCTATACTTTAGTTATGAGACTTCACATACTGAACTAAGAAAAGTTTATTAAGACTGAGTCCTCTTTCATCTCCATGTTTTTGTTATTATATCCATATACAGAAATATATTCAGTGCTTTTTTGACACAATGGTGCCCTTCAAATTGGCAAACTATTTCAATAGGCAGTTTCTATATGTGGCTCCACGTTTTGAACACGGCATATAGTCACGGAAGAAACTGATGTCCGTGTGTCAGTGAGGGGGCTATAGGGACTCCCTCAACATCATGTTGCCCAGTGACGTTGATATGGAGTCATGCGGTGCTCTTTTGTGACACGCGGACGTGCTGTGGAAAAGGTTTCTGGATCCAGTCTCCCACCTGGGGAGGATTCTAAAGTAAGGAATCTGCGGCTAGATTCTGTCTTTACCAGATACAGCATTGCCGAAGGCAAGTAACTTGTTAATCAGGATTATTAGCTCATCAAGGCATCTTCCTATCAGCAAGCAAGTCAACATTATCATCAACCATCATGACTCTCAAACAACTGGGTCTGCACGTTAATCACGACAAATCTATCTCAAATCCTGTTCAATCCCTGCACTACCTGGGTGCAGTTCTAGGCACAATACACACAAAAGTGTTTCCTTTGGAGGAGAGACGCTTATCTATCCTTCAGAAATGTTGGTATCTGAAGAAAACAACCCATCCAACAGCAAGGCAAGTCTCTTCCCTCCTGGGTTCAATGGCGTCATGCATCTTTCTGATTCCAAATTCACGCCTCGACATATGGCCTCTCCAACAATATTTGGAAGACCAATGGGATCTGCTCTCAGGAAGATGGGAAGACAGAGTGATACTAACCACTAACGCAAAGCAATCACTCAAATGGTGGTGCCGCTCAAAGAATCTACTCAGAGGAATTAATTTTTACCAAGATATTCTGACCCAAACCATAGTGATGGATGCCTCCCTAACAGGTTGTGGTGCTCACATAGACCATCTACAAACACAAGAGCTGAGGGCAGGTAATCTAGCCTTGAAAGCTTTTCTCCTGTCATTCAGGACCAACTTTCTCCTAGTTGAGATGGACAATACAACAACCATGCATTATCTGAGCAAGCATGGAGGAAGGATATCAAGATCTCTTTCCCTGGAAGCACAATCTGGAAGTGACTCAAACTCAGGAATCTGAAAATTACAGTGGCCCATCAAGCAGGAGCTCAGAATGCTCAAGCAGACACTCTCTGCAGAATCATTCATGAAAATCACAAATGAGTACTAAACAACACTGTTCTTCACAATATCTTTTCCAATTGTGGGTTTTTCCCAAATAGATCTTTTCGCAGATGTCGAAAACAAGAAATGCCGAAGCTTTGCCTTGAGGTTCTACCAGCCAGGCCCATTGGGGAATGCCTTATGGATGACTGTTCAGACAAATTTCTTTATGGATTTCCTCTGATCCCCCTTCTGCCAACAGTAATCATCAAACTGTTACACTCAAAGGCTGAATGATTCTCATTCCTCCGGAGTGGCCCCAATAGTGGTGGTTCACAGATCTCCTTCATCTCGCTAAGTGTCTACACAGGATGCTTCCGTGCAAACTGGATCTTCTTCAGACGTTTAGAGGCCAGATTAAACATCCCAACCTTCACTCGTTGAACTTGGCTGCATGGGTCCAGAGCTCATACAATATGGTCACCTGAACCTTCCTCGAGAATGCATGGATGTGCTGAGAGAGGCCAAAACACCATCCACTAGAACTTCTTATTCTTTCAAGTGGAAGGGATTCTGGATCTGGTGTTATCGGAACAATTTCAATCCTCTTACTTTTTAGGAAGAGACAGGTCTTCCATACCATCTTCATCTTACTAAAGTGAAATTACAATTCTCCTTATTAGAGTTTATCTCAGAGCAATCACAGCTTACTGAAAATGTTCTTCACAAATGTCCTTTTTCAGAATGCCTTTAGTTAAGGATTATTTGGAAGGCATTAAAAAGATATATCCTCCTCTCAGTAGACCTTCTCCTCCATGGGAGTTAAATATTGTCCTTTCTCACCAAATGGGTCCTCCCTTTAATCCCATTCATAAGGCTTCTCTCCAACACTTACCGTGGAAAGGTTCCTTCTCGGTAGCCATCAATTCCACTCATAGAATTGGTGAGATACGGGCTCTATGTTCACATGAACCATTCACAGTGTTCCATAACAACAGGGTAATGATTAGAACCTATCCCAAATTCCTTACCAAAGTAGTCTCAGATTTCCATGTCAATCAGACTATTATGTGCCTATACTTTGTCAGAATCCTCCTTCTGCTGCAGAGAGAACTCTTCATACTCTTGATGTTAAAACGGTTTTGAAGCTCTATCTTGATTGAACTAAATCTTGAAGTAAGTAAAACATCTTTTTGTAAACTATGGTCCTTTATGGACTGGATTTGCCTCTTTTAAACAATCCCTTGTCTAGAGGGATTGTCTCCTGCATAACCCTTTCTTATCTGAAGGCTAACAAAACCTTGCCTGGTAGACCTAGAACCCATTCCACCAGGGTCAAGACAGCTACTGCTGCGTTACTTAGAAACATCCCACTTGCTGAGATTTGCAAAGCTGCAACTTGGAGGTCAGTTCACACATTTACAAGATATTATTGTCTTGATTATGATGCTAAGGCCCGTGCTCAGCAGGGCAAGATTCTCTGAGGAACGTATGTGTTTGATTGCACTATTCCATTTTTTTCTCCTCCCTTGCTAAAATCTTGGGGATGAGCTTGGTAATCTATTCAGTGCTTATGATTATCAATGGAGATCCCCAAGAGAGAAGGAATGGCTTCTTACCTGTAATCCTAGTTCTTTCTCAGGGGAATTTACATTGTAATAATAAGCAACACTCCCTCCTTCTCGAGGGAAGAAATAAAAGCACAAATAATTCTATACCGCTAATCCACTTGTCAAAAAAACTGAGTAAACTTGCACCTGCACGGCATGTTGGGACACTGGAGGTCAAGAGGCCCTTAAAGGCGCAGTGTCCCATTTTCATTGTTTCCAAAGCTGGAACCTATACAGATACATTTCTGTATATTATCCTATCCCTTACTTTAGAAAGAAGTAAAAAGCGTTTGTGAAGGATGTTTTTAAAAGGTCACTTTTCATTTTACTTATATGGCTTTTAAGGGTTTGAACCCTTTTTCCTTCTAGTTTTTAAAGAAATGCATTAAGATTGGCAATATACCCTGTTTTAAGGTAGCAAACCAGCATTTGTGTTACATATGTCTCCGGGGCTTTCCGTAGTACTGCAAAGTGGATGTGACTTTGAAAGAACTGCTCCCGGGTCCCCGCACATGGCAGGACTATTCAGTTCTGATGATTTCCGTAGCGATTCCGCTGAGAGAGAACAAAGATTACAGGTAAGAAACCATTCCTTATTGTTAACCCCTTCGGTGCTCAAGATGGAATGGTTCAGTCATGAGCACCAGTGCTCATGTGTGAGGGTGGGCGGACAACTCCGTTCTGCCCACGGAATGTGCGGAATTTTGCCTGTTCCGCGAAGTAGGCGGAGCAGGCAAATCTCCGCACACTCGCAGCGGAGCAGAGTTGGCCTCCCACTCGCCTCCGCCCGCACTATTAAAACGTCAAAGAACAATTTAAAACACCTAGCTTATGGCGGCGTCCCGGGTTTCCTCTTCCTCCATCGCGATTTCTTCTTGAAAACTGCGCATGGGCAGTTTTCAAGAAGAAGGCGCAATGGAGAAAGAGGGAAGCCCGGGACGCCGCCGATAAGGTAAGGTGTTTTAAATTGTTCTTTTTTAACGTTTTAAGAGTGCGGGCGGGAGGCGGGCGGCGCGTAGCGGAGCTACGCGGAGTGTGCGGAGATTGGTTCCGTCTCCGTGGCACTCCGCGTAGCCCCGCTACGCCCACCCCTACTCATGTGCTCATGACGGAACCATTCCGTCATGTGCACATGAGCACTAAATCCCTCTGCTGCAAACAGCCAAGGGATTTCCTTTTTTTTGGGCCACAGTAGGTGGGGAAGAGCTTCCCCAACCTCCTGTGGCTTTTTTTTATTTCCAGTGTAATGACGATCTTGTGCATTGCGCGCTGACGTCATTACATTGGAAATGAAACTGAAACATAGTTTGAGTTTCACTGTTTCGGTGCTCGTGGGGCTATCTCAGCCCCCCGAGCACTGAAAAACATGGGAGGGGTATCTTTGGAAAGGGGAGAATATTCCCTTTCTAATGGTACCCCTTCCTAGTGGATCCCTGCTTGGGGATCGCTCCAGGAGGGTGATCCCCAAACAGGGATCCACCCACTGCGCACCAGGGATGGGGGAGCGACCCCTTGGGCAAGGGTCTTTGCTCCCTCCATTAAAAATGCACCCTAGACACTAGAGATTTTTCTTTATACGTCAGGGGTGGGGGCTGCCCAAAAAGGGCATGCCAATGCCCCCCCTCCCCCCCCAAAATGCAAAAGTCTTTCTGCCCCCCCAGGATCTGATCTTCCCCCCGGGGATAGAAAGCTCACTAGGCACAAGGGATTAGTTTAGTTTTTTTAGACGTAGGGGTGGGGGCTGCCCAGAATGGGCCTGCCAATGTCCCCACCCCCAAAAAAAAATGCCACAGTCTATCTTCCTCCCCGGAGACAGATGGGGGCATTAACCCCTGATCTGCCCCCCAGGGAGGCAGAAAGCCCACTAGGCACCAGGGATTAGTTTTTTTTAATATATGTAGGGGTGGGGGCTGCCCAGAATGGGCCTGCCAATGTCCCCCCCGGGAGGTAGATGGGGGCAATAGCCCCTTATTTGCCCACTAGGCACAAGGGATTTTTTTTTCTCAAAGTACAGGGGTGGAGGCTGCCCAGAATAGGCATGCCAATGACCCCACCCCCTCACAAAATGCAACAGTCTTTCCGCCCCCCCAGGAGGCATATTGGAGAAATTGCCCCTGACCAGCACCCTGGTGAGGGGGCAGAAAGAGGATTATTTTTTGTTTATAATACGTAGGGCTGGGGGCTGTCCAGGAAGGGAATGCCAATGCCCCCAACCCAGAAAAAATGGCCAGAGTCTTTCTGGCCCCCCGGGAGGCACATGGGGGCATTAGTCCCTTATCTTCCCCCCGGGGAGGCAGAAAGCCCACTAGGCACCAGGGAGTATTTTTTTTAATACACTTTGGCAATAGCCCCTGATCAGCCCACTAGGCAACAGGGATTATGCTGATTTCTTTCTACATAGGGGTGGGGCTGCCCCCAAAAAATGGCAATAGTCTTTCTGCCCCCATTGGAGGCATATCGGGGCAATAGCCCCCGAGCTCCCCCCCACAGGGTGGCAGAAAGCCCACTAGGCACGGACCTTTTTATTTTGCAATGTGCCTAGCTGTGGATTTTGGGTCCTAGCGCACCCGGCACCTAGGGAAACCTAGCAAACCTGTACATTTTTTAAAACTAGAGACACAGGGGAATCCAGGATGGGGTGACTTGTGTGCCTCTCACCAGGTTCTGTTACCCAGAATCCCTTCCAAACTTCAAACTTTGTAAAAAGAAACACATTTTCCTCACATTAGTGTGATGGAAAGTTTTAGAATCCGTGGGGAGCCACAAACTTCCACCCACCCAGCATTTCCCCAAGTCTCCCGATAAAAATGGTACCTCACTTGTGTGGTTAGGCCTAGAGCACGCAACAGGAAATGGCCCAAAACTTACTCTGGAGACTTCAAAATTGTCGATCACAAAAAGACTTGGTTTTGCGAGGGAGTCACCTGGGTTTTTGATCCCGGGCTCAGTGGGGATCTAGGGAAACCTACCAAACCCAGACATTTGTGAAAACTAGATACCCTGAGGAGTCCAGGGAGGTAGGCTTGCGTAGATCTCCCAACGTTTTCCTACCCAGAATCCCCAGCAAAGCTCAAATTTGACTGACAAAAATCGAATTTTCCCTACATTTCTGCCTGGGATCACCGTGCCGGCACAAATGTCCTACCACCTAGCGTTCCCCTTGGTCTCCTGATAAAATGATACCTCACTTGTGTGGGTGTCTAATGCAGAGTCAGCCTAAAACCGCATATAAAAAAAAAATATAGCACTTAGAGCTTGCTGTGCTATCCCTCAATCCCTATGTTTTTGGCCCTATCCAGTCGCAGGCCCTAGGCCCACCCACACAAGTGAGGTATCATTTTACTCGGGAGAGCGAGGGGAACGCTGGGTGGTCGGTAATTTGTGCCAGCACAGTAATCCCAGACAGAAATGTGAGGAAAATGTGATTTTTAGCTGAATTTGAGGTTTGCAGGGGATTCTAGATAAGAAAACTTTGAGGGATCACTGCAAGCCACATCTCCCTGGACCCCCTGTGTGTCTAGTTTTTAGAAATGTCTGGATTGGTAGGTTTCCCTAGATGGCTGCTGAACCCGGGACCAGAAACGCAAGTGCCCCCTTGCAAAACCAGGTTGTTTTGTGATAGATAATTTTTATTTCTCCACAATACGTTTTGGGCCCTTGCCTGTCGTGGGTACTTGGCACAACCACACAAGTGAGGTACCATTTTTATTGGGAGACTTGGGGGAATGCTGGGTAGTAGGAAATTTGTGACAGCCCGGTAATACCACAACTTTCCCACACAGGAATGTGAGAAAAATGTGATTTTTTTCAGCTAAATTTGAGGTTTGCAGGGGATTCTGGGTAGGAAAATGTTGGGGGATCCACGCAAGCCACACCTCCCTGCACTCCCTCGGGTATCTAGTTTTCATAAATGCATGGGATTGGTAGGTTTCCCTAGATGGCCGCCAAGCCCGGGATCAAAAATGCAGGTGCCCCCCTTGCAAAACCAGGTCATTTTGTGATAGATAATTTTTATGTCTCTACAATACGTTTTGGGCTCTTGTCTGTCGCGGGTACTTGGCGCACCCACACAAGTGAGGCACCATTTTTATCGGGAGACCTGGGGGAATGTTGTGTGGTAGGAAATTTGTGTCAGCTCGGTGATCCCACAACTCTCCCACACCAAAATGTGAGAAAAATTTGATTTTTTTCAGCTACATTTGAGGTTTGCAGGGGATTCTGGGTAGGAAAACATTGGGGGATCCATGCAAGTCGCACCTCCCTGGACTCCCCCGGTGTCTAGTTTTCATATATATATGGGATTGGTAGGTTTCCCTAGATGGCCGCTGAGTCTGGGATCAAAAACGCAGGTGACTCCCTCGCAAAACAAGGTCTTTTTGTAATCGATAATTTTGATGTCTCCACAGTACGCTTTAGGTCGTTTTATGTCGCGGGCACTAGGCCACCCACACAAGTGAGGTACCATTTTTATCGCGAGACTTAGGGAAATGCTGGGTGGGTGGAAGTTTGTGGCTCCCTGCAGATTCCAGAACTTTCTATCACAGAAAGTGAGGAAAATGTGTTTTTTTTTACAAAGTTTGGAATTTGCAAGGGATTCTGGGTAACAGAACCTGGTGAGAGCCACACAAGTCACTCCATCCTGAATTGCCCTTGATGTCGAGTTTTCAAAAATGTATAGGTTGGCTAGGTTTCCTAAGGTGCCGGCAGAGCTAGGGTCCAAAATCCACAGCTAGGCACATCGCGAAAAAGGGTCCGTTTTCACTGAAAAAAAGGGATGTGTCCATGTTCTGTTTTGGGCCGATTCCTGTCCCAAGTACTAGGCCTACCCACACAAGTGCGGCACCATTTTTATCGGGAGACTTGGGGGAATGCTGGGTGGGTGGAAGTTTGGGGCTCCACGAAGATTCCAGAACTTTCCATCACAGAAATGTGAGGAAAATGTGTTTTTTGCTTACAAAATTTGAGGTTTGCAAGGGATTCTGGGTAACAGAACCTGGTGAGAGCCACACAAGTCATTCCATCCTGGATTCCCCTTGGTGTCTAGTTTTAAAAAATAAACAGGTTTCCTAGGTTTCCCTAGATGCCGGCTGAGCTAGGGTCCCAAAACCACAGCCATGGACATTGCAAAAAAAGGGTCAGTTTTCTGTGGAAAAATGTGATGTGTCCACGTTGCGTTTTTGGACGTTTCCTGTCGCGGGCACTAGGCCTACCTACCAAGTGATGTACCATTTTTATCGGGAGACCTTGGGAAATGCTGGGTGGGTGGAAGATTGTGGATCCACGCAGATTCCAGAACTTTCCATCACAGAAATGTGAGGAAAATGTGGAGTTTTTTTTACAAAGTTTGAGGTTTACAAGGGATTCTGGGTAACAGAACCTGGTGCGAACCACACAAGTCACCCCATACTGGATTCCCCTGGGTGTCTAGTTTTCAAACATGTACAGGTTTGCTAGGATTCCCTAGATGCCGGCTGAGCTAGGGTCCAAAATCCACAGCTAGGCACATTAAAGAAAAAGGGTCAGTGTTCTGTGGAAAAATGTGATGTGTTCAAGTTGAGTTTTGGGGTTCGTTTCCTGTCGCGGGCACTAGGCCTTCCTACACAAGTGAGGTACCATTTTTATCAAGAGACTTTGGGGAATGCGGGGTGGGTGGAAGTTTGTGGATCCACGCAGATTCCAGAACTTTCCATCACAGAAATGTGAGGAATTTTTTTTTACAAAGTTTGAGGTTTGCAAGGGATTCTGGGTAACAGAACCTAGTGAGAGCCACAAAAGTCACCCCATCCTGGATTTCCCTGGATGTCTAGTTTTAAAAAATGTATAGGTTTGCTAGGTTTCCTTAGGTGCCGGCAGAGTTAGGGTCCAAAATCCACAGCTAGGCACATTGCAAAAAAAGGGTCAGTTTTCACTGGAAAAATGTGATGTGTCCACGTTGCGTTTTGGGCCGTTTCCTGTCGCGCGTACTAGGCCTACCAACACAAGAGAGGTACCATTTTTATCAAGAGACTTTGGGAAATGCTGGGTGGGTTGAAGTTTGTGGCTACCCGCAAATTCCAGAACTTTACATCACAGAAATATGAGGTAATTTTGTCGTTTTTTTAACAAAGTTTGAGGTTTGCAAGGGATTCTGGGTAACAGAATCCAGTGAGAGCCACACAAGTCACCCCATCCTGGATTCCCCTGGGTGTCTAGTTTTAAAAAATGTATAGGTTTGCTAGGTTTCCCTAGGTGCTGGCTGAGCTAGGGTCCAAAATCCACAGCCAGTCACATTTTAAAAAAATGGTCAGTTTTCAGTGGAAAAATGTGATGTGTCCATGTTGCATGTTGGGGGGTTTCCTGTCGCAGGCACTAGGCCTGCCCACACAAGTGAGGTGCCATTTTTATCGGGAGACTTAGGGGAACATAGAATAGTACAGCAAGTGTTATTGCCAATTGACCTTCTTTAAATTTTGGCTTTCCAAATGTAAGACAATGTGTAAAAAAGAAGTAATTTTGAAAAATGTCCTCTAATTCACATGCTTGTATGGGTACCCACAATTTTGGAGACGTGCAAATAACCACTGCTTCTAAACTCTATATTTTGTTCCCATTTCGGAAATATATAGATTTCCTTGGTACCTATTTTTCACTCTTTATATTTTACCAAATGAATTGCTATATACCCGGTACACAATGAAAAGCCATTGCAAGACGCAGCTCAGTTATTGGTTCTGAGTACCTTGGGTTCTTGGTAAATCTACAAGTCCTCTATATCCCCACAACCATAATGGTCCAGCAGACGCAACGGTATGTTGAATTAAAAAATCTGCCATACTTAGAAGTTACAGGTGAAAATGTTGGCACAAATGGCTGTTTTTTCCAACTCAATTTCAATATTTTTTATTTCAATTGTTAGTTTCTATAGAAAAACCTTGAAGGATCTACTCAAATGACCCCTTGCTGAATTAAGAATTGTGTCTACTTTTTAGAAATGTATAGTTCTCCGGGATCCATTATTGCTTTCACATCCATTTCTACCACCAAAAATAGAAAAAATAGGCTATGTCCCAGTAAAATTCCAAAACTGTGTAGAAAATGTTTGTTTTCTGACAAAAGTCTGCCGTTTCCTGAAAGCTGGGAATATTGTGATTTTAATACCACAAACCCTTTGTTAATACCTTTTGCAGGGAAGAAAACAGACGCTTTCTGCTGCAGCACTTTTCCCCCATTTTTCCTAAAAAAAAATAATTAGCTGTATTTTGGCCAATTTCTTTGTCCCCTCCAGGGGAATCTACAAACCCTGGGTGCCTTTAGAATCCTCAAGATGTTGGAAGAAAAGGACGCAAATTTGGCGTGGATACCTTATGTAGACGAAAAGTTACAGGGGCTTAAGCGCGAACTACCCCAAATAGCCAAAAAACGGCTTAGCAAAGGCCTAGCAGCGAAGGGGTTAAATACACAAAATCTGTAGCAGAGGCCCAATGTATTAACATCAATGTGCTATGCCATTATAATATGTAACAGTTCTGTTACCTATATTTTTAATGTACTTATAGCTAACAAACTGACTGCAGCGATCCTGTAATATTGTGTTCCCACGGTCAGAATTTTAAAAGTGGCTAATTTATACCTCACTGTTCTGGTACCTATATTCTGAAGTCAATAGTTGACATACTGATTACCACAATCTTATTATATTGTGTTTATAAAATCAGAATTCAAAAGGTAGCTCAGTTTCACGTCAGTATTTGGTCCTGGTAATTTGGTAACAATTAGATGAGAAAACATTGCTATATGGTGTCACCCAGTTGTCTCAAAATATCCATTTCGTAATCACATCTATTCATAATAACAATGCTTCCACCTTTGTTGACTTCTTGTATGACAATTGTATTATCTGAATCCAACTTTTGTAATGCCCTTCTTTCTTTGGAGGAGACATCATCCCTGTGCTTGTATTTATTGGACTTTTTCATTTGTAATTCAGTATTCCTGTCTTCCAGTTTGTACGAGTCATCTGCTAACTTTTTAGCAAAGAAAGCTGTACTAGATAATTGCACATTTTAAGGAATAAATATAGAAAGATATAGCAGAACACTTTCACAGTTGCAATCTGGTTAAATATGCAATGATGTCATTGCATGCTACACATCAATACAATCTTCATCACTCAATAACTATAAAGTATAAATGCCAGTTATATCAGACATTGACAAATCTGATAATTCACCAAGTACAAGTACATTAATTTGTTTTGTATCCTTCAATGAAAAATCACTTTACATTTTAGTTTCCGTCTTCTACCAAATTTAAATAAGTCCACAAGGACATTGGCGAAATCACTTAGGGGTAGAGGACAGAAACCTAAGCCCTTATTTAGCATGCTAATTTCAATTTGAGATAGTTCTCAAGGATAAGCTGACAGTTCTCAAAGTATCTGCTTCTTCATCATTAGCAGATATTACAGATATTGCATTACATTATCCCCATTAGAATCTTTTGTTACGGTCATCTGGTTTTCATGTATTTCCTCAACTGATAGCAGATCTATATCCCCGCCCTTTCTGATCTTTTGAGTTTTTCTCCTTTCTATCTGAGTTTTACATCTAATTTTTTCAAGCCTATTCGAAATCTGCAGACATACTTTAAAAAATAAGTCGTCTGTGGGATTGAATTAGATATGTCTGTATTGTTTGGTCCTACATCTTCAAAAAAAGACAGTCGAAAGTAACTGCACAAGGTGGATCTCCCTCCGCTATAGCTTTATTAGAGATTTTGTTATGATTCACTTTAACATCATCAAATTATTGCTGCAAAAGTAAAGAACCTACTATCCTTATAATCTCTATCATCTCTCCTTAGTCTCGTCACCATACGCTCCTTCAAAGTCAATTGAGGTTCTTTAATTATAGTGACATCATTTTGTCATTTATATCTGTTTCTTCCTTCAGATTTTTATCTTTAATTTCCTTCTCTGAAAGGTCAATTTGATCTTATCATTGTGCAACTTTACGTTTCAAATTTTTAATAAGTATCCCCATTTAGGTATGTGATGCAATATTAAGGGTATCCTCCCAATCTTGCAGTAAATCATCATACAAATCATCAAATAGGTGGAAAATGACAATACGGAGCTGTCTTGGTACTCTTTTATTTTCTTAATAGCTCTTCAGTGCTGTACCACCATGCCACTTAGACAGTTATGTTTTCTTCAACTTTTCAAGCCTTATGCATTTATTTTTTTAACTTTCTTTCAAAGTAACTCTTTCTTTACAAGTGTGAGATTTCTCCAAGCTTGAATTAAAAAAAGGTTGTCTTCTAAGTCTTCTCTATTAACATTAAATACAGACATATTGTTACTCATTTGTTGTCTAATAGCGTGCTTATGTTACCACTCAGAAACTGAATGTGTTCGGTGAAAGATGGTTATGGCATAATCACATCGCACATACCAATATTGGCATATCATAGAAGGTGCTTAATCAACCCAGGTTCAGCCACCAATTAGCCCAAACTTAAACAATGAAAATTACAGTGGAGGTAGCGTTCAACTTCTTTCGTCTCACAGAAACAAATAATCAGTTAATTAATGTTCAGAAAAGGGGGTTATTCCAGTTCAGAATCAAGCTGAAGTGAATATTCTACTGATGATAAAACATTTAATTGAGGAGATACATCACACTTAAAAATGATGTCAGCCCAGCCAACTTCTTTTATTCCCTTCTAGCAATTCATCAGGGGTGCAAAATTAATTTATGCAAAGATTACAATTACATACAGAATCACAAGACACAATATCATCCATTGCTAAAAAAACACCAACATTGATTCTTGATTAACTCTCCTGTATATACATGGTTATTGTTAAATACAAAATCTGTAGCAGAGGCCTAAGGTTTTACCATCAATGTGGCAAGTCATAAAATATGTCCCATTTATGATATCTATATTCCTAATCAAATTATAGATAATAAACTGACTACCTCAATCCTGTAATATTGTGTTCCCAAGGTCATAATTAAAAAAGTGGCTTATTTATACCTCGTTGTTTTACAAAGGTGTTATAAGTTTGCAGATTCAATCTTCTTAAACTGGGGGGGTGGGGGGAGCGCTGCCAGCCGCAGTAAGATGGCTGATGCACCTTAGCATGTCACCACTGGGAGGCTTAAGATTCTGACCCATCCAGAGACACAGAAGCAGCGCACCCCCACCATGCACCGTCTGACAAGTGAGGGACTTCCGTGAGAGGCTCCCACGTGGTTGATGGACTGCAGGGGACACTGTCACAGCGGAGAATGAGGGGAAGGACCCACAGCCCACCTGCCTGATGCAAAGGGAGACTGCGGCCCAGGAACTACGTGGCTGCCTGGCCCGCTCCAGCAGACATATCACTGGTGAGAGATCGGCACGCACCATTGGGGGGCCGCTTATGGCTGTGATGTGGTGAGAGCATGATTTGGCACCGTGGCCATAGGCCACAGTTGGTTGTGGGCCCCCCCGTACCTCACCACCTGCATCTTGGAGTGCAGTGCAGCAACACTGGGTGACGGCATGCGGGGATGGGAGACACCCTATGAGCCGGAACAAAGTTGACAAGCAGACACTCTGCGGGGGCGAACTGTGCTCCAGGAGGGGCCTCCCTGCTTTTTCCACACCTCACGCGTCGGGACTGCTCATCCCCCCCAGGCGTCAAGAGACTTGTGTAGTATGTCCTGGGGGCAAGGCAGGTCCCAAAGAACTAAAGGCATCGGCCCCCTAGACGATGACTTAGTGGGAACCCCCTGCGCTTCGATTGCAGAGCACCGACTTTGTGTATTTCTCTCAGATCACCACCTTGCCAGAAGGCCATGGCACCTCTCCTCGGAACTGAGGCGGCGGCCGGGAGCCAGTACAAGCAAACATGTCATCAACTGGTGCCCCAGCTGAACCCATAGATGCCAAGCTTGACAAGATCCTAGCAGCCATCACTGCCATCAGGCACAATCTGGGAGGCCGAGTGGATGCAGTGGTGGTCGAATTGAGCCGACTATGTGACGACCAACGGAAGCTCTCAGCCCGAGAATCGCAGGCTGAAACTGCCCTGCAAACACTACAGCCGGCCACAACGGACCTGGAGGGAAAGGTCAGAGACCTCCTGGCCAGAGTCCATGCACTGGAAAACAGGGCAGAAGATGCAGAAGGGAGGTCACACTGCTGTGTCGCCTGCAGGCTTGTCGCACTTATTTCTGTTAGTGCGGTTCACCAGGGGTCAGCCAGGTGCCCCCCCCGGTTGCACTGCCGAGGCCTGTAGTGGCCAAGCTGATGAACTTCCACAACAGGGAAACTATACTACAAGCCGCTCAGAGGGCCAGGCCCCTCACCTATGACAGTGTGTGCATACTCATCTTCCCAAACCACATGCTTGCAGTCCAGAACCGCAGGGCCTCATTGAAGTGCAGAAGAAACAATGATCAGCTGGCCTCATTTACTCACTGTTATTTCCGGCTAAGTTGAAAGTCATAGCAAACCACACCAGCTACTTCTTCACTGAACCCGTGGATGCCTGGGACTGGGTGGACCAACTCCAATAGGAGTTGCCAGTACCTACAAAACCAGAGACAAGCAGTAGACAAGCCATCCCCAATATGGGAGAAGACACCACTGATGTGCAAGCTGCAAGATTGCTTCATTTGGTGCACCTTCTCCAGCTCATGCCCGTGAAGAACAGAGACAAGCACTTTCAGTGGCCAGCAAAATGTGGGCAGAGAGGACCCCCCCACCCCATGCTATATGCAGATGGGGTGCCGTCGGAGGCTGGGTCAAGTGCCTCGGACTGCAGCACCGCTTCAACTGCTCTCCCCATTGTGGCACCGCAGATGACATCATTTAAACTGAATGTGAGTGAAATACCCCCGCTTGCAAAATGGGGGAGCCATTGTCTCAGGAGGGTTCACACCTGGGAGGCCGTCATCTGAAGGAGGCCTTAACCACCCCCCATTTTGTGGCACTATCATGTCACACCCACTCTACATTTCCTGGATCACACATAGGTGGGGTGCTCGGAGAGAAGAACCTGGATGGCTTTATCCTCACTGTCCTAGCTGTGGAAAAAAGAGGGTCATACCGATGCTTCACTTTGAGTCACACCGCTAGCACGTGGGCTAGGTCTTGACTGGTGGGCCACCTCTCTCCTTTTTCTCTACTCTCCGGGGACCTTGCCACACAAAGGGCCGGACTGGCCGTAGCAGGCACCGGGTGTTTTCCCGATGGGCTGGAAGGGTGGGGGCCGGTTTTGGAGTGGTAGGGGCCGGTTTTGCAGTAGTGCTGCAATATCGGCCCCCTGTGACATAAGCGGCAGCAGTCCTTCACACCTGCCCCCCCCCCCCGGGCCGAGTGCATCTCACTAGCACCCCGTCCCCCCCAACCCCCCTCCTCCACCCAGGCTGGTCCAGCTGAATTGCCAGGGCTGGTTTGTCTTCCCAGTCCGGCCCTGGTGACACCCAATGTTATAAGAAATTGTCTGTGAATCCTTTCTATGGGGTCAAGATCATAACAGATCATAAACTTAATTCCTATAAAGAACTTGGGCTAAATAATCTTTCAGAATAAAGGTGCTTAAAAATTACAATCTTAGGTATCCTTTTATCTATAGTCTACCCAAAATTCACATAAGAAGCAAATTTCCACCAGGAAGAACTGTATTCTCCGGCATAGGATCTATTACTGAACACTTATCAGAGTTTGTTTATTGCTTTTTCAAATCACATGTATATAATTTAATAATGATATTTTAAACAAATTTGAGGACGTTAGATGGGACGACCTTAGCATGATGTTTGAAAACATGGACATGGTGGGTCTTTATACATAGATCATAAAAGAGTTTGGTTTAATTGTGCTAGTACAGATTTTATCATCTCGATTAGCTAACTATTAAAACAACAGTAGGATGTTCATTGAAAAGGCAGATTGTATACTGTCCAAGAATTTATTTCTCTTCAACTGTGAGTGGTTCCAACAATTTCAGGGTACTACGATTGGTTCCAGGTTTGCCCTCTCATATGCAAATCTCTTTAAGGGGTAGTATGAGAGGGGGCATGCCTAGTCCTTCTTTGCTAAGGAATAGTCATTATTTATTAATTTTGGGGAAGTTATATTGAGAATGTAATCATTATCTGGACAGGCACTGAACAACAGATGTAAGACTAGTACACATATCTTAATCATAATCCATACAACATATTATTAACTGTGCCAATAAACAAACACAGAATTAGTTTTCTGGGTGTTGAGTTTTACATAAAAGACAACAGTATGCAAAGCAGTCATTTTCAAAAAGAGACTGCATCCAGTAACATTCTCAGAGGTGATCGTGCACACCCTAGATCAGTAATTAAGGGAATCCTTTTTTGGAGAAATTACCAGGATCTTCAGAAAATTTGAAGTAGTATGCTTTAAGAGGTGTCTGACAACCCTAAAAAGTTGATTATAGGTCTGGGGCTATGTAGCCAATCTTGTAACCAGTCAGAATATCAAATAAAAAAAACATTTAAACAGAGCTGATTCCTTAAAAACTAAGATGAGAAAAGAAAAATTAGATGGAGTGGCATTTATTCCTACGTTCAGTTCTTCACGCAATGAAATATATAAAATCCTTATAAATCAGTGATCGCTACTACATAGGGTACTGGCACTGAAAGATGTTGCCTCTTCCAGACCCTGACGGGGGTTCTGTTAACTGAATACTTAAACCCTGCCTGTCTCTAAATGAGATGAGGAGACTTAGGGTTTGGAGGGGTGGGTACTCCGTCATGTTTGCAATGGAATACCCTGTCTGCCAAGCCCTAAATAAGGCCCAAATAGGTTTGAGACACAGCATTCAGTGGCTTTCCCTAACCAAGTAGAATTGGAAACGTGTCTGATATTTAGTAATTCATTGGGGTCAAAAGTGTCACTTTTCAGTATCAGTATTATCTGGGCTATTTTTAATAAATTGGGAAAAACTCTTGGAGTGAACGATGCATTAATCATCAAACACCTTGCATTGTTGAAGTGATGGATGTTTGCCTTAATGATTTGGGAATTTATGGTGTCTTGGGGATACTAAGTGGGTTTGAGTTGCTTTATAATTTAGAATAGTAGTGTTAATAGGAGCAAAGGTGCTCTAACAGTTTGTTCTTTTAGGATTGATCCATATGATGTTGATTGCTTGGGTGTGATATTGCCTCTGATTTTAACTTTGGAAAAAGATTAAATTGCATTTGGTAAATGATGAAGCTGTTGGATGTGTGCTGGTGTTAATGTCTTTGAACAAGGTGTCTATGAATTAAGAGGAAGTAAAGATTTACTACTGAATAAAATCTACTTCAGGTGTCCGAATGGCTGTTTCCTATTTTTCTATCATAGAGCTGAGTTTGGATGAGGAGATGGGAAACTGAGAACTGTCAAGTGTGTTTGATGTTTCTCAGATTTCTTCTTAATTTAAAAGAAAATTGTGCTATGATTGGTTTAGTGTGGGCTGGAGAAATTTTAATTCAGGAGAAGCAGTGGAGTCAACAATAGAGATGATAGATTTTTGGCATTCCTTTTATGAAATATTGATATTGTAATATTGATATAAAAAGAAGAAGGTTGCCTCAGACTCTGGACCTGAACCTGAGAAGAAAGCTCAGGCTTCCTCTAGGAAGGGAAAGGAAGAAGGCTCCTCTTCTCACCATTGGGACTCTAAAAGATCTAAATCCAAGGATAAGGAAAAATCTGAGGACAAACGCCTCAAAAATCCTCAGGCAGATACTTCAAAATCCTCTTCAGTGCCAGCTTTTGCTCCCCTGACTCCTGTCAGGGATCATTCATCTCGTCCTTCAACGGCATCATCGTCGTAGATTCCGCCGTCTACGAGAAAAAACGATGTTTCCACACCGTCGGCGACATCGTCAGCAACAGCCACTACAACAACAGTCAAGACGTCGACGGCAGTAGCGTCTTCAGGTTCACAACTCGCACTGAGTACGTCATCGTCGTCGATGAGGCCATCACCGCCGACAAGGATTTTGCCGTCTCTATCTGGCCTGCCGACAGCACTGCCAATGGCAACCTCGCAGACGAAGGTCATCCTCGCACCGTTGACGATGTTGCAGATAGCTGTAGTGACCAAATGGCGCCATCGCCGGGTCCATCAACGGGGGTAAAAATCCACAGAAGCAAATACAGGATTTTTCAAAGATATCTCCTCTACATCAAGCTCATCTTTTAGACTTTCAGGAGTCCGAGGATGAAGGCTTGTTTGGTCCTGTTTATAGCCCGTCGCAGTTAAGAGTCAAATGTCAGGATTCTGATGATGAGGACATTGAAGACAATGATCCATCTGCTTACTTGTCAGGGGAATATTCATTCATGGATAGAGATCCTTCCTCTGTACAATGTCCTCAGGCATTCCCAGAGCATTATCCCTAAGATGACCGGGAAGACGAGCAGCACCACTTTAGGGAACTATCTGTTGCTTTGGTGTCTGACTTACGTCATATGATTGATGACTATTATATCTGTTTTCCAGACGCTAACGCACCTCAACGGCCTCCGCCTCCTCAAGAGGTTTCTATTGATCAGGCTGGGCAAAGCACTCCAAAGTCCACAAGAAAAAGAGTTTTGCCTCCACCTATCGCCACCACGGAGGACACCCAGGATACGGATCTGCATCAAATGAAGGAAGGTGAGATCCATACTGATCTCGACGTTCATAACGAATGGGATGATTTCATAGCTCCCATGCCGCCATCTCCTATCCCACCTTCTGCAGATTCACCACCTGTGGATATTGGTGGCTTTCATGACCTTTTAGAGCGTGCCTCTGAGCGATTTGATCTGCCTATGCCAGCTAAACAGGCCAAATGTTTTTGTATGACTTCAAACCAGGCACTCAACGTTCTGTCCGAGCAATCCCCATAGTGGATTTTTTGTAGCAGGAAGGCCTTAACCTTATGAAAGCACCAGCATTCATACCAGCAGTTGTGTCAAAGCTTGACAAAAAAAATACAAGGTGCCTGAGAACTCGCCCACATGTCTCATCGGACATCCTAGGCCAGATTCAGCCATTATGCAGGCAGCTCAGCGGCGCGCCAAAACTCCAGCATCTCCATGTACAGCTCCTCCTGACAAGGAAGGTTGCCATCTTGACAACATTGGAAAGAGATTTTCTGCTCTGGCAGCCACCTCCATTAAAGCCTCCAATGCCATGGCCATACTAGGAAGATATGACCGACAGATGTGGTCGGACATCTCTGCCTTTTGATGGGGAGTGTCTGTTTGGAAAGCACATCCATGAAGCACTTCAGTCCATAAAATCTGACAAAGACACGGCTAAGTCGCTAGGCAGTCTTCAACAACACCGCTTTCAGCCCTTTCGAGGAAGAGTTTGGGGGCAGCATCAATCTCGGCCGCAATTCCACCAGCGATACCAGCCGTATCCACAGCAGACATACCAACAATCCTTTTACAACCAACCTTACCGTTCCAAAGCCACGTCTTCTTATTCAAGACCCACAGGGCATAAAAGGCAACAATCTGCTGGAAAATCTTAAGATTCCAACAGAAGGCAATGAATATCGCCAGGCCCCTGCCACCATAGTCCCACTTCAATTCGGACCCGCCTTCTCCAAATTGTTTCAAAAATGGAAATCAATTTCATCAGTCAGATCGGTGTTAGACATCTTCCAGCATGGTCACACCCTAGAGTTTGTACAGCACCCTCCAAATGTTCCACCGCATAAAGTTCCTCTTCTTCATCTTCCCGATCTCAGAGAAGAAATAAGATCTCTTCTTTCCAAGCATGCCATAGAGGAAGTATCCCTCAACCAGCTCAATTAGGGGTTTTATTCACACTTCTTCCTCATCAAGAAGAAGACAGGAAAATGGAGGCAGGTCATGACCTCAGGTTGCTGAGAAAGTTCATCAAGAAACAATCATTCAGGATGCTCTCACTTCAAGAGATCCTTCTCATGGAAAAAGGAGATTATCTGTCTTCCCTCGATCTCCTTGATGCTTATTTCCATATTCCCACGCACCCCAAGTATCGAACATTTCTCAGGTTCGGAGTGGCAGGGTGCCATTACCAGTTCAAAGTGCTTCCCTTTCTGTTTAAAATCTGCTCCCGGAGTTTTCACCAAATGCATGGCCCGATAGCTGCTTATGAGACGTTCAGGTCACCAGGTGTTCCCCTACCTGGAAGACTGGGTAATAAAGGCACAGATTTTTCAGGTGGCCAAAATCTCAACACAAGCCTGTCTGGATCTCTTCCAGTCTCTGGGACTTTGTCTCAATCTGGAAAAATCATCTCTCATCCCTTCCAAATCTCTGATTTTTCTAGGAGCACACCTCAACACAGAAATCGGTAAAGCCTTTCCCACTCACAAAAGGATTTTATGTCTTCAGAATACACTACAGCTTCTGTCGTCAAAAAAGTCAGTTTCAGTGAGAGTATACAAGTCCATGCTGGGGATGATATCATCTTGCATCCCTTTAATCCCCAATCTTTGTCTCTGCATGCAACCACTGCAGGATCATCTGGATGCGCAATGGGCCCAGTCTTGGGATCGTTCAACGACATGATTCAAATTTCCGCTGCAGTGAAAGCTGCAATGTCCTGGTGGATGATCAAGGAAAATCATTCTCAAGGCCTCTCCTTTCCCACACAGTGCTGCAGCTGGTGATGACCTCAGATGCATTGATGGACGGATGGGGGGCTCACCTCCAGGAATTGCAGGTTCATGACAAATGGTCCAAGCAGGATGCGGAATGCCTCATAAACCTTCTAGAACTCAAAGTGGTATTTCTCAGCCTGAAAGCATTCCTACCTCAGATACAATGTTCTTCGATCCTTGTCAGGATGGAAAACACTGCCACCATGTTCTACCTTTGGAAGCAAGGCGGCACAAGATTTTGAGCGATATCGCTTCAAGCTCAACAGATCTGGAAATGGCTTCTAGCCAACGACATCTCCTTGCGGGTGGAACACGTACCAGGCGTGCACAATGAGTGGGCCAACTCTCTCAGCAGAGTGTCTAAACAATGCCATGAATGGGAGCTCAATGATCAGCAGCTGACAACGGTTTTCCAGTCTTGGGGATGTCCAATGTTAAATCTGTTCGCTATGTTCCTCAACAAAAAGTGCACTTTTTTCGCAAGCAGAATTCCTCGTCAGGATTCTTGGGGAGACACCTTTCAGTTTTCATGGGCGGGGATGTTCGCCTACGCCTTTCGCCCGTTCTCTCTCATCTCTCAAGTTCTCCAAAAGAATAAACGAGAGCCGTGTCGGCTCCTCCTCATCCCCCTGGGGTGGGCAAGGCAATTCTTGTACACTAAGCTGTATCGCCTATTAAAGTGTGCTCCAATTCCCTTTCCACCAAAGGAAAATCTTCTCTGCATCAACCAGGGTCAAGTGGTTCATCCACAAATTCACTCTCTACATTTGTAGGCTTGGTTCCTCACCGCGCTGAATTTGGAAATCTAAACTTATCTGAGGAATGCAGGCCACTCCTGCAGAAGTCAAGAGCTACTTCCATGCTTCCAGGCTCAAGTGTTACATGGCAAAATGGAGAAGATTCTGTGCTTGGTGCACTACTCAATCATTGCACTTCATTTCTTCCACACCTGAGCAAGTGTTGCCTTATCTCCTGCGTTTTGCCAAAGCAGGACTTTCACATTCTTCTATAAAAGTTCATCTCGCTTCCATATCTAGATATAGACGTCATTCGGATCAATCTTCTTTGTGGTCTAATAGACTTATCAAAGAGTTTATGAAGGGACTTTTTAGATCTTATACACCTGTTAAACCTCCACCAGTTCTTTGGCAACTGAATACAGTGCTGTTGCAGCTTATGCAGCCACCGTTCGAGCCTGTTCACAAATGCCAGTTGAAGTTCCTTTCCTGGAAGGTGGCATTTCTCTTGGCCATCACGTCAGCAAGACGTATCAGCGAGATCCAGGCCTTCTCCATGAAGGAGCAATATCTTCAATTTCTGCAGGACAGGGTGATCCTGAGTACAAATCCTTCATTCATACCTAAGGTGCCTTCGACTTATCATTTCAATGAGCCTGTGGTTTTACCTATGTTCTTTCCCAATCCGTCCTCAGTGGCAGAAAAAGCTTCACAGTCACTGAACATTAAACGTTGTTTGAAGTTTAATCTGCAAAGAACGAAGATGTTTCGAAAGTCATCTCAATTACTGATATCTTTCTCTGCACTTAGAAAAGAACAAGCCTTGACACAGGCTAGTATTGCTCATTTGGTTACTTCAGCAATAGTTTTCTGCCACAAAAAGGCCGGACGTCCTCTGCCTGCGAAGACACAGGCTAACTCAACGAGGAAGGTTGCTACATCCTCAGTCCTGTTTGCAGGAGCATCTCTACCTGACATCTGCAGGGCAGCAACGTGGGCGAACGCTCACAGATTCACGAAGCATTGCTGCCATGATGGTTGGAAGAAGGCAGATGTAGCGGTTGGACAGGCTGCACTATGACGCCTCTTTGTATTCTTTTTGCTGTTTTTTTACCTTTGCAAATATATGTACCTGATCTTCTGTATCTTGTATTTGCTTTACTGTATGTTCTTTAACGTCATGGTGGGGCAGTTCGCCTACCGACCGCCATTCTTTTCTTGGTTTTGGTGTACTGCTTATTAGTCGGATTCAAGCATGTGAATCTATAAAAGATACAATACTGTAGAAAAACAAGTTACTTACCACTGGCGTAACGAATCTTGATGTGGCCCCCCTACAAGATACTTGGAGGGACCCTTCTGGACTCAATCAGGAGCTCTCAGCCAGAGTACTGTGCTAAGGGGCACCTCGGAACTTGGGGCCCCCTGCACCACGGGGGCTGCGAGGGCCTGTGTTCCGCCACTGTTATTTACCTGTACACTGTGGTTCTCCAGTATTGATATCTTTTATAGACTCACATGCCACCCTTCCTCCTCCCCAATTAGGCTCACCATTTTATACTTCTGAGTTTTATATACACTTGTGCTCGATATCTGAGGTATAGTGGCCCTGTAGGGGAAGTACACTGGGAGGTCTCTACTCTGATTGGTTACTAAATTGCAGTTTCTTTTCCTATGGAGGTCTATGCTAATGTTTCAGTACTGCTATTCTACTGTTACCGTGGGACTCCCACCATGACGACAGGGAAGATTCAAGCATGTGAATCTATAAAAGATATCAATCCTGGAGAACCACAGTGTACAGGTAATTAACTTGTTTTGTACAAGTAAGCCTGCTATCAACTTTGAATGTGTCATGATTCTGTAATGTGTATCAGATATAGGTTGTATGCTTCATTAGTATTGTGTATGTTGTTGTGAGAGACATTTGTAGACCTGTCATACATATATATTTGAAATTATTAAATTTTATCTTCAATTTTTTTCCTTTAACAAATCTTAATTTCTAGTTTGGGATGCATTACAGAGTATTATTAACATAATATTGTCTTATATACATACTGGGCCTGATTCATCACAGTAAAGTTAGACTTGAAGTCTAAGTTTAGACCTGAAGTCTAAGTTTAGACCTGAAGTCTAAACTTAGACTTCAGGTCTAAACTTAGACTTCAGGTCTAAACATAAACTTCAGGTCTAAGTTTACCTTTGTGAATCGGGCCAGCAGTATCTTAAATAGTGTTTATAAAAATATTGTCTCATTGGGTGTAGACATTCTGTAAATGATATTCAAGACATACAATTTTCTAAGACGTATTTAGTCAATCATATTCTTGTACCATACTCTAGTTTTTGATATACCCGTGGTAATGGTACTCCTTTACAGAGCGTTGCCACATCATGCTTAGATATATCACACTGTAACAAGCTGCCGAAGCTGCAAAGGCTTCCAAATCTGACCTTGCCTGGACAAGCTTCAATAGCTGTTCAGAACCACCTTAGAGGTCACTTTGCTTGTCCTGACGTCCATGTTAGTTTGCCTCTCTGGTTGTTCATTTTACTTACACAGTATGTCTGTAGTTTAATTGGCACTGTGTATAATTGGCACAGTGCCGATCTTGCATTTCTCTTCTGCCCATATTTAGCATCTTGTATGTCTGTAGTATAATTGGAATGGTGCTGATCTTGCATTTCTCTGTTGACCACATTTGGCACAATGTCCCCGTTAGTTCTGCTAGGGTGGTATTACTAAATGTATATGGACCCAGAAACCAGTCACTCATGGAAGGAGCAGACTGAGAGCACCATTGTATGCTGCACTTACTCCTTCCTTGCTGGCCGGCAAGCAAGCATGCGTACCATTAAAATACATTTCATTCTGTTTCTGAGCAAACTGCTGTAATGTGCGCTTCTTTCATTGCTTCTTGGAGGGTGCAAAAGTATTTATTTCCTCAACATCGATCTTGGCTACCTCATAGGATTTCTCATGCTGTAACTGCTTGCCTGTCCCTAACGTGGCTGTTTCGCCTAGAATGTAATTTCTTCCTCTAAGAGAACATCATGTTAGGGACAGTTAATGTAACAGGAGTCATTAGAGGTAAGTCAAGTTGGAGGGGCATAGAATTACTTCAATAAGACACTCAGCTTTTGAGACAGGCAAGGCTAATGCTTCCCCTGCACTGCAACTAAACACATGCATGAGCCCTGTTTTTGTCTTGGATACATGGGTCAGATCTCAACTGATCCATTGGTGTCACTGCAATAGGACATTCCCCAGTATCAGCACTGCAGGCCATCGATCTGGGGAATTAAAGCTGGAGGAGGGTTTGCTGAATATAGGAAACTAGGAAGAGATCATAGCCTAAAGGGTCTAATGGAAACAGGGACCTCAGAAAATGGAGGTACAGAGGAATATCACAAAATACAGGGAACTTCTTACTGTAGCGGGACAATGGATGGGTTCAAAGACAAGCACTCACAGACCATGTATGTCTTGTCTTCCACATGTTGCCAGAGGTTTATTGTCCCAACTTGCAAATCAGTTTACACCAGCTAGTAAACCGACACTTGTGCATTCTACATCTGAGTAGGAGAGGTACACAAACATATATGCAGACATATGGTATCCGTATACACTGGGTACAATTCCTAATACTCTCTGCAGGCCTCAGGTCAGTCTAATCTATGGTTCCATCATTCGGTCACTGTAACATGGTACATCAATACTGTAACCGTTCCAGAAATTACATTATATACACTTATATACATGTTATGCTCTGCATTACAGTCAATAATATTTTCACTAATGCAAACATTGGACAGTGCCATCATTTTTGCTGCTTGGCAGAAATGGATGCAGTAAATGGGATTTGCTGACAGTGCCCAGCTCTACATTCAAGCCTTCTACACAAAAGCAGAAATGAACAGGGTTGCATACCTTAAAACCCTCACAGAATAAGGATGTTAGGAAAGTAGTAGAAGAATAAAGCCTCAGACTCACCACTGAAGCCCTGCTTAGCCATGTCTAGCTTATATAGCTTATAAGATTTATAAAGTTCTTCTAAATTCTAACTTAGATATCAAACCTCATCAGCGGGTCTCTAGGTAAAACAAGAGTGCCCGACTGCCTGAAACAGGCAGTATAGTCAAGCCACTTCTAAAGAAATCAACAATCAATTCTGATATACTAACTAACCATAGGCTGAATTCAAATCTCTGCTAATGCAGCACAATTACAGAAAGGAAAGTCAACAAGCATTTGCAATGCAATAGGTCTCGCATTTGCCCGAGTTTAAGCTATTGGCATTGTAAATGACAATGCCTTTTATTTATGTTTTAAAAACTAGAACAAAAATAAAAAGCATTATCATTTACAATGCCAATAGCTCAAACTCGCGTAATTGCGAGACCTATTGCATTGCAAATGCTTGTTGTCTAGTGCCGTCCATTTTGCCTCCTGTCCTCAATGTTGCCTCCCGCCTTCCCTCCCTCCGTGTTGCAATAAAAAAAAAAGTGCTATGATGTTGCCAGTGCTGGCCACTTCATTGGGCTTTTTGTTTTTAATCACCTTTAGCTATGCTGCATAGCAGACACACTGCTTTATAGAATGGACACAAAATATTGACAAAGCCACTAGCTCTGATATGTGGGACATATTGGCTTAGCCAGTGCTTGTTTGCTAAGTCCAAACACAGCCCTGGCAATGAACGGAAAGGAGGCAGAGTCTGCTTCTTTTCCAATAGTACGTCTGCATTATTTTTAGGTTGAGCCTGGGCAGTGCATGCGCTGCTCTGCGAGGCATGCTGTATTGAGGTAGGGACTTGAAGCTCCGCCCACTCTCCACCCACATTTTTCATTGGCTTGTGTCATTGTCCACTGTAAACTGTGGCTGTTCATTGGTCAAAAGGCTTAGTAGTCCCTCCTTAGTACCGCCTTGTGTCATTTTGTAACCTCCCATGGCGACACCCCCTGTTAAGTGTGTTGTTACTCGGTAGGCTTTAATTACAGCCTCCGAGCACTATTTTCTCAAATAGCTTTGTACGCTCTCTCCAAACGCTTTTTTATTTTTATAGCACGCATTTGCAATGCGATAGGTCTCGCATTTGCGAGAGTTTAAGCTATTGGCATTGTAAATGACAATGCCTTTTATTTATTTGTTTTAAAAACAACACATAAAATGCATTGTCATTTACAATGCCAATAGCTCAAATTCTCATAAATGCGATACCTATTGCATTGCAAATGCTTGTTATCAACGGTGCCTGGTTTGGTTTCCTTTATTGGCCTCAAACAGGCTGCATTTTAAGGTAGTTTAGGGAGTTATTTCATCGGCTGCAGAGATACATATAACTAGAGAGTTTAAGGGTATAATACTTATAATCTACCTTGAGTGGCTGGTGTACTTGCTGCAGAGGTCTATGGGTAAACTGTTGGTCACCTTTTTAAGTCGTCAGAAAATAACTTGATGGGTTAATTTGCTTCCTAAAGAATGCCACGTGTAACCCGTGGATCATAGATGTATATGCTGGTAAAATAGTTCAGTGGGATGAATTTGTGTTTTGCTGAGATCGCCCCGTAACTTGCACTTCATTTATTCCAATCATAGTAAGTAACTCAGTGGTTTATTCACCTGCTTTAACAGCTGCATGTAGCCTGCAAAGTCGTCCGGTCCTTTTAAATCTTACCAGTTTTAACTTAATTGTTTATTCATATTAGGTTGATAAAATAGATATAATGGAAATGGATAGTTATTAGCAGTGCCAAAGAGCACATATTTGTTTTTTTGTTTTTGGGCTATACAAGTGGTCATTATTGGTCTAAACACACATGCGAACAGAACTTGAAAATGTAAATTCTTTCGATCTCTTGCTTGCTGTCTCTTGTCGTTTTTGTGAAGGGAGCAGTCCGAGTGGAGCTTTGTTTCGCCTGATGGACTGGACTGCTAAGTGTGGTATCTAGGAGTGATAGTGTTAATCTGGGCAGCCTTTGACCTCGACTCTCGCTCCCATCTCGGACACAACTCGGCAAAGGGCAATCCTTTAAATATGGTCATTAGAAGAAGAGAGCCCAAATTCTCCACTGCCACCGCTCGTTACCCCCAGCTTGTGTCCTAGAACCCCAGTACTGATTTTGGGTGATTGACAGGAATCTGCCGGAATCACTTCCTCCATTAAAAGTATCTGACAGGCCTGGACTACTCCGGATCCCTCCATGACAGTCCTGGCATTACCTTCTTAATGTAGAGCAGGGAATCTGCTACAAGCCACACTTTTCGCCTCCCATGCAACTTTACAGGCACTCCCTAAAACTCGTTCACAGTCAAATTATGTCATCGTTTAAGATGCACCAGAAGTTCTTAGACCAGTCTGGGGTCATTGGGATCAGATGCTGTACTGTAATTGCATTTATCCAGCGCTTACTACCCCATGTACTAGAAGGCCAGCTTAAGAATAGTGCAACTGCTGCTCTGTGATTAGTTCCCTCTTTAGCCTGTCCCGGGTGTACTCACCCACTCTTTTTACTGCCTAGGAATGTTAAAAGGATGTTTGTACCGCACTGCGGTCTGTTTTGGGTGTATGTAGACCTAAATGTACAAGTGTTAAAATTCCACCATGTTGGAATGTCCATAGTCACAAATCCTGTCTTCCATCCTTGTTTCTACGAATCTTGTGATTTCCCTTCGTAAATGCATCCGTTTGCTTGCCTTTATTAAGCTTCATGTGTGTAACAGAATCTTTGTGGTTCAGGCCCAGAAGGCGAGATATGTCGGCATCGAGAACGCGAACTTGAACGAGTAATAGTAACTGGCAGTCGACCTCAAATCTGTGGAACCGGGTTCGAGTCTCGGCAAGGACGCGCAACATCGTGTGATTCTGGGCAAATCACTTAATCTCCCAGTGCCTAACAAAAATGAATGTGTCCTCATGTAATGCAACTGGTGCTCGTGTAAAGCGCTCTGATACCCGATACCTTCGGGTCAAGTTCACGCTATATATAAAACTCCGTAAAAAAAGAAATAACAACTGTAACAGTGTAAAGTAATAACGACTAATTTCCATGTTGTTGTCCAGCTTCTAAGGGCCGTGGCCAGGTACAGAAAAGAACACAGAAGTCATGCTCGTCCTTGACAAGCCCATCGAGTGACAAGTTGTGTCAGAGAGTTAAACGCTCACTGCTGTCACTATTTTTAACCCGCTCAAAGACAACTGCGCATTCCAAGTATTCTGAAGTTATTAAATTTAAATTGGGTAATACCGTAGAGACGTCATATCTTGGTTATGAAGCGCTATACAGAACACTCCATGGCGGACATTCTCCTAATAATAGTCTCAATTACTCTTTCCACAGAGAAACAAGCGCTCGCCATAGCGCTGTTTATATTTGCATCGCGCTTTCACACACAGGGCTGAGTGAAAACAGATGGGGTGCGCTCCTCCCTTTCTCTACTGGCATGACTTGCAGCTGAGGCATGGCGACGATCGTATTACAAAAGAAACAAAACAGACACATGACAGAACAGAAACAATCCATCACAACCCAGCAATAAAAGAAGATAAGAAAATGCTTCACAGCAGCCGTAAAGCAGGCAACCCAGTCCGGGAGGGCCGGCCAAAAAGGAGAAAGGGCAGAAACAAAAAAAGCTCACTCCCTATCAAAACCCACCGTTTAACATAAATAATGACCACAGCCAATGAAAGTAAGGGGCGGAGATTCATGCCCCCTTCTCAAACATCCTTGTCCACAATATGTCTCGCAGAGCGAGCTGCGCATGCGCGCAGCAACGCTAGGCGAGACCTAAAAAGGGAATATGGGAAACAACACACAGTAATCCACAGTGACAAATTAGGTTTCTTTCAGACCCATGAGAAAGACAGAAGAGACGGCTTCTCATCATACTAGATCAAGCCGCTCTGTTTCTCCTGAACGTTGTTGCAGGATATGATATGTCAGATTACTCAAGAGACTCAAAGACAGTCCCGGCTCCTGGAGGGAGTTCTGCCGGGCGGTGACGTACGGCGGGGAGGGGCAGGGTGGGGGTAAACGAATCCGGCTGAATCCAGGTAAGTTAGCAAATAAATAAATAAAGCGAGTTTAGCGCGCGCTGCATCGCCAAATGCGAAGCAGCGCGCTACGAAATTCGTTTTATTTATTTATTTGCTAACTTACCTGGATTCTGCCGGATTCCGGTTTTTACTACCCCCCACCCTGCCCCTCCCCTCCGCACGTCACCGCCCGGCGAAACTCCCTCCAGGAGCCGCGACTGCTCAAAGAATGGAGAGGCATTGCAGGCATGTCATTGGATCAATATATTCCTCCACAGTCAGAATAATGTGGTCAATCTAGGAACGGACTAAATCACCAGCACTAACTTATGTGGGCGCAAAATTGTTTACCCTCGTCACCATTACCACTTCACATATACATGTGCCCAGCAGTGGCTTAACAATAGCCCCCGCATCCCCTGCATAGGGAAGGCCCTGGGCTACAGTTGGCCCCTTCCAGTACTGTGCACAGGTTGCGGGCCGTAGGCCTGAGAACCCCTGACTGGGTCCAGAACGTGGGGGGCCACCTCCATGTACTTTGCAGGGGGGCCCCCTCAAGTTTTGTTACGCCACTGGTGCCCAGCTCGCCTAAGTTCTTCTTCTTCCTAGGCTTTCTAAGGTAATTCAGTGGGTTAATGTACCTGGTTCAGACATTTCTGTGTGACATGTAAATCACAGATTTAAATTCCAGCAGGATAAACTAATTCACACCAGTTTAGGTAATTCTAGCATTTGCTGTATACAGCATCATGAAGTCACAACACTGTGGCATAAACCACTTCAAGTAAAGAATATAGAGCCTGCTTTAGAGTTTGGTAGAACGAGTACTCAGCACAAAAATGACGGGGTACCATATTCGCCAAATCCTGGTCTGCCTGCTCTATTGTGAGCTTGGCAGACCATCAGTTTTCCAAAGTTAGTAGTGCCCCTGCTTGCTCTGCCGTCGGAAAAATTACACCGACTGCTAGACGAAGTAGGGGCAGTCGGAGTGAGGGCATCAGACCGCCCACCCTATTTAGACTGCATAGTCTGATGGAGTTTTTTTTCTGTCCTTGCGGTTTCAAACTTAAAAAATAATATTGCCCCCCACACCCTGGGTGAAAACTCCTAGGCATTGGAAGGCATTAGTGTTTGCTTTACAGACACAAACTGCCGCTTTGGAGGTTTGTTTTTGAAAAACAAATATTTATGCTTTTATGGCAAAATGCCGAAAGAAAGTATTTTGATGATGAAAAACTAAAGGTTTGGTGTGCGTCCATCAGAAACATGACAGATGTGCACAAATCTTTTTGTGCCTTCATACGAGGCACGAATGAAGGCACAGAGATCACTGCAAGGCCAGCCGTCATCTCCTAATTTGGGTGGTGGCATTCCATTTGCAGTAGCGGCTACCGGACTCGGGTGGTGGGGCGGGGAGGGCAGGGGGGGTAGATGGGGAAATGAAGAAGATAAAGTTAAAAAAAACACTTAACTGGCTATGGCCGATGTTGCCGCCGACTCTCCTCCAATTCGCTTCATCTTCTTGTCTTCTTCTTGTCTGGAGTCCGGCAGCAGGGAGCACCTACAATACAGCGTTGTGATTGATCTGAGCGCCGCAGTTCAGTGCTCAGACCAAGCTTGGGAGCCTGGAGCATGTTCTCCAACCAGGTTGTAATGCAGCCTGGATGGAGAACATGGCAAGTGCACATGACTGTCTGGCCGGCCCCAGAGGGCCGGTCAAAACGTCATGCACACTTGGAGTGCCTCCACTCCTCCCCCTGCAGTGCTCTGGCATCAAGGGGCCCAGCCCCACCCCCAGGAAACAACGGAGCCACTGCAGTAGGAAAAAGTTATGCTATTATCATTTTTTTTCCTTTTTTCACTGCTCAGAGAGCAGTAGGGTAACGCTCCTCTGCCTTAGCGGGGGAGCCCCCACTGTCCAGTTGGAGTGGTGGAGGAGATGACCTCCGCCACCCCGACAGACAGAAGACGGCCCACCAAAGTCTACATTGGTGCCATAGCTTTTTATATACAAAGACAGTTAATACGGAACAAAAATTGGGAGAGCTGGTTTTGTTACATAAATAGCAGTCTAGAAAAAACAGATATTCTGCATTTAACCTCATTTCTTTCTGCCTGACCTGAACCACAGGGTAAATTGCACCCTTCTGCTGACCAGGTGTTGCCATGTATTGCAGATTAATACAGTATAACCAATCGACTACTGCAGAATTTATCAAAGATGAAATTACATAAAATGCTTCCTAAGTTAGACACATCTTCGAAGTTTGCTGTATAAACATCAGTAGCGGCTCCTGGAGGGAGTGCTGCGGGGCGGTGGGGCGGGGCGGGGGAGGGTCAGGGTGGGGAGTAGTAAACTCCGGCATACGGCCGAACGGAGGTAAGTACATAAATAAATAAAACGAATTACATTGTGCACGCTGCATCGCCAGAAATTACATTATATACACTTATATACATGTTATGCTCTGCATTACAGTCAATAATATTTTCACTAATGCAAACATTGGACAGTGCCATTTGGCGATGCAGCGTGCGCAATGTAATTCGTTTTATTTATTTATTTATGTACTTACCTCCGTTCGGCCGTATGCCGGAGTTTACTACCCCCCACCCTGACCCTCCCCCGCCCCACCGCCCCGCAGCACTCCCTCCAGGAGCCGCTACTGATAAACATTATGAAACTTTCCAGAAAACAACTTTTTCGAAGGATACACTGCAGCTGCTAAACTACACGCAAAGGTACCAATGCCAGAGTAAGCAAAGCTAAGTGAAATGATGAGTATTTTTGGCCAACATCCACATCAAGAAAACATTCAATGTATGCCCTTCTTTAACACATCTGCCTTGTGTGCTGAAAATGATATGTTTTCCCTGGTCAGCAGTTTTCACAAAGCAAATTAAACAAAGAAAGAGGAAGTCCCATCCTATGTATACTCATCTCATTGTTGCAATAAAGAAATGTTCATCCTCCTTAGTTATAATCCACCAAATCCTGAGGCACGTGAGGAACGACACTTGTAACAGCCAATAGCTGAGGAGAGCTGAGCTCAATGCCCTTTTCTGCATAGATTGCATAAGCTTACTGAGACAGTTAAAATTGTCTCTACGATATCTAAAAAAGCAACAACAAAAAGACAACAGTAAGTAACCGCGTGCTCATCTTCGACCACCAGTTTCCCTTTCAAAGCATAAATAAACCCGAATTCAACGCCATTGCCAAAAGAAAACTCTCCTTAACTACACTTGCAAAATGAGAGTGATCATCTCTGGGCATTAGCTGCCCAGGACTACTGTGACATTCTCTCCCGACTCAAAAAATGAAGAATGGAATCGAAAGATTTGAAAACTGAGAGATGCGCATCGCCAGCAGCTTTTGTCAAAGATCAAGTAAGTTCTGTCGTTAAACCCTGAAATTCCAAAATTGGCTCCCAGTGGAACGAGGCAGCCAGGTAACGCACTGTGCTTCAAACACAGACCAGTGCCCACATCAACTTCTACCCACCTATCAAGTCCATCAAAGTTACATTCAAATGAACTACCACATTCCCCAATCCTTCTGGAAAGTATCAAGAGGAAGCTATACAAGGGTGAACAAAGTAGTCAGATATTTCGGAGGCTGTGTAAGCGCTACAAGATTTCAGTGACTGAGAACCACTATGGCTACAAGTTCTAAAATATTTCAGAAAAAATATAAAGTTTTGGTCATCGGCGAGTAAAAAGATGTCAACTAAGGCGCATATTTACAAGCCCTTTGCGCCGCCGGTGCGTCACTTTTTGCGACGCACCAGCGGCACAGTGTGGTGCACCATATTTACAAGGACACATAAAGCCACCCTGCTTGGCTTTTCGTGTCCTTGTAAATACAGCCCCTTTTCACGCAGCACTTTACGTGTAAGGGGCGTTCCATGGGTGTTGCTTTGGGTGTTCCCACGCAACACCCATGCATTCTGCTGCATTTCCCAGATTTACAACGTTTGGTAAACCTGGGAATGTGTCAGAATCCTGCGCCTCCCCAGGGGAGGCGTAAGGAGGCGCAATGAGGAGAAATACTTGTATTTGTCCTCATTTTTTCCTCTTTCTCTGTGTGCTGCAGCACACAGAGAAGAGGAAAACCCCTCTTGTGGTTGTTTTTGTGCAGGAATGTGTCCCTTCCTGCACAAAAACAATCATCCCCACAACGCAGGGACTCTTGAACCATGGTGCAAGGGTGCATGCGTTGGCGCATGGCATCCAATTGAGCGCCCGCGCAGGAGGGAGCTCAGGGATACGTCATATTGTTGTAAATATGATGTATCCCTTTCCTTCAGAAGTAACGCAGTGCAGTCCAGCCAAATGGCTTGCGGTGCTGCGCTGAGTCACTTTCTTGTAAATATGGCCCTTTCTTTTTAAATGTTTCACTGAGTTAAGCACTTCTTAATGCTATCTGGTGTGACCTTCAGGGTAGCTTGAAGCCCAGCAAGGCAAAATCGGCATTTCATCCTTCCAAGGTTGATACTTTGACTAATATTAAACTGGTTAATAGTGACATCTTTTTTTTTCTTTTTACTGAGCTTAAGAATGACAGCAATTTCCGTGTAGTACACAAAAAGCGAGTTAATTTCTACGATAAAACAAAAATGTGCTCATTGCAGAAAAGTATCCATTAAAAAACAAAGATCCAGCTCTATTTACATAATTCTAAGACACAAATCATAACCAAAAAGAGGACTCCACCGTGTCTCTTTGATTACCCTAATTTGGGGTTTGAGACCTATTGTGTCATGTTTTATGTTTAAGGTCAATTAAGAGGCAGAAGATCAGGCAATATCGCAGAGTACAATTACAAGTTAGAGCAACGTAAAATAAAATAACAGCTACCGTTGATTAAGTTAGAGGCAGCAAGAAGCCTAAAGATACATTTTCAAATCCGCTTTAACAAACTACCGAAAAGATGCACTACAGACTCAAAAAGGGTACCATTTTGGTACAATGCAGGTAAATCCCCGATTATAACTATTTACTAACTCCACAGTAATGCTGGTGATGCAGGAATCACATCACTGCCGTCTGGAACATCCCCGGATGTTTACATAAATAGGGATTAATTGGCGAAGATGCTGATTCTATAAGTTTTATACATTGCTTCACGCAGTTATCATAACCAAAAAGCTGGTGTCAAGAGGCACAATATTTAATACGACATTATTCCAAATTAGTCAATGCAATAAATGTTCACAAATCCGAATAATGCATATTTATCATATTTTCAGTACTGAAAATGAGAGCCTAAAAAATGAAATTAGAAATGAACTACGGAAATCAGTAATCCTGTTGAGAAGAAACTTAACCCCTGTCGTGGCTCTTTTTCAAAATGTACCCAACATGGAGACTGAACTGTTTAAATAAATGAAGTCTATGTTAACATTTTGGGAACAAGAAACCAAAAAAGAAAACTATAACGAATTAATTCAGCGTGTAAAATACACAGGTCCAACAGAGAGAGAGAGCAAATGAATAATACTTAAATTCTCAGGATTTAGTCGCATCTCCGACTCTTTGTTAAAAATATGTACCAAATCTCAGAAATAAAGATTGCAGCAGATCCTGCATGGATAGTTTCTTAGGTTTGGAATGAGGTGGTTACAACAGCTCTGATTTTCAGATAATTTATGACAATCTTGTTGTGATGTAAATATATTTTAATCTCTGTTTACGGCCATACGACAAACTCCAGCTTCACTCCTAAACAAACTGGGAGCAGAACTCCTGAGGATAGAAAGGAGTTAATGCTCTGCCTCACACACTGCGCAATATTAAGCTAACCTGCGCGATGAAAGGGTGGAACTGAATGAATTTATCGTGTGTATGCAGATCTCTACCTAACATGGTAACTACACTTCATTAATTCCATTTATATCAAACAATATTTAGACATGTGGAGTGCGGTGCGTTTGGGGGAGAGGGGTCTCGGTTACAGGTAGGAGGCAGCACAATTTCGAAAAGCACTTAAACCGCTAAGACTTCTGGAAGTGTGCTTACTTGTTCTTGAAATCCTCTACTATGTCCTGCACGTTTCTCACTTCTGCATCCAGTCTGCTGCTCTCTTTGTGTAAGGAATCTAGCTGCTTGCGTAAGTTGTTTATATATGCTTCAAAGAAGGGTCCCGAGTTCGTCCTGGCAGTTTTATGACCCTGCTCCTGCAGAAGGTTCCACTTGGTCTCTAGAACTTTGTTCTGTTGCTCAAGGAATCGAACCTGAAAACCAGCAACAAATATATGTCAACTGTCGCACTTAAAGCTAAATCTAGACCGGTACTGTGGGGTGAAGGTCAGAAGAACAAATGTGACATTTTTGGCATAAAGATAAAAGAGGGAAACGTAGTTTTTTTACAACCTCTTGATGTGACTGGGAATTTAACTACTGCAGATCTATAATAATGTATTTTTTGTACTGTACACATCACGTATGGTTCAGCAAGTACACAACACAAATTAATTAAACATTAAAATTTGAGGGAATGGTTATCTTTCTCTGAGATCAATAACTTCGAAAACGTACCTTATCAATAAAAGATGCAAATTTGTTGTTTAGAATTTTGATCTGTTCCCTTTCTTCGGTTCGCACCCTCTGGATATTGGGATCAATCTCCAGGTTGAGTGGTGATAAAAGACTCTGGTTAACAGTGACCTCTTGGATACCACCAGGTGGGCGAACAGGAAACCCTGGCCCACCACCCAGACGAAAAGCTCCACCACCCAAGCCATATCCGCCACCAGCCTTGGCATCAATTCCGTATTGCAGGTTGTTGACACTGAAGGACATTCTTTTGTTACTTCCTAGGTTTAACAGACTTCTGCTACCAAAGTTGCCACCTAAATACCCAGCACCTTCACCACTTGCCCCAGATCGAGAAATGCCGACTGAGCTGAAACTGCTACGGCTTCCTGGAATAATATCAGAAGAAGAGCTAAACCCTTTTCTGCTGCCGCCAGATGTAAAGATGGTTGGACGAGTGAAAGCCATGATGTAAGCGGATCTCGAAAAACCTAAATGAAGCTGAGTTTGTGGAAGGGAGCTGAAAGTAGTGAGTCTTAGACGCCTAGATTGTCTCTTTTATCCTCCAAAACCAGTGGGTTTGGTCAAGCAGAGAAGGCTGTGTTCATTTACATCCATTAATGGGCTTGATATTGCTGGCAGCACTTTAAACAGAGTCCTCTTCAGCAAACTTGCAATGGTGCAATGTAAAAATACACATTCTTGGCCGACAGAGCAACTTGGAAGTAATTATCCCCCTGCAGCCATTTCCTCTAATTTAGGCTTCTAGGTAACAATACTTCTTTGTGTATTTAATGTGGTTGGGAATTTCTTGATAAAAGCACAAGTTGCTGCAATAGTCCTCATCTTTATGGGACTCATCGTACTGTTCAGAATATCAATAATTGATCTTTAGTAGTTGCAACTCGTTAGTGCATATCCTTGCTTTCGCAGAGAACGGTAACTTTTGAGACCTGCCAATCTGGGACACCCATAACACTAGCTGTAAATCATTTGAAATTAGCGCAAGAATACTTGGCGTTATACTCACCATGCTGTTCTTAATCAGACAGATATGCCGCAACAATAAAGGTAGTTTACAAACAACACAGAAGATTGCCATGGCCGACAAGTAACTGAACACAATAATTGTTAGCTGTTTGTCTGCCTGATAAATCGCCACATGTTGTGCAGTTCAAAGTCCTGATGCTGTGGACATTCATACATGCATGTAAAATTCTGGTCTATTACTGTAACTTGGGTTTCACATTTGTATTGAATGCCACTATCCTCTGCTCATTTCCAAAAGAGTGTAGCGTTGCTTGACGTCCTCTCCATGCTCTGGACACGATTAAGAAATGTATTTGTTACTTGAGTTCTTTCCAAGTCATCCTGTTATAGAAAAAAATCATTTTTAGTTACATTGTTTTTCCAGAACTGAATGTAAGATAAACATATGGCCTGATTTCTCTGACAGAATAAAACATCGTGCAGTTTGCCGTGTCTATGAAGAAGTGTGTATGGTGATCTGCCATGCTTTTTGGTTCTAAACCATTGTCGAGTTGTATAGGCTCCACGTAGAAGTTGTATCAGTTTCAGGGCTTCCTATCATCCATGTCAGAAAGTAACATGGCTATTGCCTTTTCATTTGAATATGCAATGTAATGTAGTGAACAGGCTGCAGGCATTGGATGTGCAGAGAGATGGTTTGAAATCCACATTACCACATTTCATGAACACTGTGACAGTTCCCATTCCATCTTTTCTATTTCCATCGTTTGGTACTATCATACTCTATTATTTCTATTCAGTGCCTATTTTGTGACTCTTCTATCACCTTCATAGAAAGTGTGCATTTTTAAAGACGTGTAGAAATATTTGAATTATGTTGCCTTCTGTCTAAAATGACATGTCTTTGTTTTTTAAAATGCTGGTTACCTATAACCAATATTAATAATCGAGATGATGCGTTGGTCGCCATGATTGTTTAGTCTTTTCAATGCTTAAGTGTCTGAAAGTAGTACGTTTGTTTGCATGATATAAGATAAAATCCTCAATTAGATACTATAAACACTCAGGTATCAACCACAGTAGGGGGGACTTTGCGCTAGTACTACCGCGCCAGTGGTCATGCCAGTTTGCGGTACCAACCACGCTCAGTCTGAGGCAACATCAGGGACAGAGAGAAGAAGTGGCCTTCAGCCTGTCCCTATTTATTTTCCAGCGCTCAACAAGCTGTGATAGAGAATAGCAAACTCGCCATATAATAACGAAAATGCAGGTATGCTATGCAATCCTTCTTGAGCAACTCGAACACAGGCTTGCTATTTACTACTTTAGCTAAAATTAGCATAGCTCTCATGTAGGAAGCTGTCTCTGTATATACTATACCCAAATAAGGTATAGTGTGCATAGAGTGCAGTGGAACCCCAGAGGCTTACAGAGATTAAAGTCGATAATACTAATGCTTTCTTTACATCCATGCCGTGCAGGAACTGTTTTTGGTGTTCCCATGGCGGTGCCAATCTTTAGAGGGACCACCGTGGGAACGCCAAAAAAAGCCCACCAGACAGGAGGAAAATCCTAATCTGGCGGGTGGCCCAACCATGGCTTTGACGGTGCGGTGGCAGGACAAACTCAGCGCCGCACCATCAAAATCGTAATCAGGCCCTTAGTGTATTTCTCTAACAGTTCAATGTTAACCAATGAAAAGAAAAACAATATTGTAATTTCACAGGTAAGTTCACAACTTACAATTCCAATCTTTGGGTTTGAGGACCAACACTGAGCAAGGGTCAGATAAATGTAGAGACTGCACCACCAGTGGCACTGGGGCAGCCGGGTGCAGAGGTCAAACTCGGTCACCGGGGCCCAATGTTTTTCAATGGACACTGGGGGCATGCAAAGAGGTGCCGGTTTCAGGTAGGTAAAATCAGAGTTGGGTGTCAGTCTCCTGGGGTTAGGACCAACACTGGGGGGGACACAAGGTAGCATCAAACACACACCCTCAGCAAGACAGAGGTGTCCGGGTGCAGAGTGCCAACACAGCATTGGGCGCACAATGCAAAGCAATGGAGACAGAAGATTTCGAACAAAGGCTGCAGGCTCGGACCAGGAAGCTGGACAAAGGGAACTAATGGCTCTGGAGGTAAGCTGGGATGTTGAGGGGCACCTGGGCACCATTGGTCGGGCTCCCCAAGGCTTGGGGGCTGCGGTTGCAGGGGTGTCCTTTTAGGTCAGAAGATCCTTACCGGAGCCGGTCACGGTTATGGGACCCTTCGTGTTGAGGCTGCAGGCGTCGTTATGGAGTCCAGGAGAGGTCATTCTGGGGTGGACTCGAGTTCAGGACTGCTAGGGAACCTTCTTAGGACCAGTGGGCAACTTTGACTCGGGCCGGAGGCGTCGGGTGCAGAGGTAGGTCCGGAGGTCTGGTTTTGCAGTTCAGCAGGGCACTGGAACTCTTCTTGTTGGTCTCTTTGTGGACAGGGATATTGCCCTCGGGAGTTCTTGGTCTTTAGGGAAGGCAGGCAGTCCTCCCAGGTTTGTGGAGGTTGATGGGCCTGCAAGACTAGTCGCTTTTTCGTGCAGGTTTCTTTAAGGGCTGCATACAGGTTGGTCGGGCTGGGGCCAAGCCAGTTGTCATCTGGAGTCTTCACTGTTGGTACGGCTCTTTGGTCCTTCTTCTTCTTTAGGTCACCAGGAATCTGAATTCATATGTTCAGGGGTGTGCCTGAAGTACTAAACTTTAGGGGCATTTCCCCGGAGTTACAGGTAGTAGCCAATGGGCTACTTACCTTTAGGGTGACAACACCTTCTATGTGTTTACTCCCTTTGGGTGGTGAACACATCCCTAACCCTCTTGGACTAAATCCTTCAAAACAATATGGAGGATTTTCAAAGGAGGTGGTCACTTCAGCTCAGGACACCTTAGGGGTGGTCCGAGCTGAGAGGGCACACACCTCTCCTGCTTACTAATTTTCCCACCAACCTTGCTGCCAAAAGTGGGGCTTGATCAGGGGGATGGGCATTTCCACTAGCTGGAGAGACCCTGGCTAGCATAACAAAGGTCAGGAGGCCGTTGAGGCTCACCACCCTTGAATGCTATTCCTGGCTGGGGGTAGGTGTGAAGCACCTCCACCCAGAGCAGGCTTTGTTTCTGACCCACGAGAGCAACAAGCTCCCACCTCAGGGGGTCAGAAATATGTTTTTAAGTGGCAAGCTGGTGCAGACCAGTCAGCTACACACTATTGATTTGGTAGCTTTTCAGGTGCCACCTCTGAGGTGCAGCATAGTGCAGTTATTAATGAATCTATCACTGGCATCAATGTGAGCTCATTAATCTGAGATGTTTGGTACCAAACATCTTGGTATTCAGTAAAGCCATCATGGAGCTGTGGAACTTGTAATGACAAGCTCCTAGCCCATGTACTCAGTATGGCTTCACTCTGCACTTATAATGTCTAAGAATGGACTTAGACACCATAGGGGCATATCTGCTCATACAGTTATGCCCTCATCAGAGGTATAAAGCACCCTGCGTCAGGGCTGTAAGGGCTGCTGTAGGGGTGACTTACCTATGCCTCTGGCAGTGTTGGCAGGCCTGGCACACAGGGATGTGTGCCAGGTCGACTCTTCACTTTTAGTTGTACCAAAAGACGCAGGCGGCAGTGGCAGTGTGCATGTGTTTGATGAGGGATCTCTTAGGGTGGAATAATACATGCTGTAGCCCTTAGAGACCCCGTCACAATGTCCTTGGTACCACTAATACCTTTTACAAGGGACTTTTATGTGAGCCAGAGGTGTGCCAATTGTGGAAATAATGGTACAATTTAGGGAAAAGAACACAGGTACTGGGGCCTGGGTAGCAGGGAACCAGTACACACTCAGTCAAAGTTGCGTCACATACCAGGCAGGAAGTGGGGTGGTACTGCAACAGAACACAATTTTCCTACACAAGCCCCACCCAGCCAACAGGCCAGGAAGCTCAGCCACAAACTGGGAGAGCCTACCTAGTCTGTCAGGTGAGGACAAGTAGGGAAAATGGCTGGGTTGTTGCAGTGCCTACTCTGCCTTACATCTTTCTGGCCAAGCCACTCCCTCTGGGAAGTTGACCTATCCTGAACTACACTCTGTTTCTTTAGCTTCCCGCCCCAATCTTTTTATCTTTGGATCAGAGGTATCTACCTCTGCTAACCCTATCTTAGCCAGGGCAATACCCAGTTTACCAAAAGGGGTCACCCACAACTTGAGCAACCCCTCCATGACCTGTAGGGTCAGGGGGGCTCTATCTTTCTTTTGGTCATGGGGTCAGACCACTATGCCAAGGACATTGCAGCCATAAAGGCTAACACCCAGCAGAGGCCACTGACAGCTGTCAGTGCCCAGAACCACAACTTTAGCTCTTCACTGATAGGCAAAGGAGCTACTTTACAGGCTTCTTGGGATTCAGGGGCCCTGTCTGCTTCTTCGGAGTGGGAGTCACTATATCCTGTGGTGAACACCCTTCTTCCACTCTCTTATCTGTCAGCTGGGGAGCCACCACCTTAGACTCAACAGCTGCCTGACTAGTCAGGACTTTTTGTGGGGCAGGTAGGGATTCATCAGGGCCAACTACGGAGTTCTCCTCTACTGGTGTAGAATCTCCTTGGCTCACTGGAACTGTGGCTAACAGTTGCCCACCTTTCCTAAACTTTCTCTTTTTCTTTTGCGGTTTACCTGCACTAGTTGCAGGTGAAGCCCACCTCAAGATCCTTGGGTGAGGCCTGACTGCTCCAGCACCTCTATTTAGCTCAGACCAACCTCTGGGTGGTCAATCCCAAAGAGACAGTCAAGGGTGGGTCTTTACTGACTACCACCTTTCTCCAACTAAGGGTCCCAGCTATTTCTAAGGGCACTACAGCTACAGGCCTGACAGTGATCTCCACTGGCATAGCCCTTACTATTCTAGTCTCCCCTGGGATATATAGGTTTGAGAGTACCATCCTGTCATGCACAACTGTGACTGGCACAGGTATCTCTCAGGGCAGTGGTTGGGATTCCATTCACCAGTAGGTGGTAGAAGTGTCTTCTTCCCTCTGGAATCTTCAACTCATCTTTTGGCCCCTTTTTCCAGTTAAAGGTTAGGAGGATGTCCTCATCTGAAGAGCCTCCCCCATAGGCTACACTGGCAACCCCTGCAGTTACCCTTGGGGTTTTGTTTTTAGGACAGCTAGGGTCCTTGGGGTGGTGTTCTTTCTTCTGACAGTTGCAACACCATGCCCTTCTGGATCCCAATTCTTACCTTAGTACCCACTTTTGCCTTGTGAGGTGTCTCTGGCCCCACTCTCCTGGTCTGATTTTTGGGGGCCTACAGGAAACTCATTACTTGTATCTTTAGGATGTTCACCCACTTTCCCCTGGGGAGGTTTGGTAACCCCTTTCTTTTTAGCACCCCCGGTGGTAGTCTTGGTCCCCTTAGTCTTGACCCAATGGTCTGTCTTCTTTCCTAATTCTTGTAGAGAATTTGGACCTAGGTCTACCAGATACTGATGGAGCTTTTCATTAATGCAGTTACTTAATATGGGCTCTTTCATAAACAGATTATTAAGTCCATCATAGTCATACACTTCACTTCCAGTTAACCAGCCATCTAGTGTTTTCACTGAGTAGTCTATGAAGACAACCCAGGACTGACTCGAGGTTTTGTGAGCTCCCCTGAGTCTAATTCTATATTCATCAGTGATGAGTCCAAAGTCCTCAATCAGGGAACCCTTCATGAGGTCATAGGACTCAGCATCTGCCCCAGTAAGTGTCAGTAGTCTATCCCTGCAATTACCAGTGAACAGTTCCCAAAGCAATGCTTACCAGTGTGACTTCTTCACCTTTCTCATTCCACAGGCCCTCTCAAATGCTGTGAACCATTTTGTGATGTCATCACCTTCCTGATATTTCGGAACAATCCCTTTGGGGATTTTAGGGTCATAAGAGTTCTCTCTGTCCCTAGGAATTATATTGCTGCCACCATTTATGGGTGCTAGGTCCCTTTCTGCTCTTTCCCTTTCTATAGACCGGAGTCTATCCTCCAATGCTATTCTGTGAGTCAACTTTGCTAAAAGGATGTCCTCCTCATTGGGGCTGTCCCCAGTGTTGCTTGGGGTGTCTGTCCCAAATGTTTGAGAGTAAGGTACCTTAACCACTACTTTTAGGAAGATGGGTGTAGGGGCCACATCTACTCTATGTTGGTGAGGGCGTTGGGAATTGACCTCCTCATCACTACTCTCCCCTTGTTCAAGGAAGTCCTCGTCTTCAGAAGGGTGTTCCTTAGCATATTCTGCCAAGAGCTCTTGTAGCTTAACCTTGGTAGGATTTGAACCAGTTTTGATTTTCTTAAGTTTACAGAGGGTCCTTAGCTCCTTCCAGCCAAGATGGGGGCAAGGGGTCAGCTGGAGTTCCACAACCACATTCTCTGTATTCTCCATTATTTCACTAATGTTGGGGCCTTTTTAAAAGGACAAAAAAACTTCTCTGCACTTTTATCCCTAACTTCACTAGGCTTTAAACTTTTAAAAATACTAAAGGGACTTAACCAAGACCCTAACAAGACTTTTAAAAATTTGGAAAAATTGTCAGTTCAAAAATACAGTTGAATCTAAAGGCAATTTTGGATTGTGGTTGTGTGCTCACTTATTGTCAGAGTGGTCGCCAGAGACTTTGCAGAGGCTAAAAGTATCTAATACTAATGCTCTCTTTTGTGGTAGTGTGGTCGAGCAGTTAGGCTTATCAAAGGGCTGTGTTAAGCATTTGTTGTACACACTCAGGCAAGAAATGATTACACGCACTCAATGACTAAATCTGAGATCAATTGTTTGTAAAAATATTATTTAATGTATGTTTATTGCTTAGAACCAAAGATACCTTGTTGCAGTAAAATAGGTTTTGTAAAATCACAGTCTTTAAGTATAAAACGCAGACACAGTGCATTTCTCAAACTGTTCAATGTTAACCTATGGAGGAAAAGCAATGTTGCAATTTCTCAGGTAAGTACATGACTTACAATTCCATTCTTCAGGTTTTAGGACCAACACTGGGCAAGGGTCAGATAAATGTAAAGACTACACCACCAGCGGCACTGGGGCGGCTGTGTGCAGAGGTCAAATTCGGTCACTGAGGTCCAATGTTAGTCAAAGGAGACTGGGGTTATGCAAAGAGGTGCCAATTGGAGGTAGGTAAAATCGGAGTTGGGGGTCAATCTCCGGGGGTTAGGACCAGCACTGGGGGGCCATGAGGCACCACCAAACACACACCCTCAGCGGCTCAGAAGTGGCCGGGTGCAGAGTGCCGACACAGCGTCGGGCGCCCAATGCAAAGCAATGGAGACTGAAGATTTTGAACAAAGGCTGCAGGCTCGGACCATGAAGCTGGACGAAGGGAACCAGTGGCTCCGGAGGTAAGTTGGGATGTTGAAGGGCAGCTGGGCACCATCTGTCAGGGTCCCCAAGGCCTGGGGGCTGCGGGTGCAGGGGTGTCCTTTGAGGTCGGAAGATCCTTACCAGTGCCAGTTGAGGTTAAGGAACCCATTTTGTTGAGGCTGTAGGTGTGTCGTGGAGTCCAAGAGAGGTCACTCCGGGGGTGGACTCGAGCTCAGGACGACTGGGGAACCTTCTTAGGACCGGTGGGCCACCTCGACTCGGGCCGGAGGCATTGGGTGCAGAGGTAGATCCGAAGGTCTGGTTGTGTGGTACAGCAGGGCACTGGAGCTCTTCTTGGTTTCTTTGTGGACAGGGCCATTGTCCTCTGGAGTTCTTGGTCTTTAGGGAAGGTAGGCAGTCCTCCTAGGGTTGTGGAGGTCATTGAGCCTGCAGGAGGAGTCGCTTTTTTGGCGCAGGTTTCTTCAAGGGCTGCAGACAGGCCGGTAGGGCTGGGGCCAAGTCAGTTTTTGCCTGGAGTCTTCACTGCTGGTGCGGCTCTTCGGTCCTTCTTCTTCGTTAGGTCACCAGGAATCTGAATTCCTTGGTTTAGGGGTGCCCCTAAAGTACTAAACTTTAGGGCCGTTACAGGAGTAACAGATAGTAGCCAATGGGCTACTTACCTTTAGGGTGACCACACCCTATATGTGTTTACTCCCTTTGGGGGGTGAACACATCCCTAGCCCTATTGGTCTCAATCCTTCAAAACAATATGGAGGATTTTCAAAGGAGGGGGGTCCCTTCAGCTCAGGACACCTTAGGAGTGGGGACACACCTCTCCTGCTTACTAATTTTCCTGCCGACCATGCCACCAAAAGTGGGGCTTGGTCGGGGGCCAGGCATCTCCACTAGCTGAAGAGGCCCTGGCTTGCAAAACAAAGGGCAGGAAGCCACTGAGGCTCCCCACCCTTGAATGCTGTTCCTGGCTGTGGGTAGGTGTGAAGCACCTCCACCCAGAGCAGGCTTTGTTTCTGACCTATGAGAGCACAAGGCTCCCACCTCAGGAGGTCAGACACATGTCTGGAAGTAGCAGGCCAGTGCAGACCAGTCAGCTACATGCTAGTGGTTTGATAGGTTTCAGGGGGCACTTCTGAGGTGCCTCTGCATGTATTTATTAATGAATCCAACACTGGCATCAGTGTGGGCTCATTAATCTGAGATGTTTGGTACCAAACATCTTGGAATTCGGTGAAGCCATCATGGAGCTTTGGAACTCATATTGACAAGCTCCCAGCCCATGTACTCAGTATGGTTTCACTCTGCACTTATAATGTCTAAGAATGGACTTAGAGCCTATAGGGGCATATCTGCTCATGCAGTTATAGCCCTCACCAGAGGTATAGTGCACCCTGCGTCAGGACTGTAAGGCCTGCTGTAGGGGTGACTTACCTATGCCTCTGGCAGTGCTGGCAGGCCAGGCACACAGGGATGTGTGCCAGGTCGACTCTTCACTTTTAGTTGCACCAAAAGGCGCAGGCTGCCATGGCTGTGTGCATGTGTTTGATGAGGGGTCTCTAAGGGTGGCATAATATATTTTGCAGCCATTAGAGACTCGATCTGGTCAAAATACCCTTGGTACCACTGGTACCTTTAACAAGGGACTTATATGTGAGCCATAGGTGTGCCAATTGTGGAAACAATGGTACAGTTTAGGGAAAATAACACAAGTACTGAGGCCTGGTTAGCAGGGGCCCAGTACACACTCATTCAAAGTTGCATCAGATCATGTTAGGATGCTAAGAATGCAATAACCATGTTAGAAATGTTCCTGCTGTTCTTGCTATCCACAACATGCTTACTTGCAATTATTTTTAATTTTTGTGGTTACCATTTCTATTTTAATATTTATATTTTAAGCACTAGACTAGGATTTAAAAAAACATTTTAAAATGCGTCCTGCTTGTCAGTGCAATTGTTGAGTGTGTTATTTTATTCATTACAAAAGAGGGTTTGGAGATACACTGTGTCCCTGAACTTATCTTGTGGGACTGATCAATACCAGTAAATACTTCCTGCACAGCATTGTTCAGTGGGCTGTGTATGACTTACAGTCCAAAAAGACTTCTACTTCATATTGGTACATTAACCAAGTCTTTATACCAGGCGTTAGAAATCCAATACCTGCAGCTCTGAGGGTGAGGGTAGGGAGGGCCCCCCAGATCGTAACACCATGTTCTGTTTGGTAGTGTCTAAAGATGTCAGTAGATATCTATGAATACTAACAAATCAGAAGAGGGAGCGGAGAGAGAGCGTGTCCACAAGGACACTGGGGGCGAATTCAATCTCCCCAGCTTATAGTTAACGAACAAATAGAATCCACCCTTATAGAATAGGCGAAAAAAAGGGGGGGAAGACAAGGTCTGGAGTCGAATGTGTTTCCTACAATGGTGGGAAGCACATGGTGTTCTTTAAATACCCCTCACACACCAAAAGGGCCCTTGGTGTCATGCTTCATCATAGGGGTCTTCGCGTCCCTCTACGGAACGCGGCGTGCTTCTAACCAACGGATACGTGGGAGCACTGATGTAATCACTATGTGTGGTGTGCGAGGGTAGTGAGTGGTAGGGTCAGGAGTGAATGGATACGTGAGTGTTAAAAAATACCTGGCATGTGAGGGCTAAAAAGAATTTTAATATACCTCCGTGCTGGTATCGTTAAAATAATGTGGTGGAGGTTAATGTGTATTTAATGTACATAACCTCCTGCGTGCGTCAACATGTTTCGAAGCCGAAAGCTTCTTCTTCAGGACGGGTGCACAGATCCCTACCCTACTCACATGCGACAGTCTGATACCGTCTCAACATACATAATATTATGTGTACATTTTTTTGCCAAATGTGCCTATTATGGTAAATGGCCTGGAACAACGTAATGTCTTTAATATCGATTTGCTAAAATAAAGCCAGTGGCATCGTGAGCCTGCGAGGACCGAGGGGACCCTGTGCTAACTAGCACTATGCGTAGAGGTACTACCTGCTACCAAAGTCCCTTCCGCGGCTCCGTGGGTATATCTATGAATAACCAAGATATGTGACGCATCAATAAAGTTCAATAATTGATTAGCAGTCTGCAACTCTTGTCCATAAAATGTTGCTTGTTGTTGAGCTGCATAGGACCTGCATTTCACATTCATGAAATCTAATCATGCAGTATCCTTCAATTAGGAGCATTGTGTCATAATAGCAGGCTGCTCGCTATGACTTTCAAAATATATACGGTTGACACTTTTGTGGATGGTCACTAGAAACATTAATGACATAATAAGAATACCTTGTGAATTACTGCATGCCTTTGCTGACCACAGAAACTAGGGGTCTGAAGGGTCATTTAAAGCCCACTAGGTTGGCAGAGGCCCCTTTTGGATGACCGCCTGTGAGACTTCATGTTTGATGCACCCACTCAGCAAAGTTTTTGTTTTTTAAAAACAACCTTCCAAAGTAGGATTTTGTCATAGAAAACCAAACACTCATTGGCCCTGACATGCTGAGAGACTTATCCATGTCCAAGGGGTTAATTTACGTTGTTTCCTGTTCAGCTACTCTCTGGTGGTCCCAAATAGGAAAAATGTTCATTGCAACAGCTGCCCTAAATAAGGCAGACATTCTGGTGTATATTGACTAATGGCTCACTGGCAAACAGGCCATCATTAGTCAAAGGGTTCCAACAGTGGAGCCAATCAGTGGCGGCTCCTCAGCTAAGGTGGAGGAACGTCGCCCCACTGCTTTTTAGCCGTGAAGTTAAGGAAAAATAAAATGATAATAATTTGCGTTATTATTTTATTTTGCCCTGATGTCTGGCAGCTTTGCGGGCGGGGCTGCTCTCACGACAGGAGCAGGGGGAGTGGTGAGCACACTGTAAGTGCGCATGAATGTTTGTCCGGCCATCTCGGGCTGGCAAAACATTCATGTGCACTTTGCATGTTCTCCACGCAGGCTGCATTACAGCCTGCGTGGAGAACATGCCCAGGCTCCCAGTCAGCGCCTGAGCCTCGAACCACGGCGCTCATACCAATCACAACGCTACATCGCAGTGTTATGATTGGCTGACTGGGATACTAGGTGTGCTTCCTGTTCCAGCCGGAGCGAGAGACTACGGAGGAGAGACGCGACAAGGAAGCGGCAAGTAGGTAAGTTGTTTTCTTCTTTTTTTTTTCCACCTGCTTCTCCCGTGTCCCCCCCTCCCTCATCTGCCTCCTCACCCCTGATCGTGCCGGCCCCCACTGGAGCCAACTGAGCCTCTACCATTAGAAGCCTGGCACTTTCCCCACCTCTAAATGGAGTGAGGCAAACTCTGAGTTGGCAGACAGGGTACCTGCTTCTTTTCGGGGACTGCCTCACATCACTAATCCCTAAATGTCACCTTGAGTTATAAACTCGGGACAGGGACCCAAATGGAACCCGGTAATTTTCTACTTAGGACACATAAGATTACCAAATTGTATTTGCCAGAATGTTATCTGCTAGGAATTAACCAAACAGGCGACTGATTACATGAACATCATCAGAGCCATTTTTTGCTTGAAGAAGCAGAATGGAATAACTTTTGCAAATGGACATTTGAGAATTATCCATTGGGCACATTTCCCTTGCCAAGGTCCACAAGCACCATGATTGTGTGCTCTCTATCATGCTCAAATGAATCATCACTTGAGGTCTCTTTTATCTTTGGCATTTTGCCACTGCATGTTAATGTGCTATATCTTTGCATCATGAATATGAAAGCCTTTTTGTTTTCTATAGATGACTTCCTTTACAAAAGATTTATATATATATATATATATATATATATATATATATATCACTAACACAGTCACCGAATGTTTTCAAGAAGTTTAAAAGCAGGTTCGATGGCTGCATTTAGAGTGGTAGTACAAATTTTGATTGTCAGCCCTCTTTGTACTTCTAGGCCTAGCCAGGACAGGATCTAAGGCCTTCCTTAGAAGTAAGCTGTCAAAAACAGGTCAGGATGATCCACCCGTTCCTTGTATTGTGGACCATAATACCCTTGTTTGGAAGAACTAGCCCTCTGCTTTTTAACTTTGTCCAAAATCAATCTTCAGACTGCGCTACCACAATCAATTTTAGCAGAGGTGAAGATAATAGTAAGTTGCTTTATCGTCTGTTACATGTTTTGAAGTCCAGTTTCATTCCTTTTACTTGCATTTTTAGCAGTGCTGCTGTTTACGTAATTTTTTCGCCTAGTCATACAAACTGGTTAATTCCTGCAAGCAATACTTAACTGACATTGGGCCATAGAGACACACTTCTCCAGTTTATTTTTCTTTCAAATGCTTTAACCAACTACCACATTGATGCATTAGTAATCCTTTCCCACCTGTTAGGCTACAAGTCGTCAGTGGACTATGAATAATGTTAGCCATGCTTCCAAAACATCAATTTGACCCTCTGTTTTTGTCTGCCACAAAGCTTGAAACAGGAGATAAACATTTCATAGTGGCCACTACCTCATCATCAGGGTTTAGTAACATCATGCTCCCTCTGCTTTTACAGCCTCCATGTTTATACAAAAGAAATGTCATCCCTCACACACATAAATGACCATTATGAAAATCCTCACAGAATTTTCCATAAATGAAGAGACTATTTTTACTACAATTTTACAGACACTATCATCATCATTGTCAAGATCATACACAAACTAGATTTGAGAGTGGTGCCCAAGATGTCTCTAAACTAGATCAAGGGATGGGGTGCCAGGACACATTTTTTCTTCCACTGTTCACACTGCAGGAATATATCGAGTAAGTCATTCACAGGATGTCGACTTTCATTATGGCGGAGCCAAAGCAACATTCTGGACGTTATTTCTATTACTCCCACGGCCCTCTTAAATTACCGACTAAAACTCTTATCTCCTGCTCAGATTCGATTTATGGTTTTGTTTATAAGGCATCTTTGTTTTATTTGGTATATTGTCACTTGGAGCCCACCTGACTGAAGTTTGTATCGAGAATATAGAAAAATCAAGATAATGAAAAACGAAAGAAAAAGGAGAGAGTGCAAATGTGTAGGGGTTGATAGATAGATAGAAAGATAGACAGACAGACAGACAGACAGACAGACAGACAGATAGATAGATAGATAGATAGATAGATAGATAGATAATCTTGCTCTCCCTTTCACCACCTCTATGTCCTATGGGATTATTCATCAGATTGCCTAGAGGATTTGGGTGAGGCTTGTCAGTAACCTTGGGATCTTGAAAATTGTTCTTATGAGATGTTTTGTTTCCTCAATCACATTTATTCGGTTGCTCGTACACTCTCTTTTGCTCCACTTCCATTGTCATGCATGGATTCTTTATGCGGTTAACAGTATTTGTTTGCATGTTATTAGCAGTGCATAACTGGATACAGTAATTTCCCAATGCATTATGTTTGACTTTCTGTGTAGTTCTCTTAGTTATAATTATTTGGAAGCTATAGTGCCGTTTTCTTCTTTACATCAGGAAATTGGTCAATGAAGAGGAAGATCAGTATTTCTCCAGGGCTTCTTATGTTCATTGTTTTACAGTGGCTAATTAAGGGCTTGTCCTCACACTGCAGAGTTATGGACAAAAAAGCAACAGATGGCGTAATGAGTCTGCTTACCCTGGTCGACAGGAGCATATATTTTCTGCAGTTTGTTTCTGTGCACAGCGAATATTGCCTGATTCATTTAGGCTAATCCTTGCTGGATTACATTTCTCCTGTTCTCTGAGTTTATCAGTGTTATGGTGCATGACTGAGTTGTCCTTTTGATTCCAGGACACTTATTCAGACCACGTCTTTTTCATAATATTTTATTCAGGATGCAAATTCTTGGGATTAAAAAAACACCCCCTGAACCAGCTTCACATAGCACTTTCTGTAGTCACCATAGATTTTAAATTGGAGGGGTTATTTACATTTTCCAGGTTATTCCTGCAACACTCATCACATTGGTTTACAGCTGGCAAGCTTCTCTTTAGGAAATAATATTTGTATTGATGTGTTGTTAACTGGAGGCTATGCGCCGCACAGTCGGCGATGCAATGTCAGCAGCAATGCTTCGGCGTCAAGGGCGATGTGCCGGTTCTCCAGTATTGCATCTTTTATAGATTCACATGCTTAAATCTTCCCCATCGTCATGGTGGGAGTCCCACAGTAATTGTAAAATAGCAGTATCAAGCTTTAAACTTAATTCCCCTTGGAATTCAATAGCATTTAGTAACCATTTAACATCATTTTAGAAATTCCAAACTCCAGCCAATCACAGCATAGACCCAGAGTATCCATCCCCTGCAGGGCCGCTATACCTCAGATTTCTTACCACACGTTGTGTGTTAGGGAGTCTCCCTGAGCTATGCTCATTCAAAGTGTTTCTACTTTGCCCTTTTGAACTTCCAGCTGGTAGTTCTTTTTTTTCAACCATCTCTTCAGCGGAGGTACTGTTGAAAGTGAGTGTACCTTTTCTGCTTTTTTCTTCAGAATGTCTGAGTCTAAAAAAGGGCTGTTTAGGCCCTGCAAGACTTGTGGAAAGTCCAGGCTTTTCTCTGAGGATCCACATAACAAAGGCCTGTATTGCTTATATCCGGATCATAAAGGACTGTAAAGCACTGTCGAAATTTCTCTTTAAAAACCCTCAAGGATCGTGAGGGAAGGCTGCTCCTCTGGCTACAAAAGAGGAAGTCTGTGAGGGATTGCGACACTGAGAGTGAGGAGAAGCCTCATACCTCCTCCAAGAAGACGAAGGAAGAAGATTTTTCTTCTGTCCAAAGAGATCCCAAAAAATCCAGATCTCATAGTAAGGAAAAATCTGTGGAGAAAAAGGCTAAAAAAGAACAGCCTGGCCCCTCTCACGTTCATCAAATATCTGGCTCTGCGCCACATACTCCTTTCAAGGATGCTCCCTCAGAGAAAATCTGCCCGTCGATATCTTCGGTCTCAGCTGGATCTGGTACGCCGCCGACTGTATCATCGGCGACTTCTTTGACTTCGGCGGTCAGGACAATGACGACCGTAGCGTCGTCGAAGACGGAAGTGGTGATGTCATCGTCGGCTGCAACTGTGAGACCATCTCAGTCGACGAGAGCTTCACAGTCAATGGTCCAGTTCGGCGCCGCACCGTCGATGAGCGTTTCCACCCTGTCGACGCAGTCAGTCACACCGTCGACGACTTCTATGACTTCGGCGGTCAGGACGACGACGACCGTAGCGTCGTCGAAAACAGAAGTGGTGATGTCATCGTCGGCTGCAACTGTGAGACCATCTCTGTCGACGAGAGCTTCACCGTCGATGGTCCAGTTCGGCGCTGCACCGTCGATGAGCGTTTCCACCCTGTCGACGCAGTCAGTCACACCGTCGACGATAGTGTTGATGGCCCCGTCGACGGTCCCGTCAATGGGCCCCATCGATGAAGGGGAAATACATGGCTTTTTCAAAGGCAATTCCTTCTCTTTTGCAGGACTTTTCCAAGATCTCCCCATTGCCTCCTACTCGCCTCTTGGACTTTCAGGAATCTGAGGATGAGGGTCCTTATTATCCTGCATATAGCCCTTTGCAACTTGGGGCCAAATGCCAAGAATCTGAGGGCGAGGAGGTGCTTGATGTCCCTTCTACGTATCTAGAGGGTGAATATTCCTTCTTGGACTTCCCTATTTTACTGGTCACTGACTTGCGTCTGATGCTCAGTGACTATTATAAACATTTTCCTGAGGCCAATGCTAGTCAAAAGTCACCTCCTACACAGGAGGTACCTACCGTCATCCCAGATAAGCAGGCCACGCCTACGCTGCTGAGACCCAAAACTTTACCGGCCTTGCAAATTCCTGTCTGGCGCTTGACTGTGGTGACCAGCAGCTAGAAGAGGGAGAGCTGCAGTTGGTCCCAGATGACCGGGACGAATGGAACGACCATGTGGCGCACACACCACCTTCTCCCACTCTGGTGATGGCCGATTATCTACTGGTGGATATCGCCGGTTTTCATGACCTCTTAGAACGGGCATCAAAACGTTTTGATCTTCCCATGCCCATCAAGCAGACAGAGTGTTTTTTGTACGACTTTAAGGCCGCTATGCAGCGCTCCACCAGAGCCATCCCGTAGTGGACTACATGTGGCAGGAGGGGCTTAAGCTGATGAAGATTCCAGCCTCCGTTCCTGCTGTTATCCCAAAAGTGGATAAGAAATACAGGGCACCTGAAGACTCTCCTGCGTGTCTTATCGGCCATCCAAGACCTGACTCCATTATTATGCAGGCCGCTCAGAAAAGATTCAAGAATCCTGCATCGCTATGTGCTGCCCCACCGGGTAAGGAAGGGCGCAGGTTTGATAATATTGGCAAGAGATTCTCCACTGGCAGCAACAGCCATCAGGGCCTCCAACGCCATGGCTATACTCGGGAGATATGACCTGCAAATGTGGTCCGAGATCTCCCCCTTGCTGGAATATTGCCCAGAGGATAAGATGGAGACAAAAGATATACTATCAGAAGGAGAGAGAACCTCCTCGGAGATCAACGATGTGGTGCTGGACATTTTTTCTGCCACCTTTAGGCAAATGGCGTGAGGTGCCATTTTGAGGAGGCAGGGATGGCTTAGGGCAACAGCATTCCACCCAGAGGTTCAGGCTAAACTGCTGGATATGGCGTTTGGCGGCGAATATCCCTTCGGAATGCACGTGGATGAGGTGCTACAGTCAATTAAATCGGACACAGACACGGCCAAATCCCTGACTAATTTACAGCAAAAGAAATGTTCTTCTTTCCTAGGAAGAGGGAGAGGTCAGTTTCTTTCTTGACCCCAGCTTCAGCAGTGTTTTCAGCCCTACTATCAGCAGGGGTTTCGGCCGCAATGTTCGGCACAGTCTTTTCGCCAAACTTCAACGCCAGCATATACAAGAGCATCAGCATGCAGACGCCCCGCGTTTGGATGAAAATCTCATGACGCCAACAGGAGACAATGAAAATTTCCAGGCACCCGTCACCCCAGTCCCACTTCAATTGGCCCAAACTTTCTCAAAATTCTTTTCTCAATGGAACACCATTTCTTCCGACAAATGCGTGTTAGACATCTTTCATCACGGTCACACCCTGGAATTTCTTCAACAGCCTCCGAATTTCCCTCCAAGGAAGACAGCACACCGTCATCTTGCACTTCTCAAAAATGAAATCAGTTTGCTTCTCGCCAAACAAGCAATGGAAGAGGTGCCACGCAGTCAGCACAACCTAGGCTTCTACTCTCATTTCTTTTTAATCAAGAAGAAGACAGGAAAATAGAAGCAAATTATGGACCTCAGGTTGTTGAACAAGTTCATCAGAAGTCAACCTTTCAGGATGCTGTCGCTTCAGGAGATTCTTCTACTCCGATACGGGAGATTATATGACCTCCCTGGATCTTCTGGATGCATACTTTTATATTCCCATATACCAGAAGCATTGTTGGTTTCTCAGGTTCGAGTTGGCTAGGTGCCCTTTCGGGCTAAAATCAGCACCCAGGGTTTTCACCAAGTGCCTGGCACCGGTGGCAGCCTTTCTCCGGCAATCTGGTCACCAGGTATTTCCCTACCTGGACGATTGGTTAGTCAAGGCCGCATCCCTCCAAGGCGCCAGGGAATCTACGAAAGCCTGTCTTCAACTTTTTCGCTCCCTGGGTCTCAATCTCAACAGGGAAAAGTCCTCTCTCATCCCCTCCAGGTCGCTGGTGTTCCTGGGAGCAATCTTGGATACCAATCACTCAATGGCCTTTCCCACAGAAGAAAGGATTTCGCGCCTACAAAGGATAGCACAGTCCCTCTCCTCAAAAAAGTGCGTTTCTGTAATGACTTACAAGTCAATGATGCGGATAATGTCATCCTGCATCCCGTTAATCCCACACTGCCTCTTGCAGATGAGACCTCTCCAGGAGCAGCTCGAGTCTCAGTGGATTCAATCTCGGGGCTCCTTCGACAACATCGTTTCAATCACTCCAGCGATGACCGTGGCGATGTCCTGGTGGGCAATCAGGGACAATCTCACTCAAGGCCTGTCCTTCCTCCCAGAAAAACCGGATATGGTAATGACATGACGCTTCAATGGAAGGATGGGGAGCTCACCTCCAGGAGTTACAAGTCCAGGGGAGGTGGTCAGATCAAGAAGCATTGTGTAACATAAATCTGTTGGAGCTGAAAGCAGTCTTTCTAGGCCTCCGATCATTTCTACCGAGGATCAGAGGATCGTCGATACTCATCCGCACGGACAACACATCCACCATGTTCTATCTACAGAAGCAAGGGGGGACGAGGTCTCATGCACTGTCGATCCTAGCGCAGCAGATTTGGGAATGGCTAATAGCGCACAACATATCTATGCAAGTCCAACATGTTCCAGGAGTTCAAAATGATTGGGTCGATTCCCTCAGCAGAGACACCAAGCAATGTCACTAGTGGGAGCTAAGTGTCACTGAGCTACGGAGGGTATTTCAGTGCTGGGGGTTGCCAACCCTAGACCTATTCGCTACATCACTCAACGAAAAATGCGAGTTTTAATCCAGCAGGTTTCCTCAACCAGGCTCTCTGGGGAACGCCTTCCACTTTTCCTGGGAAGGAACATTTGCTTACGCGTTCTCCCAGTTTCCTCTCATTCCGAAAGTTCTGTAGAAACTCAAGCAGGAGCCCTGCCGCATTATTCACATTGCAACCGGCATGGGCAAGGCAGTATTGGTACACCGAGCTGTATCGCCTATCAGAGTCTTCGCCAATCTGTTTCCAACCAATGGAGAATCTGCTCTCCATGAACCAAGGCCAAGTGGTTCATCCACAGTTTCACAAACTCCAATTGTCAGCTTGGCTCCTCACCACACGGAATTTGGAGAGTTAGTGCTCTCTGATGAATGCCAATCCATACTTAACAGAGCCCGTGCTCCTTCCACGCTCAAGTGCTACTCTGCTAAATGGAAGTGATACTGTTCCTGGTGTGTCGAGCACTCTTCGCATCCTCTCTCTTTGCCTCCAGAGGACATTTTAATGCATCTCACCAAGGCTGGCCTTTCCCATTCGTCAATTAGAGTGCACTTGGCGGCAATTTCCAGGTACAGGTGGTATTCGGGCCATTTGTCCATGTGGTCCAACAGGCTGGTGAAAGAGTTTATGAAGGGTCTCTTTAGGGCCTACCCACCGATTCGGCCTCCACCAATCCTCTGGCAGTTGAACATTGTCTTGTCACAACTTATGAGGTCTCCCTTTGAGCCGATTCACAAATGCGATTTGAAGTATCTCTCATGTAAAGTGGCTTTTCTTTTGGCCATCACGTCTGCTAGATGCATTAGTGAGATTAAATCCTTCACTGCAATGGAGCCTTACCTGCAGTTTCATCAGGACAGAGTGGTACTCCACACTAATCCTTCTTTCATTCCCACGGTGCCTACCATGTTCCATCTCAATGAGCCGGTGATTCTGACTTCCTTTTTCCCTCTACGTCTACATCTGCAGAGAGAGCCCTCCATTCTTTGGACATCAAGAGTTGCTTAAAATTTTACTTACAAAGGACAAAAGATTTCCGTAAATCAACCCAGCTGCTCATCGCCTTCTCCGCCCCTAGGAAGGGTCAGGCCTTGACACGAGCATCTATTGCACGCTGGGTTTCCTCGACTATAATCTTATGCCATGAGAAAGCGGGAGTCCCGCTTACGTCTACAGTCACCGCTCATTCCACCAGGAAGATGACAGCATCCTCGGCCCTGTTTGCCGGAGTGTCTTTACCTGACATCTGCAGGGCAGCGATATGGACAAGCGTCCATACCTCCACGAGGCACTATTGCCTGGATACATGGCGGAAGGCGGATATTGCAGTTGGGCAAGCGGCCTTGCGACGTCTGTTTGCATAAGGTAGGCCTTTTCTTATTAAGGTCTCTTCCTTTTTCCTATGATGCTGTTTGGTGATTGTCTCTTTTTATATATTTGCATTGTATACTTTTGATTGTTAGTATCTGTTTTAGGTCGCATGGTGGGATGGTTCACCTGTTTTCCCACCTCCTTTGGTTCATTGTTACTGCTTGCTATTCTTATTCAAGCATGTGACTCTATAAAAGATACTATACTGGAGAAAAAACAAGTTACTTACCTGTACACTGTGGTTCTCCAGTATTGATATCTTTTATAGATTCACATGTGGCCCTCTGTCCTCCCCTTTCAGGTTCATCTATCCATACCTCTGTTATTCTGCTAACTGCACTCGTGCTCGAAATCTGAGGTATGGTGGCCCTGCAGGGGATGGATTCTCTCGGTCTATGCTGTGATAGGCTGGAGTTTGGATGTTCTAACATGATGTTATCTGGTTACTAAATGCTATTGAATTCCAAGGGGAATTAAGTTTAAAGCTTGATACTGCTATTTTACTGTTACCGTGGGACGCCCACCATGACGACGGGGAAGATTCAAGCATGTGAATCTATAAAAGATATCAATACTGGAGAACCACAGTGTACAGGTAAGTAACTTGTTTTTTCTGAATCATGCAATGACGCTGATGCGTGGATTTTGGTAGTTGCAGCACTTTATAACGATTTCCAAGGACCCAGGACTGGATTGGCACAACTTGGCAGGGCAAGATTCTCAGATGGCATAGGCTAGGTGTTATAGATGAGTAGATTGAAGTCTTCGATGTCCCTGAGACTTCTAACTGGAGGCAAGTTTGTCATCACCACAAGTCAGGAATAAGACTTAACAGCTTAAACAGAAAAGAAAAGAACCTGACTATTGAGTTATACATAAAGAAAAATTTGGTACACAATGGATAGCATGGATTTTACTGTCTCCTCCTCCTAAGGCCTCTAGTGCACATCTCAGTTGGGGGCATTGTTGCTGCATCACCAAATCCCTCAGAATGACTTCTGGTGTGGTATAACTTTGCCTCCTCCCCAACTGAAGTGCTGCTTAGGCTTGAAGACTACTCACTCTCCTCAAGTCTAATTGCCACCTTAATTGTGGCATTATAAATCTGGAGTTCTTTGGAAAAGAACTTGCCTGAAGTAGCCCCCTAGAAAACTCTCCAGTACAGTGGACAATCTCAGATTGTATATTTTGATTGTGTCTGCAGAGATTTGCTGTTGCACCTGCTAGCATGTCCACTGATCATCCAAAGGTCTGAAAACAGATTTCTATATGGCGTTGATGATGTCTATGCGCTGCAGGGTCATCAATGCCCAGCCGCACATACAGCAGCGACAGTCTCAGACATTTCACTGACTGCATGTGTTACTCTCTCTGACATTTCACTGACAAGATGTATCAGTGACTCAGGTCCATCTCTAATAGTATTGTTCACATCAAACATTATTCTGCACATTGACTGAGTAGCTCTCATTTAGCTCAACTACTCTCAGTACTGAGTTCAAGTTGCCTGAATTGCGAGTCACTACTGGTTGCCTGATGGTTGGCCTGGGTCTCTCAGTTGCAGGTTGTTATTGGGGAGTTGACATGATTGGAGGCTATGTAGTTTGAGTAACTATGTGATGTTGTTACGGCTGAGATGACTGTTGTATCATGGACAGTTTGCACTGTTGCTTCTGATGAACTGGTGTTGACGCAGACAGTGCCCTCATTTCCACTTCAAACTACTGTGTCCATGTTCTCCTTTTCAATCTGCATTTCGTTTGTGTCCTCGGTGCTGATACAGTACTTCGAACTATGAGGAGCCAGTTCTAAGTATAAGGCAGTTCAGGGACTACAATTCTCCCTTTTATCTATGCTTCTGTTAGTTCAAGTAGGGCTTCCTGGCATGTGTCTCTGCATATCTCAAAAATGTTCATGAGGTATATTAAGGGTGATTTTGGATGTTTTCATTGGTTGATGCTTTTTAATTTAATGGAGAATGAACCATTTTTTACAGAAAAAGCAAAGTATTCAGGGTGAAGGATTACATTGAAATGTATGCAGGACATATATATTACAAGGAGCAGTTAGGCTGATAAATAATTTACTCAGTACTTGTCTGCACCATTAGAAATATTTTACATATGCCTACAGGTGTCCTGACATTGTCTACACAAGAGGACTCTTTCTCACATAACTCATGTTTAATTGTAAGTTGGTCGACATTGAAAACTATGAGTTGCAGGCAATGTTCCCTCTAATATTTTTCATCTGTGTGCGGCAGTGTAAGGTCTCTGTGCCCTGCAGCCACGGCTATGTGTGCCAAGAACCCGACCATGCAAGCGAGTGCTGCGACAAATATCATTGCAAATACCACTCCAAACTTTTATGTAAAAAAAAGTGAAATTAAGGTGCATTTCCACACATACAGCACCACGTGAGGGGGTCTTAAGACAGGTTTGCAATTTAGATACACACGCCATGACATGAATTCGTTACACAGGCAAGAACCTGAAAAAATCCTATAGTTTCATCACTAAAGAAGGTAAATCAATTGTGCATACTTTACAATGAATACAGCCCATGTAACAATAATGGATTCTGCACAGGGCACACATTATTTATGCAAACACAAGGAGATGATGGACGGAGCACTGAAACTTTTCAGGCACTCACCCCCAGTCACAGATCTGGGTTGAATCCATCATCGATCTTTAGCTCACTTCGCCACCCCAGTTCAGACCCAGCTATATGCAAATCAGTATTGACCCTGTGTCTCATGGGAACAGTCCAGCCCGAACTGCCAAGCCAGGTCTTCCCTGGATCGGAAACAAGCATCCTGGGACCGGTTTCGGGGTAACACCCCTCATCAGCCAGGCTAGCTTAAATCCAGTGGCAAAGTGAGCAAGGGACCCACGTCTGGGCATACCCTGCCAACTTAGGGTGAACAAAGCAAACACAAGGAGATTATTATTTATGCAACAGACAGACATTCCACATGTGAACAACTTAATTAAATCCTTTCATTTGGATGAGAACTTTATGTTACACTGCAATGCCAATAATGTGAGCTATTTTTACAGGCGTCACATATACATTCCAACCATCCATGTTTTCCCCAGTAATCCGACAAAAAACATGTTAAAGCACTGTAAATGTGCATATAATTCATGTTTTTCAAATTTTATCAGAGTCAGCATTTCAAATTATTTGCGAAGTCATTCTGCCTTCCTGCACTGGTGGTGCCCCGTGCGACAATCTTTGTTGGTGCCCCCCCCATCCATGGTAGATGTAGTGACCACCTCCATGACGGATTCCCTCACTACCACCCTATAACAGTGCCCCTCAAGTCTTCATAACCACACTCTTTCAGATATATTTAATTCGTTACATAGCGCCACTCATACCAGTGTAGGGTGTCAGAGCACTTTGAAGTACACACACTGTGCAGAAAGACAATCAATCATACGTGTGTAAATTAAATCATCATTTAGGAAATGTTACATAAGCCAGAGAGAGATCTATAAGGTGTAGGAGTGACACATCATCCATACTGGTAAGGCAGTATAGTTTAAGAGTGCTTCGTCTGGAGAAGCACAGACTCAGAATTGAAAACGGAACACTATAGTTGGGGGTCGTCTTTAATAATAAGAATTGATTGCTACCCAAATGAACCCTTTTTGCAACATTAATCTATGTTCTAATGTATACTTTGCAGTCTGCATGCAGTTCTTTGATGCCAGTTAATAGCTCACTGTTTTATATTAGGATTGTAATTTATAAACTGCAAGTAACAAAAGGACGTATCTTAGAAAAGCAGATACCCACTGACCTATTTACATTATATGCATGTTTTGATCTGCATGGTACACGTTCTTTGCTGCAGGCATAATAACCCTCTGTGCTATTTTATGATTGGCAAAACATCAGCTAGACAAAACTCCTATCTCTCTCCAGGGAGAACATTAATCACCAGAGTTATTTTGACAATTATACTGTTGCCTGGAAATTGTTGGAAACAAGGCATCCTGTGCTTTTCAAAACCAAAAATAAACTTGCAAAAACTTCCCCAATACAAACTGAGATTTATTAATCTCTTGGAGGGCTGCTCGGTAGCAAGAAACTTCCACAGCGAAACTCACAGGTAAATTGGTCTGATCGAGACGAGAGATAGAGATATTGGTGATCTTGAAAGCGAGATAACAGCGCCATCTCAAAGCATGACACATGCTTTCATGATCACTAATGCATTTTAAAAGCCACACAAGTCCCTGCAGCCGCTCTCCTATTACTGAAAGGAATGTAGCAAGTGGCATGTGCAGGAACCACTTGCTGCTTGCCGTGGAAGAGGAATGCTTACTTATCCAGTATTGGATCTTTCATAGATTCACATGCTTGAATCATCCCCGACGTCGAAGTGGGAGTCTCACTGTAAAATAAATATATATATAAATAACAGGAGTAAAACATATTATAATATGCCATAATGGACTGCACAGTCACTGCAGTAGCCCATCCCTGTCCTTTTGTAAAAAGAACCAAAGTTGAAACACAGCCAATTAAGCTCTAGCACCCTCTAGAACACTCCATAGAGAGGCAAGTCCCTCAGATTTTCTACCGCACGTCGTTTGGCAGGGAGTCTTCTTTCATCTGTTGGATTTTGTGAGTACAGAATGTCTCATACTTCTAAAAAAGCATTATTCAGGCCATGTGGGTCATGTGGGAAGAAGAGGCTACATTTTGAAGATCCTTACAAGGTTACAGTTAAAGATTGAAGGATCTGCAGGACTTTTTCTTCCAAGATCTTAAAAGACAGGGAAGGCAGATTACTTATTTGGCTAGAAAGGCTGAAATCTAAAACTTCTCTGGTGTCTGATGACGAAGGCAGTGGTAGTTCCCAGGCGTCAGTCCGTCTGGCAAAGAAGAGGGACAGGTCTGAGGTATCCCCTGAGGGACACAAGAAATCTACAAAAAAGTCCCATCATGAAGCTCTATGTACTACCTCTAAAAAAGGGAAGCTGCCATTCCCTTCTGAGGAGAAATCTGGGGAAAAAATTGCCTCAAAAACGGCCCCAAAGACTGCCTTCAAACAACCTAAGACTCAGTCAGAGTCTGTCAAGACCTCCTCATCGTCAAAAAAGGCTTTGTCGATGACAAAACCACCTCCGGGGTTGGCACTCCAACATTCCTTGTCGGCGCTTGCCTTGTCGACTGAACCATCGGCGAAAGCTGTGCCATCGTTGACGATAATCTCTTCGCCGTCGGCTACTACACTGTCGACGAGGCCTCCGATGACGACAACCTCACCTCTGTCAACGTCTCTCCTGTCGGCGACACTCCCGTCGTCGACGGTGCCTCCCTCGTAGACGCCACCGCCGTCGATGAAGACCACTTCATCGACAACGACAATTTTGTCGACGATAGTCCTACCGTCAATGGACTTGACAGCTACGCCATCGTTGACAACGGTTATGTCAACATGCACGGTATCTGTTTCACCGTCGACGAACATCTCGTCGACGCCGCAACAAAAAAGGTCTTCTTCATTGCAATTTACCCCAATCTTGTCATCCAGGTTTTTACCAGGACCCTTCTTACATCTCTCCTTCACCTCCTAGTCAATTTTTGGATGAATCTGAGGATGATGGGCTGTTCAGTCCAGCCCGCAGCCCCTCTCAACTCCATGTGAAGTTCCAAGAAGAAGAAAATGAGGATGACTATTATGGCACACACTACCATCAACCTATAAAAAGGCCACAAGTGTTGATGCCTCGGCAAGAGCCTATGATTCAAATGCCTGTGGCATTAGTACAGGACTTGACAGCTATTCTGCAGGATTACCATACTCGCTTCCCTACTGCAGCAGGTTCTGTTGAAACACAAACATCTCCTCCGCCTGCTTTAGATTCAGCAGCACCTTTGGTACCCGCAACGGAGGCTCAGGATCCTTTGCCTGTACCACAAGATCAGAGGTTGCAGGATGATGACGATGATACCGTCGGTGAGTAAGGTGAACTTCCTAAGACACCTACTACCATCGATGAGTAGGAAGACTACTTAATTCCGACACCTTCTCTGTCGGCTCCTCAGGCAGTTGATTCTCCTCCTGAGGATATTGGGGGCTTTCATGCCATTATGGAGAGAGCAGCAAATCGATTCCACCTTCCCATGCCTGTTAAGCAGTATGACTGTTTCTTGTATGATTTTAAGGACCAGAAGAGGAAATCTGTCCGCGCAATTCCCATCATTGATCATATCTGGGAAGAAGGCGTAAAAATCATGAAGAACCGGTACTCAGTGCTGGCAATACTTCCTAGAATCGACAAAAAATACAAGGCCACCGACGATGCTCCTGCATGCCTGGTAGGACAACCTAAACTGGATTCTGTAATTTCCCAAGCTGCGCAACGGAGATCTAGAAAACCTTCAGTGCCCATAACTGCGCCACCAAGGCGGCTAGATAATATTGGGAAAATATTCACCAACATGGCAGGTGATTCAGTGCGTGCAGCAAATTCCTTAGCCATTTTAGGGAGATACGACCGCCAAATGTGGTCGGATGTTGCTCCGTATCTCGAGTCTTTGACGGTTGATAAAAAGCAAGAGGCAAGGAAGATTCTGCTTGAAGGGGAAAGGGCAGCATCTGAAATTATTTACATCACTCTGGATCTGGCTTCTTTAGGTTTTCGGCAACTAGCTGGGGCAGCAGTTCTCCGTCGCCCAGGATGGCTCAAGTCTACCACCCTTCGTCCTGAGGTGCAAAGTAAAATCTTAGACATGCCATTCGATGGGGACGCACTGGTTGGCAAACACATTGACGATGCCTTACAGGAGATTAAAAAGGACACAGGTAAAGCTTTAGGAATGCTCCAGGATAGAAAAACACCTTTTCGATGGGCCCGTGGCAGAGGGTCATACTCCTTTTGAGGGAGCTACCAGAAATACCAGCCACAGACTTACCAATATAGATATGGCTATCAACCACAACAATCATATAGAGCCCCCCACTCCCTGCTGCCGCTTACTCCAGACAGCAAAACTGAAGAAAGCAGCCCTCTCAGGCCAGAGACAATTCTAGAAAGCAGTGACACCTCCCCAGCACCTGCAACAATTCGGCCACACATCAACCCCAATGCTGCAAATATTTCTTTACATTTCAACCAATGGAGAAAAATCACTTCAGGCAAATGGGTCCTGGACATAGTAAAGTATGGTTATACACTGGAATTCGTAAAGATCCCACCGCCTCAACCATCTATAAAAAAGCCTCCACCTCATCTCAGACTTCTCAGAAGAAGCCATTATTATGCTCCGGAAGGGAGCTATAGAAAGAGTGCCTCACTCTCAGGTGGGGAAAGGTTTTTATTCTCGTTTCTTTCTGAAAAAGAAAAAGTTGGGAGAGTGGAGGCCAATTCTACACCTAAGGAAACTAAACAAATATTTGCAGAAAAAGTCCTTCCGCATGGTCACTGTCCAGGAGATTCTACAGCTCCTCAATCATGCAGATTTCATGACGACACTAGATCTGCAGGATGCATATTTCAACTTCCCTATTCATCCCAAACATCGAACGTTTCTCTGTTTCACAGTGGCAGGTGCTCATTTTCAGTTCAGTTCTCCCTTTTGGCCTGCAGTCAGCACCAAGAGTATTTACCAAATGTCTAGCTCCAGTGGCTGCTCATCTCAGGCTACAGGACCTGCAGCTGTTCCCTTACCTAGATGACTGGTTAGTGAAAGCACCGTCTTTTCGACAAGCCTCAAGATCAAGTTCAATTTGTCTTCAGATATTTCGTTCCCTGGGGCTAACTCTCAGTTTTCAGAAGTCAGTTCTGCATCCGTCTCAAAGGACGCTCTTTCTCTGAGCTGTTTTGGACACTATCCAAGACAAGGCATTCTTGTCCACAGAAAGGCAAACACATCTAATTTCTCTGGCAACAAAGTTAAGAGGAAGAAAGTTTGCTTCTGTGAGACTGATAAAATCTTTACTGGGCATGATGTCCTCTGCAATTCTAATGATATCTTGCTCTCATCTCAGAATGAGACCAATACAAGAGGAACTAGACAACCAATGGCTTCAGGTGACCGGATCCTTTGACGACCTGGTACGAATAACTCCAGTCATGCAATCAGCTCTGCTTTGGTGGCAGCACTCCACCAATCTCTCAATAGGGCTAACTTTCCTTTCTCGGACACTGGAGTTCGTCCTCACTGCAGACGCTTCTCTAGAAGGATGGGGGACTCACCTTCAAGACCTCCGGATAAGGGGAAAGTGGTCCAAAGCGCTTTCCAAAATGCACATCAATTTCCTGGAGCTTCGAGACATTTTTCTAGCCTTGCAGGCTTTGCTCCCAAGGATTCAGGGATCCTCGGTTCTGATAAGGACAGACAATACCACATGCATGCATTACCTAAACAAACAAGGGGGAACACGCTCCCACATCCTATCGCAGGAAGCACAGGAGATATGGAAATGGCTTCTCTCTCACCACATATCTATCAAGGTGGAACATCTCCATGGTGACAGACTGCTACGGAATCAGTCCTGCCTTTCTCTCTTTAAAATGGCTGCGGCCCCCCCTTAACTTGCACCACAAGATGGCGAATGGCGGTGCATTCAGTGCGAGACTTTCCCGCTCCCCCCATCTGGACTACCACCTGGATCCCTTTTATTGATTATTCCTTTCTCCCATTTAGGCCGCCAGGGATAATTGCTTGCTGGCTCCCGCCACCCCCCCTCCCCCCCTCACCCTCATCAACCTCCACTTTATGCCTCCCTCAGACACTGATTCAAAGGCAGGTAGTCGATGCCCGTATACTATTGCGCCTTTGCTTCCCTATCCCCCCTGGCTTCCGCCGGCAACTTGTGGTTTATTTTACACCTTACGGCCCTACAGCCTCTAGCCTCCTCGTGATCCCCCCCCCTCCTTCACAAACTTCTTCATCGCTGCTTGCAGTCCTCACTCGCAGTCTTGGTAAGCACTGCGACTTTCCAGCTACCCCTGACACCTCTCTAGCGTTGTCACTCAACGCCATTTCCCTCATGATCTGCCCCCCTTGCATGCCTTTCAGGACCGTCTTAATCTCCCAAATACATAATACGATCTCTTCCCGTCCCGCTCTCTAACCCTGCAGCGCCAAAAAATACTCTTCCCTGGATATCCCTCTTTCTCTTTTGTCACGGGATTCCCCTCCTCAATAGCTATTTTTTACCAGCACTGTCTGGACTCCCATGTCAGCCCACAGATCAATACGCTTTCCCTTACAACCGCCTGCAAACCTTTGACGGACATCTATTCAATCCTTACTAAACATCTAAAGATTATTGTTCCTTTTATCCATTACTGATTTTATTGTCATGCCGCTCCTTCTTACTTATTGCCACATGGCCATTAGCCTGATCTATAACACCTGAAACTAACTGTAAGCAACCCTTGTACTAAGTACCCGAGTTGTACCGGTCCCCCTTTATACATTTTTAATTTTTGTTACCACACGTCTCACCTACTGACACTTCCTACTAACCCAACCCCCCCCTGTATTCTTCTGACCTCTCTCACCCCCTCACTCTCACCTGTCGTTTCGCCCTCATCACTAAATCTCTCTCCACCCCTCCCCTCATACATAATCTCCCCTATCTTACTTCAACCTCCTTCACCTCACTCCTTGTTATCCTCCTTAATATCTCCATTCCTCTCCTCCCTCCCTCCCTTTTTCTTCCCTCCCTCTCCTCCAGCCAAATTGACCATCATGTCCCACCTTAGTCCCACTCCTGCGGTCCGCACCAACCTCACTCTCTCACCCCTTAATACCCCCCTCACCAGGCATGGCCCTAACTCTTGGTCCATTCCCTACCCTCCCAATCTTTCAAAAAACAACAAGAACATTTTTAAACATAAAGTACTAATCCGGCATCCCGAAACCTTAATTGCGGACAACTACCACAGCCTCACGTCCCCCATAAAAACCAACTACATTTTCTTCTCTAAACGCCCCTCCAAATGGAAGAGCACTTTCCTACGCCACCTCCCAATCACTAAATCTAACAATATTCCCTACGGTTTCAAACTCTCTACTACTCCTTCCCCCACTTTTCCCGGTGAAATTGACTTCTCCATCTTCAAAACTGGAAATATCCTCATTCAAGCATCTGAACACCACCTCAATATCTTTGAGCATCATTTCAGCACTCTGTCCCACCAATTGTCCTCACCTACTCCTCTCCCCTCTCCCCCTCAACCCCTTAACCCACCCTTGTGCTCCCCTACCTCCCCGACAAATGCCCTTCTTCCCCTAGACATCTCTAACCTTAAGGATATATCACATACTCTGACTTCCTATCCATCACCCAACCTTGAACCCCCTCCCCAAAACATCTCAAACCCATTCATTATCTCCCAAACTCCTATGCTCTCCAACGACCGTTACCTTCTGACCCCTAGTCCCACTCCTAAGCCCTCTCCTTTCCCCCAAGCTCCCCTCCTAGCCCGTGCCATTACACTACCTTCTGACCCTACCCCCCCTCCCCGAACTTACCCCCTGACCCAAATGCTAATGTTGCCTCTCCGCTAACCCTGTACACCCACTCCTCTCCCCTTATCACGTCCCCTATCCCCTTAACTGTCCCATCCCTCTCCATGCCCGTCCCTCCCTCACACTGCCAGATCACCCCTCTCTCCTCCCCCCAGGCTTACCCCACTCCCACCGCTGCAGCGCTCCACTTGCCATTCCCCAGGCCTCTCACCCTCTCCGAACAACAGACCTCCACCCCCGACCAACTCCGAACTATCCCACCCACCACCCGACCCAACTACCTCTATAACTATCCAGTCCTTCCCCACTCCCCCCCCCTCCGACTGCCGGAACTCCCCTCTCTCCCCCCCACAGACCTCCCCCATGCCCACAGATTCAACACCTTTCTCGCCCCCCCAGACTTATCACCCTCTCCGAACGCTAGACCTCCTCCTCCAACCAACTCAGAACATACCTCACCCCCCCGCCTCAACTAAGGCCCACCTCACTCTTTTAACCCAGACACTTTGCAGCATTGATTGCAACATTTCCTCCCTCCTATCCGAACTAGTCCGACTTAGAGAGGCTTTTATTAACTTCAAATCCTCCAAATCGATAACCCGCCCCTCTTGGCCCACATCGCCACGCACTGGCCCCCCAAAACTCATTAATCCCAAACTCTGGAAAACCATACCACTTCACAACCACTCACATAGACCTCATCGCACCTTGAATGACTACTCCGCCTCTAACCTCTCCAACATCTGCAATTCCTACCCTCCTAAGGCCCCACGCAAGGATGCGGCCTTTCCTCATTCTAACATCCCTGTTATTATTGGGACCAACAGAATTCTCTCCTCTCCTTGCTCGCCCAGACCCCCCCTCAACTTACCGCCATCCACTCGTGCCCCCTCCCCAAAAACAACCCTAAGCCCCTGACATGCATGCTTGTGAACTGCCGCTCGGCGGTTCGACATGCGACTGAAATTTCCGAAACCATCCTTAGTGAAGATATAGACGTCGCCTTCCTCACGGAAACTTTGCTCAACGATCATTCAACACCCATCCTCGACTTACTCTCCCCCCGGTTACTCTATCCTCAGAAAAGACATACCAAAGAGAATAGGAGGTGGTCTAGCAATTATCTTTAAAAACGAACTCCAGCTCTCCCTAGCCAAAAACACAGACTTCGAAACATTTGAATACCTTGGAGCGGAACTTAAAATTCAAGGCGCCCCCCCAATACGACTACATAACATCTATCACCCTCCAGGCAAACCTCTTCCCTTCGCTGAGGAACTATCTGACCTTCTTTCGCAATCGTCACTTTCGAGCTCTAAAAATCTCTAGCTAGGAGACTTTAACCTTCACTGGAACATGCCAGAAAACCCTACTATCAAACTTCTCAATAACCTCCTTGAGATAAGTGACCTTAAACAACTCTGCCTTTCCCCAACCCATTCCAAAGGGGCTACTCTTGACGCCATCATTGCAAACAGTGATCTGGCATCCCTATCCAACATCATCCCTATCGACTGCTCTGATCACCACCTCATATTGTTCATGATCTCACCCTTAGCCCAGCCTGCCCCTACTAAAAGCTACAAAACCTCAATATCATCCAGAAACCTTAATCGTATCCCCCCCTGGTGTACTGGAGGCCAAACTCCAAGCACAACTCAGTTGCATACCTCCCTCTCTCAATGCAAATGAACTCACTGAGCATTATAATAAAACTGTCTCCGAGGTTCTAGATCAACTTGCACCACCCAAACCAAAAACTCTTAAAAATATCCCTTCCAAATCTTGGTTTAACTCAGACCTCAACAATGAAAGACGAGTACTTAGACTGGCAGAAAGAACCTGGAGACAACACCCTTCCCCCTCTAATCTTGTCCTCCTTCGAACCGCTAGATCCGTGTACAAGAAGCACATTTTCTCCGAAAAGGCTTCCTTCTTCCGTTCACAGCTCACCCGTGCCAAAAATAGACCCAGAGAACTGTTTAACATTATTAGAAATCAAACCTCCCCCGCCCCCCCAACATGACGGCCACCACGAGCAAATGCGAAGAAATTGCTAACTTTTTCTCTGAAAAAATCGCCAAAATTGACCAATCCTTCAATCGAATTCAGATCCCTCCCAATCCCCTATGTACCCCTGATACTATCTCAACACCCTCCCCTCTGTTCACACCCCCTGTGTCCTCCCCACCCCCACTTTCCCCAACCCCTCCTGAATTTCCCCCCGACAACACTCAGCTCAAAAACAACGCCTCCTGGCTGAATTTCCACTCCGTTTCCGAACTAGAAGTCTTTAACATCTTGTCCAAATTAAAACCGTCCTCCCACACTAAAGACCCTCTCCCGTCTTCCCTCGTCCAAGATCTAAAGCACGTTATTGTCCCTTATTGGACCAATATCATCAACTCCTCCCTTTCCTCGGGGTGCGTCCCTGTCTCCCTCCAACTTGGACAAATCACGCCCATTCCAAAAAACCCTAAGGCTGACCCGAACGACCCCAACAACCTCCGCCCCATCTCAAACCTCCCCACTCTCTCAAAAGCCCTTGAAAAATGTGCCCTTCATCAATTGGATAAACACATTGACACTTACAACCTAATCGACCCTCTACAATCCGGCTTTCGCAAAGGCTGCAGCACTGAAACTGCATTGCTTAATATAGTTGATGACATCCACCATGCCCTAGACAATGGCGAGACCTGCCTACTCATTCTCCTTGACCTCTCTGCGGCATTTGACACAGTTAACCATTCAACCCTACTCAATACACTTAAATTTCGGTTCGGCCTTAATGGCACCGTCCTCAAATGGTTCAACTCCTATTTCCAACACAGAACCCAACAAGTAAAAATCCAAAACTGCCTATCTAGCCCCACTCCGGTCTCCCTCGGTGTCCCCCAAGGATGTATCCTCTCTCCTGCTCTCTTCAAACTATTAATGGAACCCCTTACCCTCATTCTCAAACAAGCCGGTATTAACTATCACCTGTATGCCAATGATACCCAACTGTACTATAAAATTAAATCCCACTCTGATGTACTGCACCTTAACACTGCCCTGACCAATATCCAAACCTGGTTCTATTCCAATCATCTCAAACTTAATCCTAATAAAACTGAAATCATTCTTTTCTCTCCTAAAAACAACCCTCTCCCCATCCAAACATGGATCACTGACCTTAATGCCCTAAACTGTCCACTCTCCCTATCCGAATCAGTAAAATCCCTCGGCATCACCATCAACAGTAAGTTTACGCTCAACTCCCATATAAAAAACTCGGCAAAAGGAGCACTTTTTACGCTCCAACATCTCAAAAAAATCAAACCCTTCATTCCAGCGGAAGATTTCAAATCAGTTGTCCAATCCCTAGTCCTCTCGAAAATCGACTATAGTAATGCCCTTCTCTCCGGTTCTCCCAAAGTCCACCTGGTCCCCCTCAAATCTGTTCTAAACCTAGCGGCCAGGCTTACAACTGACTGCAAACGCTCTGACCACATCTCGCCGGCTCTTAAGACCCTTAAATGGCTTCCTATTGAAGGCAGATCCTCCTATAAATTAGCCTGCATTACGCACAAAGCCCTCCATCAAAAGACCCCGCTCTACCTCTCAAACAAACTCAAAAAAGCGGGCAGTGCCAGACCGATGAGAAGCACTAACTCTCTCCTCCTCGTCCCCCCTCTGCTAAAAAAGAAAGCCCCGCAATCTCGCTCCTTCTCTGGTAAGGCCCCCAGCATCTGGAATGACCTCCCTAAAGATCTACGACTTAACCCTTCATACGTCAGTTTCAAAAAAGACCTTAAAATGCACCTGCTCAACAAATATTGGGGTCCATAATCCTTCTATTACCATACTTGCCGTACAATCTCTTCCTTTGTGAATCTCCTACCTTCCCCACCTCTCTCCCACCTCTCCTGTCCTCTACCAACACCTATTCACCCCGCCTTACCCATCCTCACCTTTTCCTTCCCCCCCTTTTCACCTCTCCTCGAGCACTTTGCCACCCCCCTTTCCACACTCGCCTAACCCTTCCTTATTGACAAAAATGAGTCTACCTCCTTTTTACTGTTTAATAATTTGTAATTATTTCATTCATACGTTGTTTTGTAAATAGCTACATCTTTGCACTTTGTATCATAATCAAGATATATTACTCATTTTGTCCTTTAAGTCTACCATATCTTAATGTTGCATTTCGTTACTATTTGTTTTGTATTCCATATACTATCGTCATTCCAATGTAAAGCGCTCTGATACCCCAGGGTGGAGCCAGCGCTATATAAAACCTCTTAAATTAATCTCCCAGGGGTGAAGAACAGTCTGGCGGATACCTTGAGCATGACTTCCAACTGTTGCCACGAATGGGAGCTGGATCAGAAGGTTCTCGAGTACATCTTCCAGATGTGGGGGAAGCCCAACTTGGATCACTTTGCTTCTGAAATGAATCGGAAATGTCAATTCTTTGCCAGCTGGGAACCAGAAAAAGGCTCATGGGGAAACACCTTTCTGATGAGGTGGACAGGGATCTTCGCCTACCAGTTTCCCCCCTTTCCGTTAATCCCAAGACTTCTGATGAAGTTGAAAATGGAGCCATGCCGAATGATACTCATTGCACCACGTTGGCCGCGTCAGCGCTGGTTCACAGAGCTTCTCCTGCTCTCGGAATGCAGACCTTATCGCCTTCCAGTATCGCCAACAATGTTAACATTGAGTGGGGGCCAGATTCTCCACCCACATCCTGCCCCGCTGCTGCTACATGCGTGGTTACTGAACTCGCTGAATTCAGGGAGTTAGTTCTGCCACAAGACTGTAGAGACATACTTGCTAAAGCAAGGTCACCGTCCACGATTAAGACTTACACTCTCAAACGGAAGCGCTTCAGTTCATGGTGCCTTCATAATGATGTGCATCCTCTTGAGTCTTCTCTGGAATTTTTTTAACCTTATCTGCTCTCCCTGGCTAAATTTGGCCTTATGTTCACGTCTATTAAGTTACATCTGACCGCCATCTCTACTTACAGGCGTTCCTCTGGAGGTTTACCTCTTTGTTCAAGTCCACTGGTGAAACAGTTTATGAAAGGACTTTTCAGAGCATATCCTCCTGTAAGAGCTCCTCCTCCGGAATGGGAGACTAATTCCCCGGCTGAAAAGGCACTTCATTCACTGGACATAAAGAGATGCCTCAAATTTTATCTTTCACATACTAAGTCTGTCCGGAGAGCGGATCAATTGTTTGTGTCCTATGGTGCGCAAAAGCCAGGTACGGCAGTGACTAAAGCAACAATTGCAAGGTGGATTGCAGCGGCTATTCAATTTTGTCATACTAAAGCAGGCAGTCCTCTTTCTGTCAAACATAAGGTCATTTCATGACAGTGGCGCTTTTTGCTGGAGTGCCATTGGATAAAATTTGCCGTGCTGCAACATGGAAGAATGTGCATACATTTACACGGCATTACTGCTTGGATTTGGCTACGGAGGCAGAAGTGGCTGTAGGACAAGCAGTTTTACGTAACCTTTTCCAATAAGGTAAGCCTCTGTTTTGGAGGTGATTATTTACTAAATGCTAAATTCAGTGTATTTGCTTTACATGTCATTGCTGGTTTATGTTCTCTTAATGCATAAATGCTTCTTTTCATATTGTATTGCATATGTCATATCTATATTTACATGCATATCTATTTGCCATTCATATGAAACCCACCATCCTCGAAAAATTAAATGGTTTAACTGCTAGCTATTCTGATTCAAGCATGTGAATCTATGAAAGATCCAATACTGGATAAGAAAACGAGTTACTTACCTGTAACTTCAGTTATTCAGTATTGGTATCTTTCATAGATTCACATGCCTCCCGGAGAGGCTTCCCTTGTTGTTATATTACTCTTGTCACTTGTGCTGGAAAATCTGAGGACTTGCCTCTCTGCGGAGTGTTCTAGAGGGTGCTAGAGCCTGATTGGCTGTGTTTCAACTTTGGTTCTTTTTACAAAAGGACAGGGATGGGCTACTGCAGTGACTGTGCAGTCCATTATGGCATATTATAATATGTTTTACTAATGTTATATATATATATATTTATTTTACCATGATGCTCCCACCTCGACGGCGGGGATGATTCAAGAATGTGAATCTATGAAAGATACCAATACTGGATAACTGAAGTTACAGGTAAGTAACCAGTTTTCTTTCCGCTCCACCGAGATCGCTGCTCCAACCTCAACAAGCAAATGACCATTTCGCACTGCTCGCGTTTAAAAAGCACCGGTGCGAAAACGGTCTCTGATGTCCAGTGAAGTGTGTGTGCGCTTCACCCAAGCCACTGCGCACTTGGGATAGCATGGGTGCGCTCGCGCACACCTTACAGGGAACACTAGTCACAGGATGCAGTGGGTCTGTGTGTTAGAAGGCAAAGAAATAGACCATTGGGCGCACTCATTTGGAGGGTTTACTCTTCATGACATCAGGTTTAGTGCCTGCATGATGTATGGTGAGCGTACCTTTTTTGCCCACATCATAAACATACCTAACAAGCATTGGCATAGCCAATAGGTTTCACCTTTGGGACCTATAATTCCTATTTGTAAAGCGCAAACATATCACCCCTTAAGGTTTCAAGGTGCTGGGGGCCATCGGCGACATTAAGTGAGCTATTGCCCAGAGTCACATGATGCTGAGCTTAGATCGGACCGTGACTCTGCGCTCCGGAGTCAGTCGCTTTGGCCGCTGTGCCACACCTCTCCCCTATAGGCTTTGGCAATGGCTTTTGGCGATGCTGCACAGCATCAGCAAGATTCTGTGCAGCATGGCCAAAAGTGTTTAAAAACAAAACAAAAAAAGAAGGTGCAAGGCCAGGACTGCATCTTTTTTGTAAATGCTCGTATGTGTGATGATGTGTGTGTGCATGTGTCATTACGCATGCCTACAAAATGACACAGTTTTTCTTTTTTTAACTTACCGGTCCAAAATGGATTGGTAATTAAAAACAAATGAAAAAAGAGTATCCTGAATGTGCTTTATGAAGATGGATGGACCAGCAGCAATTTGCTGACTCGTCCTCCCTCTCCCCCGAAAAATAAAACATTAAAAATAGAACGTCGGCATGGGGCAATGGAGGAGCGTGTGGGGCGAAAGCAACAGGGAGTGGGTATGAGGGAGGGGGAAAGTAGCACATGAGGGAGGGCAACATGGGGACAGGTGGAGAGGCACATGAGCGAGAAGGCAGCACAGAACACATGGAAGGGAGTTTGGTGGGGGAGAAGCACACAGGACAGAGATTGCAACACAAAGGAGACTACAACACGGAACACGGTATGGTTGGTATTTGGCAGGGAGAGAAGCATATGAGTGAGAGAGCTGGAAAACACATGCATTATCATGGAGTGCTTAAGCAAAAAGAAAAACGAAGAGAGTAAATATGAGCAGTGGAAGGATAGAAGACGCCAATCAGTGAGATTGAAAGCGGCTATGCTCCCAGAGAGGGACACACACTAGAAGGGCATGCTGGGCTACAGAAATCCATTGGATCAGAAGCAAGAAAATGCGAGTGACAATAAAGCAAAAAACTGTTAAGCAATGGCCGGGATTAAAACCCCTGTTAGTGCTTGGTAAGTCCACAATACGTCTTTTACAACCCCGGACAGTTTGTGCTGTCTGGTAGGCGCATCATAAAAACGGGCTGTCACCTGGCACAGTGGGCACCGGTACAGAACTGTTTATGTTGCTGAAATGTGTTATTGCTTTAGACTAGAACATTGTCTCTATCATTTCCTAAAGGGATGTGAGTAGAGGTTTTCTGCTTGTTCCACCACCTGTTACAAATGCCTCCTGCCTTCTGGTGGCCAGTTGCTGTTTCTCTTCTTTTTTTCCTCACTGGAATCATTTCCTCTCTGTGGCTCCTGACTTGCCATTTTCAGTATGAGTGGTGTCATGACCTCTTATCCTGCTCTGATCTGTTATCCAGTACAGCAGAAACCTTCGACTTCAGCAATTCCTGTGTTTTGTGTTGGTTATTGGCACCTGCTGCTGCAGGGGTTGCAATATGCGAATGTGACAGGTTCGCAAATAGTGATTCAGCATTTTTTAATTGTGTATAATTACAAATCTCTATTTATAACTAGCACAGATGCAAGAATACAGGTTTGTGATTGTCTAATTGTGATTCATCGCAAATTACGAATCGCAATAAGGTTCTTTGTTAACAGTTTTGAAGAAGTAGTTTCCAGCTTTGCCGTAAGTTGGTGGCAGTTGTTAATGTTCGACAATAAGCCAGGACTGAGGGGCATATTCTCAAGAACGTGTGATAACCATCGCAAAAGTTACTTAACGCAACCTCCAACATCGCAGTCTATCGCGGGAAATTTACGCCTTGTTACCCAAGTATTCACAACACGGCGGTACCATGCGATAGTCACCAGATAACGCGTCAAATGGCCGCATAAAAATCAACGCCATGCCGCAGAAATGCGAAACACGAACGCAAAAAAAGCTGCGATGAGGCCAATCGCGATACAAAAAGCAGTGAAAACCAGCGGCAGGCCTGCAAATCCCACGCGTCTGGCGGGAAAATGCACTATGAAAGCAACAAAATCAACACACTAGAAACAATACAAAGTGCATAGCAACATGGATGCACCCTGACCGATGCAGAGGCCAACGCGAACCCCACAAGCCCCACAGACCACCAGCAAGGACCAACCGGGTCGGGGAAGGCCAAGGAGAAGAGGGAGAGGAAGACGGGGTGCAGTCCGTAGGAAAACAAGACCAGCGTCACGGATGTGACAGAACACTACCAGCAACTGACCCACAATCAGACTACCTTGAATGCAGCCGGAGTGTCGAGGAGGCCAATGGAGGAGGCCAAGAGGCGCTGGCATGACGTGAAAACCTAAACCAGTCCCCAAGCCGCTGCCAACAGGAAGGCAGCAACGGCGACAGGAGGTGGGGGTCCTGCGCCACAGGAGGAGCCGGAGGAAATGGAGGCCAGTCATCAGTGTGGAGACGGTGCAAGGAGGTGGGAGTACGGACACAGCTCGAGAGGACCTGACACAACAACAAAAGGGTGAGTAACCAACAGGGACTGGGGGGATGGGGGGAGATGGGCACAATGGCACACATGCACAACGATGTGTAGCACACTGCACACCCACAATTACCCGGGGTCATGTCCCCCATCCCCGTGGCACACTGCAGCACACACACATGACAATCACAGCACATCCCATGACAATGTGGCACAAAGTGCAACACCGACACTGCAGAACAGGGGACACAACTGGGTCCGCCCTTGCGCAGAAACAGGCCAATCACATCTGACAGAGCAGGGAACTGTGAGATGCATATGTACGGGTACAACCTCACATCAGTCATGTAGTCTAAATGTCCTCTGTCCCCCCTCAAATTGCCAGCACCGCCCAAACAGTCACAATGTACATTGTCACACAGTCTGCATGTCTACAAGAACAATGCGCCAACATAAATGTCAACACAATGTCAAAATGCATCTCCCCTTCACATTGCAGAGGGACAAACAACACCTCCAGCAGGTCAGACCAGACAACCCATCAGTGATGCAGGAGACGACCAACACACCTTCGACACCGACGCCCTACAACAGCCCATGGACATCCCACGCAACCCACCACCAGGACCAGGGCAGACAAGCTACTCAGAGGAGAACCCAGCCCCTGCAACAGACCACACAGCATGAAGCACCCGCAAGCACGGCTGGCTCACAACACTTCACCTACCCACACATGGCACCCCAATGCCAGGTGTCAGAACGCCAAAAGGAGGTGGCCGAACAGGTGCGTGTGTGGTCCGAACCCATGGAAGGCGAACTAGATCACATACGTGGGTGTCAATTGCCCTTCAGGGACCACCTACACCCCACAAAGGAGACCCACACTGCCATAGAGACAAATGCAGATGCACATTCCCAGTACAGGACCACGCCCAGGGGCACGCACATATCAGTCACACACCCACGTTGGCTCTGCGTACGACGGCACAGTCCACTCCCCTTACGAATTGAGTGGGTGACGACAAAGCCACATGTCCAAGCTCTAACCCGCTGCCTGCGGTGACATGTCTGCGTCCGCTGTACACAGCACAATGTAATGTCGTAGGGCCCAGGGCCCTCATGCATACAACAAGACCACAGGGACACACGCAGATATTATGTTGAACTGGCTACGGGCACGTGCGCCCGGCCCCTTTATTGGCAGGGCCACATGTACAGTGACGCCTGTGCTAGATGTGTGTGGGGTGAGCATAAGCCAGCCCGCACGGAGTGCTTGGTGCTGGCAACAACTTGAACAGTGGACACCAGTTCAATGGAAATAGAAAACACCTGCATTACAGAGTCAACTGCTGAGCAACATGGAGGGAGCCGGAGCAAGTACAGAGGTCACCCAACATACAAACAGAAGTGTCCGTGAGTTGCAGTGCACTGAGGTTGGGGCACTAGAGCTGAGCGCACTCATGTGATGAAAATGACTAGGATTGCGTCCATTCGGGATATTCCTGATGCAGATGCAGTGGGGTGTGTTAGACCTGCATCAACTTCCCCATCAACGTCCCAGGTCCCCCACACTGCCTGAGGTGACATTGCTGCGCAACCTCTCCACAGCACAAAACTCAATCAGTAACGGTCCATGGGTTGCGGTGCACTGAGTCAGTGGCACCTGGTGTGCTGAGCAGGGGATCAGGCAGATGATGGCATCCACGACAGGTCTGAGCAACTCCGTTAGTCTGCCAGTACCACTGTTTCGACTGTGGCAGATGGTGGTTGGAGTTGGCCCTGGCGTGGTGGCCTGTGCCTCCTGCGGTGATGTGACGTCCGGGCCGGTCAGGACTGGATTTGATGTGTGAGCCCTGGTGGTCCGCAGTTGAGGCCGGAGGCAGCGGACAGCGCAGGGCGACATGCACATGGCGTCGATGACCCCAAGACCACCGTCACAGAGGTCATCCAATATTCATTCAGACCGGGTTCCTGACCTGAGCTGTACAGAGTTGGTGGCCCCGGATGCACAGCGGCAGGCACAGGCACACCGCCACGGGACGGTGACTTGCGGTCCACTGAGGTAGGGCCACGCAGACTGAGCGGGTCCTCGTCCATGTCGAAGGTGAATGTGGCGGAGGGTTGCGGGGGACAGTGGAAGGTGTCCTCCAGGGCATGATGCAGAGGGCAGAAGCTATCCGGAAGCAGCAAATGGAGGAGTGGAAAGCGACTGCCTCGTTGCCACCACCAATTCGGTATCAGCTGCATGAGGATGAAAACTACCCCCTAGTCCATAGACTCAGACGCCACCAATGTACAACCAGAGAGTGTCCATGAAAGTCCGGGAACAGACTTAGTGGCACCGGGGCTGAGAGGGATGCAGTCTGCGATGATGCCGGTACACTGATATGTACTCCGGCATTGCCGAATCAAGACTCTGTGACCTACTGGACCGCAGTGTAGGCCGGAGGCAGCGGTCAGCAGTGGGCCACAGCCACGTGTCGTAGGCTCGCGATGCACATCGTTAGTGACATCAGGGCAGTTGTCGGTAGTGTTCGATCACCTCCGTAACGATGATCCTTTTTTCCTCCCAAATGCTACGCGTCATCCTCTTATGCCTCTCCTTGCGTGCAATGATTCGTACTCTGCCCTTGAATAATCGATGTTCAGTTCCAATACTGTGACGTACTCGAGCGCAGCGTAGGCCGAGAGCAGTAGTCCGCGTGGGCCCACAGAATCTTGCAGCTGTGATGTAACACTAATACCTGTTGACACCACATCGAAGGGTGTATAGTGACATACACTCAGCCATGATTTATGTGCTCTGCCATGGTGTAATCAAGACTCAGTTCCAAATGTGTGACCTACCCTGTGCATGCCGGTGGAGTACGTCAACGTGAATGGAGTACTGCGGGCCTGTGTTGCGGAGGCAGTGATGGTCTGAGGAGGCTGCCAAGGTCGCAGGCCTCTGGCTTGGAGATTGCACCGGTATGTGGTGGACCCTCTTCGACACACGCCGGTGTCGGGAGGTGGGCATTGTGGCCTGGGTGCGCAGGGGCGGGCAGGACTGGTTCGGGGGTGCAGCAGGCGCTCAGGACCGCTGGCAACACCGCTCACGGCGTCGGCCTCGTGGCGGGGTGAGAGGCGCCGCCCTGGCAGAGACGTTGGGCATTCGGGAAGAGGACCACGCCCAGAGTTATGTGCCTTTTATTCACACCCCTACGCTGGCCTGGCGTACGCCCGGCCAGCCCACTCCGCTCACGCTTACGGGGGGGACATCACAAGCTACATTTCCGCGATCTTCCCCACTGGCTGCGGTGACATGGTTGCGTCCACTGTCCACTACACTCCAAACACCAGCGGTGTGTGTCGACATGGATATGTGTGTGGTCTGCATACTGCAGTCTGGCCAGCACATCCACGCCACACTTGGCATTGTGTACATTCTCATTCATCGGTCCCTTGCCTCCTTCGCACATGCCTGGTCCCCACCTCTTCCGACATTCTGCTATTGTGTGTCCGAGGTGCCATGCCGTTGATGGCTCATGTACATGGCTGGTCCAGGGTCCCACAGTGAGTTGTGCTGTCGTGTCTGGTGGGTGTGCTTGTTGTAGGTGAGCTTGTGACGTGTGCATTTCCTGTGTTGTGTGTTGCATGATTGTGGAGTTGAGGTGTGTGGTGTGTGCATTTGGTATTGACCAACGAGCAGTGCATTTCCGTGGGTGCCATCCTGGTGGCGCAGGTTGATGATGGACTGTCGGGAGGTGCAGATATCATGCACACTGCCTGGGTGGTTGGCGGCGGCGTTGGCGGGGATTCCACAGTGGTCCACTATTGCCTGCACATTGGTGGGATAGGTGCGCTTTCTGTTGCGCTTATTGTGTGCAGTGTCGCCAGGGGCCACTAGTAGGACATGTGTGCAGTCAATTGCCCCCTGACACGTGCAGGAAGCCAGCTGTGGCGAACATTCCTTGCTTGGTCTCGGGCTGTTTCTGCACAGTGTGTGTGAAGTATAGATAGTGGGGTACCAAGCTGATGGTGTCATCCATGACCGTTGTGGGGGACTTGGATTGGCCTGGTTGTGTGACTCCTCCGTCTCAGGCGGATGTTGGTTGGAGGGTACCAGAGGCCAACACGTGCAGCACGACCAGCAGCTTTGTCTGCAGTGGGATGTTGGTTGTCCACTGTGTTGGTACCGTCAGCCTGTGGGCAATGGTGGTCAGGATGCGGAGGAGGGTTGTCCCTTTGGGCATATAGTGGGCAATGACATTCTCTGGTGTTGGGTCTGTGAGGTTGGTGCATTTTCGGAGAGTCGCTGTCTTTGTCTGCGCTGCCTCAGTGTTGGTCCGGGGGGCGGTGGGTGTCCGGGGGTGGGGGTGGTCCTGGGGGTGGTGGTGGTGGGTGTTGGGTGTTGGGGCCCTCTTAGGTGTCTGGCCCGCATGTTCAGTGGCTCCATGGCATTTGTTGTTTTTCAGGTGTGGCTGTGGGCTGGGCTCCATTTTGTGGTGCAGGCTGTGGTCCGACTTTACACCAGGTCAGAGCAGGTGTTAATTTCCTGCTGCTAACGCGCCTTATCGCGGATCTGGCTGGTCGTTGAGAATGTTGAGGAGTGGTGTTGTCGCGGCTTTTTGCACGGGAACGCCTACTCTGCATCTCATTAGTGATAGTTGCCGGGGTCATCTGTGGCGATGTTTTTTGCGGATGCTATCGCGTGTAAACTGGTGTTATGGGTTGTTAACACCAGCTTGTGAATGGTGCGATAAATTTATCTTCAACAAAAGGGGGGACAAGAAGCCGAGTTTAGAGGTCCTGCACACGGGCTCCACAGAAAGCTCAAGTCTAAAGGGAGTATGCAGTTCCTATCTGGATGTGGGGGAAAGACAGGTCTTTCTTCATGATGCCCTCACACACCCCGAAAGGTGTCATGCTTCATCATTGGGCTGGTTGCCCCTCGTCAGGCCGGCGCTGCAATGCCTGACGGGCTCCCGAAATCGGGGCTCTTTGTCGGGGATCTTTAGAAGAAGCCGTTAGGTGCGTGCGGGTGTGGGGGCTGGGTAGTGCACGGGGAGTGAAATAAGTAAAAAGGTCAAGAGCAGTCCTAGTAGAATCAAATTTTAATATATTAGGTAGCTCTAGCCTAGTTAAAAACTGTGCGTGTGCCCATATGTGGGAATAATGTTCCTAAAGGGCTGTCAAATTAGTGAAGGGTCAACATGTTTCGTGCCTAATCTGCCCCTAAAGGGTCAATTGGCACTTCGTCAGGACCGAGAAAGCTGAGTATAAAAAATGCACTACCGTCTGGTATTAAGATTCTGTATCACTGACACTTAGCAAACCACGATTTGCCTTTAAAAGAACAGCTAATGTCAAAGATCTTTTGATCAACACTCGACCTAAAAAACCTACATCAATGGCGCCCAATACATTGTGGAATTTACCACCAGTGACCGGACACTATCCTTGTGGTCAATGTGTAGTTTGTCCATTTACACGAGCCACTAAGACAATCCCACTAACTGATAACTGGACATGGACCCAAAACAGGCACACAAATTGCAATTCACGTAATTGTATTTATCTCATAACATGCCCTTGTCATCGTCAATACATAGGGATGACCACTCGTGCGGTGAAGACAAGAATCACTGAACATAGGAGTAATTTTCGTTGTAAAAAACGAACACTAAAATGTGTGCTCACTATGTAGAACAAAATCACACTCCCAATGATCTACAATGGACGGTCCTGGAAGCTTTTTCCACCATCACTAATGAAGCTTTATTCAGGAAGGAACAACGTTGGGTGTTTAAATTGGGAGGACACACTAGGGGACTCAATGATGAAATTCCGTGGGCAGAACTGAACCACTAGGACCCACGCCCTTGTTGCCCAATCCTGATAGTGCCCCATCATTCGAAACATTTTACTGTTACCACTATGACAGGATACCATTGGGTCCGTAAGAGGAATTTTCATACGTAAGCCCCGTTGCTATCCTTGACATTTGACCGCCTGGTCTGTGATGACATCTCTCCCTTAACTAATTCTTACTTGCACTGCAAGTCATATCCTTGGTCATTTTAGTTTTTAATTCTCTAGATACCCAGCAGTCCTTACTAGCATACTCCACTCATGTATTTTACCTATCCACTAGCTGGCGATAACACTCTGCCGTATGGTGTAATCTACCAATCAAATGTTGAGCCCACTAGAAGTAATTTCACATCTTACCAGTGCTCATATTCCATTTATTTGTAAAATACACTAGCGGTTGTCACCTTAATAAAGTTTTCAACAACCCCGTTCCAAGATGGCCGCTACGCTTCCACACGCTAGACCTCACTATAAAAGCCGACTACCGGAAGTTGTCCTCACGGGGCCCGGAGCAAGGGTAGGACGATTGTCAGTTGACTGCCTACACCTGTGAGTATATGCTGCACTTCCATGTTCCACATGAACGGTAAGCATTTGCTACTGTTACCGTTGTCTGATCCCGCTGCCTGTTCCTTTCAGCTATCGGAGCAACGACGTGCTCTGATCATCCCCGTCAGCCTTAGACTTTGTACCTAGGGGTGAGTTTTTCACCACTTCTTGTTTGCATGTGTGATCAAGTAGCTTGCTGTTTGTCGTGCACCTTGCCGCTCGCTGCCAATGCCAATTGGGCCTTTTGCCTCACTAACATCAGCTAAATACGATTGCCCCCGCTGGCAGTCCAGATTACGCTCGGCCATCACCGCGCATATTTTTCTAACTTAAGCTTCCCTGTTCATTGTATCCAACAATTTTTGGCTTCATGTTGTCGGCAATTTTCCGACATCATTTATACACGGCACTTCCCCACTTGATTACGATTAGTTCATGTCATCGACCTGCATTTGCGATACAATTTGGACCTCAATTCTTGCATCCGAATTTTACGACAATGTTTTCGCCCGGCTACGCATGTCCCCCACTTAGCGCTGTTCCATAGTTGGGGATCTATTGACATTTGAGGCACCTTTTAAAGTATAATTTATCGCACTGCAACGAGGAGAGATTCAGCATCTCCTTCAAGCCGTTCAAGTATGAATGCTCACGCTACTCCGCGTACGGTTATTTTATTCGTCACTTGCCAGGCACATGAGTTTAGGCACTAATTATGCTTTAACCACTACTCACGTGTAATCATGTAAGTGCCAGGTTGTTTGCTATCAATATTTACCGTATTCTCATAACTATGTAGCCACATTGTTGGCTTATGTTTTGACTTATAATGATTTTCATTTTTACTTGCATTTTCCCTTGGTTGTACCTTTCCCTCTTTTCTCCTATTTCCCACAGGTCTACAGTACTCCCCAGTACAAGTCTACTAGGGAATTCCTACCGCATCTGGTAATCTTTGATACAGAATCTTAATACCAGACGGTAGTGCATTTTTATACTCAGCTTTCTCGGTCCTGACGAAGTGCCAATTGACCCTTTAGGGGCAGATTAGGCACGAAACATGTTGACCCTTCACTAATTTGACAGCCCTTTAGGAACATTATTCCTACATATGGGCACACGCACAGTTTTTAACTAGGCTAGAGCTACCTAATATATTAAAATTTGATTCTACTAGGACTGCTCTTGACCTTTTTACTTATTTCACTCCCCGTGCACTACCCAGCCCCCACACCCGCACGCACCTAACGGCTTCTTCTAAAGATCCCCGACAAAGAGCCCCGATTTCGGGAGCCCGTCAGGCATTGCAGCGCCGGCCTGACGAGGGGCAACCAGCCCAATGATGAAGCATGACACCTTTCGGGGTGTGTGAGGGCATCATGAAGAAAGACCTGTCTTTCCCCCACATCCAGATAGGAACTGCATACTCCCTTTAGACTTGAGCGATAAATTTATCGCCACTTTGGCTGCGATAAAGTGCCGCTAACTCGGCAGTAAGTCCTTGAGAATATGCCCCTGAGAGTACTAAATTATTTTCACAATAAACGTTACAGTAATTTTACATAGGGGACGGGGGGTGGGGGAGGGTGTGGAGGAGGGGGGTGGAGTCAATATCCATAAAACCAAATTATGTTGTATGTTTTCAGTGACGGCCGGCTCCTCCGCTAAGGTGGAGGAGTGCCACCTCACTGCATTTTTTGCATTGGAAAAATAAAATGATAATAACACTACGTTATTATCATTTTATTTTCCCTTTGTAATGCAGCTTTATGGGGCGGGGCTTTGCTGTCATCACAGCCAGCACGGGGAGAGATGGTGAGCACATAAGTAAGCATGACTGTTTGGTAGGGCCAAACAGTCCTGCACACTTTGCATGTTCCTCACCAGGCTGCATTACGTAGCCTGGTGAGGAACATGTACAGGCTCCCATTCCCTGTCTGCGCGCCAATCCACGGCGCTCAGACCAGTCACAAAGCTGCATTCGAGCATTGTGATTGGCTTAGGGGAGGGAGTCTGTACTTCCTGCTTCAGAGGACGACGCGACCCGAGGCGAGGCGTCAGTCTGGTGGGTGGCAGCAAGGTAAGTTTATTTTAATTTTTTTTTTTCAATCTCCCCCTCCCCTGCCTCACCCATGTTACTGGGTGGCAGCCGCCACTGTACGTTTTCCCAGCTCATCTTTTCTTTAGAGGGTACATTATAAAAATCACCAGAGGAGTGGACACCACAAAATTGCATTTTCAATAGCATTTTAGAAATGTCTGCAGTTTGTGCTACATAGTCCTTGGGCAAGTCAGTGGAAGATTCTGTAAGATTTAATGAAATCTTTGATATCACGTGATGGGGAGGTTAACTATGTATTTTTTTCTTTTTAAGGCTGCATTAATTCTTCTATTCTTTTGACATTTGCTGAGGTTCGCCAGTAGCTTTCAGACCTTTCTATATATGTAAAGGACTTTTACCCAGATAAGCATATTCTGCAACTTTTTTTCTATCTGTGCGAATTTCAGTTATTTGTGGAAATACAAAACAATGACGTTTAAATCATTTTAGTGTCTTTATCATTTTGTAGTGATTTTATTTCTGACTTCGGGATATCTGTTGTTTGTGTTTTACCCCCAAATCCCTTTTAGGTGATTCCAGTGTAATAAAGAGACAATTTTATTTTAGCTGTAGCACTTTTTGATAACACTTAACATCGGATTTCCAGGGTAAATTTTGGTTTCGGAATACTTTAACAGTTCTGTTTAAGAAGAGATCAGGTGCAAGAACAGAGAACACCATTCATTTGATGTATTTCAGAAGAAACCATCTTGATCTCAGTTGGACTTTGCATATAGGAGCACATCGATGTTGGAAGGACATGTGAGGGTGGGCACTAGGACCTTGCTTAGAACAGATGGGTAGGTGACTGGACACCAGACATCACTTCCGGTCAGGGAGAGGAGACAGTGAACAGTCTAGGAATACCCACGAGGAGGAAGGAGGTGCCTGCACGCACAGTGCTGACGACGAGAATAAAGAAGGCTTTGTGCACCCTTCCCAGACTCCGTGTGTCGTCCTTTGGTCTGGGACACAGGGGACAAGACATCTGGTGACAGAAGGTGGTGACCTGGACCGGGGCACCAGTGCACCGTGACGTGTCCCTGCAGCTGACAAAAAGGCGCCAGGAACCAATCCTGGTTCGCCACAGCAGAACAACGTCAGGTACCATATGCGGTGCTCAGAGCGACGTCAGGAGCCCACCCGGTTGCGCACCGTGAAGAAGCCAGGACAAGCAGACAAACAAGTGGTAAGTGACCCTCCCAACACGCCCACGAGCAAGCACAACCACCCGAGCCTTCCGCGTCGATCTGAAATACACACGAGATCTCGTGAGACATCTGCAGCCATTTTAAAGTCAGGCATGTGAGCCAATAAGAACTGAGGAAGCACCGGCGGCCATTTTGAGGTCAGGCACACCAGCACATGGGCTGTGAAAGAGCCTGATAGCCGTTTTACAGTCAGGCAAACAGACTGAGAAAGCATTAAGGGCCCACCAGCAGCCATTTTAAGATCAGGCACCTTCCTGATAAGCAATAAAGAGAACAGAAAAAGGGCAGACAACAGAACACACTGAAACAATGGCTGCCCACAGAGCAAACAGACACAGCTACAAGAACATAACGCAGCCTACAGTGTGTTTGCAACCAGTTTGCTGTAGCCATGACAAAAGAATGCAATGAGGGCACAATTTCAAGCGCGATTTTCCAACACCCTTTGTCCATTGACCTCTCTGACTTTCAGATGAAGGGTGCTCACTGGGAGAAATGGATCAGGCGTTTCGAACACTACATGCGCGCCACCTGCAAAAACCACAAGGATGAACAAGTCAGAGACCTATTCCTAAATCTGGTTGGTGAGGATGTCGAAGATTGCTTGTGACTTTACCACCAGACTCAATCACCACGTTCAAAGGCCTGATAAAATGTCTCACTGAGAGTTTCGACACCTAGAGAAACGTCGATTTTGAATGTTGCACGTTCAACATGACATGCCAATGAGTGGATAAGTCCCTCGACGATTTTGTGACCCGGTTGTGCAAAGTTTGAAAAATTTGACAGCCTGGCATTAATACGGCTGCGCATCATTGAAGGATGTCAATCAACTGGATTCCGCACAAGCATCCTGAAGGAAACATACACGTTAGGCAAAATACTGACCATGGCACGAACAGAAGCCAGGGCCACATCGCATGCCATACAAATGATAAATGGGAGATCGCAGACGATTGAACAGGCCAATCGCATGGCCGGGAGCAGCATCAGACATGACAAGGCATCGCCGCCACAGAAGGAGATACATGAACGGACATGCTGTCGCTACGGACTGGAAAACCCACATGTTGGCGCCTGCCCGGCCATGGGACACAAATGTTGGAAATGCAACCGAGAAAATCTCTTTGCGGGCATATACATGGGAGGACACTTCAAGTCAGAGCAAGGGCGACCTGCCAGACCACGAATGACTTCAAGTCGACATGCACGGCATATGAAAGCACACAATTGCAGTCCATCCACTGACTATGATGCTGCTAATGCGTGAGAGACCACTGAACGCTTATACCTCATGACAGACATCTCAGCACAAGAATACACTTCTGAACATGTCCAGCTCGTTGGCAAACAACAAATAAAGAAGACAGCAATGGTGGATCTTCAGATCGCAAATCACACAATGTAATTTGTAGTTGACAGGGGAGCCACATGCCATGTCACATGCGTGTCGGAGTTTGAGAAGATGAAACACAAGCCTCCTTTGTGGCCCTCCGCTGTTGATGTCTTCACTTGGGTCGCGAAGAAACCTATAGTGAGCAGAGGAAAATTCGTGGAGACACTCACATACAATGAAATGTCTGTACAAGAAGAGGTGCATGTCCTATGTGGAGACATCCCAGTGCCGTGTTTGCTCAGCAATGTCACTGCTCGGGGGCTGGGCTTCTTAGCCATGACATACCACATGTCTGAGCATCACAACATCCTGAGAAAAAAACCTGTTATCCTCAAGGAGCTGGGGAAGCTGAAGGACATGCAAATTACCCTTCACACCACAGAGTCCCTGTGCACCTCCAATCGCAGGTAGAGGAAGAACTAAAGAGTGTGCAAGTACAGGATATCATCGAGCCTGCGGCTGGACCAACTCCATGGGCGCCCCCCATCAGGGCATGCTGACGAAAAACACAACACAAATACGCATCTGCGTTGACATGCGCCTACCGAACACAGCAATCGAAAGTTAACGGCACCCAGGCCCCCACCTGAACTACATTATCAGCTGTCTCACTGGAGCCTATATATTCTGAAAGCTAGACTTATTCAAAGGCTATCACCAGCTGGAGCTTGACCCACAGTCATGCTACATTACTACATTCTCCACCCACCTGGGGCAATTTCGCTACAAGTGACTAAGCTTTGGGGTATTTTCAGCAGCTGAAATATTTCAGGAGATGGTGCGACAGGTAATTAGGCCAATTACAAACTGTCTAAACTACAGCGATAACATCCTAGTATTTAGCCACATGAATGAAGAGCAAGACAAGGCAGTAAGGGAGGTATGCAATCAGTTGGAAATTGCTGGCCTGACACTGAATGAGGACAAATGCGAGCTGGGGAAGGAAGACCTCGCTTTTTTGGCCACATTGTCTCATGGAAAGGAGTGTGACCAGACCCCAGCAAAGTAGAAATGCTTCACAAAACACGGTCCCCAGTGGATGTAGCTGACGTGAGGTAATTTCTTGGTCTGGTCAGTTACTGCGCTCGCTACATCAAAGCCTCAGTGAGTACACCACTTAATGAACTTACTAGACAAGGGCAGTCATTTCTCTGGACCTCGGAGTGCGACAGGGCATTTCAGGACATCCTGCTTGTGGCAGTAGATCACCTTGCCTACTTTAACGCATCCCTGTGCAATGAGCTCACCGTAGACAATAGCCCGGTGGGGTTAGGAGCCTTTCTCGCACAACGTACGCTAGGCAGAGACTCACCAAGACAGATTGTTGCGTATGCAAGTAGGAGCCTGTCGGACGTGGAAAGTCCATACTCTCAACCAGAGAATGAGAGCCTGGCAGTAGTGTGAGCATGTGAGCACTACCACATGTTCATCTGGTGACAGACCACCAAGCACTGGCCATGATATACGGCAATCCGAATGCAAAAATTCCACTACGCATTGAAAGATGGGGAATACGCCTGATGGACTACAACTTCAAATAGTTCACAAACCAGGAAAAGAGCACAACCCCACTGACTACATGTCGTGACATCCCCTGCCTCGTGCAACAGAGACATCCTCCATGGCCGAGGAGTATCTCAACTTGGTGCTGCGACAAAACACATCTGCCCCAATAACAATAGAGGAACTGATACAAGAAACAACGAATTACGTCAGGCTACAAGTGGTCAAAACACTCATACAGCAACAGAGGTGGAGACATGTGAACAACAGCAGCCTAGTAAGTGAAGGGGTCAGAAGAGAGGAAATCCTTGCATTCAAACAAATACAGGAAGAGCTGTCTGAAACGGAGCATGGAATTCTGCTTTGAGGCACCAGGATAGTCATACCAAAGACCCTTCGACGGTAGACAGTAAGCCTGACCCATGCGTCTCGCAGAGGCATGGTGGCAAAAAAGAAAATGCTGAGAGAAAAAGTATGGTTCCCGGGACTTGACCGTTTGGTAGAGGACATGATCATGAGCTGTCACCTCTGTCAGATGACAGGAAGAACACCAAAACCAGAGCAACTACGCATATCTGACCTCCCTGAGGCAGTGTGGATGACACTGGCCCGCAAACTTCAATGGGCCGCTGGACACTGATGGCTACCTGCTGGTCGTCATCGACGAATACTCCTGTTTTCCTCATAGTGCGCCAAGTGTCATCAATATCAGCAACTGCCACCCTACTGATCCAGGACGACATATTTACTGCCTGGGGTGCCCCTCTGAAGCTTAAGACAAACAGTGGACCACTCTTCTCAGGAGAAGAATTCTCGCAAGTTCATGGCCTATCTGGAACTACACCATAGGAAAATAACACCTCTGTGACCGCAAGCAAATGGTATGGTGGAAAGGTTCATGGGCAACATAAAGAAGGCTGTCCAACGAGGGAAACTGGCACAGATCTCAGTGGGCCAAGCATTAGGCCAAGTATTTTGGGACTACCGCAACACCCCGCACAGTTCCACAGGACGATGCCCATCAGAACTGGTACTGGGGTGAACAAGCAGGACCCATCTGCCTCCGCTGGAACCCAAGGCCCCACCTGAACACAGTGATATTGCTGCACGTGACCAAAGGCCCAAGAGGAAGATGAAACAAGAAGCTAATACATGGCGTCATGCAACAGCATCTGAACTAAAGCAAGGAGATCTGGTACTAGTGCGCCAACGACAAACACAGAAGTCAGACAGTCCTTTCTCGAGCAAGTCACGGAAGATAATAGATGTCGAAGGGCCCATGATCACTGCAGCTTCAGGGTCTTACTTCATCACTAGAAACAGCTCTCACTTCAGAAAATTCAGAACATCAGATGATGATGAAGGAGAGGCACTGCCAAGTGTCAAACAGAAGTCTCCGAGCGATGACACTGAGGAGTGGGTGAAAGTAGCCCCTCACCGCAGCGAAGGATCTCTCCGGGCTGTGGCTAGAGGAGAAGAACAGGGCCAGGGAACAAAAGTTCCCACCCAAAGAGAGTGAGTCAAAAACCCAAAAGGCTGATTGAACAACTATGATGAGCGGGTCAAAGAACCGTAATTTTTGAGCTACAGCCACGATGTATATCTCTCTCTCTCTCCCTCTCTCCCTCTGTCTTTTTTCTTTTTTCTTTTTTTCCTCTTATCTTTTTGTTTTTCTTTTGGCTACTTCTCTTTTGTCTCTCTTACAACATACTAGTTGCATGGGGAGAGCATGGCACATGGTCATTTTCGGCAACTAAAGCAGGCGAGGGGAATTTGTCTATTTGGTCAACAAAGGGGGGGAGATGTCGGAACGACTTGTGCAGGTGGGCTCTAGAACCCTGCAGAGAACAGATGGGGAGGGGGCTGGACACCGAACACCACTTCCAGTGAGGGAGCAGGGACAGAGGACACTCTAGGAATACCCACGAGGAGGAAGGGGGTGCCTGCGGGCACCATGCTGGCGACGTTAATAAAGAAGGCTTTGCGCACCTTTACCAGACTCTGCGTGTCATCCTTTGGGGCTGGGGCACAGGGGACACGAAAATCAAGGTAAAGGTTGCAGCAAGTGCTGCCAATTGTATTGAACTATTATGGTGAGCATGTGAAATAAGGGTACAATCTCTACACCCCGTTTAACCATCCTTGCATGTGCAGCATTAGTGATTAGTCAAGAGACAACTTAAATTGTGTCTGCCTTTTGCTGGTATGGAGAAAGAATTTGTTCTCTGCACCATTGAACTCACATCTGGAATTATGCAGATTTACCAAGATTGTGGATTGAACCATTAGAAGATAGACTCCTGGTGGATCCTATAGAGGACAAGGCAACATCTTTAATATATAAGAAAATAATGAATAATACCCCAGATCCACTGGTAGCCCTAAGGGGTCAATGGGAGAGAGATGTAGGGAACTTAGAAGAAGATGACTGGTTGGAAGTTACACAGAGCCCAACAGAGGTGGCCATTAGGGCCCGCTTCAGATTAATACAACTTAAAATAATACACCGATCATACAACCAGATTGAGACTTTTCCGGATGGGCAAGTGCGATGCAACTACATGCATAGGAGGCTGTGGCGAGGAGGGCTCCTTTTTTCACACGATATGGAGCTGCCCTGTGTTACAGAGATTCTGGGAGGGGACGATAAAAGTGATGTCCACAGTGGTAGGGCAGACGGTTCCGATGGAGGCAAAATGGCACGTATTGACCGTAACAGGAGCTCTGTATTGGCCACGATACACTAAATCATGGCTAATGTTTGCTGATATGGTGGCAAAGAGAAACATAGCTAGAATGTGGGGCAAACCGCCAATACCTACAGTAAAGGAATGGGAGCAAGACCTAGATTGGTGCTGTGCTGCAGAAAAGGTAATCTATCAGGGACGGGATGCCCTGGTAAATGGGATAAAGTCTGGGGGAGCTGGGTGAAATACAGAGGACTAGCAACATGAGGCGAAACGAAAACCACAGGAGGGGAGGGAGGAACAAGGTGGGGTAGACGCAGAAAGGTGAGAGGAACTGATAGCTGACCATATCTCTGAAATCGGCATTCATTAGGTGGGCCAGAGGTTGTGCAAAAGAAATGAAGAGGGGGGAACCATATTGACCTATATTTGTTTTGTATGGCTATGCATTGTTATGCTTAGTAAAATAAAAAGAATTTAAAAAAAAAGATTGTGGATAGACTGCATAATCGTATGTATCTTGGTCCATACGTTGAGTGGTATAAACAGATTATTGCTTGCCCAAATTTTAAGCCCCACTAGAAAATAAGGCATCTGACATAATATATTTGTACTCTCCTTTGCCTCCTACATTTTGACATCTTTTTATTTGGTTTTCAAGGGGCCATCAAGCATACATAACAATATAATTATGTATCCAATATGGTATGGCATGCGCCAAACCAGGAAGACTATTATTCACTTCAAGGCTTTGATATTTTCATTTGTTTTTTTGTAACTCAAATTTATCTACCCGAGCGGCGCCCGTTAACCCAAGCGCAACAGCCATCAGAATTGTCTTTGTTTTGAACTTCTGGTTAGACTATAAGATGTCTAAATCATGAAAAGTGGTATGAAGCCATAGTATAAATCTGCTTAACTAGATATTTTGGATTTAAAATTCTTTAGAAATTGAGGGGGATATGTACAAACTATCGCTAACGTTAGTTAGCGGCAGTTTTCCTACCGCCGTGTACCGCTGAAAACTATTGCCATGTTAGCGACATATTTACAAGCCGTCGCTAAATGGCGATAGCTTCAGGGATCGGCGGTGAAAACTGCCGCTAACATTAGCGCGATGACGATAGGAATTCAGGTGTTAGCGGGCGAAAACCAACGAAAGGCCCATTAGCGGCAAAAAAAACGCACGTTAGTCAGCCCAACGTGAGTTTTTATTGCCTCTAATGGAAAAAATAGGCTATCAGTCGACCTCCAGTAGAAAATAGGCAAAGAATACCAATGAAATGCAGAATGGAGCAGCCAGGGCCAAGTGCAGCACACATCAACAACCCCCTCAAGACACCCAACATCCAGGATGACCAGGATGAGAGCCTGGATGCCTCGCTGGACCTGCGCCTGGAGCCTGGATGCCTCGCTGGACCTGCGCCTGGAGCCTAGATGCCTCGCTGGACCTGCGTCTGGAGCCTAGATGCCTCGCTGCACCTGCGCCTGGAGCCTAGATGCCTCGCTGGACCTGCGCCTGGAGCCTGGATGCCTCGCTGGGCCTGCGTCTGGAGCCTGGATGCCTCGCTGGACCTGTGCCTGGAGCCTGGATGCCTCGCTGGACCTGCGCCTGGAGCCTGGAGTGGGATGCGGAGGAGCTGTGGAGTCGATGAGCAGTAGACATTGAGGCGCGGCGATCGCCCGTACCTGGTGGTGAAGTCTGGCAGGTCGCATGGAGACATGTTGCTGACCTGTGTGAGAAGACCGCCTTGCGCCCCTTGGAGCTGTGAATGGTAGAGGGGAACCTGCGCACCAACGTAGGTAGGTCTGCATCGCATACTACGATCCACCACTACACCGGGGTGCACGGAGGGGATTACAAATGGTGGGCGGCGCCTCTCTGCATCACAGGCCGGATGATGTTGCCCTGGCAGGACACTGTGGAGGGTGAGGCCCAAGAGCTGCGCCGAACTTGTGTGGCGGGAGCGCTGCAACTTCATGCCCAAGGGGGCCCTGTTGCGTCAACTGCATCGGGAGGTTTACTAGCGGACTTGGCGGCGACTGCTTTACCCAGGCTTGTGAAATCCCACTTGGCTGAGGCTCCTGCTGGCTGAGTCACAGATTTGGAGAGAGTGCAGCGGATTGCACCACGGTGTCAATGTCCAGGTAAGGAGAAGGTGGGACCCGTAGCGGAGGAGGCCCGGGGGTCGAGTCGCCCAGGCCTAGCACCTGTAGATGACTCATCCCCAGTGGCGGCTCATCCGCTATGGCAGAAGAGCGTCGCCCCACTGCTTTCAAGCAGTGTAAGAAGAGGAACAATCATCATATGATGATAACTTCCTGATGTAATCGTGCCATGTTTCCTTTGCGGGCGGGAGGGTGGGTAGTGCTGCTCCACTCACGGAGCAGGGCAGGGGCGGAGTGGCATGCCCACTCAAGTGCGCAATGACTGTTTGGTCGGCCCGCTCAGGCCGCCCAAAGCAGTCATGCGCACTGTCCTGTTCGCAATGCAGGCTGCATTACAGCCTGCATGGAGAACATGCCCACCCCTCCAGCTCCTGGCTGAACGCCACGTCCCGGCGCCAATGACTAATCCCAAAGCCGCATTGCAGCGTTGTGATTGGCTTAGGGGAGGGAGCCTGGCTGCCTACATCCTGTTCCTGGAAGCAGACACAGGAGAGCAGGAGCAACGAAGACACGGGACCCGGCCTCGAGGTGAGATTTCTCTCATTTAAATATTCACAACACCCGCTCACACACACACCCCAGCGTCCACGCCCCATCCAGTGTCCTTTCCGGCGTTTCCCACCTCCCAGCTGTCGAGTCCCCCCGCAGTACTTCTCAATGGCGGCCGCTGTGCGGCCATGCGCAGCGGGTGTACCACTGGTGTGCCAAAGGTATATATGAAGTTACGACACATACCATTACATCGCATTCCAGTACAATGCATACTAATACTAGGCATATTGCAACAGTAGGGAAGTGTTGGATAGCGGAGATGTAAATATTACTATTCCCACTTCAGCGAGTGCAACCCTAAAACTAACCCTTGCACCCCAAAGCACACCCTGAACCATAAAATGCATCTTTGAGCCCCCAAAACACACCCTAAAAATCATATTTGACCCAAATGCACACCCCAAAATTCATATTTGACCCAAATGCACACCCCAAATTTCATAATTGACCCCAAAACACACCCCAGTTTTCAGATTTTACCCCATAACACACCCCAAATTTCATCTCCGACACCCGAAACCCATACCCACCCTAAAACTAAAAAATACCCCATTACTGACCTCACAATGTGTTGTAATGGAATGCCATGTAAAGGCACCTGCGTTGTTGGAGTTGCGTTGTAAAGGCATTACGATGTAATGCCTGCATTGTAATGGACGTCTCCTGTGCCAAAGGCAAGCCCGTCTGCGTCCGTCTGCCCTTGGACCGCGCTCAGCACCAAGGACCCTTCCTCTTGGACACTCCACCACTACGACGCCAGCACCCTCCTCGCCATCAACCCTGGATGCCACATCGCCTGCCAGGACCAACCGCTGCTCCGGACCGGTCATCGCCATAACTGACGGCTACTAAATCACCCGCAAGGACCACCCCGACCGTCCAGGAGGAGGCATTGCCATCACCTACAGAAGCACACTCCGACTGACCACGTACTCTAATGACCCAACGGTGACCATGGAACGCCTCAACTTGCAGATGCGGACCAACCCCAACACCATCCTCTGCGGCACCCTCATCTGCAGGCCCCCCGGGCCATGGACCCCCATTCTCCGATATCATTGTAGAGCTCATTGCACCCCAGGCTCTCCCATCCACCGACGACATCCTACTCGGTGAACTCAAGTTCCACCTGGACAACCCCAGTGACCAGAACACCACCCCCTCCTGGGGAAGTTCCCCAACATCAGACTCAAGCAGCTAGTCACCGCAGCAAGCCACATAGCAGGACACACGGTCAAGCACGTCTCCTCCGCCAGCGGGAACTTCAACTACAGCCACACCACCGGACTCTCCTGGACCGACCATCATTGTATACATCACGTCTTCACAATGCCCACTGTACACCACCGCCATCATCGCCCCCCCTCGCAGCTGGATCAAGGCCACCGAAGAATGTCTCGTCAACTCCCTCAGCACCACCACTCCGCCAACACTTTCAGACGATGACATCGCAGTGCGCAACCGCCACCGATGGATCTCCAACTGCACCGACACCCTGGCACCCCTCAAGAACAGACCAGGCAAAATCTAGCACCACATTGCGCCGTATATTTGCAAAGTGACGCATGTAGGAATATGCGTGACCTTGTGAAGCCCGGTGCCACATCATACCTGCATCAGGTATGATGTATGCAGGGTGTGCGTTCCCACGCAACAAGGCCTCATAGGAGTGGCACAGTGAAATCCATCAGATTTCACTGCGACAATTGTAGGACGGCACTGCGTCAGTACCTTACGCCTGCCTGATGGCAGGCGTAAGGGTGACGCAGTGCCACAGGGATAGGCTGGCCCCATGCATTGCTGGAGTTGCGTCATGCTTGTGACACAACTGCAGCAATGCATGACTTTAGCGCTGAGAGATACGTCAGGATTCCTTACGTATCTGTCATTACTTGCGACATGGAGCGCTGTCCAATGAATCCAGCGCATCCATGGTGTCTCAAGAAGGGCGTAGTGAAAAGTGTTGCAACGCTGTCTTGTCGCAGCGCTGCAACACTATTTTTGAGTGAGGCCCAGGAATGCGCACTATCTTATTGATGGTGTGCATTCCTGCCTTGTAGTTTTGTCGCAGGGCAGCGCAGCAACATTGCTTGCAGCGCGGTCTAGCACCAAAACTTGCTGAAATGAGGCCCCAAGTGTTATCTCCATTTTTAAGACCAGCTATTTTCTGGTCTTAAAAAACTGCCTCTAACTGCAGTTAGAGGCATTTTTTTGGTCTTCCACACTTCAAGAATTCCCTTGTAAATATTGCGAAGTGGGGTTAGCGGCCGTTTTTGCACGGGAACGCCTCCCTTGCATGTCATTATCGCTAACAGAAGTGGCGATCTTTAAAATGGTCGTTTTCGCCGGAAAACTGCCGCTAACAGAGGTTAGCGACAGCTTGTACATACGGCGATACAAATATCGCCACAAAACTGTCGGAAAAGTGCCGCTAAAGCGGCGTTAACTCCTTGTACATATGCCCCTGAGACTCTGACTTTGGAGGAATGGCGCATTTTTGCACTTGAATGCTGCTAGCATAGTTGGATGTCGCACAGAAGCACAGTTTTAGCTCAAGTACCCTGTCTACGCTTGGGAGCATTCAGATGCAATACAGAGACCACTTATTGTGAAACCCTGCCTCTTATCGACCGTTTCTTGTCGTTGCTCAGGAGGTAAACCCCAGGTGTGTTCTGTTCAATTGGTTGCATGAAGTGTAAAAATAGCAACAAAATTGCAAATTTTCCTTCTACTAACACAGGGTTCTGAGACTCAAGAGTGCATCAAGAGTAATGAAAGGGGCCAAACAGGTTTTCAGGTACTGTAATGGCAAGGTTAAGGGACAGAGTAGGTGCAATCTGTGGTCTCGTTATGCCATCAATTTATATAAAGCAGCAGTTCATTGGAATTCCTCCCTCAGGTACTTTAGCTGGACAGTGCTTACTCTGTTGCTTTACTTACTGAATGTGTGACTCTTTACCGCATGCCAAAGAACTCTAAAGTATCAAGGCACCATAACGGTGCTTTATCAAAAACCTGAATAAATCGCTTACCTTGAAGGGTGCTTGAGTGCCACTGCTGCTTTCAGAACCCAGCTACCCTTCCAACCACTCGATGACCGTATCCTTTGCCTTTGACCCTGTCCTGCGCTCCCCTGCCATTTGGCTAGGTTTGTGCTTAACAAATACCCCATACACACATTAATTCGTACATAAATACTCTAAAGAAAGTTTTCTGTCAAATCCAAAATAATATTTTAACTACTCATGCCAGTTTATAGTAGTTTATTAAGAACCTTTCTGAAAGACAATAGATGTTTGAATAAGGCAAATGACAATGTGCAGTACAATAAAGCAAGATACAGTAAGTGATTTTTATGAGACCTCCTCAAAACGTCTGCGTTCATGTTTACTACAGATGGGTCACCAATAGTAGCCAAAGGTCAGCTTAGCACCTTAACTTTATCATACATGTAAGCAGTTGACAAGCCCACATTTATCGAAGAAAAACTTTCTTGGTAAAAATGATGGCCTCAGAATCGTAGATAAAGCAAAGCGATGTAAAGGTCAGGGGGAAATGCCAGGAGAGCCAGGGCAGAGTTACGCAAGCAACATATCAGCTTCCAGAACATATGGTTGGACTATTTCCCACATAACATTTGCAGTCACTTCCTTATGAGGCACTATAAAATGACAGGGAAGGGACTTAAAGAACTTTACAACCAACACATTACTAGCATTGAAAAATCTTTTAATAAGAGAGAAAGGGCTGAAATTACGCATCTCCTTTTCCCACACACACTTTAGTTTTAGTGGAATCCTGTTATTGCTTGTATTTAGAAATGCAATTCTTTGATACCTGGTATTTTATTATTTCATTTGCAGCTGCTGTCTTTCAAGTTATAAAATAGTGTGATTTTTGTTTAAGCTAGCTTTCATTCCTCTTTGGTGTGATAAAAAGTTGTGCCAAATGCCTACCCGATAAAGGAATGGATGGCACAGGTAATGGATTACATTACCAATGGATGACACAAACGGCATCACTTCATCACTTAAATCATTTAATTGTACAAGAGAAAGGGGGTTATTATAGAGCATGCTGGTTCCAAATGTTTTTCATACAGTGTGTAAACTGCTGTCCGCTCATCTTAACATTGCTGATTTTGGAAATTCAGCTCACTATTTTAATACTTTCTGGAGCTTTGCGAGGATGAGGTTGTTGATATGATTTTGATGTTTGAGCTTCCACTGCCTCCAGTGCTGTACCCTCCGGAGCTGAAACCACCACCAGAATTGTATCCTCCTCCAAATCTTCCACTTCCAGAGCTGAAACTTCCACCTCCAACACCAAGCCCTCCTCCAAAGCCATGGCCAACCCCAAGACCACCTCCAACACCTTGTGCATGTCCGCCTCCTAGTCCACCACCGACTCCGTATGCACCTCCACTGCTAGAGCTGACCACAGCTGTAAAAGAGGTTTGTGATTAGATCGCAAAACGAAAATGGTGTTCAGCTGAAGTAGCAACTAGAGAACATGCAAGCAATTCATAAAGGGCAAGGAACAGTACTTACAGATGTTGACAGCCCCAACTCCTTCTCCTGCAAACCTGGTACAGAAAAAAAAAACAGTAGTTTGAAACATTGACATTCCAGCATCTATCATATCTATGTTTATATGACTTTTACTGTCATGAGTGCAAATGATAAATAGATGAAATGTAGACATTGCTACAAAATGTTTTGCTCCTGGGAAAGAGGCACACGTCTAGAAAAACAGAAGGATAAGGGTGAAGGCAGTTGTTAAAAAGACATGAAGGACTGGATTATGAAAGCATGGCTAGAGAGATAGAAAGGTGCCTTAAAGACTGAACATCACTGGACTAATGAACAGGTGCCAAAATGCAGTTTTTGTGGCAGGAAAGAGTATATTTCCAAAGGCAATATAATAGACTAAAACTTAAAAAAGTATTTTTTTTTCATTTAGATATAATCTGAGTTTGACTTGAAGTAACAAAATAAAGTGAGCAAGATCAAAGGAACAAATTGGGTGTAGTATCAGAACTAGCAACTTTTCTATATAAATGTTTGGAAACTGTCTTAGAATGTGATGGGATGTGGAATATAACCATATGATGTTCCTTCATTATTATTGACCTGCTGCAAATATGATATATTATAGAGGTTTGTGAATAGGAGGCATAGTCCGACTTTGTAACGATGCAAGGGAATTCAGTTGACCTGCTCCTCCAAGCAGTCATCTCTGGTGGAGGAATTTATTTTTAATCCTATGTGAAGAATGATATCAAACTGAAAACATTTAATACTAGAATTTAAGTGATGAGGGAATTATGACATACAATCCAGATATTTTGTTTTTAGTAGATGAACTAATGTTTCAATGAAGGGATACTTAGACATTGCTCAATTATCTATTAGACGAAGAGGGTTACTACCCATAAAATGTAAGGAGTTAATTGATGTCATAAAGACACCTTACAATTAAGGACCCCCTACAGTGTGTGAAGTATGTGAGGTGTTTGAATGGTTTCACCTGGCCCACTTGATGCTCCCTGAGGTGTCACTATGCATCTATTTTGGTGATTCTCCATAGGCATCTGCTTACTCTTTCTTTCACACTCTAAGGGAATTCTTAAAGATAAGGAAATCTGCTACCACCTCAAATTAAGTAAGTAGTTCTCCCCCTTTCTTTAATAGATAATTGAGAGGAGTGTAAGTAGGTTTTGCTTGCACATCGAGACTGATTCATGGTCTCACTTTGTGATATAGTGCTGTAGGTGAGAGTAACCACGTTTACTATTTCCCTCACACGTTATTCAAGTGTTTCAGTGAAGAGAGACACATCTTTGATTTAGGCACAACTTTTAGAAATGTTTGCACTGATTTTCTAATACCAGCGACAGACAGTAAGGGAATTTGAAAGCAACGAACCAAAGACATAAACCATTTTGTGTTTTCTCATTGTAACCATCTAATTTGCCAAAGTTCTTCTGTCAAAGTTTCAAATCTGAGTTACTGTGTAGAGCTGTTCCCAAGGAAATTCCGTAGAGCCCATACTTGGTAGCTTCTTGTTAGAAAGGTATTACCCATGTTGCATAAGGGAGATACTGATGAGGAGTTGGACTTGGAAACAGTCTTTTATTGAGGGTATTAAATTTGGTTATGAACACTCTCAGAGATGACTACAGTTACATACTATTGTACTCCCCTGAGAACGGGCAATTTACCAGCAAAGTACAATACGGCTCCGTACTGTGTGATGTGACCACTACATTTCTGTGTCTTCATAAGCAACTTGACTGAGTCCCTTGGAGAGATGTATTTTTGCAAATGGCATTGGGCTTTACAGCGTATTTATCATTTCAGAGCTAGAGAAATACAGTTTTAAAACATTTTGAAGTGGCCAAGAAGGAAGCACCCTCTATCTAAAGTGAGAATTAGGAAGGATTATAATGCCTTCTGTAATGATCCAGCTTTGAATATTCCAGGAATTTATTTTTAGTCACTTTTACTTCTGTTTATCACTTTAGCCAGTGTGCTACTTTTGAATCACCTTGGTCACAGTTTCAACCACACAGAAAGAAAGCTAACCTAAAGTAACCACAGATCTCTTTCTTGTGTCTGAAACTGCTCTACTTGTGTGACAGCCACCCTAAGTAAATTCTCCAAAATGGCACAAATCGGTTACTTTAGCTTATTTGGAAAAGTGTATAAAACAAAATTCTTCATAGGCGTTTTTTGATAGTGGACGAATGCCAGTATTGTTTTTAAAGTACACAATCTATTGCTATGCCATATCTTTTTATTTTTAGGGGTTCAGACCACAGCTTCATAAATGTTTAGAAAGAATAGATTTCAGACTTCAGCTTCTCCTTGTTTACTTACAATGTATTGATCATTACCTTTCACACAGTATATAATTTCGTGTGCATGTTCGTTGTTTTGCACTGCCTTATTAGGTGCAGTGGAGTATGCTGGTGAAGTAATATTTAATGAGTCTAACAACATGAAAGGTAGACCTTTCCTCACCTATTCTCCTCTCCCTCCAGGAGCTTCCTGTAGGTGGCGATCTCAATATCCAAGGCCAGCTTGACGTTCATCAATTCCTGGTAATCCCGTGCCTGGCGAGCCATGTCCTCTTTGGCCTTCTGCAGAGCAGCTTCCAAATCGGTCAGTTTTTTTCTAGCATCATTCAGAGCGAGCTCTCCTTTCTCTTCGGCCTCAGCTATGGCGCTTTGCAATCTTCCACACTGCAATCGCATAATACAGTTAGCAATGAGCTTTAGCATACATAAACTGGTATCTGTCAGTAAAATGTTTCCCAGTCATTTAGTTCAGTGTACGTTTGGTTTACCCCTATCCTGTTTAACAACCAAAATATGTTTGTGGTATATTTATTTTACAAAGAACGTGGGGTCTACCAGACTACTCTTCATTTGCGTGAAAGGGGTTGATTTAATTTGTATACAGGGGCATAGCTTCAGGGGGGTGTTTGGGGTGGTACACGCTCCGAATAAAACTATATTCGGACACTTAGGGGGATATTCACAAGGAAGTGGCGGAGAGAGGCGTTAGCCTTCTTGGCTTAACACCTCTCTCTGCCACTTCGGAAACGCAAGGCTGCACCATATTCACAAGGATATGGTGCAGCCTTGCGTTTCCCCCTGCGATGGCGCTAAGTTTAACAACTTAGCGCCAACACAGGCACCCTTGCACCAGAGTGCAAGGGTGTCTGTGTGCAGGGGAGGATTGTGTATGTGTAGGAAGGTGTCCCTTCTTGCACATAAACAATCCTAAATGCAATTCTCTCACTTTCAAGCAGCACACATGAAAGTGACAGAATGGCATTTTTTAAAAAGGTTTGTGTATGTACAGGAAGGGACACCTTCCTGTACATACACAAACCATGGCAATTTGCTTTTTCCATGTGTGCTGCACAAGGCAGCACACATGGAAAAGCAAAACGAGGAGAAATAAAGCATTTCTCCTCGTTTCGCCTGTTTAAGACCAGGATTTTCCTTGTCTTAATTTTGGCGCTGCCTCCTATTTAAGCTGCTCTTGTGAATAGCGGGCAGCGTCAAAATCAATGGATGTTGCGGTGGAACGCCCACCGCAACACCCACTGCACGCCCCTTTCGCGCTAAATACAGCGTGAAAGGGTGCCTTATTCACAAGGCAGCGTTAAGCCACGTTAAGTGGCTTAACACTGCCTTGTGAATAGGGCGAGGCCCGTATCGCCATCACAACGTCACTGAAAGTGGCATTGTGGTGGCGATAGGGGCTTGTGAATATGCCCCATAGTTGGGTACAAATGCTTTCAGTCAGGCATGGTGAAGTGTCTGTCGGATTTTACCAGGGATTTTTACATATACACAGACAAAAACACTCTCTCTCGTTTGAAAATCTTTAAAAATGTTGGTTATTTTACAAAATATTGTTTTTTCTCTAACTTAGTACCCCTACCAATACGTATTTCTCATCTTTGTCACTGCCCCTTTAGCCCCTCTCATGCACTCTCTTTCTAGTATAATGTATTTCAACATTATATGTCCGCGTGATTATTGAAAAATCTGAAGGCCCCTCAATATCTTACTGACCAAGATACGCCTCTGTTTGAATTGTGTATAGGGCTTAAAACAGAGCACAAGGACTTGCTTTCTGAGAGGACAGAACAGGCTAAAGAGATTACCCAATCAATGCAAACTCCCCTGTGGCTATATTAACCCAGTGGCTTCGGTTCTAGCCTTCTCATTGGAATTATTATTCCAGTCTTCTAATTTATATTGAAAACAGACCAATTTTAATGGGTTACAGTGATCATTATTTGAAATCATGCGTATAAAGCATGTTGGATACCCCTTTTTAATGGATTGCTCTATGAATGTAATAGACCCTCATAACTTCTCTACCTCACTTTGGTAAACTTATTAATGTCAGTTTTATAAAGAGTAGAGAATCTGTCCATTATACGCTGCAACATTGACGGACCTTATGGAACAGAAATATATACATTACCTGTTTCTTCACATTTTCGATTTCTGACTTCAATCTCTGGATCATACGATTTTGCTCTGAAATCTCGGTCTTGGTGCTGCGCAGGTCCTCCCCATGCCTGCCTGCAGAGACCTGGAGCTCTTCATACTTTTGGGCAAAATGAAAAAACAGAGGGATTAGACTCACTCACTGCTTGGTTTTACATTCATTGGATATCAGATAACACCAAATGATGAATTCTTCCTTATTCTTTGTTAGGTGATGCATGGTAATCACTACCTAATGATACACTCCAAACAACATTGCATCATTTATGAATGAAAGCATAAAACATACTTTTTCTAAAGCTACATGTTACCCTTTTATGACATTAATCTGACTTCTAAATAACTTATGCAATTTTGCTCATCCTTCCATAAGCACACCATTCTTCATTGTAAGCAACCTGAGCTTAAAAGTGAAAAGTATAACAAAGACATTGCTCATATCTTGTAAACAGATGGTTGGTCAACCACAGTCTCCCAGACATTTAATCGCTGCTCCCAATTTTATCAAGACTAGCTTTCAGCTAGTACTGCTGCACTCACATTGCGACTTTGAGATTATTACTTCTGGACTCTGGAGGGATGACATACCAAGGTATTTGCACTTTTGTACTACACTGCCCTGTTAACGACCAGCAATACTCCTTAGGCAATGCAAGTGTAATTCACTTTCAACAGTATTAATAAGGCTTTCAAATCCCACCTACCAAAACCAGACAAACAGCACCTGTCCTTAGGTTATGATAAGGTACCACACTACGACCAAATCATACTAGAAATGACATTGGCAGTCTACTGGCAAGCAGATGCTTTCCCTCTAAACTCTTCTTCCACACACTGTTCTTGTTTAGTTCCAATTTTAGCACTAAAACCAAGGGGCCATGTGGCAGTGGTGACGAATACACTCTACAAGTAAACAGGATATATATGTGTGAACAAGGGCAAGTGGTGCCCGAAACGCGTAATCAGGAAACAGGAATAACATTTTGACTTGCCTGCAGTTTCGGTGGTTCGTGAATCCTTTGTAGCTGAAGTGGTGTGGACTGGCGCTGCGAGCGGACGAAGGATTTTGGTGATTTTTTATATATATATATATATATATATATATATATATATATATATATATATACACACACATATATATACACACATACACACATATATTTATATATATATATGTGTGTGTGTGTATATGTGTGTATATATATGTGTGTGTGTATGCCATCTTCTGAAAACTTTCAGACAAGTGATAGTTTACTTCCAAATCAACATCTAATGTTGGCTTATTAGGGACCAGTTTTACTGTTGCTACTTTAACGTCGAAGTGTGGTTGTGAAATCCCCTATTTAAGGTAAGGAATTCATTTGAGTACACTTCTCTGTTGAAGCTTATGCTATTTTGGATAGCCACAATGTATATGGGGCATTTGTTTGTGTCGTGTTCATATTTGGAAGTTCCAGCTTGGTACAAGAACAGCATTCCTTGAACTTGCACACCTTGCACTCGGGGGAGGGGCATGTTTAGTCAAGATGTATTGCAGTAAGAGTGCTAAACAAACTTTGCCATTCACTAACGTTTTGCTCTGAAACAATAGATTTATATCCTGATATCTGAATATTTTGAATGCTTTCTGCTGTTCAAAGGTTCATTATCCCGTATAGACTACCTTTGAGAACATAGCTAGTGTTGATGTGCTTTTGTGAAGAATTACGTATTGGAATCAATCCTGATAACTTACCTTAGTTTGGTACCATGACTCTGCTTCAATGCGGCTTCTGTTTGCAATGTCCTCATACTGAGCCTTGACTTCAGCGATGATGCTGTTAAGGTCCAAAGATCGGTTGTTGTCCATGGAGAGAACAACAGAGGTGTCTGTGATCTGTGACTGCATTGAAGCAAGTTCCTGTAATTTTTAGAAGGTATGTTAGATTCGTGATTCATCAGTGATGAATTGCCCCCTTTCAGAGTTAAGGTTCCCATTTTCATTTTTGTACTACAGACACTATTTACCATAGTTATAAAAATAAAAGACATTCCTTACCGCAGTACAGTGAGGTATGGACGATAGAGACCTTTAAATGTTTTGAAGATTACATTCTTCCCACAGAAAATTGTAACAAGTTGATAAGGGACAAATGGAATAGGACATAATCAAGTTATACTGTCTTTGACTATAGTTGAAACATGAGGTTTCATTTTCAGTTCTTCCATTTATAAAGTATCATCTGCTGACAAATGAGTTTGTGACCACCCACCTCCCATTGATGGCTGGTATGGTTAATAACTTCTGTAATCATGGTTACTTCCTTAATTTCGTCTCGTTGACACACCATGGAACATCAGATAATTGGTCCTAGAGCTCCGTTAAAAGCCAGAGAGAAGCAATAAAGCTCATTTGATTTCAGGGGCCAACACCAATAGACTAATGAAGACCTTTTTGTATGAGGACTGATGAGCATGTGATTTGCGGGTAAAAGGTAGAACTGGTAGGCCAGGCGTGTAACTGGTCCAGGCGAAGGTCATAGCCCTGTCTACGTATATCAAGGAACGGATAAAAGATAAGGAAGACTTTCTTGAGTCATCGCCTGCTGTCTCTTATGGAAATTAACATTACACTGAAATAAGTAAAACTTAGAAAATTTGTACATTTTACGGACTCAATCGAAACAGCAATCGTGCCCACGTTGGCCCACTTTGGGGTAGCATGCAACTAATTTTAACAAGCCGTGTGTCTGTGTGTTTTGTGTGTGTTTGCGTGCGTGTATGTCCATTGCAAAATTTACAAAACTGAATGATATGCATCCTTCATGTTGCATGTGTGTTCCCTAACTTTTTGATTGGCAGAGATTTCTATTGGCACGGCGCTGGAAAGATGTCTCAGTTAGTTAAATGCTCCCTACTGACATCTGCTGGGACCTACTACAGGTCAGAAAGTAGACTTCCGACAAGGCAAACTAAGCCCCTCACCCTCTTGAGGTTTAGAATGTAACTACTACCTGTTATTTACACGACAAAGAAACAGTTTACATGGTATAAGCACCAAATAAAAAGCAAGTTATTTTGTATGGAGTGAGAATTTTTAGCGCTCCAGGCAAAATAGCATTTTTGTCTGGTAAAGCGTTCCCTGAACACTGGAAAAAGGCAATTTCCTGTCCCTATAAAGTGATTTAGCGACATCACTAGATGTTGCTGTAAAGCTGCTGCCTTACCAAAGTTGAACTGATTGCCCTAAATGGCATAGGCTTTACGTGTTTACCGTCAGAAAACACACAATTCTCCTCGAAAACTTGAATGAGAATTTGTGAACTATTTGAGGAGGAAACACCTTGCACTTGATACTTTTGATGTGAAAGTTCATTTACCGCTTCATAGAGAGCTTGTAGGAATCTGATCTCATCAGTAAGAGCATCTACTTTGGTCTCCAGCTCCACTTTGTTCATGTAGGCTGCGTCCACATCCTACAAATACAAAAGTATGTATTAACACACAATACCATAACACTAGCCCAATTTAGCTTCAGAAGCACCCATTACAAATGACTACTTAACACCACATTTTTGACCAGCTTTGAATTAATTAAAACCCCCGAATCATTCTGTATATTTCTTAAGTGCAGTTCAACTGATGGAACTCTTTACCATGTCAATTGTTTAATCTCCATGTTTGTACATGTTGTTAATGATATCACTCACCTTCTTGAGAACCACAAAGTCATTCTCAGACTTTGTGCGTTTGTTGATTTCATCTTCATACCTGTGAAAGAGAAATGTCATTAGTGGTTTTTACTCTAGGTAATGTAGGCTAGTCAGGTGGTTGCTTTGTGAGATGCCAATACTCTTTATATGTCCTTATTTACCTTAGAAACTGGAATATGCTTAAATAATGCTTATGGTCCGTTGTCTTCTAGAACCGAGCTGTACCTTTTAGCTAACAGTACTGTTTTGATAGCCATGCTAGAATACCATTCAAGTCACTGCAATGTGTCACTTTTCATCTCGTCATCATGTTGTGAGACTTACCCTCATTCTCGAAGCCACAACAGTATTCTCTTTTTTCCAAATGCAACATGATTTTGGGATTCAAGAGACTTTGCTGCAGGTTGTAACCCTCACTGAGTTCAATGTGGGTCATGAGCTAATGTATTCAACTGCTTCTAGTTACTTATGTATTGCTACCCTCAATTTTGAAAAAAAAGCATCATTACTATTGCTGTTTCCTGCACAAGTTGTAGGGCTCTTCCGAGACAACTCTTATGCTAACCTAGATCTTGTAGGCCTGTTTTCTACTGACCACCAACCCTTCTATCGAAGTGGAAGGAAAGCCTTCCAAACTCTCGGTTTCTTATTGAAGATTTGCAGCTTTGTCGCACTTGTGCTACTCTAATAAAAAGAAAGTACTTTTACCAATTTTTCAGGCCAGTAGTTTTCATATCTGTAACTGAGCAAAGGGGACACATCGTTTTGCAACTTTCAGGCTCCAAGTTTGAATACCTCTGATATTGAGCTATAGGTGCAGATTGCCTTACCATCTACTGGGCTACATGATCTATATTCTACCAAAGGACCACATTCTATTTGCATTTCTACCACCAAGCTGAAAGAGCTCCTTCCAGTGGCAGTCATCTTGCATCTATCATTCAACTTTAATGCTCACCTACAAGAGCAAGATGCGCAGTTCGTTCTCAGTTTCCTCTGATTAGGAGATTAAATAAATTAAAGCTCAATGCTCAGGGTACGAATAAACAGTGCAGCCTAAAATACGATAGGGTTGAAAACATTTTCTCTTTTGATAAGTTAATGACTCCAAGTCACATTCTTGGCTCTTAACACTCTACACTATGGCCAGTGGTGCAGCTTTCCAGGCCAACATTTTAGCCATTTACAGTGGCCTGCATCTGAGATAAAGGGGCAACTCCCATACTTACTCTGCTTCTGAGCAATCAACTTTGCTTTTGTGGAAAAGGAGCAGCTCTTAGGAGCATCCCTCAGGCTTCAAATTAGCACCTTACAATAGGCTAGAAGACCAATTTAATAATTAATGTCCTGACTCCTACTCGAAACAGGCATTAATTATCTTAATGAAAATTGACTTTACTATTCCTCTAGGCTCGCAGACTTTATTAGACCAAGTAAAATAAACAGCTTTTCAACGGAATATTCAAGCTGGCAACTGATTGAAAAGCTGCTGCATTAATCTGAGCTCAGTGTACTAACAACAATGATGTGTCTGAGTTTAAGGATCACATATCTAATGGCTAAATGCCTAAATACTCCCCCCCACACAGACACACTCACACAATCATATAATTAATTCAAAATACATTCTTATTCTGAACAATGAATCTAGAGCAGAGCTGTAAGTAGTGGCCCTCCTTACTGTCCATGCTTCAAACTACAACTGTGGTGCCAGTGAAGAATCTGAACAAATGCTATTTGATGAACTGTAAACTTGACTGTTTAATACGCAGTCTCCACAAAAAAAGCACCGAACAAATAATTGGTCTCAATAAATTATCAGTCACATGAACTATGTGTTCACTAATGAGCTAAATGAGCAGGGCCTTTGAACATCTGCCAGGCTCTTTACCATTAGCTCCAAACATGTGGTGGAAGAGCTGCTTATATTGGTTTCTAGATCATCAGTAACAGTTTAATTAGTCATCGCTCATCCAGGCTATCAGTCTTACATGAAAGTAAATGTACATAGCAACTTGACAACACATTAACCTACATGTTTATTTTATTGCTTCACAGTCTCTATATTGGTGTTTTGGAATCAACATACTTTTTTGCACACTATTTCTGCAGAATTACTTTAAAATGTGGTGCACAGAACTGATATTAAATGAAGAATATGCAATATGCATTTCGTGCTACATTTATCGTGCTCATCTTACTTGTTTTTGAAATCTTCAACCATGTCTTGCATGTGTCTTAGTTCTGCATCCAGTCTGTGTCGCTCATTGCCCAAACCGTCAAACTGTCTTCTTAAGTTGTTAATGTAAGCTTCAAATAGGGGCTCAATGTTATTCCTGGTCGTTTGGTGACCTTGCTCTTGTAATAGTCTCCACTTTGTCTCCAAGACTTTGTTCTGTTGCTCCAGAAATCGTACCTGTAACCCAAAGGATAAAAATAACGTTCTTCGTCATGCCACTTTCACTCACTGGCTGCAAACCTATCCCCACATCATAATGGCCAGTAAAGAAAAAGTTATGTGGTACATGTCACAGTTGTGTGATGGCTCATGACCCACAACCATTGTGAAGTACGAGTGCACTGAAGCTGCTCTTGGCCCTAACCTGCACTATTCAAGAAACGAGTGAACCAATAGACAGAAAGGGGTTTCTCCCTCAAACACTACCTTTTGGTGCTAAGTGTAAGATTCCAGTACTGTAGCCTTAAGTCCAGCACAGTAGAACACGTGTGGTACTCATCAAAGATGTCTGATCACTCATGACCACAAGCAACATGGTGCACTATCCTGAAGCACCTCTTGGACGTACACTGCACTATGCAAGTCCCAATACCATAACTCTGGGACTGGTTACAGTTAACAATTTCATCTACAGATTACTAATGTGTGCTGAGAGTTGGTGGAGTTAATAGGTATAGGAGTTAGTCATAAAATCTTGAAAATTGTGAACTAATATTGCATAGGTTACTATTCACCACCATCAATTTATAAACTGCAGTCTCTATTATATAACAGGAGGCTTTGTGATCACCATTAACTACTAGATTTTAGTTAGGAAAGATCAATGTCTGTCAATCACAATCTGTTCACCAAAAAGTTGTTTTACATGCAACAGTAAAGGCTTACCTTATCAATGAAGGAGGCAAATTTGTTGTTGAGTGTCTTGATTTGTTCCCTTTCTTCAGTTCGCACTCTCTGGATATTGGGGTCGATTTCCAGGTTGAGAGGTGAGAGAAGGCTTTGGTTGATGGTCACCTCTTGGATGCCACCAGGCGGGCAAACTGGGAATCCAGCACCACCACCCATCCCAAAGGATCCTCCACCAAACCCATATCCACCCCCTGCACCAAATGAACCGCCAGCTCCTCCAATAGATCCATATCGCTGACTGCTGCCACCTCCAATAGAAATTCTTTTGCTCACACCTAGATTGTGCAGGCTTCTGCTGCCAAAGCCACCACCACCACCACTGATACGTGCCGACCCTCCAACCCCCGCTCCAGACCGAGATACAGAGACTGAACTGAAAGAGTGGTTTGTTGGAATAACAGCAGAAGAAGCACTGAAGCCACTTCTCTTTCCACTAGATTGGAAGCTGCTTTGTTGATTAAATGCCATGGTGTGTGGGAAAGGAGAGAAATTGTTGTCAAGCTGTGACGGTGTAAATGTGAGCAGAAAAGTGGAGTGCATCTGCCGTTGCTGAAGCTGTCCCTTTTATTTGCTTGAAATAGTGGGTTTGGTCAAGGAGGGGAATAGATATCATCTTACGTCATCATGGGCTCGGCATGCCTGGCAGCAGTTTACAGTAACACTGAGTTCATCAACACACCTACAATGAAATAGGAAATGCAAGAATATACATTCTTGGCAGCCCGCTGTGATTTGGAAATTGCTTGTGCCTTCGATCATGTTTTTTGTAGAAGTTGCTCGATATTATAATATCTGTGGATTTACAATGCGCAGCAATTCCTTTGACAAAGCAAACAAGTTTCTGCAATATCTGTTTATCCAACATACATAATTGCTCGGTGCAGATAGCCAATCCTTTTTTCCACATGCGTAGCCCGGACAAGTTTAGAGAAACATAGTGGGTTTATTTTTATTGAAATGTTATGGGCCACTCCCAGATTGTTCAGCGAAGCATCTGAATCGAGGGGTTTAGGAGAGTCTGACGGTTTTATTAGGCTGTCTCTGCTGTCTAATTTTGCAACTTGAAATACATTTGAGGGCCAACTTGATCACATATCTGTTCGTACTCGTGCACGCGTGGAAGGATCCCAGATGGGACTGTAAAATCTACAGGCTTATTACTTCTGTTTTGACGAGAGGGTGGGATATCAGTTTTGCTAGAGCAGAAGGTTCTGTTTGGGGAGAAACTGACCAACTGATAAAATCCTTTAGCCTCCTTTAGTAGTAGGTGGGGTTATGAAATAACTGGAATACAAAGTTCGTCCTGCTGGTATGGATGTTTTTTTATCCGAAAAAGGCAGAGTGTGGGAATTAAGGGTTATAAGGAATCCACTAAACTAGAAACTAATCAAAAACACACACTGAACCCAGTATTGTCTCAGGAGGACAGAATACACTGGATAATCAAACTATAAAGTACGTAGGATTAAGTACCAACCATAGAGAGTCCGAAAAAGACAATAAAGAAAACTGTATGTACATGGAGATATATGAACCTTGAACATATATACACCACGCTCGAACTTAATCAAGCCACTTAATCATTTTAAATATGCAAAAAATACATATTTAACATAACACTAAGCATGTTTCACCAGAGCCCGATAACTCAAATATAGAAGTAACATTATTAGCCCATTTCTTGATTAAAAACAAGGTCCCTGTCTTGCATGAACAGTCCAAACCATGAGTAAGGTATCATTTCAAATATTAATTTTTCCTGTGTAGGTCAAACAGTGGACATTAAAAAGGCAGCCTGTGCCTGTTACGGTGAAGTTCCACAATTTAGTGCACCACCTTCATCAGGACAGTATAATCTTAACTGAGGATGAAAGGACAGAAAATCATGAATTCAGACAACTGTAAGAGGGGGTCCAAACTCGCTGGAGCTGAAACCATCTATGGTTGGCTACTGATCAAGCTACAAGCAATTCAAATCTGTATTGACATCTATAGGGAACACCAAGATGCGACAGGGTGAAAGTAATGTGTGTATCAATTATAGGACCGTTTGCACACGTGGTCATAAATCCATCATGTCCGAGACCAACCTTTGTTTATCACAAACATATATGGAATAAGAATATCAATTAGTTGGCAGGCAATATTGCTACCAGCAAAGATTTGGGTGTGAGGGCAGCCTAGCTCTCCAAAGTGATCCAGCAGAACAATCTGGTGCTGGTTGACCTCATACTGGCCCCAGATGGCACAAGTATCGGGATCCTGATCCTTTTAGACCCTATAGCAGCATTTAGCATAATTGGCTATGCCATCTTGTTGAACCATCTCAAGGAATGTGGACTGATTGAAGTGCGTCCCCACTGGCAGTGTACAAAACATGTCTATGCCCCCTTTCTCCTGACACCCTAACCAGCTCTCCTTTAGTACCCCTCTTGGGTCCCTGCTGTCCTCTAGCTTGTTCAACATTTACTTTGAACTATTGGCAAGCTCATTCAGTCACAGGAATTTCAATTCTGCATATACACAAATGATATCCAGGTCCTCTTCTGCCTGAATGTGGACCATAGAATGAATACCACTAACTTTTGGTGCTTCATGTTAAAGGTATGACACTGAATGGGCCATCAGTGATTAAACTAATCTCAAACAAGACAGAGGTGATGATCTCGGAGGACTTGTGGGACCATTCCTTCTGACTAAAGGAGAAGAGTGTTGGAACAGTTGTCCAGGGCTGTAGCAATTGCATTTTAACCTCAATACCAAGCACTGGAGCCCCAGTCCTTGGTGGTATCCTGAGCATGCTTATATCAACTTAAGATTAGTGGTGTGTTGGTAATATTTTCCCCTCATAAAAGGAAAAACCGTTGACAAAAGGGCATGTATGAAAAAAACTCATAGAAAATCTGCAAGTTTTCTCAAGCACTGCAAATTTGGGTGAAGTTAGAAACTTGGCAACCATAAATGAAATGCAAAGTTGCCCAGCTTCTCAAGTGAAGTGTAAACTTTGTACATCCCTACTCAAAATACTCAACCATACTCTGTCATGCCTGACTTCTTTATATTGGATGGTTGCTATTCCAGTCCTGTTGTCATCCAGACTAAGTAATGACATTCTGTTTCATATGAATGTTATCAGAAGCCAGCCATTCTATTGATCATTGATATGAGATAGCCACTGTCTACCCAGATCATCTAGGACATGGGTCTACAATCTTTTCTGTAATAAGAGCTACTTATGATCAATGAACATCATCCCAAGCTACTGATAGTATTAGTGTTGCAATAGTGACCACATTAGGCAAGATTACATTAGTAGCCACACCATTCAAGATTTTTGGTATACATATATTAGCCAAGGAAAAACTTCTAATTTAGTAGGCTGAGCTGGACACAGGAGAGCTACTTACAGGTAGCTGGTGAGCTACCAGTAGCTCACGAGCTACTTTTTGGAGAAGCCTGATCTGGGACCACCTTTAAAGCTCTGTGAATTGTGCATCAAGCCCTCTATGAGAAATATCCCACATTTCCTGAGGACAGACTGATTTAAAGCGTCCCCGATTCCTCTCTCTTTTTCATGGGACCGTGTTTTCCTCAGAATATCCATATTTCACAAGCAAATGGCTGTTCATTTCCCGCCCCCATCACCTCCCACAAACTGCTTTTCAAGCTACATACAATGTCTGATCGGTGTGGTATCAGGGTGCCATGGTCTGAATATCGTCTGACATAGAAATGGAGACCTAAATATTGTTTACAAAAATATTTGCCAGAAAGCATTACTAATAGAAAATTTACACCCAATAGGAAGATATTTTTGTAAATTATATTTATGACACAATATTTATATCAGATTATTTTTCTGTAGAAGTGCTTTTTACAAACCACCCCTCTGGTCACATGAGCACGACTTCAGCTCAACATTAGACTCCTCTCCAACAATTCTCAATTATCTCTATCAGTGCAGCATTTCCCTTCCTTGCTGTGCCCCTCCTCCCTCGTAATGCCCCAAGGAATGTACATGTTCTATATAAGTAAAACATAACAGCAAACCTTTAACCTGTAGCAATGATCAGTTGAGCATTATTTGCGCTCATTCTGGTTATGCACTCACTTTTAAATGTAGTTTCAAACTGGTGTTAAAAAACTGCATAAAACACTAAAAATATGGTAAAAGCACAACACTGGCAGAAAATGATGGTGTCCATTGCTTGTTTTTAGTGCCAATTGTTATGAGGCAAAATCAGAGAGGCACAGTTAGAAAGGTCCCAATGTCCTTCTTTGACTGAAAAATTAGACAAAGAACACTGCGGTTCCGTACTTTTCGCTGCTAGCTTTGGCACTTTGAGGCATTCCTGAGAAAATCCCTAAAAACGGGAGAATTCCCGTTGAACACTGCGTTCATTGCACTGCTTATTTGAATCTTATCTAAAAGGACTGTTTCCTAAAGCCTATCCATTTAATTTGCACCACTAATTGCCATGCGTGTGGCACATATGATGCAGAAACTATGAGAATGAATGAATGCTGGGGTGCAATAAACGTAACTATAGAATGCCTTTACGGCGAGTATATAGAGAATCAACCAGAAATACAACTGAGATTTCAAGAATGTTTGATGGCTATAATGGCTGTACAATTCTTCTTGCTTTCTCTTATACTGCATTTGTTTCATCACTCTTCATCTTGCAGTAGAGCCCCAATGCTTAGTTGTGAGACACACAAAGGTGTTGTAGAGAACCTGCTCTGTCTTGGATTAGGCTTCCAGGCGTGGAGTAGGAAGGAAAGTCACACACCCTACTGTGTCCTGATGTTCTACCAGAGTCATACTGGGTTCTATGGCAATCAGACAGTACATGGTGGGGAGTGTGCATGCTAGTTTTTTGGCTGGTTGTGGCTTTTTTATGGTCTGCTGGGCAGGTTTTTACGGTCCTTGATAGTGTTGATGTCGCTGATATTAACACAAACATTGCCTGCAGCAGGCTCAAATCAAAGCATTCTTCTAAATCTTCCATAAGACTTTTACAGTGGGTCTTTACCAGCTCAAAAATGTTCTTGTGACCAGATTTCGAGAACCAACATCCAGAACAGGCCAGAAATAAAAGTAGGACTAAAGCTTTATGTATCTGACATGTCCTGGTTTTTGCCTAGCCTTGTAAGTATGTGCCTATATACATACTGTGTATACACACATTTACTAAGCTATATTTAACTATGGCAGGACCTCCATCCTGAGCCCTCTGCCCTCCTCCCCACCCAGTCTCATACCTGCCAACTTGATGAACAATCTCAAAGTGTGAGGTGGGGGCGGGGCCTTGAAGGGGGCAGGAACTCGTGCCGGTAAGTTCCTGGGAGGCACGTTTGAACCCCAAGCCCCCTCCCCCCCCACAAAAAGAAAGCCTGCTTAGGCTGGTGCCGAGGTCCTGGTGTGTTTTCACACCCCTTAATGGAGGTCGGCAGTTCAAAGCCTCTCCAAAACGAGCTAGAAAACCACTTTTTGCAGTGGTTTTCAGTTCGTTTTCCCTGCCACAGTGTGATATCGCCTCCTCACCAGGAGACCCTGTGATGGGAGCTGATATTGTGTGTCACACTGTGGCACTGTGTGAGTTGGCAGGTATGCTGTCTCCCCTCTGCTGAGAACATGCAGCGAACCTCCTTCTGTGCTACCAACAGAATGAGATATGTTTCTCAATGTTTTTCAGGCTTCAGAGGCACTTGTTTTAGGAGAGTATACATTTCAATTCTGCTTTGCTAAATTGTATGACCTTTGTCCCAAAAACCGGGACATGTATTTAAAATTCAGAAACGTGTGGGACACTGGGACAGTCTACCGAAAACCGGGACTGTCAGGGGAAATCTGGGATGTCTGGTTACCTTCAAAAATGCCCAATTTGCAGACATATGGCCCTGTTTTAGTTATCTAATTCATTAATGAGGGCCACTTTAACTTTTGGTGCCCTGGCCTATTTTCTGTCCCAGTCCACCCTATGTTCAACTGCTTTTTGCTTTCAACGATTGTGTAGCATGTTTACTCAATATAGTAGGATACCACTCCCTCACCCACTGGCTGTGAATCTCCTCTGGCCGGGGCTGTGAAACATATCCCCCACCACCTTGGGGTGAGCATGGACTTTATTCGTCAGGCGGGTTCATCCATGTTTCAGAGTAGAGCTTATTCTGCCTTTCATGTCCATTTAACTTGCTGTGCCGTGTGTACATTCTGCCGCTGAGATCTCTGGGACGAAATAGTTCGACGTACGTGCTTCGAGTGTTGCACGGGCCATAGTAGATTAGAAACTCAAACTCAGGTCTAGTTTATGCTGCCAGACTGCGATGCCGTCGAAACCATAAATTCACAGGGGCAGATTTACAAGGAATGCGTCAGTTTCCTTGCGCCAGTGCCAAATGTCCTTGCGCCACCATGAATGCGCTGTATTTACAATACAGTGCTCCATGGCGCAAGGATTAACAGATGCGTCAGAAATTCTGACGCATCTGTTGGCCCAAAAGTGACGCATTGCTGGAGTTGCTCATGAAAGTGACGCAACTCCAGCAATGCGCCACAATAGATAGATGAGTCCCATTCAAAAAGCCCTGCGTCATTCCTTATGCCTGGTCTGAGCAGGCATAGGGATTTTGATGCAGTGAAGGCGTAGGGTGACGCAGTGAAATGTACTAAATTTCACTTCTCAGTTCTACATGGCTTTTTGCGTGGGAATGCCCACCCTGCATACATTATACCTGACGCAGGTATAATGTGACGCAGGGCTTTACAACGTGACGCATCTCCCTAGATGCGTCACGTAAATTGGCCGCATTGTTTGCACCCCCGTTGCGTCAAAAAAAGTGACGCAATGGCGGTGCAAGGAGGCGCAAAGGGCTTGTAAATCTGCCCCACAGTATATTTAGAGCGTTTTTTACTTTTATAAATGCGTGGAGGAGGACAGCAGCCTGCACTGAGAAGTCCTGGACCTGCGTCGAGTGATTTGTTTGGTGTTGTGTAAAAATCCCGAACAAATGCAGAAAGGAAATACTAAGAAACTTAAAGAAACAATGAGCAAAACAATATTTTGTGATAAAAAAAAACTCGGCAGGGATTTGTAGAGTCATTACCCAGCAGGACAAAATTGCAGCTTTGGCACCTTCCTGTACATTTGTACAAGTGCACGCACCTTGTGACTAATAATGATCGTACAAGTCGCCTCCCAGATTCTTACCGAAACACTACCGAATGAATCGAAGGCAGGATGAGGTGTATCCTGTCATCAACAATAGAATAACTATTTGTTACCTATTCAAACGATCAGGTAAGCGTTCCGTTTGGGACTTGCCTTTGGGTGTGTCTGTCTGCAGTAAGTATTAATCACACTGGAATTCCAAAACAAGCCCTCCATTGTTGATTTGGAGCCAGTCACAGCATCTGCAATATTTGGAACAACGTCTGACAGTCTGGATTTTATGAAAAGAAAGAATATGCCTTTAAAGAAATATACTATCTCTATAGGGAACAATAAAATGCACCAAAGTATATGCACAATGTGCCCCTGGGTAAGGAGTGTTTTTGAACAGAAAAAAGTGCAATATAATTAATTACTGTCAGAGCAAACGTTACACCTCATTGGTATCAGAATAATACCTGACTACACCTACTGGCAACTAAATAGCGACCAGTTAACCCTTACAGAGGGGATGCCACTGCGCGGCACCAAGAGTGGTGCTTTTTGTGAGAACATTTTGGTCCTTCTAAGGTTTTTTTAATTGAAATCTGCAAAATCATAAGCAGATGGTGGATTATGTGGAAAATGCTGTAAATCCATAACTACGCTGAAAATACAGTGGAAGTAGAATCCAATGATATCAGTGGCCCTAATTACATCCAGTCATACTGCTGTCACATGGACCAAATGGCAACCGAGGCACGCACGTGACTGGTAACCTCACTAATGCAAGACAGCACATGCTGCAATATGTGCATATGTCTCTCTACTATTTCACATCGCAGTGCAGAGTTGTTGATGTCAGTCGCGGCCAGTGAAACACCTTTTCTCTTGTATTGAATACATTTATCACAGCAATTGTATCGCCCAACAGAACCAATTGTTTTCTATATTACCAATACCCAGGTTCTGAGGGACACCGGGTCGCCCCATTATCCTTAATGTTGAAAAGATATCCTAACCACTCTCCAGCTCCGACACGAGGCGTGGAAAAGATCTGCAGCGCGCAAGTCACATTATGAGGAATCAAGTTGAAGAGAACACAATAAAAAAAGACTACCATTGCACATTTAGCAATTACAAAGCGTGATAGGCAGTTCCAGCAGTACTTCGTTGAACGTCCTTTGCCAACTAGTTCTTAATAATGTGATGCATAGATTTTGTAATCTCATGCATGTTCCAGGGGAAATAGGACCTCTCTTATTTTTTTTTTTTTTTTTTTATTTTTTTTTTTTGTTTAAATCTGTTTTTATTATTATTTTTGCAAAGTATACATCTTGAAGACAGGCAACATTTATCATGTAACAATAACCATACCTTGAAGCATTTGGCCAAAGTAATTAAGCGTCATCGTGAATCAGTGATAATCTGTTATACATATCAAGGACATCGCTAGCATAGGAACTAGTGGAACCTAAACAGAGTACATTACAACAGGCGTTGGTGGTATGGTATCGTGGCATGGTGTACAGAGTCTACGCAGAAATCACAGGATACATGCCTACACAGATGTTAAAACTAAAACATTAATAAACAGGGGGAGGCGAAAATTCGATAAATCCCCATCAACCGATAACAGCAGCATAGTCCGACTTTAGGATGTTCATTCCACTTCTTGTTCCCATTGTTCCCACCTCTCTCAGACCCCAGGCGTCCCATGGACAGACCCCCCACAGGCATAGAACTCAACACAACACCTCTTGAGCGTCAGATGGTACCTTGGTGTCTGCGTGGCGCTGCCCCTGCGCATTGGTGGTTTTACTCATCACTCCCCCCTCGGGTGCCTCCACTATGTTCAGGACGCCCCTCTGTGTTGTCACCCCCAGACCGCGTCAGAGACTGTAGTAGACTATCCCAGCCTGACGCCATAGGCGTCTTTCGGAGTCCCAGCGTTTCTTCCCTCAGTATAGCTATTCCCTCTGCCTTAGCCCACGCCAGGAGTGAATACTTCCATGCCCGCTTGTGTGGTGGATCCGGCGCCTTCCACCGTTTAGTAAGTAGTCGTTTGGCCACCACCATTCCCAGGTCGAGAAAGCGGGAGGAGACTTTTGTGGATGGTGTTCTGTGAAAGAGGTGCAGCAGGTAGACAGGCCATTCAAAGGGTATAATGCGGCCCGTGCATGTGTGCAACGCCTCGTGCACCGCCGCCCAGTAGGGGTGGAGTTTATGGCAGCTCCACAACATGTGTATTAACCCAGCTCCCAACTCCGCGCAACGGGGGCAGACCGTGTCTGTCCGGTGGAAGTACCTGTTGATCGCTTCGGGCGTGAGGTATGCTCTGTGGAGTATAAACAGCTGTATTTGGCGGAATCTCATATTGCGTGGGATACGTGTTGGACTTTGCAATATCTTACCCCATTCTTTATTCTCCAGTGGCCGCGCCAAATCCACCTCCCATTTGCAGCGTAGCGGTTCCAGACTTGCCGCCGCGTGTGTACGTAGGGATGCCGCAAACCACCGAATTAAGTGCCTACCTTGCCCCATAACATGAAGGTACTGTATGGTATGGTGTTGGCTGGGCTCGTCCTTCATGTCTCCCCAACTAGATGTCAAAGATGCAATCAGTGAACGATGACGAAGGAATTGCCCGGGGGCAGTCCCGACTCTTCAACTAGGGATTCATACGTCCTGAGAATGCCGTCACGATATAAGTCTCCTAGGGTCTGTATGTCCGCTTCGTGCCACTCTGCAAGCGCAATGGATGTGAGCGTGCCTGGTCCGCTGGGAGAGCCCTCTAGTGGTATGGCCGGAGCGTAAGGGATCGTATTTCTAGTAATGTATAGACTGCGGCGGTAACATTTATTGGCCACCATCATGAGTAGCGGCATTGGCGTGCGAGTTTTTGCGGCGGGATGAAAGATTTTAGTGATTTCAACCAGCGAGCGGGGAGGGAGTCGCGGACGCGGTGTCCGTCACGGCCTCTGTCGGCTAGCCAGCGGGCTATCCATTGTAATTGCGCTGCCAGGTAGTAATGCTCGAAGCACGGCGCAGCCGAGCCTCCCTGGTCGGTTGGCAAGTACAGCTTGGACAGCGCTACCCTGTGGCGTGAATTGCCCCAGAGAAAGTCCCGAAGCGACCGAGTGAGCGCGGTGAAGAAGGCCGCCGGGATGTAAACCGGCAGGTTGGCAAAGTGGTATAGGAGTCGGGGAAGGATCACCATTTTAGATAATGCCACCCTGCCCGTGACTGTCAGCGGGAGCGTGCTCCAGAATCGCATTTGGGACTTAATTGCTGTTACGGCACGGCCCAGATTACCCTCAATGAGATCCGCCGGTTGGCGATATATCTGAATTCCTAGGTAGCGGAAAGTGTCTGCTTTCCACTGCACTTGTGTACCATCCAGGGTATATCTCGGATCCTGGGTGTCAATGCTGAACGCATATAGACAGGACTTGCTGGCATTTACCCTGAGGCCCGAAAGTGCGGCGAAGTCGCGCAACACTTGCGCCAACCGGGCTGGAATGTTGTTTACATCGCGCACGTAAATCAACAGGTCGTCCGCATACAGTGATACCTGATGTGTCGCATCCCCCAGGGGGATTCCATCTCCCAGCGTCGCGCGGATTGTCGCTGCCAGGGGCTCGATTGCTAATGCAAACAGGAGGGGCGAAAGCGGGCACCCCTGCCTGGTGCCTCTGCGAGGTGGAATGGCGTCAGAGATGTATGGCCCCGTCTTGACCCTCACTGTAGGATTTTTGTATAGTAGGTCAACCATCTGGAGAAACCCCAGGCCCAGCCCGTAACGCAACAGTACTGCCGCGAGGTAGCTCCACTCCAGACAATCAAAGGCTTTTTCCAGGTCCAGCACCAGACAGCCCGCTCTAGGCCACTCCTGTATACTGTCCGACGCCACCCTGAAGAACCTCCGCAGGTTCAACGAAGTGCTACGTTTAGGCACAAAGCCATTCTGGTCACTGTGGACCAACTCAGGCACCACCGGCGCCAGGCGCTCTGCCAACACCTTGGCGAATATTTTGTAGTCCACATTGAGGAGTGCCAGGGGACGGTAGGAGCCCAAATCCTCTGGGTCCCTGTGCGGCTTAGGTAAGGACACCAGATAGGCCTCGCGCATTGAAAGGGGCAGAGTGCACTCGTCAAGGGCTGTGGGGTAAAGGGCATACAGTTTAGGCACTAGGGATTCACGATAGGTCTTATAGTATTCAGCGGGCAGGCCATCCGGTCCCGGCGCTTTCCCCGGCGCCATGGAGCCAATCGCCTCCCCGATTTCCTCCAAAGTGAGGGGACCGTCTAGTGTCTCATGGTGGACTTCTGGTACCGTGGGTAGGCGGATAGTCTCAAAAAATCTATCTAGTTCGGAGCCAGAACATTGCCCTGCGGAACGGTACAGGCGTGCATAATGGTCAGTCATTGCTTTGTGGATCTCGCGTTGCGTATATACTAGAGCCCCCTCAGTTGTGCGTATCGCCCGATTGGGGTGTGCTTACACTCCTGCGTGAGTAGCCAGACTAACAAACGACCCGCCCTGTCAGCTTTGGCGTGAGTGCGAGCCGTATGGGCTACATAATTATGGCAACGCAGGCGTTCCATAAGTTCCGCATGTTTCGTCCGAAGATCCATCAGACAAGCTGAATGACGGCCACCGCCTTCGCCCTCCCTTTCGAATTGAAGTAATTGCGATTCAAGACGGGTAAGTGACAGCGCCAGGTTTTTGCGTATATTCCACGTGGCACCGAGGCAATGACCCTTAATAGCCGTTTTATGGGCATCCCATTCCACGGACGTATTACTCGCCGTCCCTTCATTTAGTTCGAAATATTCCGAGATTGCCAACTGCAGAGATGCACGGAATTCCTGATCCTCTAGTGCAGCTGATTGGAGCGCTAAGTAGGGACCGGAGGGCGATCGGGCTCCCAGTTCAGCCGTAGCCTCAGGGGATTATGATCAGAGTGTGTCCGCCCTAAATATTCCGCGTCCTCTATCAATGAGGTTAGCGCTTGAGAGCCCACCACCCTGTCCAGCCGCACGTGAAGGTCGTGTACTGCAGAGTAATAAGAGTAGATACGATCATTAGGGTGTAGACGCCGCCACAAATCCGATAGCGCCCAGTGTGATAGCCAGTCTGCAAGAGCTTGCGCGTTGGAGGTCGCCGGAGTCGTACGGAGGGGTGGGAAGGATCTATCCAGATGCACGTCTAACACCGAATTGAAGTCACCGCCCAACAGCCAGGGAGTCCGGCATAAGGGGCCAGCGTTGTGGACAATTGTGCTAGATATGCAGGTTGGTCAGTGTTCGGAGCGTAAATGGAGCCCAGCAGGATTTGTTGACCATTAAGTGTCCCACGTGCCAGGGTGTACCTGCCTGCAGGATCTATCACGGTGCCCGTACACTTGAACAGGGTGCCCGCCCTCACCCAAATTAGTGTACCCCGCGCGTGTGCTGAGTATGTCGTGCCATATAGTTGACCCCTCCAGCGCCTACGCAGTCTGTCTAATTCCGACTGTGTCATGTGTGTTTCCTGCAGGAGGGCGATTGCAGCGGAGTGTCTTTGAAGATATGCAAATATGGAGTAGCGGCGCGCGGGTGTGTACATGCCGCGTATGTTCCACGTGATTATATCAGTTCGCGCCATTTTGGATAAATAGATGCAGTGGTGAGGCCGGGGCGCGCCTGGGTGGCGCGGGGAACAAGGACAGGTCATGTCAGGTCGGTGTGCTGCAACTGAAAACATAACTAGGAAACCAGAAAACAGTGTAACATCTGGGGCGGTCATTTCTCAATGGCCGTCCAAACCACTAACCAGGAAGTAGCGTGAACTAGGACAGTGGGGTGCCTGTTGGGGTGTGCGCACTAGCAATATCCTATTGTGGCCGTCCCCCTTGCTCCTACCCGTGTAATATGTCATCCAAGTGTTCACTAGTGTCTTCGCGTGGGCCCAGCAGATTGTGAATTGAACCGGTGCGTTGGGTGGGTGTGCCATTTCTCCCCCTCCACCCACGCCCCCATGTGGGATAAAGTACGGAACCCGACCAGTAGTGGGAACGCTATTGCTACCCCGGCACCACAGAAGCCACCCAGTGCATCCAGTACAGTAGGTTTACCCTACCCCGTAACTACAACTGAAACAGAGAAGTTATCAGGCAGTAGGTTACTTGCGTGAGCTGTCCAGGTAGATGGCTCGCACAATAGTGTTCGATCAGATAATGTCATCCGCCGTTTGCGGGGTTACCACTGGGAAATAGGACCTCTCTTATACAAGGGGCCCTACGTTTTCACGGAAGAGGCTCCATCCCACTTCTCCAAGCAGATTTATCCAATGTGTTTTTTCTTATCAAACTTCTAGGCATTTGGAACTGCTCAATTTCAAATCTTTCTTGTTCCCAGCACACTTGAAAACCCCCTCCTCTTCCGTGTACCTCTTTTTCAATTGTCTGTGAGTATGGGACCACAACAGGGTTTTTGCTACTATAATTACTTCTTGTAATCTCTTTATGTGTGTAGGAAAGTGCAATATTAAGTGGTATGGCTGGGTAGCCTTACGATGTAATATCACAATGCCCCAAAGAAAAGTCTTTGGATTCACACTAATAAATCCTTAGCTCTGTCCTGGTAGAGTGCAAATAGCAGTTTACTAGAGGAACATATTAAGGATTTCAGAGTACCAACATGGATGGTAAGTAATTGGCATGACTCGAGAAATCTGACACCAATTTGTAAAAACAGAGTATATTTTATCTTAATTTAGACACCAAAATGAACAGAATAGCTCACATATAACCAGAATTATAGATGTTTGAAGCAATATTAAATCAGTGCAGTAAAATACATAGACAAAATAACATTGCGGCCAATGGCATAATCCACTAGTGACAATCAGTCACTTGCAGGTTGAGTTACTTGGAAACCTTACAGGGGTAAGGTCAGATGGGCCCCAGGACCAGGCCACAACATCAAATCAATTTTTCCTAGCCCGTGGAGTCCGGGTGCAGATTTGTTCTGGCTGTCAATGCTGCTGCAAGAAACAAAATGCAGAAACACATCAGGTACGCAGTTGCTGCCATTGGATGATGGTTGCACGGTGTTCTCTGTAGATGCAGCATCGAATGTAGGGGTTGGTTATGGATTGGCGACCAACAAGCCTTGGCAGAGGTAACCACAGCAAAAAGCTTCTGAAACTTCACAGGGTCCGGGAGAGTAACGCAGCAGCCTGAAACTTCATGGCAACTGAGACTACCACTCCCACAATGTACCCGGCCACCTGATTTGGCAGAATTCAACTTTAGGTGTACAGTCAGGCTGCCCACCCTAGTGGTGTGGCCAGCCTTTCAGGAGGTATAGACCTCCTGTATACCTAATTTCCTGCCTTGCCGGGGTGCAAATGTGCCTGGGGGAGGGGTTGTTTCCTCCACTGGGAGTCAGCCCTGATGCATATCAGAGGAGGTGTAGCATTTGAAGCTCATCGCCTTGAGGTGCCACTTCACTAACCTGCTTGGGAGGAACGTGGTGTGATCTCCTTCCTGTCCAAGCCTTTGTCCCTGACTCCTGGGAGTGATAACACTGCCTGCCAGGTCAGAATCCTGTCTTGGCGGCAGCAGGTGCGGTAAAGCACAGGCTAGTCAGCCAGAGCACAGTACAGCTAAGGCAACCAGGTGGGCAAACTCTAAAGTGCCACCTGGGTGCATGTCACATCATCCAGGGCACGAGAATCATGTCAGGGGTGAGAAAGCATGTTGTTTAATACCAAACATGACATATTTTAGTGATACCATAATGGAGCTGCCAATCTCGAGAGTGCCCTATTGGCAGCCCATGCTATCCTATGGGCTGCTAACACTGATAGTAGTTTCCAATTGGCAACGCCACTATAGGGACACATAGGCTTACACCTTTAATACACTGCACCCTGCCTCCGGGGCTGAGGAGGCCTTCCTTATGGGTGCCTTACATATATTAAAGGCAGTGCAGGTGACTGTGCCAGACATGGTGAGGGCACAGTCGAGTTCCAGAAGTTTGCACTGCTCCTGCAGTTTGCAATGGCAGGCCTGCTGTCAGCAGTTTGCTAGGGTCACCCAATGTGGCACAACATCGTGCTAAAGCCCTGGGGAATTCTTTACCATCAATGCCCTGGGTACCCCTTTTACCATATACTAGGGGCTTACAAAGGGGTAAAGTCTTTGCCAATTTGGGATTACCAAGGCGAACATAACAGTTGTAGGAAAGAGCACAGACACTGGGTTCTGGGCAACAGACTCCTGTGCACTTTCAGAGTCATAACCATCAGCATTTAGAGGAAAATGTGGGGTGACCAAACAAACAAGCATTTACAATGCAATAGGTCTCGCATTTACGCAAGTTTAAGCTATTGGCATTGTAAATGACAATGCCTTTTATTTATGTTTTAAAAACCAAAACTTAAATAAAAGGCATTGTCATTTACAATGCCCATATCTCAGACTTGCGTATATGCGAGACCTATTGCATTGCAAATGCTTGTTTCGAGTTGGGTGAGCCGCGTGTCTCTCTGCCGTCATTATTTAGCATCTACATAAAAAAATAAAAAAATGAGTTGGGTGAGCCGCGCGCTGAGAGACGCGTGGCCACCATTATTTAGCATATACATTTTTTTTAAAGCAGTGGCATAGCCAATAGGTAGGCACCAGGGACAACGGGAGGGAGGGCGGGGTAAGGTAGGCATCACAGACAATGGGAGGTAGGGCGGGGGTAAAGAAGGCACCACGGACAATGGGAGAGAGAGCGGGGTAAAGAAGGCACCACGGACAACGGGAGGGAGGGAGAGCAGGGGTAAAGAAGGCACGGACAACGGGAGGGAGGGCAGGGGTAAAGAAAGCACAGACAACAGGAGGGAGCACAGGGGTGTAAAGAAGGCACAGACAACGGGAGGGAAGGCGGGGTTGTAAAGAAGGTACCACGGACTGAATGTAAGCAAAGCATGTTGTGCCTGCAGGAAAATAAACTCGATAAAGAAAATAGTGCTTACAGGCTAAATAACAGGTACCGTGTAACAACCGAAGTTGAAGGGCCAGTCGCCATGGGAGGTTACAAATAAAGACAAGGCGGTACTAAGGAGGGGCTAACAAGCCTATTTATGAATCAGAAGCCAGCATTTAGGAAGAACAATGACACAAGCCAATGGCAAATATGGGCGGAGAGTGGGCGGGGCTTCCATTCCCTACTCCACTACAACAAGTTTTGCAGAGCAGCGCATGCGCCCTGACTCTAGGCTCGACCTAAAAGGGGCACTTTCCTACAATGCATAAACAACTCAAGTTGGTACAAGTGATACAAAATGGTCACTTACCACGACCAAGGCATGGCACAGGATGTTATTGGCTGGGCACTTGATGCAATGCCCATAACGGATTGCTGATATGTATGGCACATGAGATGCTGATTACAGCACTCAGGTTGGCTGGCCACATTACATGCTTGTCAGAGCTTTAAGTGGGCTGGGTCTCAGACCCAGCATTTATTAAAAACAGACATTGAAACAGGTCCCTATTGGGCCCTATGTTCATCTGCAGTTTACTGGCAAAAACACTGAATGATTTCTAAACAAGGAATGTAAAAAAAACTATAAATTAATCCATGTCAGCGATTTAGTTCCTGTGAATATTCCACATGGTTTACCTAATCTTGTGCTTCCTAAGAGTGTTAGCTATTTCCAGGATGTTGTCTTTCTGTATGTTTTTTCCATGCAGCATTTCACTCTTGTATTGCGTATACTTTGAATTGAAGTCTCCTCCAGGTGTTTATAATTGTCCACATGGAGAGCTCTGGAGTTGTGACTGAAGGCGGTGCAAGTCTCTCACACAGCCTGTCAGCCTGGGTGCTGCTTCCACTGGTGCCATGGTGCAGTGGCACCAGGGCCCAAAGGGGTCAACTCAACCATGATATTGCTGTAATTTACATTTTAAATAGCGGCCATTGGGCCTATTTCCTTCCTTGCACCAAGGCCCACAATAAACTGGCTATGCCACTGCCTGTCAGTGAGTGAAAAAGGTGTTCAGAATACTTGGGCATCAAATCCTTTGCCTCCCTGTAGAGTACACAGAGCAATGGTCATGTGTGCCAGTTGCAGTTGTGAATATACTGAAATGTGTATGAAGGAGCTACACAGGTGTCAACATATTGACAAGGCGAAAGTAAGACTCCTCTAAAATGGGCACATACGATAAACATGTACGTGCTCAGAAGAGCTGTATGCTTAACATAACCAAGGCAAGGATAATAATCTGTTAGGACACATGAGATTCTGAAGACATGGCTGTGACAGACTGAGCATGGTGACTGGGCACATGAGATGCCCATGTAATTAAAAATATATGGATATCAGGGTCAGCCTTAACCATGAGCAGCTGTGTGTCTGCCCTGGGCAGCAAGGCACAGAGGACACATAAAGTTTCAGAAAAAATCAGAGCTGGGCTGACTGAACAAAATGAGAACTGCAAAATCTGTACTATGCTGCTATACTATCTGAAACAATGAAAGTAGCTTAAGTTTTCTTTCACCGCATTGTCTCTTTTTACCCTGAAATGTCATTCACTACTTTTAATGAAAGTGGAAGATGCCTGGGAGGAGATTCTAGAGGAGCTGGAGGGTGCCTCATGTAAATTAGAAAGAGCAACCGTCTCTGGGATATAAGAAAAGTATTGAGTTTATATGCAGGGGAGAAGACAGAAGGGCAACACTGGTAGGCTGATGGGGCGTGGCTTGGCCAGCAGCGATGGCGGACGCGTGAGCAGAGCGCTCCGCATCAGCCTCGCGTTTCTCCTGCCGAAAACGAGTAGCCGAGGCTGAATTTCGGGCCGTTGAGCCCCTTGAAGAGCCGGGCACCGGCGGCGAGACCCGACAGTGGTGGGGAGACGACCTGGCCGAGATCCGGCCGAGACGAAGAAGCCGACCTGTGACGCCGAGACGACCCAACATGGCGCCGGAGAGGACGAGACCGTGAGCGGCGGCGTTCGGCGGTCCCTGAGGGCTGACTCAGGAGCGCGGACCGCGCTGCGGGTGCCGCTGCATCGGAGCGTCGACCTCTGGGTGGCGGCCACGAATTAGCGGGCAGAGGAGTTGACGAGGGCGGCCGATCCCTGAGTCGCCCCCCCCCTGACGACGCGAGGAGGATTTCCCATCAGTGAGGAGCGCTATCATAGAGTGGTGGCTGGAGGCGGGTGCCCTGTGATTTGCCCTCCGCGAACGGGCCTGCACACTCACGGGAGATCCCGGAGGTCCTAGCAGGGGGGCTGAGATCCTGGCTTGATCTTGCTGCCTGCATGGGAGGCCTGCTGGTGGAGCACGAGAGGACGGCTCATTGGAGGTACGGAGGGCAGCCCGAGACAAGGTGCTGAACGTCCCCTGCTCCCGGCCCCGGAAAGAGGTGACGGCCTGCGGGCTGGATTTCCCCGGGGGGCCGTCTCCACTGTATACAAACCCATCCGGGAAGCCTACGCTGGCGTGGAACTTGTAAGCTGGGAGCCCCCTGGGAGTGAAAAGATGCAGGACTGAGGTGGTGGGGCCTGGGGGCGGCCGCCTGATCCTCTAGTGGGGCCTCGAGATCGTTGCAGGACCTGCATTAACACCTGCTCTGAGCTGCCACCTAGGAGGGGCCCCGAATGCGCCTACGCACATCTAACGGCGGGATGCCCGACTCGCCATGAGGATGCACAGCTGCGTGCATGGGAGGCACTGGTCCTGCTGGTGAGGGGCACGAAAGGGACCCTGCCTGTACCCCGTAATCGCTGGTGAAGGTGTGTGGAGCGACCTTACGCGGGCCCACTACTCACCGTCGGCGAGGGAGGTGAGCTTGGAGAAGAGGGCAGGCAGTGAGCTGCTCCCCGGCCTCTACTGCAGCGCTGTGACGCCTGCGCCCAGCCCTCAGCTGCAAGAGGCACAGTGACGACCTCCGTTCTACTGGAGTAAGGGCTGGTGCCGATCATGTGGGGCGCTTGGTGAGGCACGAGAGGAGTAGTACCAGGAGCGGGAAGTCTCCTCGTAGCCATGGGAAAGCCCAGGGGTCGCCAGGCGGGGGCTTCCCAGGACCAAGAAGAAGAAGCGCAGGATCCAGCGTGAAGTGCCTTGGACGACCCCGTGCAGAGGCAACTACAAGAGATCCTAGCTGCCATAGCCGACACGAAGGCGACTCTTCATCAAGACATTAGCACGGTTGCGGTGGGGCTTGGTTTATTGCGAGACGAGCACAAGAAACTCTCCGAGAGGGTCAAGAAAGCAGAACTCAACATTGCGGAAATAGCGCCAGCACATAAAAATGTAGAGCAGCAGGTACAGGCCTTAACGGACAGGGTGGAGATGTTGGAACGCAGAGCCGAAGATGCAGAGGGTCGCAATCGGAGGAACAACGTAAGGGTCGTGGGTCTGCCGGAGGGGTCGGAAGGAAGAGATATGGTGTCCTTCCTGGAGAAGTGGTTCAGAGACGTAGTGGCCCCGGAAGGACTTACAGCCTTTTATACACTTGAGAGGGCCCACAGAGTGCCGGCCCGTCCTTTGGCCCCAGGGAGGCTCCCGAGACCGGTGGTGGCCCGTCTGCTCCACTTCCGAGACATGGACTTATTGCTACAAAAGGCAAGAATGGATGGCCCCTTCGCGGTGGACAATGCCAAAGTCACGCTATTTCCAGACTACACGATGGAGGTGCAGAGGAAGCGTGCCTCTTACATGGCGGTCAAGAGGGCTCTGCGGGACGAGGGACTTCAATATTCCCTGATGTTTCCAGCCCGATTGCGTATTATCCTAGATGGGAACACTCATTACGTGGACTCTCCACAAGAAGCGTGGGACTGGCTGGAGAACTACAGGAAGGAAGCCCCGAGAGGGGAGGCGCTGGGAGAGGTGCGGGAACGAGTACCCAATAAAGCTATGCAACCGCGTCGGCGCACACGCAACAGAACCCAGAAGAAACCCACGACCACTCAGATGGCCCGCGAACGGGCAGCGGCACTGCAGGCGGTGATGGAGTTGGCGCAGGTTCACGCTCATACATCTGAGGAGGAGAAGGGCACTGCCACTGACGGCTCGGCCGGGCCCGAATCAGACTCATCCCTAACTGGCGAAGAGCAGATGCCTGTGGTGACACCACAGACGGCGGATACCATTGCTTGACGTAGATGACTGCAAGACGGGAGTGGATTGGGCAAGTACGAACTGGTGCGGCTGATGAGAATTTGGTGATGGCCCCGGACTGGCATTGAAGATTTGGGGCTGATGCTTAACTATAGGAGCTCTTGAGCCAGTTGCAGTCCCCAATGCCTCTGAATTCGTCAGAGGGTTTTTTGAGTGTGTCGTTTATTTAGTTTGGATGGGTACTAGTTTTATGGTAGCTGTCCTGGGGTGGGGGAGTTGGGATTGTTTAGTAGATTTAGGGGTTATTTGGGCCAGGCATGTCACTACTCTAGGATGTAGGTGCGTTTTTCAGATGCTGATAGGATGGGTTTTACCAGTGACTTGAGGTGTCTATCCTGGAATGTGCGGGGTATGCACTCTATGTGGCGCAGGCAGAAACTCCATGCGTATTTGGTGCGGAGGGGTGTTCATATCGCCTTCCTACAGGAGACACATTTGCAGGCGCAGGAGGGGGCAGCGTTACAGAGACGCTGGCGGGGGCAATTATATTATACAACCTATTCAGCCTTTGCACGGTGAGTGTTAATTTGGGTCCGAGCGGGAGTGCCTTTCCAGTGTGGAACACAGTTTATTGATCCAGAGGGCAGATTTGTGGTGGCCCATGGGAAACTGGATGGGCGTGATATTACCCTGGGTAGCATCTACGCTCCCAATACAGAGCAACCAGCTTTTTTTGCGCAGCTGTCCACAAAACTAGCACCATACCTTACTGGGTGGTCTTATTGGGTGGAGATTTTAATTGCATAACTGATATGACGTTGGATTGTTCCCACCCTCCGCTCCCTAATGCTCCCACGCATAGGATTGCGGAAGCCCGGCGACAGTGGCAAGCCAGGTGGGGCTTAGTGGACACCTGGAGGGCCCACCACCCGGTTGACCGGGACTATTCCTATTATTCGGCGCTGCATGACCTATATGTTCGCCTGGATGCGTTGCTGTGTACTCCGGATATACATGCCGGGGTGCACGATAGCGAATATCTGGCCAGGACGCTATCTGATCATAATCCGGTATTGCTCCGGCTGCGTTGGTCACGGTTCCGGGCTCGGATTCCTACCTGGCGACTCCGCCCGGAGGTACTAGAGGACCCGGTGTTTAGAGAAGCGGTGAGCACGGCCATCACCCAATATTTTGAAGATAATGAGGGAACTGCCTCCACACCGGCTGTAGAATGGGACGCCTTTAAGGTGGTACTGCGCGGGAGGTGCATAGCTGAGATGGTGGGAGTTCGCAGAGCGCTCCTGGAAGAAGTGAGGGAGGCTGAAACACACTTACGGGAGGTTGAGAAAGATCGCCCTAATAGACCAGATAAACAGCGAGACTTGGAGGAGGCACGGGAAGTTGTGGCAGGGAAGGTGGAGCGTCTACGATGCTTTGATCACAAAGCGTATATAGCGCGATCACATGTTGAGGGAGACAAGTCAGGCGCCCTGCTGGCCTGGCTGGCTAACCCATCGCGCAGGGGCTCGCCAATATTAGAAATTTGCGATGCCCGGGGGGACGCTTGCTTTACTCAAGAGGGTATAAACGAATTGTTTTATGACTACTACAGGGACCTATACAGGAGCAAGACTATTAGGACGGGGGACGACTTAGAGGGATTCACACGTGAGCTTCAACTCCCACAACTGGAGGATGATACAGCTGCGACACTGGGAGGGGACATTGAGTTACGGGAAGTACGAGCTGCTATTAAAAATATGGCGCGGAACAAAACGCCAGGAACAGACGGACTCCCGATTGAGCTTTATGTCACTTACACCGAGCAGTTAGCGCCGCGATTAGTGAATTTGTACAATAAGGCGAAGCACTTAGGTCACCTTCCTGTGACCACAAGAGAGGTGGTTATTATTCCGCTCCTGAAACCGGGTAAGTCGGCATGGGACAGAACGGCATATCGACCGCTGTCCATGCTTAATACGGATTATAAGATATTAAGCCGTATCCTGGCCACCCGGCTATTGCCCTATATGTCGACCCTAATTCATCGCAACCAATCTGGCTTTATTCCTACTAGGAGTACGGCCTTCAATATACGGCGCTTATTGCAAATACTTGAAGAGGACACTTATCCCAGGACCACTGCTGCGGTATTTGCCGTTGATATAGAGAAGGCGTTCGACAGTCTGGAATGGCCTTACCTCTTCCATGTCATGACCCGGTTTGGGCTGGGGGAGAATTTCATAGCATGGACAGCTTTACTTTATAAGTCTTCTACGGCCCGGGTCAGGACGGGAGCGGTGGTATCAGATGCTTGCGAGGTCACCCGGGGCACGAGACAGGGATGCCCGCTCTCCCCCCTGTTGTTTGCGTTGGCGATGGAACCGTTAGCGGCAAAGGCTAGAACGGGGAGGTATTTTCGAGGGCTGCAAGTGCAGGATCAAATACATCATATAGCCCTATATGCGGATGACTTACTAATGTTCCTCGATGATACAGAGGGGGAATATTGGGAGCAAAGGCGGTACTGCGTGAACTGGGGGAGATGTCTGGCCTTCGGGTTAACTGGGCTAAATCCTGCTTGTTCCCCACGGACGGAAATAGGAGTGGTCTACAAGAAGTAGCAGGAGTGAGGTGGGAATGCAGATGCCTCCCCTATCTAGGCGTCCAGATATATCACTCCAGAGCGGATATATTGGAGGGTAACATCGTAAGAGCGATTCGTGGCTTGGCGAGCAGCATTGACTTTTGGGGAACGTTGCCATTGTCGGTTGCTGGGCGGGTGTCTTTACTCAAAATGGTGGCCCTCCCCCGCCTACTGTATTATTTCGGAACTCTACCAATATGGATACCAGGGCGGATATGTAAACAGCTTGCATCCATGTCCACAGGATTTTTATGGGGCACTGGGAGGCGAAGGGTTGCCCTGAAGGTGATGATGCGCCCACGATCGGAGGGAGGCTGGGCGGTGCCCGACTTCGAAACCTATTACCTAGCTGCGCAATTGCAATGGTTGACACAGAAAGTGGCAATGAGTCTACGAGGTACGGAGGGGTAAAGAGGGGGTGCCCCGGCATTACGACAGCTCTCTCAAATAGTATTGGACCTCCCTGTACGGCCGGGGATTTTAACAGAGGAGCTCAGGACAGCAAGGCAATGCTGGAAGCGGAGTCTTAGGAGGGCGGGCCTGAAGGTGCCGTATGCCCCTGAGATACCACTCTCTATGTGTGAGGCATTGCCTCACGGGGGATCTTGGCGGGAGTTGAATGACTGGAATGAGAGGGGATTGTCTGTTATAGGGGATTTATATGACGATGGGATTATGCTGCCTTTTGATACTCTACAGGAGAGGTTTGACTTGAGAGGCGGGGACTTTTTGCTTCATGCGGCGCTCACTGCTGCTATCCGAGCCCACTGGAAGGAGGGACAGGCGGAACCTAGGGTTTCGAAGGGATGCCAATACGTAGTGACTGCAGCAGGGACGTTTAGGGCGGTTACATGCCTCTATCAGCGTATGACACTTGAGAAGTTGCCCCCCTTAGATACGCTCAGGCAAAAATGGGAAGTAGATGTGGGGAAAGGGCATGGGCTGAGATAGTAGAACGAGCGTGGAAGAGCACAAGGAATGCTCGCTTCCAGTTGATTCACTTTTATATTTTGCACCAGGTTTACCTCACACCGGCGAAAATCAAAACATACTTCAACACGGACTCAGACGAATGCCCAAGGTGTAGAGGGGAGGGGCAGATTTCCCTCACATGATTTGGGGATGCCCACTTCTTACTGACTATTGGGATGAAGTAATTACAACATTGGAGGAGGTGACTGATAGAGAGCTGGAACGGGCGCTAGGAACTTGCATATTGCATTGGTTTCCACATACAGCTAGAACCAAGATTACCAGCAAGTTTATAGACATGGGGTTGGTGGTAGCCAGAGAGAAATCACATTGCATTGGAAGGCGAGAGGACCCCGAGTCTAATTAGATGGAAGAGAGAGTTCGCCAAATGGGCAGAATGTGATGGATTAGCGCGACTACAGCTAGCGAGGAGAGCGGGGAGTGAGAGACCACTTGAGGCAGCCAGAGCGTGGGAAAACTTGGTGGGATTATTAAAGGACCCGGAGGATGGGAGGGACAGCGATGCAGAACCGGGAGCCCCGGGCGTAGTCTAGGCTCTTTGTACTGCGCGAGGGCGACTGCCCGATCACATTCGACAGGTGTTAGTAGAGTGTAACTGGAGGGAAAGTCTGTATAACCTGTATTAACTGAGTGCTGGAACCAGCTGACAGCGCACAATCATTAGTTAGTGCTGAGCATAAAGAGACACTGGAGGTGACATGCCTGGAGGGTGGGGGGAGGGAATAGGTAGTTTAAGGATTAGAATTATTGGGACAAGCAACAGAGCTATATATGGAACATACTGCGAACTGGAAATGGCACTACTAATCGCAAGACTGTCGCATATCAAACATTCATTGGAGATGAACATTGAGTTGATGCCACAATTGATAAGTGAATGACTGAGACTTATAAGGGGAGGAGTATATTGATAAATGATGTATGCAAGGTGATTACTTTGTTCTATAAACCTAATAAAGTTTGTTTAAAAAAAAAACACTGGTAGGCTGATAAACTCTTACGTTGTCAGGACATCAACCTATGAAGCGCTTATCCTTTCATCCTCGCCAATCTGGCTGTGTTATGAACCATGCCCTGATAAAAGCACAGCTTATTGGTGCTGGTCTGCTTTTGGGAGCCTCTGGAACACGAGGGGGGCTTGGGGCGTGAACACCTGCTCAAAATGTTGGCCTCTTTTAGCCTAGCGGGAGTAGGTGTAATCTGGGCCTAATGAATATTGTACAGGTTCTGCTAAGATGGCCTACCTTGATTGCTCTTCCACTTATTTTCTTGTTCATGAGATGTATTTCTACAGCAGTAGGCAGCATCCCTGCCTTTACAAAGGTGCATGACAACTGCTCATGTCACCAATTCCCATTCCTGTCCATTTGGCATCATTTACTCATTTGACAGACATTCTGCCATGTGCGGGTTGCCATATGGATTATTGTACCTTCTCTGATTACTCTCCTTTTTTGGGACGTACACTATGCCTCTGTGTCTACGCTGTTGTTGAATAGCTGCCTATATATTTTAGTCTTAACTATAATTATAATTTGTGCACCTATTTCTCACACCTCCTCCTCTGTCACTCTGCTAAGTGCCCTTAGGTAAGATAAGAGCTGTCACTCACATAAGACATCAAAATGCTTTGTATATTGGACGACAACAAATACAACACCTTTCTAACCATGCACAGACCCCAGTGTAGGAGGCTACCTGTATGAAAATGTACTTTGGCGCTCCACATAGGGGTATTAAGCTCTACATAAATGCTACAGTACAGCAGTCTTTGTGATTCCTGCCATTTGAAAGAAAATCCTATCAGAAGTTTGCAAGTAGACCAAATTCTGTGATTCATAATCACAGACTGCTACACATTCACAATGTACAGAAGGGCAGGGCTAAACACAGCAGTGGGAAAGACTTACATTAAGACACGCCCAAACCAGACAAATATGCAAGCTTTGGAAAAATTGACTAATACAGAGGCAGTAAAAATCTGAGCAGTGCAGATAAAATGTTGATAATAATTAGGGGATAGAATGTAGCCTTAGGGCTAGGGCGGTCAACCTCAAAGCTGGGGAACCGGCTTCCAGTCTCGGCAACGACGCTCAACATCCTGTGATTCTGTGCAAATCACTTCATCTCCCCGTGGCTACCAAAAATGAATGTGCCCATCTGTAAAACGAAACTGGTGCTCATGTAAAGCGCTCTGATAACCGATGTCTCGGGTCTAGTTCGCACAAAATAAAAAAATCTCTTCAACTGGGCAGACTTGGAGATTTTAATAATTAATAACTAAAAGTAAATGGGGTTTGTCTCTTAACAATGTAGCCTCATTTTAAGGCCTTATTTAGTGATTTTTTCGGCCACGAAAGTTCATCTCAAACGTGGCAGATATATCCCGGCCATCGTATTACAAGGTCATTATGGCCTAATGGCACTTGCAATGTGGCGAACGGGACATCTGTCCAGTTCCGCAGTATCTCATCCATCAAACTGAATAAGGCGGAGAGTTCCTTCATGGAGCGGGAGACTGGGGGCTTCCTTGTGGTGCCTGACTGAACACTTGCTCCACCATTTTATCGCCTTTCGCCCTGCCTGCTTGCTCACTCTGAGACAGAGAGAGAGAGAGAGAGAGAGAACTAGTGATCTGCACAGCTAGGGCAGCCGGCTGGACTGCAGGATATCCAGGGCCGTATCGGCACCGGGTGGGGGCCGGTTTTGGGCCCCTGGGGGGCCGGTTTTGCAGCATAGCTGCAATATCGCCCCCTGTAACAAAATCGGCCTAAACCGGCCCTGGCAAACAGCTCGGCCGCACCCCCAAACCTCTGGGGGGCCGGCGGAGCACCTTGCCAGGGCCGGTTTTGGTTCCCAGTCCGGCCCTGAGGATATCCCTGCCATTCTGGCATAAACCTTTTGGGGCAGATTTACAATCCCCTTGCGCCACTTTTGCGTCACTTTTAACATGGGAAAAGTGGCGCAAGGGGCTTGTAAATCTGCCCCTTTGTATTTAGACCTGGCACTAAGGCCGTGCCTGCCTTGAACCAGTCCACTTCAGACCTGACCTCTCCAGCACCTCACCAGACAGGGAACTGTAAGCAAGATAATGAAGCAGAGCTCAGACAGCCACTGTTTGCCACGCTTCAGCTCGTGCCTGCTACTGACACCCTGAATTCCTATTTGGATGTAGCAGCTGAGCTGATGAGATACGGTAAAGTGTTAGCATTCATGCTATTATTCTTTCCCACTCCATGATTCACACTGAGACTCTACTTCTCTGAGAAAGGAAACAAACCTTTGTCTTTTGGGTGAGCTTGAAAATCTGCACATCAAATTATGGGATTACTCATCGAGTACTTCTTCCTTGTTAGGGAGCTGTTGACAAATGTATGTACAGTTCCTCCCAGTAGATCTTGCATGGTAATGTATTCAAAAGAGATCACATGGGTCTGCAAATACACCATTAGTGTAGGAGCCTCTATAAATGAGAAATAAAGGAATGTACATATATTGGGGAACTACCTATGCTTGGCTCTCCTTTATCAGCACTCATCCTAAAACAGAGCCGAAACTAGTGAGTAATGATAAAGAGATCGGGTTCATGCCTATACTGCGGACCACACAAGAGGCTGCAAGTGACAACGTATTTGGGGTTATTGGAGGGGGTGGATAAGGCAGAGAAATGGTTCAGAGGAAGGCGGGGAGGCATCCTATGTTTCAGTTCTGAACTGCACCATCACCCTAGATCCAAGTAGGGGAAAATTACCCAGCGTCCTTTGGTCCTGAATTACAAACTTCACTACTCACTAATAAAATCCCCACAGCACTCTCGAAAGTAAGTGGCTTAACACATTTGTTGGGAGGGAAAAATCCCTCACATGGCAATGGACGTGTATCGCCTGCCCTGAGTGCCCTGGCTGCAGTGATACCTGGATGGTTGGTAATAATTTTTGGTCATAAGTGAACACGGAAAATGCTTGTGTGCTATTACCTAGGTCTGTCTTATGAACTCTGGTGTGCTTAGATGGGGAGGGGCACCCATAGTGCTACTCTCAAGTGGTGGAAAGCTACTGCCTTCACCAGTAGCTAAGTAGCATGAGCCCAGTGGTGGCAGCATACCGCGGTTTTTATTTTTTTAGTGATCAGTAGTGTGAACAAGCTCGGCAGTTCGGGCTGGACTGTTCCCATGAGGCACAGGGTCAGACTGATTTGCATATGGCCATGTCTGAACTGGGGTGGCGGAGTGAGCTAAAGAATGATGATGGATTAAACCCAGATCAGTTGACTGGGGGTGAGTGCTTGCAATGTTCAACACTCCGTCCATCATCCCCTTTGGTTTTGCTTTTTACCTGTGTCACAGCAGTGATGCCACCTGACCCACTTTGGTAAAGTTCCACTGCAGTGTACTTGACCCACCCTTGATCTTCATTGGATTGTGTGCAGCACTGGGAAGTCTGAGTGCATGTGAAAATATACATCAGGCAATAGTGCACATTGTTGCATTTGCTTGTGGGGATACATGTGTGCCATTGAGAAGGTATAGTGCATCAGGAAATAGTGTGCATTGTTGCATGTACGTGTGGGAATATATGTGGGCCTGTGAGCTGGTACCGCATGTTGGAGATAAGGCACAGTGTTCCCTGAGCGGGCTGGGATGTATGCATGCATATGCGAGGGTGCAATACATTAGAGGCTGCACATGTGTATGTGTGTGTACAGGGGTGTGTGTGTTTGTATGTTTGTGTGCTTGCAGTGGACACAGCATATGGAAGACACTAGGCACAATTTTGGGAGGCCCATGGCTTGATGGAGGAACAGAGAGAGGTAGAGGTTTCTCCCAGACAGATTTATATGGACACTAAAAGAGAACTGAGTTTTTGTATTGATTATATCAAGGAATACTGAGTGGACAATCAGCTCTTTGTAGGTTTTTCTATAGCAAAGAAGGGTAAGACAGTGCAAAAATTTACCATCTCCAAATTGATTGGTCTCTGCATCAAAATTGTCTATGCACTGGCTAGGAAGCAGATTCTAGAAGGTTTACTGACTCACTCCACAAGGGCAAAAGCCAGCCGCGGCCGCTGCAGGTAGGAGCGGTGGGGCCGGCTGGGGGGGATTTCAAGAGACGACCACAAGGGAAAATTAAATAAATAATACATTTTTCCTCGTGGTCGTTTTCGAAATCCCCCCCAGCTGGCCCCATCGCTCTTATCTGCAGCGGCCGCAGCTGGCAAAAGTTGCTACTAAAGGATGCAGAGTGCCTGTCCTAGACATCTGACAGGCAGCCATATGGGCTTCAGTGCACATATTCACAAAGCACTACTAGTTGGACAGTCAGGTCTTTCAAAAGGGGCCTTTTGCCCACTCCGTCCGACAAAACCTTTCGGTCTGAGCCAGTTCACAAACCCACCACCTTGAAAGGTACTGCTTTGATATCTACTCACAAGGTGAGGAATCTGTGGTAGTAAGTATCCATCAGAAGAACAAGTTAATTATGTTTGGTAAAAATCTTCCTGGTATATACTCTATCTAACCACAGATTCCTCTCTGACCCTTCTTCATCCATGTTCTGTAAACAGGACTCTTTTCCATGTAAAAAGGTCCCATTGTAGAGAGCTGAACACTGATCATAGCAATTTGCCGATGTGCGCCTGAGGGCTCTGACTGCTTATAAAGCAACTGACGTCAGCGCAGATGGGAAGCGATTATAGGCCACTCCGCACGTCACTTCTGAAGCAGAACAATATTGGTGGGGAGCTGCACTATGCCATCTACTGACATGCAGAGGCAGTGCTGAAAAGTTTTCAGATCCAGTCTAAGACCCCGGGATGGTTTTCACAAGGTGAAGAATCAGTGGTTTGATAAGAGAATCCACCAGAGAGACTGTTACCTAAGATATGTAGCTTGTTCATCCTGTGGCTTCTTGAGTGGAACTTACCAGAAAGGACATTTTGATATTAGGCATGATTAATTCATCCTTGAGTTTTGGCCCATCCTGTTTTATCCAAGCAATCCTTAGATTTGTCCTCTGCCAAAAAACATTATTCAACATTGTTTACACTGAAAGGGCCGGGCCCATAAGTTCTGAATCTGTTCTAAAATCACAATCCTGTGGTTATTTTTAGCAGCATGTAAGCGTAGAGGGCAGAAAGTTGTTATTAATGCCAATCAATTCAACAGGATTTTTTCTGGACACATAGTAACCACAGACAACTACGTAAGGTTAGGTTATTTATTACAAAGCCAAAAATAACTTAACATAAAGACACCTCAAAACGAGAGTGTAAAGTAATATGGGAATCAGCATAAAGCCAAAGCTGCTAATAAAGTTGAGGCGGTGCAACATGCACAAAACAATTAGCTTAAGAAATAGGATGTAGAGGATCAGAAAGCATGAGTACAAATTTCCCTGCATCGATGGTTGATGAAAGTAAATCATCAATCTATCCCTACACTAACAATAACATGACATCCCTACTTAAACATTGTCAGGAAAAAGAGTAAAAAGGTGTCAGCATGTTTAGTCTTCCTAAGAAGTCTCTCCACCATCGATGGATCGGATAGCATAAAGCTATCGAGACAGAGCTCGTTCTAAGATGTTCTCTCTCCGAAGGCAGAGATGAAGTGGAGCACTTTCCCTACTCTAGCATCGCATTATTACAGGCATTTTTCCCAAGAGTCCTTGCAGGTCATGCCATCCGCTCTGAACACGATCTCATAGGTAACTTTCCACAGGATAGCGATGTTCCTGAACTGCAACATGTTGACCTTGGTTCCCAGGCCTTGTCCTGTGTTAAAACACAACAATTTCCCTTATCGGCTTAAGCTTACGATCTATCTTCTTCTCTCCTTGCTTAACTAATAAAACAAAGACATTATTCTAGCTAACAAGGGCGCTTCTTCCACCTACAACACAAAACATGAGAAAGAACAAAATCCACAGCACACATGAAATTCAAACTGTTCGTTCTAAAGCGAGAGCTTCCAGGGAAATTGCATTTCAGGCCTACAGGATTCAGCTAACATAAGAAACTGGCATATGAGCTTTACAGATTTACATAAGAAATTGAGACACGTTCAGCATGCCGGGGCTGGGAATCCAAAGCAGCCCTGTTAATTTTGTCAGACCGGCCGCCAACCTCAGGGGGGGGCAAGTGTCAAGCACTGCTGCTTAACAAAACCGGCCCCAGCACTGCTGCCTTTGTATCTGGGGGCCAATATTGCAGTATTGCTGCAAAATCGCCCCCTAGTAACAAAACCGGCCTCACCCCTCCAAATCCGGCCCCCACCCTTCCAGCCTCTCGGGCAAATGCCCAATGTCCGCTACGGCCAGTCCGGCCCTGACGTTCAGTTAATATTCCTACTTACATGAAAAAAGACACATTAATAAACACATTCAATAAATGAAGGATTGTCAGTTGCACAACATGAGTTCTTAACGTTAATGTTTTCTGCTAGTTACATTTACTTTCTATGTTAATTCTTCAAGGTACTATTCAATGGCCTAAATACATCACGTTTCACGTTATTACATTTCAAAATTCTAACGCTCCATGTTAACACGACAACGGATTTTATGCGGATGCACTCTACATGTGTGATTATAATGCACCCCTACAAATAAAATGCAGTTTCCGCTACATCAACACATAGTCTAAAAATCTTTTACACTTAGTCAAAAAAAGATTTCAGGAGGCAAAGTAGAATGCCGTAAAAGAGAGGTTTGTGGGAAACCCATTATTTTATGTCATTTTACACTTTTTTGTAGAGCACAGTATTCGCCAATTATTTCACATCTTAGCGCTTCTTTTGTAATCGTGTGTCTAGGGTTGTAAGTTTATCCACGCAGAGGCATCGCGAGTGCAGGACACCTGACCCTCAACTCCAATTTCTTTTTTTAATCTTTGTATGTCTAATTCAATTTTAGACCCTTGTTTTATTAATGACCCTACAAAGATTTCATAGTTGTCCCTAAATATCTAATTTTGTTAACATTAGTTTTGCATCCTTTTCTGGTGTTCATGTCATACCTTGACTGCTGAAAAACATGGGAGAAAAAAAGAGAACCAAGCGACCAAACTGTCTTTCATATTGTTAGACAAACTATAATTTACAACAGCAGAGATGTTTTGCACTGTAGCAAGCGCTTTTACATCCTTCTAAACTCTTGCTCAATCAATACTTTAAAAAGAGGAGGTGGCAGTGGATATTTTGGAGATGGTTGTATTAGAATGACATTGTTTCAATTATATGTTGTACCAAGTGATTCTACTAATACACTTGTCCTGTCCCAAGTATTGATAAAACTGGGGAGGGGGGTGAATGAATAAAAAAGATAAATTGTGCGTTAGGCACCTTATATAAGCCTAGCTAAGACCGTCAGGAGATCACCTTTTACAGAAGATGTCCCACTGCAAGGTTTTAGGATTTTTTAATATGCCATTTAGAAGGCATGTGACCATTTCATCTAGCTATTGACACAAGCCACAACTTTTTCAAGTTCTATTTCTGTTCTAGTTGGCACATGTGCAGTAGAACACTACTTTGAACTCTGCCTTCTCTTACACCCTTTGTGCTATTTGCTTGGTCTGTCACAGGCAGAGTTGGGACTATGCCAACACCTCACTTAAAATTATGGTACTAATACATTTATGGTTTCTTTAGTATTCTTGATTGGAACAGTCATACTGAAAACATCCACCCACTTATTAACTGCATCGCCTTAGATATTCTGTTGAGCACCAACCTATAAACGTATGTGGTGGGTAGAATAACATACACTTATGTTCTTGGGATTTTACTGAACCATATATATAGTGCTTTGTGTTGCCTTTCATTTTGACTTAGTCAGCCTTTCATATTTGTACGCACGCAAAAATAACTAGATAATTACATATCACTGTCTACCTCTTAAATACAATGGTGTGGGAACTATTTCAGGCGTCAATTGGGCATTCAAATGTTACTGGGCTCAGATCGTGACAATCAGAGCCTTTCATCGCTGGTGTCCTCCGACTTAACCTTACTATTAAACCCAACTCTGAGAACCGAGTACACCCCTTTAGCGTGTGACTCTCAGGGTAATGAAGTCATGCAGTCCAAGGTTTACTCAGTGAGGTGGTGTGGGCTTAAATTCTCAATATTAAAGTGACAATAAATCAAGGATGAGCCAGACATTTACTTTTAACATATAAGTACTTTAATGAAAACACACGGAAAAATATTGTAAGTAACAAACAGAGGGCTTTCTTTAAGGTACCAATCAAAATCGCACTCAGGGTAGTGTGTGCACAGTCTCTTGTGGTAACCTGCATTAGGCCTTTACCCTATGTAGGAATCTCAGCAGGACTATTGGGGATAAATCTGACAGGGTCACTTTCTTTCTTAAGATCATGGTCTCAGGCCCCAAGTAGATGCACAATATTCCCACCCGTATCAGGTACAGTGTGTTGTAGAATTTGTGAAGTCCTTCCGAAGCAGGATACTCCTAAAGGTTGCTCCTGAAGGTGTCACTGTCAGGGGGAGCAGATCCTCTCCTGGTGGTGTGTGTGCTCCACATGGCCTACCACGTGTTTTTTTTTGCTATCCTTGCTCTGGTCCAGCTGATGGGGAGGTAATTCATGTTATGAGCGCTAGCGCTAGAATCCTCATATAAGTTGTGGCTCCTGGAGATCTTGTAATTTGGGTCTTACTCGTCTTCAGTCACAACCCCTCCACCCAAACAAGCCATGCACCCACCACAGGTTGCGACATGGGACACATCTTGTAGGTCAATCATGTCACTTATGTCACTTATAAAGCGCACTACATACCCGCGAGGGTCTCAAGGCGCTGGGGGAAGAGGGGGGTGGTGCTGCTACTGATCGAAGAGCCAGGTCTTGAGGAGTCTTCTGAAGGCCAGTAGGTCTTGGGTCTGTCGGAGGTTGGTGGGGAGGGTGTTCCAGGTCTTGGCGGCGAGGTGGGAGAAGGATCTGCCGCCGGCGGTCGTTTTCCGGATGCGGGGGACTGTGGCGAGGGCGAGGCTGGTCGAGCGGAGCTGGCGGGTGGGGGTGTAGAAGCTGAGTCGTCTGTTGAGGTAGGCTGGTCCGGAGTTGTGGTGTGCTTTGTGTGCGTGGGTGAGGAGCTTGAAGGTTATCCTCTTGTTGACAGGGAGCCAGTGCAGGTCTCTCAGGTGGGGTGTGATGTGGCAGCGTCGGGGGATGTCGAGGATAAGACGTGCAGAGGCGTTCTGGATGCGTTGCAGCCGTCTCAGGAGCTTAGCCGTCGTTCCTGCGTAGAGGGCGTTTCCGTAGTCCAGCCTGCTGGTGACGAGGGCCTGGGTGACTGTTTTTCTTGTTTCGGTGGGGATCCACTTGAAGATCCTGCGGAGCATTCGGAGGATGTTGAAGCAGGATGAGGAAACGGCGTTGACCTGCTTAGTCATGGAGAGGGTGGGGTCGAGGATGACCCCTAGGTTGCGTACGTGGTCGGTGGGTGGCGGGGCTGTTCCCAGTGATGTTGGCCACCAGGAGTCGTCCCAGGCAGAAGGGTTGGAACCAAGGATGAGGACCTCCATCTTGTCCGAGTTCAGCTTCAGGCGGCTGGTCCTCATCCATTCGGCGACGGCCTTCATTCCTTCGTGGAGGTGGGCTTTGGCGGTGTGAGGGTCTTTGGTGAGGGAGAGGATCAGCTGGGTGTCGTCGGCGTAGGAGATGATGTTGAGGTTGTGCTGTCGGGCGACGTGGGCGAGGGTGCAATGTAGATGTTGAACAGCGTTGGGCTGAGGGAGGAGCCTTGGGGTACGCCGCAGATGATCTTGGTGGCCTTGGATCGGAAGGGGGCGAGGCGGACGCTTTGTGTTCTGCCGGAAAGGAAGGATGTGGTCCAGTCCAGGGCCTTCTCTTGGATCCCGGCGTCGTGAAGGCGTGTTCGTAGTGTGTGGTGGCAGACCGTGTCGAAGGCGGCTGATAGGTCCAGGAGGATGAGGGCTGCTGTTTCTCCGTTGTCTAGCAGGGTCCTGATGTCATCAGTGGCGGCGATGAGGGCGGTTTCGGTGCTGTGGTTGCTGCGGAAGCCGGACTGGGAAGGGTCCAGGATGTTGTTCTCCTCGAGGTAGCGGGTCAGTTGTTTGTTGATGATTTTCTCGGTGATCTTCGCGGGGAACGGGAGCAGAGAGATGGGTCGGAAGTTCTTGAGGTCCTTGGGGTCTGCCTTGGGTTTCTTGAGTAAGGCGGTGATCTCGGCGTGCTTCCAGCTTTCCGGGAATGTTGCTGTCTCGAAGGAGATGTTGATTATTTTCCGGAGATGGGGCGCAATGGCTGTACTGGCTTTGTTGAAGATGTGGTGAGGGCACGGGTCTAGCGGTGAACCGGAGTGGATGGTGTTAATGATCTCGCTGGTGTCCTCGTCGTTGATGTTGGTCCAGGAGAGCAGGCGGTTGGTGGTTGTGGGGGCAGTGGTCTCGGTGGTTGCCGGGGCGGTCGTGGTGTTGAAGCTGTCGTGGATGTCGGCGATTTTGCGGTGGAAGAAGGTGGCCAGTGAGTCGCACAGGTCTCGCGACGGCTGGATGTCGTTGGTGTTGGAGCTGGGGTTGGAGAGTTCCTTCACGATGTTGAAGAGCTCTTTGCTGTTGTGTGCGTTGTTGTCTAGGCGGTCTTTGAGTGAGGCCCTTTTGGCAGATCTGATGAGGTGATGGTGACTGCGGGTTGCGCTCTTGTGGGCGGCGTAGCTGTCCGCTGTCCGTTCGTGGAGCCAGATCTTCTCCAGTTTTCGGCATGTTCGTTTGGAGGCCTGGAGGTCTTCGGTGAACCAGGTGGCTTTCTTGCTGGTGTGGCTGTTGGGCGGATTCTTGAGCGGGGCGAGGGTGTTGGCGCAGTCGTCGATCCACTGTCTGAGGTTGCGGGCGGCGGTGTCGGGGTCGGAGGGTTCGGCGGGTGGGCTCAGGGCGAGGGTTGTGGTTAGCTGGTCTTCCGTGACTCTGCTCCAGCAGCGGCGATGCATTTGTTCGGTGCGGTGGTGCGTGGTGGACTTCCTGTAGGTGAAGTGGATGCAGTGGTGGTCAGTCCAGTGGGGTTCGGAGGTGTGGTTGAAGGAGACGTGTGGGCTTGCGGAAAAGATGGAGTCAAGCGTGTGGCCGGCGGCGTGGGTGGGTGTAGTCACGAGCTGTCTGAGTCCGAGGGTGGCGAGGTTGTCGATCAGGGTGGTGGAGTTGGTGTCCTTGTTGTTCTCGAGGTGGAAGTTCAGGTCCCCGAGGAGGATGTAGTCCGTGGAGGCGATGGCGTGTGTGCTGACGAAGTCAGCGATGGAATCGTTGAACTGTGGTCGGGGTCCGGGGGTCTGTAGATGAGGGTTCCTCTGAGGGTGGTGTTGGGATCGGTGTGGATCTGGAAGTGCATGTGTTCGGCGGTGCTGAGGGTGTCGTCGGTGTTGGTTGAGACTCTGAGGGTGTTCCTGTGGACGATGGCGATGCCTCCTCCGACTCTGTTGGTGCGGTCCCTGCGGGTGATCTTGTATCCGTCCGGGATGGCAATGGCGATGTCGGGGGCTGAAGCGGGATTCAGCCAGGTCTCCGTCAGGAATGCGACGTCTGGGGAGGTTGAGTCGAGAAGGTCCCAGAGTTCGATGGCGTGTTTGCGGGCGGAGCGGGTGTTGAGGAGGATGCATCTGAGGTAGTTGGGTTCTTTCCTGGGCGGTGGTTTGGCGGGGCGGGTGCTGGCGAAGCTGCAGTTCCGGCAGGTGAAGGGCCCTTGGGTGCGCTTCGGGGTGGCCTGGTAGCAGGCGTGATCTTTTCCGGGGTTGAGTGCGTGGAGGGTGCTGGCGTCGTATCGGCGTCTGTTGATGTGGCGGGCGCGGGGGATGCCCGGACCAGGGGGTCTGGCGCTGGGCGCGGTCACGGTGCGGACGGGCGCAGACGGGCTTGCCTTAGGCGCGCCTTCGGCGCGCCCGCTGCGCACGTCCGCTGCGCGGCCGCTGCGCGGCCGCCATAAATGGGGAGGTGGGAGGGAGGAGCAGGGAATGGGGCAGCGAATGGGCAGTGAGGGGGTGGGCCGCAGGGCGCAGCGGCGGGAAACAGGCACAGAAGGGAAAACGAGCACAATCAGGGCATCAAGGGGGCACAGAAAGGAAAAAAACGAGCACAATGAGGGGCAGCAAGGGGGCACAGAAAGGAAAAAACTAGCACAATGAGGGGCAGCAAGGGGGCACAGAAAGGAAAAAAACGAGCACAATCAGGGGCAGCAAGGGGGCACAGAAAGGAAAAACTAGCACAATGAGGGGCAGCAAGGGGGCACAGAAAGGAAAAACGAGCACAATCAGGGGCAGCAAGGGGGGCACAGAAAGGAAAAAACGAGCACAATCAGGGGCAGCAAGGGGGCACAGAAAGGAAAGACGAGCACAATCAGGGGCAGCAAGGGGGGCACAGAAAGGAAAAAACGAGCACAATCAGGGGCAGCAAGGGGGGCACAGAAAGGAAAAAACGAGCACAATCAGGGGCAGCAAGGGGGCACAGAAAGGAAAAAAACGAGCACAATCAGGGGCAGCAAGGGGGCACAGAAAGGAAAAACGAGCACAATCAGGGGCAGCAGCAGGGCACACAGACGGAGCTGTGTGGTGGGGAGCGACCTACCAGTCAAGGTCAGGGGTCGCTCTCTTCACCACGCAGCGGCCGCCATAAATGGGGAGGAGGGAGGGAGGAGCAGGGAATGGGGCAGCGAATGGGCAGTGAGGGGCGGGGCCGCAGGGCGCAGCGGCGGGAAACAGGCACAGAAGGGAAAACGAGCACAATCAGGGCATCAAGGGGGCACAGAAAGGAAAAAAAAAACGAGCACAATGAGGGGCAGCAAGGGGGCACAGAAAGGAAAAAACTAGCACAATGAGGGGCAGCAAGGGGGCACAGAAAGGAAAAAACGAGCACAATCAGGGGCAGCAAGGGGGCACAGAAAGGGAAAAAAAAACGAGCACAATCAGGGGCAGCAAGGGGCACAGAAAGGAAAAAACTAGCACAATGAGGGGCAGCAAGGGGGCACAGAAAGGAAAAACGAGCACAATCAGGGGCAGCAAGGGGGCACAGAAAGGAAAAAACGAGCACAATCAGGGGCAGCAAGGGGGCACAGAAAGGAAAAACGAGCACAATCAGGGGCAGCAAGGGGAGCACAGAAAGGAAAAACGAGCACAATCAGGGGCAGCAAGGGGGCACAGAAAGGAAAAACGAGCACAATCAGGGTGCAGCAAGGGGGCACAGAAAGGAAAAACGAGCACAATCAGGGGCAGCAGCAGGGCACACAGACGGAGCTGTGTGGTGGGGGAGCGACCTACCAGTCAAGGTCAGGGGTCGCTCTCTTCACCACGCAGCGGCCGCCATAAATGGGGAGGTGGGAGGGAGGAGCAGGGAATGGGGCAGCGAATGGGCAGTGAGGGGGCGGGGCCGCAGGGCGCAGCGGCGGGAAACAGGCACAGAAGGGAAAACGAGCACAGTCAGGGCATCAAGGGGCACAGAAAGGAAAAAAAACGAGCACAATGAGGGGCAGCAAGGGGGCACAGAAAGGAAAAAACTAGCACAATGAGGGGCAGCAAGGGGGCACAGAAAGGAAAAAACGAGCACAATCAGGGGCAGCAAGGGGGCACAGAAAGGGAAAAAAAACTAGCACAATCAGGGGCAGCAAGGGGGCACAGAAAGGAAAAAACTAGCACAATGAGGGGCAGCAAGGGGGCACAGAAAGGAAAAACGAGCACAATCAGGGGCAGCAAGGGGGCACAGAAAGGAAAAAACGAGCACAATCAGGGGCAGCAAGGGGGCACAGAAAGGAAAAAACTAGCACAATGAGGGGCAGCAAGGGGGCACAGAAAGGAAAAACGAGCACAATCAGGGGCAGCAAGGGGGGCACAGAAAGGAAAAAACGAGCACAATCAGGGGCAGCAAGGGGGCACAGAAAGGAAAAACAAGCACAATCAGGGGCAGCAAGGGGGCACAGAAAGGAAAAAACGAGCACAATCAGGGGCAGCAAGGGGGCACAGAAAGGAAAAAACGAGCACAATCAGGGGCAGCAAGGGGGGCACAGAAAGGAAAAACGAGCACAATCAGGGGCAGCAAGGGGGCACAGAAAGGAAAAACGAGCACAATCAGGGGCAGCAGCAGGGCACACAGACGGAGCTGTGTGGTGGGGGAGCGACCTACCAGTCAGGTGCATTGTCCTTTGACAGTGTTGGTCTTTTTTTTTGGCACTTGCTGTTTTTTCACAGCTGGATTGCGGACCGTGGTCAGTAGTCTTCTAGCACTTCGGATACTTCCTTGTTCTAGCTGGGGCAGCAGAACTTATCCTCTCAAACACTGCAACACCCTCATCCTCAAGTGTCAGTAAAATCGTTTATGCTACATGGACACTTCGGAGCCCATAATCCCCTTAGCACTGCGGTGCAGGTGCCAGTATTTCAGCAATTGTGTTGATTTGTCTTGCATGTGCTGCTTTACAGCCCCCTGTCTTGCAGAGCAGCATCTTCTTCATGCACGGGCAATACCAATGCCCTTCACGAGCAGTCAGCTTTCTCCTTTGAAGTTGGGTTTAGGAAACCTCTGCTGGCAGACAGGTCGAGTTCTTCCCAGGTTACTGATTCCAGATCTGGCAAGGGAGTTGGCAGTGCTGTTCTTTGCTATTTCCACTCAGACTGGCCCAGCCAGGGTCCTCTCAGGGGCAACCCAAATCACAAACATAAAAGCAAGCAAGGCTGCCCTACTTAATTATCGGTTAATCTGTGGGGGTAGCCTCTCACAAACAACAATGGTCCAGAGGGAAACTGCCAAGCTTCAAAGGCATTCTTTGTCTCCTTCATTTACACTCCTTTGTCTGATCCACTACACCAGATCCCTGTAATGTTCTGGGGGGAGCTCTACAATTCACATGCAGTCATGCCCACTTTGGAGTGCAGCAACCACTCCTCCTCCCGGACGTCTTGGGAGCCCAGCCCCGCTTCGCCCAACCTGGCTGATACCAAAATAAAATGATAATAACAGAAATAACTTCTGTTATTATCATTTTATTTTTGCATTTTACACTGCTCCGAGAGCTGCGGGGCAACGCTTCTCCACCTTAGCGGAGGAGCCGCCACTGGGATGTACACGCTCACAGCATCCATGTCCCACATAGATGGTTGAAGTACTTTGTTGCATGGGGACTTGCAGAATAAAATGTGAAGCACTGGAGGCATGGGTAGACTGCTCTTCCTAGTAGACAACAGGTTAAAATGCCTGTCCTGCTCATATAATCATTTGGCTGACACCATTCTCAGTCCTCTACAGTCCGGTGAGATTAAAGGAGCTAAGAGTGCATTACTGTTCTGTACTTATGTTTAATTTGACTTCCCACCTGAAACCTGCATGTATGGAGTACGATTCCGCATAACACGTAGTTCTTGACAAAAGTAGGGAATGCTTCTTTTTAAAAAAATCCTCCTCGGGGGCGTGGTTTCGGCACCGCACAAGATGGCTGCCTGAGCTGGGGGCTCCGCCGCGCCGGAACGAATAACGAGCCGCGGGTGCGTTATTTCGCATCCCTCACAAGCGGACTCCAACATTTTGTGAACCGGAAGATGCGGTGAGCCTGGTGAGGGGTTTCTGAATACGGAGCGCATTGAGCTTCTCGTAATTTTTGCCATCATTGTGATCCCCTCAGCGAGCCCGCCTTCTTGAATGCTATGCTATCACCCTCTAGCGGTGCACACCTTCGCCATACGGCCCTTCATGAAAATGACGGCGGAACACCTCCAGAACATGGTGAGCCGTTTTTCGTTTTGATGCGTGGCACTTTTCATCAACTTTTCGCCGAAATTCAGTGTGCCTCAGAACGGCCGCCATTTTGTTTCCATTTTGCTTCCTGAGGCCTTCTACTTTCTCCTCATAGCAGATACTGAGCATGCATTCCTCAACTGGCTGCTGAGCTTCATTGTTCCTTCTGATCCTGGAGGTGTTTCTCAGGTCTTACTTTTTCACAATATTAACAATATGCTAACAATTTTTCTTACGCTGACATATTTCCTATGGTGATTTCTTCATGCAACCTATGTGTCAACTCTAATATCTAAGCTACTCCTCTCCTTACCTCATACCTTTGGACTATTTTTACGGGGAGTTTTGCTTCTTGATGTCAGTCATTCGTCCGCTTAAAACTGCATAATTCTCTTTGTGGTCTCGAGGATATTTTTCTCATCTCGTCATCTTTTGAAGGAACATTACTCCCACAGCTACCACTCAACATTGTTTTACTGGATTAATATTTGTGTATGGGTAGAATACGCAAACCACAATTTATCTTTGTCTCTAAAACTTCTTCCACTGCGACATCTAAGCCTCCTGTGTCATCTACACCTAGTTCTTCTTCACTCGCTACAGACATGGCTGGAGTGACTTCTGCTCGTAATCAGTCATCACAATCAATCCCACATAAATCTTCTCCACCTACGTCTACACCTAAAAGATTGAAGCAGGACTCTCCATCTCCAGATAAGACATCTCCTCCCATCTCCTTGGAGTTGCTATTAGAGGAAATACGTGCCTTACGTCCGTTTGTGGAGGAGACGAATAATAAAATGCAATTTTTGGAAGAAAAGTGGTCTTCAATGGAGGGTAGGGTCTCTACAATGGAGCAACAACTTTCGACTGTTCAAGCTGATTCTCAAAGACTTTCCTCCCTGGAGAAAGAGGTTTGCAAACTCCAGCAGCATACAGAAGACTTGGAAAATCGCAATAGGAGGAACAACTTACGAATTTATGGTCTTCCTGAAGCTTTGGAAGGTGATGATCCTGTCGCCTTTTTCACTTCCTTCTTGCCAAGATTGCTGGACATGCCTACTTCCTCCACTCTTAATATTCAAAGAGCCCACAGACTTGGTCCTCGTCCTTCGCTGTCTTCAACTTCGGTTAGGCCCCGAGGAGTCATTATCCTCTTCCTGAAATTTACTGATTTACTTTCAGTCCTTTCTGCAGCCAGAGCAAAGCGGCAACTTTCTTGGCTTGGTCAGAGAGTTTTTCTGTCTCAAGATGTCTCCAATGTTACAGCAAGCAGACGCAAAGAATTCCTTAGTCTTCGACCTCCACTCCGCTCATTGGGAGCCCGCTATGGCCTCTTTCATCCTTGCATTTTTAAGGTGACTTTCCAAAATCGTACCCAGTCTTTTGAAGATCCTGCGGAACTCAGGAAGTTCATACACTCTCACTCTTCAACTAGTATGGATACTGCTGGTCCTTCTAATGGTTGACATGTTATATTCATTCATGTATTTTGCCTAGAGTTTTCATACTATTAATGTATGATTTGAATATGTTTAAGAAAAGTTGCCTACGCTTTCTCTCAGCCACGATATAGTTCTCATTTACATTTTTTATGGTTAATTCTTCTTTATCTCCTTCTTTCTGTCTTCGATTATATGCTATCCCTGCAATCCGTATCTGTTTGTGTCTTTCTGTTTTGTCAAAGATATGTCTTCTAATGTTTCTTATTTTTCTCCTTTATTCGGTCCGCCTGCGTACTTTTGTTTGTTCTGGTGTGGTCCGGAGTTCCTGGTTTGGGTGGTTCATCTTCCACGCGTCACCACTCCCCCAGTCTTATTTTGTTCTTGTCCCCTCAGGTACGTTTCCTCAGTCGTCCTTTTGGATATGTACTGTCTCTTCTTGTATTCTTCCTTCTCCTCGTCTCTTTCCCCTTTCCTTTCTTACCTCTTTTTCCTTTTTCCCATTGGTACCTCTTTTTATGTTTCTGTCATTGCATATTTTGCTTGTTTAAACCTTTAATGTTTTTACATTCAGAGTTATCTCCTGGAACGTAAAAGGTTTTATTAACCCTATTAAAAGACAGAGAATCCTTTCCCACCTTGCCTCTTATAACCCCGATCTGTTTTTTTTACAAGAGACCCATCTTACAGAAATTGAGGCATTAAAATTAAAAAGGAGCTGGGTGGGTACGGTTTTATTCTCCCCATCTGTTAATAAAAAAAATGGTGTCATAATTTTGTGTCATAAGAAATTGAACTGTAAAGTCCTATCACAAGAAATTGACACAGAAGGTAGATGGATACTAGCTAAATTGTTAATTAATACTGTTCCTTTAACTGTTTTTAATGTTTATGGCCCTACATACTCTGACTGTTCTTTTTGGCCTCTGATTACGCAAACGTGTATCCAATTTCAAGATGATCTTTTTATACTAGGAGGCGATTGCAATCAAGTTGTAGATCCATTTCTTGACCGTCAATCCAAGGTTCGCTTTGTCCCACACAAGACCCATAAACACTTTCTTGATACTATCTCTCAGACACATCTCATTGACTCTTGGAGACTTTCTCACCCTGATACTCTGGATTTCTCCTTTTTCTCTCCTCCTCATGCTTCTCTCTCTCGCCTAGACTATATCTTTCTTTCTCAATCCTTATCTCAAAATTTACTGTCTTCCTCTATTGAACCTATAGTCATTTCGGATCATGCCCCTATTATAACAGATCTTGATTTACTCCCTCCGCATCCCAGGTCCTCTCGATGGCGTTTCAATAACTCTCTTCTTTTAGACCCTCTTTTCTCTTCCTCCTTTAGTTCCTTTGCTAATGAATTCTTTGATCTTAACTGTGATCCCAATCTCTCCCCCATATCATTTGGGACTCTTTTAAGGCCACTGCAAGAGGTTTTATCATAGACTTCGTCTAAAAAAAAAGAAGCGTTTTTTCAACAACGAAAAGCTACTTTAGCACATATTGAGCTTCTAGAACATGAATTTTACACTTCTTCGAAAGATTCCATCTCACCAGAGTTGATACAAGCCAAACTCGCTTTTAACAAATCCACCACTGACAATGCGTCCTCTGTACTTCTTCGTAGTAGTGCCCGTTTCTATGGAGGCCCTAATAAAACAGGGAAACTTTTAGCAAATTACCTCAAAACGCACAAAGAACGTACCCTCATAGACTCTATTTATTCCTCTAATAATTCCCTTTGCATAAAGATCAAGAAATACTTAATGAATTTAAACTTTTTTATCAAAATCTTTATATTCCAGAGTCCCTTCCCTCCTCCTCTCTTATTAAGGCCTACCTTGATAAAATCCCTGCCCCTTCTAACCCCCATCTTAATCTTTTTGATCTTGAAACTGACCTATCCCTTAATGAACTTTCTACTGCTTTAAATGCTCTCACTAAAGGGAAAACTCCTGGCCCAGATGGATTTTCTGTTGAATTTTATTTACATTTTTCTGAGTTATTACTCCCGAAACTCTTAACACTTTTTCACTCTTTTTATTTAACTGGTAAGACAGAGGGTTCCTTTCAGGAAGCCACAATCTGCCTCATTCCTAAAGAAGGTCGAGATCCAAAATTTTGTAAGAATTATCGTCCGATCTCCCTGGTTAATGTTGATTATAAGTTATTTGCCAAATCGCTCGCTTTACGTTTAGATCCCCTCATGCCTCACCTTATAGGTAAGGAGCAGTGCGGTTTTGTCAAGGGGAGACTTACCTCAGATAATTCCCGTCTTTTCCTCAATGTTTTAAATAAAGTTCCCTCCCTCTCCACTTCCCTGGCAGCTATCTCTGTTGACGCAGAGAAAGCCTTTGATAGAGTAGATTGGTCCTTTTTATTTGCCTCATTGCAATGGCACGGTTTTGGTCCTAAACTGATTTCACTTATCTCTTTACTTTACTCTGCTCCCAAAGCTTCGGTATTAGTCAATGGTCGAATCTCATCTTATTTTCCTCTTCAACGTGGCGTTCGTCAAGGTTGCCCTTTATCCCCTCTTCTTTTTGTTCTTGCTCTTGAACCCTTTTTATCCTCTATTCGTAATAACGATTCCATCTCCGGTTTTTCTTATGGTGACCATCAATTGAAACTTTCTGCTTATGCAGACGATATTCTTTTATTCATTTCTGCTCCGGAAACCTCTATTCCCCCTTTATTATTTGAATTTGATTCTTTTTCCCAGGTCTCTGGCTATAAAATTAACTCAGATAAGACCGAGATTCTCCCCCTTACAAAATTCTGTCTTCCCCATTCCTTTTCTTCCACGGGATTTGCCTGGAATAGTTCAAAAATTAAATATCTAGGCATATGGTTTTCTAATTCCATTACTTCATCAATTAAATTAAATATGTCTGCAGTTTTATCCCGAATTGAGAACTTACTCTCTTCCTGGAACCCTCTTTTTCTTTCTTGTTGGGGTCGATTAGATTCAATTAAAATGATGATTGCTCCAATTTTAATTTATACTCTCTCCATGCTCCCCATTCATATCCCCGCTCTTTATTTTAAATGGATCGATTCATGCCTCTCTAAATTTCTCTGGAAAAATAAAAAAGCCAGAATCGCTTTGTCTTCTCTTCGTAAGACCAGATCCAATGGTGGGGTGAATTTCCCGGATTTACGTCTCTACCACAAATCCTTTCCCTTCGTCATGCTTCGAGATGGCTCATATCTGATTCCTCCCCCTTTACCCCACTTTGGCTCTCTATTGAACACATTTTACTATTACCCTTTTCTTTCAAGGAAATTATAACTTTTTCTGCCAAAACCTCCCTTACCTCCCTTCCCTTATTTAGACACACCTGTTCCCTTTTGAAATCCCTGGTCCAACCCACTCCTATCTCTCGCGAATCCTTCTTAGACTCTTCTATTTGGTACAACTCTCTTATTCTCCTTAACAACAGACCCGTTTTTTGGAAAGCGTGGAGATTCAAAGGTATTATCTGGGTTAAGCATCTTTTCAATGGACTTTCACCATGTTCTTTCCCTCAATTTCAGGCTTTATTCCATTGTCCCCGTTCCTTTTTACAGAAGTTTACCACTCTTATGGCGATTATTATTGACGTTTACTATTCCCTTCCCTCTTCAACCCCAACTGGCGTCCAAAATCCTCTTCTTAAAATACTCCTCTCCCTACCCAAAGCCTCCCTTGTATACAAATATTTCTTAGCCCCCAATCCAGACAGAACCAAATCTAAATTGGAACTTTCTTGGGAATCTGATCTGGGTTGCGAATGGACTATCGCCTTCTGGGATAAACTTTGGACCAGATCTCTCAAAATCTCTCGTTCTGCCTCTCTTACCCAATCTATGTTCTTTCTTTATCACAGACTTTATCTTACCCCTGCCTCTATAGCCCGTTTCTCCTCTTCTACTGATTCTAACTGTTGGACTTGTGGTTCCTCTAATGCTAATCTCATTCATCTTCTCTTTCTCTGTCCTTCGGTTTGTGACTTTTGGGGGAAGGTTTGGTCATATATCTCCCGACTATTTAAGATCTTCATTCCTCACTCTATACCCCTCCTCTTTGTTGGCAGTCTCTCTGATTCCCTAGATCTCCCCTCACATAGTCACGGTCTTTTTGATCTCATGCTTGCTCTAGCCTTCCAACATATCTTTTTTAATTGGAAAACCCTCACAAAATTATCCATACAACACTGGTGGAATAGCCTTTGTTCCTTTCATAGACTTGATGTTGCTTTCGCCTCCTCCTGTAAACCAATGGTCAATAGAGAATTCTTCTGGTTACCCCTTACCACCTACTTAGATCAGATTGTTTTAAAAAGAACTCGCCTTTAGCCTCTGAAAACTTCAAACCCCTTGAATGATATTATCTCTGTTCTCTACTTCTTATCCATGTTGACTTGATATATGATTCTAATTAATTAATAACTCAGGGGCATATTAGCAAGAACGGCGTTAAAATTATCGCCGCTTTAGCGGCAGAAAACTGCCGCTAAAGCGGCGATAATGGGCTTGATAATATGCCCTTGAGAATTCCAATAGAAGCCCATGTTCTGGTGTCAACATGGGCTTCTATTGAATTCTCAAGGGCATATTATCAAGCCCATTATCGCCGCTTTAGCGGCAGTTTTCTGCCGCTAAAGCGGCGATAATTTTAACGCCGTTCTTGCTAATATGCTCCCCATTTTTTAATCTATATATAATATGCATTGTGATATATGATTTCCTTTTATTCCAGAGTGTTAGCACTTCCTTCTTCCCCCCTTCTCTTCCTCCTCCCTTCCTTCCTCCCCTTCCCTACCTTATATAAAAACTCCCAAAATTGCTTCTATTCTTCTCTTCAATGTAATAGCCAAAACTTTTGTAATATTTCTCCTTTTATATGCTATCTTTGTAATGCTGGTATGTTATATTTTTTCTTCTGTTTTTATTGGTTGTTAAATAAAGCTTTTCAAACTTAAAAAAAAAAAAAATCCTCCTCGTTGTCCTTGCTGTTTTTTAAAACATTTTTAAAGCTTCATATCAACAAAGACTCGAATGCTTTCACTTTGTCCCAGCATTCATAGGGGAGTAATCACATTTATTCCTGGATCTTTTATACCATCAAATCGGGGATCATTGCTGTAACCACTGCCCCCATGCAATTCGATGTTTTTAGGTTATAATAATTGGACAGTTTTTCTTTAGAATAAACAATGATCGTTGGACTAGTCGACCACTACTCAAGCAATCACCATATCTTAGCCATTTTCTTGTTGGAGGATTTTAACTCCTCTAGAACTCCAACATACATCACATATTCTAGTCGCTCAGAGTGTTTGTTTTGACGGTGTCTTCCTAATCCTTTTTTTTACATATTTCATTCCACAATCAAGTAAAACAGTGACTCCTTTGCTTCATTACTAAGGGACCCTCCCCCTCTTCCTTCTTGTGGGATAAACTTATCTTAATTTGTTGATGCTTAATCTCTGTTAATATGTAATCAAAGAGGACTGACTGAATGTGACTATTTAGAGACTCAGAACTGTATGAAGAAGAGAAGAAACATTTGGTTTCTTTATAAGCCCTCACCCACCAACCTAGTTGGTGGCATGCCATCATCGGGCCCACCTAGTGACACCGAATGTGTCCCGGGTGTGCTACAACGCCTGTAATTACATCGGAGCTGGTATATTTGCTGAGTGTGCTGTGAAAGTGGTGTGAATGTGAAAATTTAAAAGCTATTCAGTGGTCCCAGTGCCCAGAAGGGCATAGCATTTAATATCTGGGCCTCTGTTAGCGTTAAAAACAGAACAGTGGATGCTGGTGGAGCGAAGATTAGGCACTCCTACATCCAGGGTGTGGTCTACATGTTTCAGCCAGGTCTTTCATTAATACTGGCTTTCCTCAGGACCGGAAAGATATATGTGTAAGTGCATATAGCACTTATGTGAATGTGATTTAAAAATGTGTTGCACGCGCTAGAGTGCCTTATATGTGGGAGGATTCCTCTCCGAGCAATACTGGACGTACAACACATAACATACAAACATACAGAGGAGAGTATAAGCATATGAGCATAAGTCACAGGGATATATCTTTGCCGATAGTAAAGTGCATAGCTGGCGGAAAAACACGGCAAAGGTGGAACCGTACTGGTGGTGCGGTTTAAAGTGAATTAATTCATTATGCGCTAAAACGTGTGGTGGACTAGGAGGCGAAATACACATATGTGTAAAATGTGGTCACGCTCCAAATATAACCTCACGCTAGCGTTTTGTAGTATATGCCCCGTAGAGAACTCCGGCAGAGATTCTGACCCTGTAATGATAAAGGGCAGGGCTAACGAGCCATGAGAAACCTGCAAGAGAAAGCTTGCCGGTAATGGTGAGGTTTCAAGATTACTCACGCCTTTGTGGATCAGGACCTGTGGGAAACCTGTTCAGCTGTCGCGGATCTCCGTGAATGAAGGTCCTGGCCGAGATCGGTATATAAAGACCTTTTCGGCGTGCTCAGGTGTAGCTAATTGAACCTGTGAGTAGCGTCCCTGAAAATGAAGGAAGAGGAAGAAGGACACGGGAGAAAAACAACACGCTCGCAGTGGGCGTTGGTATGGTAACAGTGCGCTGTGAGCCCTGTATTCGTCCCGGTCAAGAAGAAAGACTACATGCATGTAGTGAGCGTGCAGACATAATGAATATTCTCAATAGAATGTAAGTGAAGTTGTAAATGGTTGCGCAATGTTCAGAAAGTGCTGATGCAAATGAAATGGGTATATTCCAAGCGTGATCAATTAGGAACATTGAACCATATGGGAGCCTGACAGAGGAGGCGCAAAGGAAAGGCAATAGGTGTGCCAAATGGGAACTTAACAAAGGAGGCGCAAGAAAGGCAAATAGGTGTGCCTAGACTGAGGTCAATGACGATATTAACTTCTCAGGGAGCACCACGGATGGAATCGTTCAATCCCTGGTGTTGTGTAGACAAACGGTAAATCCATCGTTGTTCTCTAATCAGTAAGGTCTTTTCATTGTTATCTCGATTGAGATCGGACTGTTCGATCACTGTCCATGTCATATCATTGGGTGTATGACCATGCTGAAGGTAATGGTCAGTGAGTCTGCTGATGTTTTTGCATCGGATAGTGCTGCGGTGCTCGACCACTCTGGTTCTCACTTTTCGCTCGTCATTCCTATGAGCGAGGCCACATGGGCATGTGATCATGTAAACGACGTTAGTAGAGTTACAATTCGTGTGGTGTGATTGTGTCCAGACTTTACTAGGTTCCAGGTTAAGTGTCTTGGAATGTTTTGTAAGGTGGCACACACTACAATTATTACAAGGATAGTGTCCTGTAACATTAGGGAGGCTCCAAGCATTTAGGACGGAGTTGTTGACTGTTCTCTGCGGAAGCCTAGTGCGTGTGGACACTAATTGGTCTTTAAGATTGTTCGCACGTTTATAGGCAAAGAGGGGTTCTTCCCATTCTCTGGACCCTCTTTGCCTATAAGCGTGCGAACAATCTTAAAGACCAATTAGTGTCCACACGCACTAGGCTTCCGCAGAGAACAGTCAACAACTCCGTCCTAAATGCTTGGGGCCTCCTAATGTTACAGGACACTATCCTTGTAATAATTGTAGTGTGTGCCACCTTACAAAACATTCCAAGACACTTAACCTGGAACCTAGTAAAGTCTGGACACAATCACACCACACGAATTGTAACTCTACTAACGTCGTTACATGATCACATGCCCATGTGGCCTCCGCTACATAGGAATGACGACGCGAAAGTGAGAACCAGAGTGGTCGAGCACCGCAGCACTATCCGATGCAAAAAACATCAGCAGACTCACTGACCATTACCTTCAGCATGGTCATACACCCAATGATATGACATGGACAGTGATCGAACAATTCGATCTCAATCGAGATAACAATGAAAGACCTTACTGATTAAAGAACAACGATGGATTTACCGTTTGTCTACACAACACCAGGGATTGAACGATTCCATCCCGTGGTGCTCCTGAGAAGTTAATATCGTCATTGGACCTCAGTCTAGGCACACCTATTTGCCTTTCCTTTGCGCTCCTTTGTTAAGTTCCCATTTGGCACACCTATTGCCTTTCCTTTGCGCCTCCTCTGTCAGGCTCCCATATGGTTCAATGTTCCTAATTGATCACGCTTTGGAATATACCCATTTCATTTGCATCAGCACTTTCTGAACATTGCGCAACCATTTACAACTTCACTTACATTCTATTGAGAATATTCATTATGTCTACACGCTCACTACATGCATGTAGTCTTTCTTCTTGACCGGGACGAATACAGGGCTCACAGCGCACTGCTACCATACCAACGCCCACTGCGAGCGTGTTGTTTTTCTCCCGTGTCCTTCTTCCTTTTCCTTCATTTTCAGGGACGCTACTCACAGGTTCAATTAGCTACACCTGAGCACGCCGAAAAGGTCTTTATATACCGATCTCGGCCAGGACCTTCATTCACGGAGATCCGCGACAGCTGAACAGGTTTCCCACAGGTCCTGGATCCACAAAGGCGTGAGTAATCTTGAAACCTCACCATTACCGGGTAAGCTTTCCTCTTGCAGGTTTCTCATGGCTCGTTATGCCCTGCCCTTTATCATTACAGGGTCAGAATCTCTGCCGGATTTCTCACGGGCATATACTACAAAACGCTAGCGTGAGGTTATATTTGGAGCGTGACCACATTTTACACATATGTGTATTTCCGCCTCCTAGTCCACCACACGTTTTAGCGCATAATGAATTAATTCACTTTAAACCGCACCACCAGTACGGTTCCACCTTTGCCGTGTTTTTTCCGCCAGCTATGCACTTTACTATCGGCAAAGATATATCCCTGTGACTTATGCTCATATGCTTATACTCTCCTCTGTATGTTTGTTTGTTATGTGTTGTACGTCCAGTATTGCTCGGAGAGGGAATCCCCTCCCACATATAAGGCACCTTAGGCGTGCAACACATTTTTAAATCACATTCACATAAGTGCTATATGCACTTACACATATATCTTTCCTCGTCCTGAGGAAAGCCAGTATTAATGAAAGACCTGGCTGAAACATGTAGACCACACGCTGGATGTAGGAGTGCCTAATCTTCGCTCCACCAGCATCCACTGTTCTGTTTTTAACGCTAACAGAGGCCCAGATATTAAATGCTATGCCCTTCTGGGCACTGGGACCACTGAATAGCTTTTAAATTTTCACATTCACACCACTTTCACAGCACACTCAGCAAATATACCAGCTCCGCTGTAATTACAGGCGTTGTAGCACACCCGGACACATTCGGTGTCACTAGGTGGGCCCGATGATGAAGCATGCCACCAACTAGGTTGGTGGGTGAGGGCTTTATAAAGAGACCAAATGTTTCTTCTCTTCTTCATACAGTTCTGAGTCTCTAAATAGTCACATTCAGTCAGTCCTCTTTGATTACATATAAATAACCTGGGGATACGGACTGGCTATCTAGTCCTCTCTCTCTCCTTGATAACTATATAATCTCTGTTAATGTCTTACCCACGTTGCTCCAGAACTTCTCAAACATGGGAAACTGCACACACATATGCAGGTCTCCTGCTTTTTTGAACCTGCATTTGTATCATTTGTCATCTCTAGTCTTCAGTATTTATCCAGTATTGGGGTATCTTTCATAGATTCACATGCCTGTATCATTCCCCGTCGTCGTAGTGGGAGTCCCACAGTACATAAATAACAAAGTAGTAAATAGTATATTTCCATAGGCTATTATGGTGGTAACCATGTCCTCTATAGCCTATTAGTCTCCTTTTACAAAAAGGACTAAACTGAAAACGCAACCAATCAGCAGCCAGCACCCTCTAGAACCTTCCCAAGAGAGGCTGAATCCCTCAGATTTTCACTGCACTTCGTTGTGTAAGGGGAGTCTCCCTGAGCTCTGCTCAGTTCTTCAGCTTTCTCAGATAAGTTTATGTTTTAAACCTTTCAGAAGAATGTCTGATAAAAAGGATTATTTAGAGCTTGTAAATCCTGTGGGAAGAAGAGAGTGCATGTGGATGATGCACACAAAGATTGCATTTATTGTCTCTATCCCAACCATGAGACAAAACAATGTAAGATATGCTGCACTTTCTCAACCAAAACCTTGAGAGACAGAGAAGGAAGACTTTTATTGTGGCTAAAAAAGAAGCAAAGTGCTTCCTCTGATGTGGATAGCGACACGTCCTCTATGTCACACAAGAGGCCCAGGTCGCCTGAGGGTCAATCTGAAGAGAGAAAGAAACATTCTAAAGTTTCTCATTTGACCAAGGAATCTCTTAAGCAGGAGAAACAGCCCAAGGTCTCCTCAGAGATTGGATCCCTTCAGTCTTCAGGAACATCTAAAAGAAAACAAGAGTCATCAAGCCATTCCAGAGGTAAAGTTAGCCAAAAATCTTCTTCAGGCGTCAAGTTCACCGTCGACGCCTGTGTCTTCTTCAACGACGACTACAGTGACTTTCTGGTCGTCGAGGCCGTCGACGGCGTTAACTACATCAACGGCAAGTATAAAGGGGTCCATACCGTCTATGTTGCCTCTATCGTCGACGACTCCACCGTCGACGAGAGTACCGCAGACGAAGAGCTCATCGTCGAAGGGACCGTCGACGAAAACGTCGTCGACAAAGACCTCGAAGACGACACCATCGTCGACGAGGACACCATCGTCGACGAAGACACCATTGTCGACGACGACGCCATCGTCGGCGACGACACCATCGTCGACGACACTATCGTCGACGACACTATCGTCGACGACAACTGTTCCGTTGACGACGATCTCACCGGCTATAACAATACCGTTGTCTACGATTGGGCTACCATCGACGACGTCCCCGCCGACGACGAAAATGTCATCGTCGACGACGGCACCAACATCAAAAAATCCAGTTTTATATGCAGGTCCTTCAACTCCATTCCTGCAATCTACACAGATGGAATTTAGGACACCAAAATTTCTCCGCTACCTCCTAGTCATCTTTTAGATGTGGAGGATACTGATGAAGACGAAGGCCAGTTTGGAACGGCACATAGTCCTTCTGAACTTAACGTCAAGTATCAAGAAGAAGATGATGACTATGATGATGAGGAACATTATTATCAGCATTATCCGGCCCCTCATGCTCAGTATCAGCAGTACAAGTACTTCGAGCAGCCTAGACAACAGCCTGCTCAGTTTCCTCCAGCATTAATACTGGACCTTCAAAATATGTTGGCTGATTACAAAAGAAGGTTTCCTCCGCAAGAGGACAATGTTGCAGTGCCCCCACCTCTACCGGTAGCTCCTCAAACACCGCTACCACCACCTCCTGCCACTCCTGGGTTGACACCATGTCCCATGATTCATCTACCTCCCAGGGAGGATCCTAACACCTCTGAAGAAGAGCAGGAAGAAGGAGAAATCAATGATCCTCCTCCGCCCGCTGACGAGTGGGATGATTACATAGCACCAACACCATCCTCACCACCGCATCATCCTTCAGACTCGCCTCCGGAGGATATCGGGGGATTCCATAATATTATGGAAGAGCCACTAACAGATTTCACTTGCCAACAATTGTACATCAATCGGACTGTTTTCTCTATGATTTTAAAGACCAAGCAAGAAAAACAGTCAGATCAATACCTATAATTGATCATATTTGGCAGGAAGGAGTCAAGGTAATGAGGACGCCAGCTTCTGTGGTTCCTGTGCTACCGAGATTGGACAAAAAATACAGAGCCCCTGGGGACTCTCCGGCGTGTCTCACGAGTCACCCCAAGCCTGACTCTGTGATCTCACAGGCAGCCCAGAGACGATCGCAGAATCCGTCTACTCCCATCACATCTCCACCGGACAAAGAGGGTCGACGTCTCGATTCCATCGGAAAGAGATTTTCATCAATGGCAGCAGTCTCAGTCAGGGCTGCTAATGCTCTGGCCATATTGGGCAGATATGATAGGCAAATGTGGTCCGATATGGGTACGATGAAGGACATAATCCCGGAAGACAACAAAGAGGAATTCATTAAAATCCTCACAGAAGGAGAAAGAGCAGCGTTCGAAATAATAGACATTGCAATGGACATTGCCACTACTAGTTTCCGGCAGTTAGCTGGTGCTGCCGTTCTAAGGCGACAGGGTTGGTTAAAAGCAACAAATTTCCGCCCAGAAGTCCAGACCAAAATTTTGGATATGGCCTATGATGGCGATAGCCTGTTTGGCAGTCATATTGATGAGGCGCTTACTGCCATTAAAAGGATACGGATACTGCTAAGGCGCTAGGAACCTTTCAGTACCGCAAGGTGCCCTTTCGGGAGCTCGAGGTAGGGGTTTCTCAGGGTACAGGGGAACTTACCAGCTTTCACAGACCTACCAGACCTACCAGCCGCAATATCGCCAAGGATACCAGCAGCAATCCTACCACCAACCGACTACGGCTGGTTTCTCTAGACAAGGCTCCAGACAAAAGCCAGGATCTCAAGGCCGCGACTCCGGTCGCAAGCAGTGATTGCAACAGGGTACCAGCTGCTTTCCCTTTTCCCTCAAACGGTGCGAAAATCTCCAAACATATCCACCAGTGGCGCAACATCACTTCAGACAAGTGGGTCCTAGATCTCATCTCTTATGGCCACACTTTGGAATTTATTCAAATACCTCCCAATACCCCTCCCAGGGGATCGCACCCCCCTCGTCTTCACTTACTCAAAAAGGAAGCAAGGATCATGCTTCAAAAAGGGGCAATAGAAAAGGTCCCTTTTCCTCAGAGAAGGAAAGGCTTCTACTCCCGCTTCTTTCTCATTCACAAAAAATCGGGAAAGTGGAGGCCTATTTTAGACCTCAGGAAATGAAACAAATTCCTAAAGAGTCAAACATTCAGGATGGTCACGCTGTCAGACATCCTACGACGCCTCAACAGTGGCGACTTCATGACTTCATTGGATCTCGAGGATGCATATTTTCATGTTCCTATTCATCCGAAGCACAGATAATTCCTACGGTTCACAGTGGCTGGTACCCACTATCAATTCCGAGTCCTTCCATTTGGCCTCAAATCGGCTGCACGGACTTTCACAAAATTTTTTGCTCCAGTGGCAGCAGCCTTGCGGAGCAAAGGTCATCAGGTATTCCCTTACCTGGACGACTGGCTGCTGAAGGCACCATCTGCTCGTCTAGTGGAAGCTGCAACAGACGATTGTCTCACTTTGTTTCACAAGTTGGGTCTCTCAATCAATTACCAAAAATCTTCAGTCCGTCCAAACCGGATAATGACATTCCTGGGCGCCAGATTGGACACCATTCAGAACAAAGCCTTCCTTTCCCAGGAAAGACAACAACGGTTGCAAGCATTGGCACTCAAACTGTCCAGAAAAAGTGCGTTTTCCGTAAAAGCATACAAGTCTCTACTGGGAATGCTTTCTTCGGCCATAGATCTTGTGCCGCTGACTCGCCTACATATGAGGCCTCTTCAAGAGGAGTTACAACGCCAATGGATCCAAACCGAAGGTTCATTCGACGACGTGGTAAATGTCACTCCACGGATGAAGGAGGCTTTCCAGTGGTGGGCTCAGAAATCACATGTGTCCCAGGGCCTATCTTTTCTCCCAGTCATTCCAGACTACATAGTAACAACAGATGCTTCTATGGAAGGCTGGGGAGGGAACTTACAGGACCTACAGGTTCAAGGGAAGTGGTCCTTGGCTCAACGGCAAATGCACATAAACAGGTTGGAATTAAAAGCCATTTTTCTCTCTCTTCAGGCTTTCCTTCCTCGAATACAGGGATCATCGGTGTTGATTCGCACGGACAACACCACAAGCATGTTCTATATCAACAAACAGGGAGGCACAAAGTCCCTAACTCTGTCTCAGGACGCCCAGCAGTTATGGAGCGGGCTGACGCTCCACCAATTTCCTTGACAGCGGAACATGTCCCGGGCCTCCGGAATACTCTTAGCGGATGCTTTGAGCAGAACGAACGACGGCTGTCACGAGTGGGAGCAAGAGCAGGAGCAACTGGACAGAATATTTGCAATCTGGGGGAAACCAGCGCTGGACCTGTTCGCGACCCAGATCAACTCCAAATGCTGATTCTTTGCAAGCAGATTCCCTCTCCCAAACTCACAGGGGAATGCTCTTTCAATGCGCTGGTCAGGGATCTATGCATACGCTTTTCCCCCCATTCCTCTGATACCCAGGGTCCTCACTAAGATGAAATGGGAACATTGCCGCATTCTGCTGACAGCCCCAGGTGGCCCAGACAGCACTGGTACACGGAACTCCTCCTACTGTCAGAAGCTCAACCCATCCGTCTATTGCCAACACCAACGCTGTTGACCAAGAACAAAGGCCAAGTATGTCACCCGGAGCCAGCTTCTCTACAACTGCATGCGTGGCTCCTGAATTCTTCGAGTTTAAAAATCTGAACATTGCACAGGACTGCAAAGACATTATTGCTAAATCTAGGGCTGACAGCACCAATAAAACATACTGGCTGAAGTGGAAGCGTTTTTGTCTGTGGTACAGGCGCAATGAAGTACATCCCTTTCTCTCTACTTCAGAAGAAGTCTTGCCTTATCTGCTCTCTTTGGCAAAGTCTGGTCTTGCAAACTCGTCTGTTAGAGTTCACCTTCCTGCTATATCTAGATACAGGCGGTCACCAAAAACTCCGTCTTTATGGTCCTCAAGAATCGTAAAGCAATTTATGAAGGGACTGTTTAGAGCTTTCCCACCCATCAGAGCTCCACCCCCAGAGTGGCAACTTAATGTGGTATTATCTCAATTGCTAAAACAGCCATTTGAGCCCATGCACAAGGAAGAATTGAAGTACTTAACTTGGAAAGTCGCCCTTCTTCTGGCGCTCACATCAACAAGAAGGGTTAGTGAAATACAGGCTTTTACCATATCCCATCCTTTCTTACGCTTCACTGGCCAAATGGTCATTCTGAGGACGAACCCTAAGTTCATCCCCAAAGTTCCTTCTCAATTCCATTTGAACGAGCCTGTCATCCTGAGAACTTTCTTCCCTAACCCTTCCACGCCTGCGGAAAGAGCGCTCCACACTCTAGACTTAAAAAGATGTCTTAAATTTTTATTTACAAAGGACTAAGGCCATACGAAAATCAAATCAGTTATTCGTAGCTTATGGTCAAAACTGTCAGGGTGCTGCAGTTTCTAAAGCTACCATAGCCAGATGGATAGCGAGCGCAATACAATTTTGCCACGACAAGGCTGGCAAGCCATTATCAAGGACTGTGAGAGCGCACTCCACTAGAGCAGTTTCAGCATCAACTGCTCTATTTGCCGAAGTGCCACTTGAAAAGATCTGCAGAGCTGCAACGTGGAAAACGACACACACGTTTACGCAGCATCACTGCCTGGAGTCTTCTAGCAACGTGCTGACGCATCTGTGGGACAGGCAGTACTAAGGAACCTATTTTGCTAAGGTAAGCCTCTTTCAAGAGAGGTTTTATTAGATTAAGTTTCTGATTGAGTATATGTGCATATTGATATATCTCTGCATGGTTATTTTCTTTTATCCGTTAATTACTACAAGTAATCGATGCACTGTTTCATGTTCAAGCCATTGATTTTAAGATTAGCATTGCATTAAGGATTATTTTAGCACTACCCACCGTCCACTAAGGTGCTTATAAGAAGACCATATATATGTATACATTTATATGCATATATATTCGTATGTCTACATATATATATGTATACAAATAAGGAACTGCTTACTATTCTGATTCAGGCATGTGAATCTATGAAAGATACCCCAATACTGGATAAGAAAAAAGTTACTTACCTGTAACTGCAGTTATCCAGTATTGGTATCTTTCATAGATTCACATGCAACCCACCCTCCTCCCCGGAGAGGCACCTCTACAATACAGTACTAACTACACTTGTGCTGGAAAATCTGAGGGATTCAGCCTCTCTTGGGAAGGTTCTAGAGGGTGCTGGCTGCTGATTGGTTGCGTTTTCAGTTTGGTCCTTTTTGTAAAAGGAGACTAATAGGCTATAGAGTACATGGTTACCACCATAATAGCCTATGGAAATATACTATTTACTACTTTGTTATTTATATACCGTGGGACTCCCACTACGACGACGGGGAATGATTCAAGCATGTGAATCTATGAAAGATACCAATACTGGATAACTGCAGTTACAGGTAAGTAACTTTTTTCTTTCTGCAGCTTCAGCGAGGACCAGTAAACTCTGTGTAGGGTAAACAAAATATTTTTCTTAAGAGCAGCAGGTTTAACTGTTGTATGAAGAACGCACATAGATACTTGCCATTTATTTTCAAGATCCAACGTTGGTAAGTACTTTTTCCACAGTTCTTAAGGTAGTTTAAAATCACCATTGCCGTCTGCTGCTTCCATTATCAGCCAGTAACATGTGGCTGCCTCATTTCTCCTTATGGTGGTATCTTGTAACTCCAATTCAATTCAACTGGCCTGCCTTCCTGTGTGATCTCTTGTGTTGCACCATTTGATCATTTGACAATATTCGTATTCCAGTAATCTTCCTGAAATTTCAGTTACGAGGCCCTCCCACGCACGCAGCTTGTCCCCCATACCAACTGCTCCAAATCTTAATTCCTGCTTATCTGGGAGGGACTGTAAGTGTGTCCTTCATACACTCGAGTGTGTCTGGTGAGTTCCAGATTGGAGTCAGTTTGCTATAATATGGTATACCACATGCTATTCTAATATCAAATCACAACTTAGCTGCCGCCCTAAAAAGTTTAGTCTTATTTTACTAAAAACTTAGGTGATCCAAATGTATACAAAAACTGTGAGCCACCCTGCTTTACATCCTTTAACATTACTAGCATCAAACATCCTATCTTTGACTGGTTCGGTTCTCAAACTAACATTCCACAGTTCTTTAACTGGAATGCCTAACAGTAACATTGAAAATCAGGTGCCATTATACCTCCTTTATCTCTCTTCCTCCACAGATTCCTCCAAGATATTCTTGCTCCTTTTGAGGCCCATAGGAATGTGTTGATTTTACCATGTAATTTCTTACTTAAATCTTCATTAAAGCCAGTGGCGGCAGGTGACATTTGAAAGAGGTGGGGCGTAGAAGTCATGGGTAGCTCAATGTGGCGAGCGAGCGTACCGAGCAAGCTCGACCCTATGAAGGGGGGTTCGGGGGGGGTTTCTCCCCCCGAGAAAATTTTGAAAAAAGAGTGGGCAAATGGTGCATTTTCACGCACATTTCAGAAAGCGGCCGGGCTTGAGAGAAGCCACCCGGAACCGACAGCTGAAGGGAGCTGCTGTGCAGGAGGGGGTGCTCTGAGAACAGAAGCGGGTGGGCAGCAGCCCCCTCCCTGCCAGCCGTGTGTCAGAAAAGCCAGTTACAGCCACTACAGCGCTTAGAAATTGCCTAATTGCCAAACAAGGGGGTACCGAAAAAGTTATCTTACACCACTAATGCTCACACAGTAGATCTAAGCTGCACTCCAAACGGTCTCCGTTTTCATATAGTAAATATGAACGAAGGGAAAGAATCTAATTTGAATAATTTAGCCAAGGCTCTTGTGCCCAAAAAAAAAAAACAAGGACACCGAAAGAAAAACAGGGGGAAAGGAGAGCTTGCGCAATTAAAAAATAGATTTTATTTTCGGCAGAGAAGCACCATTCTCGAGCGGAGTTAAGAACAAAACTTTATGTGAAATCTTGAAAGGACAACTGGTTCTTTGAAAGCCACGCTGATAGCTGGCTAGCCGCTAATCTCACCAAAATATGCTGATGGAAATATTGCGTCCTGCACACACGGGTTCTCACAGTAAACAGTGTTGAGTCACGTGTACAGAAAAGCTCTGCAAGATTATTGATTATTTCTGTCTTTCCATCACTGGCATTTTCAAGAGAAATGCAACACAGTCTAGCTCTCAATTATCTGTGCTCAGCCTCCTCCTTCCCATTCCCCATGCTAAGTGTGTTAAGGCAGGGTTCTACTCAATTACCTAATGCTCTGGTCTCCTCGGCCCAAATGAACATGTTTCAGCAGTCAGTCTTTGCGCGCGCGCTGTACAGGAGCTTACCACAAACAGGCATGCGTGCTTAGGAGACAGGGGGTACACACGTTGTTTCCTTGAAGTATATGCATGGGACCGACCTGGCAGGTTGTCGTGGTAATGCAGCAGTAAATGCGCCGGAATTAACCCTCGCCGAGCATGATTAGATGTAAAGTATTGGTTGCTTGTCACAGTAACTTTCAATGTATGTGCTGCTTTCGGCTAGAAATATTGCAACGAGTGCTGACAGTTCTAAAATAAACAACTAAGCATAACACACACACAAAGCAACATAACACCACAATTCAAATATAACGTGTTGCAAAAAAAAAAAAAAACACTCAGAACAGAAAGGGACACAAAAATACGGCAGCACAATTAGACAAAATCACATTGCAGCACAGAAAGACAGCAGCACAAGAAAAAACAGAACACATCACCGCAAAACAAAATGTTATTGTCACACATTATAAATTCCTGAAGCCTGTTTCCTTTAGTACTTTGGTAAAACTGAGTGTTTAAACCAAGCACTACCTTGATAGCATCAGACAAAAATGTTTTGTGATCGGTCCCAGATCTTACTAGTGACTTTCTTAAGTTAACTTATTTTTAAACATATTTTTAGATCCACACACCTTGAAGAAGGCACTGAGCACTCGCTTTCAAAGCACACATGGCCAGCCGCCACACCCCATGTCCGTTTACGTATATGTGATCAAAGCACGACTTTCCATAGCATTTTACATAAAACAATATATAAATAGCCCAAGGGCCTTTCGAAATTGCCACACTTTGCTCAGGAGGCAGGCAGTATGTAAAGGGCCCAGTTCCCAAAGCCTTCACTTTAGAAGTCAGAAACCTGCTTTCCGCCACTGCGATTACTGCTCTGTGTTCCACAAAAGCGCTTCACAGATGCCTGTTTGCTTTGCTTCCAAAATGGAAATATTTTAATTAATGGAAAACGTATTCCCAAACACACCCTTTATATATCACAGTGTTCCTTACCCCTTTTCAGCACTAAACGTACACTTACTCCTGCCCTTGAAAGGAATATATTTATGTCCATTTCAAGGGTGGGGAAGCTCACATGCCAGGGATGCATGAATACCTACAGGCGTGTTTGCATGCTTTCATCACCCAAGAATGCTCACAAATACGGCCCTAAACCTACATTTGCAATCAAGGAAATTTCCCCACACTGGGGCAATTTCTCTATTTGCAAATCACTTTATGATGACAACATTTTGTTGGTCCAAATACTATTAATCTGGAATTTACCAATACACATACCAATGCCAGTCGAAATTCTTGAGTAGGAAAATTGCCAATTTACATTCCTTTTCGCACACCCAAATTGTACAAAATGTATTGTGAATTGGTCCTTATAGGTATTGCTTCCTTCCTCACTTGAACGCTGTGGGACCTTGTGCAAATTATTTCACCCTATGGCTCAGTTTCGCTATCTGCCAAAATTAGGAGTGCTTAAAAGGGTTCTTCCCATTCTCTGGACCCTCTTTGCCTATAAACGTGCGAACAATCTTAAAGACCAATTAGTGTCCACACGCACTAGGCTTCCGCAGAGAACAGTCAACAACTCCGTCCTAAATGCTTGGGGCCTCCCTAATGTTACAGGACACTATCCTTGTAATAATTGTAGTGTGTGCCACCTTACAAAACATTCCAAGACACTTAACCTGGAACCTAGTAAAGTCTGGACACAATCACACCACACGAATTGTAACTCTACTAACGTCGTTTACATGATCACATGCCCATGTGGCCTCCGCTACATAGGAATGACGACGCGAAAAGTGAGAACCAGAGTGGTCGAGCACCGCAGCACTATCCGATGCAAAAAAACATCAGCAGACTCACTGACCATTACCTTCAGCATGGTCATACACCCAATGATATGACATGGACAGTGATCGAACAATTCGATCTCAATCGAGATAACAATGAAAAGACCTTACTGATTAAAGAACAACGATGGATTTACCGTTTGTCTACACAACACCAGGGATTGAACGATTCCATCCCGTGGTGCTCCCTGAGAAGTTAATATCGTCATTGGACCTCAGTCTAGGCACACCTATTTGCCTTTCCTTTTGCGCCTCCTTTGTTAAGTTCCCATTTGGCACACCTATTGCCTTTCCTTTGCGCCTCCTCTGTCAGGCTCCCATATGGTTCAATGTTCCTAATTGATCACGCTTTGGAATATACCCATTTCATTTGCATCAGCACTTTCTGAACATTGCGCAACCATTTACAACTTCACTTACATTCTATTGAGAATATTCATTATGTCTACACGCTCACTACATGCATGTAGTCTTTCTTCTTGACCGGGACGAATACAGGGCTCACAGCGCACTGTTACCATACCAACGCCCACTGCGAGCGTGTTGTTTTTCTCCCGTGTCCTTCTTCCTTTTCCTTCATTTTCAGGGACGCTACTCACAGGTTCAATTAGCTACACCTGAGCACGCCGAAAAGGTCTTTATATACCGATCTCGGCCAGGACCTTCATTCACGGAGATCCGCGACAGCTGAACAGGTTTCCCACAGGTCCTGATCCACAAAGGCGTGAGTAATCTTGAAACCTCACCATTACCGGGTAAGCTTTCCTCTTGCAGGTTTCTCATGGCTCGTTGTGCCCTGCCCTTTATCATTACAGGGTCAGAATCTCTGCCGGATTTCTCTACGGGGGCATATACTACAAAACGCTAGCGTGAGGTTATATTTGGAGCGTGACCACATTTTACACATATGTGTATTTCCGCCTCCTAGTCCACCACACGTTTTAGCGCATAATGAATTAATTCACTTTAAACCGCACCACCAGTACGGTTCCACCTTTGCCGTGTTTTTCCGCCAGCTATGCACTTTACTATCGGCAAAGATATATCCCTGTGACTTATGCTCATATGCTTATACTCTCCTCTGTATGTTTGTTTGTTATGTGTTGTACGTCCAGTATTGCTCGGAGAGGGAATCCCCTCCCACATATAAGGCACCTTAGCGCGTGCAACACATTTTTAAATCACATTCACATAAGTGCTATATGCACTTACACATATATCTTTCCGGTCCTGAGGAAAGCCAGTATTAATGAAAGACCTGGCTGAAACATGTAGACCACACGCTGGATGTAGGAGTGCCTAATCTTCGCTCCACCAGCATCCACTGTTCTGTTTTTAACGCTAACAGAGGCCCAGATATTAAATGCTATGCCCTTCTGGGCACTGGGACCACTGAATAGCTTTTAAATTTTCACATTCACACCACTTTCACAGCACACTCAGCAAATATACCAGCTCCGCTGTAATTACAGGCGTTGTAGCACACCCGGGACACATTCGGTGTCACTAGGTGGGCCCGATGATGAAGCATGCCACCAACTAGGTTGGTGGGTGAGAGCTTTATAAAGAAACCAAATGTTTCTTCTCTTCTTCATACAGTTCTGAGTCTCTAAATAGTCACATTCAGTCAGTCCTCTTTGATTACATATAAATAACCTGGGGATACGGACTGGCTATCTAGTCCTCTCTCTCTCCTTGATAACTATATAATCTCTGTTAATGTCTTACCCACGTTGCTCCAGAACTTCTCAAACATGGGAAACTGCACACACATATGCAGGTCTCCTGCTTTTTTGAACCTGCATTTGTATCATTTGTCATCTCTAGTCTTCAGTATTTATCCAGTATTGGGGTATCTTTCATAGATTCACATGCCTGTATCATTCCCGTCGTCGTAGTGGGAGTCCCACAGTACATAAATAACAAAGTAGTAAATAGTATATTTCCATAGGCTATTATGGTGGTAACCATGTACTCTATAGCCTATTAGTCTCCTTTACAAAAGGACTAAACTGAAAACGCAACCAATCAGCAGCCAGCACCCTCTAGAACCTTCCCAAGAGAGGCTGAATCCCTCAGATTTTCACTGCACTTCGTTGTGTAAGGGAGTCTCCCTGAGCTCTGCTCAGTTCTTCAGCTTTCTCAGATAAGTTTATGTTTTAAACCTTTCAGAAGAATGTCTGATAAAAAAGGATTATTTAGAGCTTGTAAATCCTGTGGGAAGAAGAGAGTGCATGTGGATGATGCACACAAAGATTGCATTTATTGTCTCTATCCCAACCATGAGACAAAACAATGTAAGATATGCTGCACTTTCTCAACCAAAACCTTGAGAGACAGAGAAGGAAGACTTTTATTGTGGCTAAAAAGAAGCAAAGTGCTTCCTCTGATGTGGATAGCGACACGTCCTCTATGTCACACAAGAGGCCCAGGTCGCCTGAGGGTCAATCTGAAGAGAGAAAGAAACATTCTAAAGTTTCTCATTTGACCAAGGAATCTCTTAAGCAGGAGAAACAGCCCAAGGTCTCCTCAGAGATTGGATCCCTTCAGTCTTCAGGAACATCTAAAAGAAAACAAGAGTCATCAAGCCATTCCAGAGGTAAAGTTAGCCAAAAATCTTCTTCGGCGTCAAGTTCACCGTCGACGCCTGTGTCTTCTTCAACGACGACTACAGTGACTTTCTGGTCGTCGAGGCCGTCGACGGCGTTAACTACATCAACGGCAAGTATAAAGGGGTCCATACCGTCTATGTTGCCTCTATCGTCGACGACTCCACCGTCGACGAGAGTACCGCAGACGAAGAGCTCATCGTCGAAGGGACCGTCGACGAAAACGTCGTCGACAAAGACCTCGAAGACGACACCATCGTCGACTAGGACACCATCGTCGACTGAAGACACCATTGTCGACGACGACGCCATCGCCGGGCGATTACACCATCGTCGACGACACTATCGCCGACGACACTATCGTCGACGACAACTGTTCCGTTGACGACGATCTCACCGGCTATAACAATACCGTTGTCTACGATTGGGCTACCATCGACGACGTCCCCGCCGACGACGAAAATGTCATCGTCGACGACGGCACCAACATCAAAAAATCCAGTTTTATATGCAGGTCCTTCAACTCCATTCCTGCAATCTACACAGATGGAATTTAGGACACCAAAAATTTCTCCGCTACCTCCTAGTCATCTTTTAGATGTGGAGGATACTGATGAAGACGAAGGCCAGTTTGGAACGGCACATAGTCCTTCTGAACTTAACGTCAAGTATCAAGAAGAAGATGATGACTATGATGATGAGGAACATTATTATCAGCATTATCCGGCCCCTCATGCTCAGTATCAGCAGTACAAGTACTTCGAGCAGCCTGAGACAACAGCCTGCTCAGTTTCCTCCAGCATTAATACTGGACCTTCAAAATATGTTGGCTGATTACAAAGAAGGTTTCCTCCGCAAGAGGACAATGTTGCAGTGCCCCCACCTCTACCGGTAGCTCCTCAAACACCGCTACCACCACCTCCTGCCACTCCTGGGTTGACACCATGTCCCATGATTCATCTACCTCCCAGGGAGGATCCTAACACCTCTGAAGAAGAGCAGGAAGAAGGAGAAATCAATGATCCTCCTCCGCCCGCTGACGAGTGGGATGATTACATAGCACCAACACCATCCTCACCACCGCATCATCCTTCAGACTCGCCTCCGGAGGATATCGGGGATTCCATAATATTATGGAAGAGCCACTAACAGATTTCACTTGCCAACAATTGTACATCAATCGGACTGTTTTCTCTATGATTTTAAAGACCAAGCAAGAAAAACAGTCAGATCAATACCTATAATTGATCATATTTGGCAGGAAGGAGTCAAGGTAATGAGGACGCCAGCTTCTGTGGTTCCTGTGCTACCGAGATTGGACAAAAATACAGAGCCCCTGGGGACTCTCCGGCGTGTCTCACGAGGTCACCCCAAGCCTGACTCTGTGATCTCACAGGCAGCCCAGAGACGATCGCAGAATCCGTCTACTCCCATCACATCTCCACCGGACAAAGAGGGTCGACGTCTCGATTCCATCGGAAAGAGATTTTCATCAATGGCAGCAGTCTCAGTCAGGGCTGCTAATGCTCTGGCCATATTGGGCAGATATGATAGGCAAATGTGGTCCGATATGGGTACGATGAAGGACATAATCCCGGAAGACAACAAAGAGGAATTCATTAAAATCCTCACAGAAGGAGAAAGAGCAGCGTTCGAAATAATAGACATTGCAATGGACATTGCCACTACTAGTTTCCGGCAGTTAGCTGGTGCTGCCGTTCTAAGGCGACAGGGTTGGTTAAAAGCAACAAATTTCCGCCCAGAAGTCCAGACCAAAATTTTGGATATGGCCTATGATGGCGATAGCCTGTTTGGCAGTCATATTGATGAGGCGCTTACTGCCATTAAAAGGATACGGATACTGCTAAGGCGCTAGGAACCTTTCAGTACCGCAAGGTGCCCTTTCGGGAGCTCGAGGTAGGGGTTTCTCAGGGTACAGGGGAACTTACCAGCTTTCACAGACCTACCAGACCTACCAGCCGCAATATCGCCAAGGATACCAGCAGCAATCCTACCACCAACCGACTACGGCTGGTTTCTCTAGACAAGGCTCCAGACAAAAGCCAGGATCTCAAGGCCGCGACTCCGGTCGCAAGCAGTGATTGCAACAGGGTACCAGCTGCTTTCCCTTTTCCCTCAAACGGTGCGAAAATCTCCAAACATATCCACCAGTGGCGCAACATCACTTCAGACAAGTGGGTCCTAGATCTCATCTCTTATGGCCACACTTTGGAATTTATTCAAATACCTCCCAATACCCCTCCCAGGGGATCGCACCCCCCTCGTCTTCACTTACTCAAAAAGGAAGCAAGGATCATGCTTCAAAAAGGGGCAATAGAAAAGGTCCCTTTTCCTCAGAGAAGGAAAGGCTTCTACTCCCGCTTCTTTCTCATTCACAAAAATCGGGAAAGTGGAGGCCTATTTTAGACCTCAGGAAATGAAACAAATTCCTAAAGAGTCAAACATTCAGGATGGTCACGCTGTCAGACATCCTACGACGCCTCAACAGTGGCGACTTCATGACTTCATTGGATCTTGAGGATGCATATTTTCATGTTCCTATTCATCCGAAGCACAGATAATTCCTACGGTTCACAGTGGCTGGTACCCACTATCAATTCCGAGTCCTTCCATTTGGCCTCAAATCGGCTGCACGGACTTTCACAAAATTTTTTGCTCCAGTGGCAGCAGCCTTGCGGAGCAAAGGTCATCAGGTATTCCTTACCTGGACGACTGGCTGCTGAAGGCACCATCTGCTCGTCTAGTGGAAGCTGCAACAGATGATTGTCTCACTTTGTTTCACAAGTTGGGTCTCTCAATCAATTACCAAAAATCTTCAGTCCGTCCAAACCGGATAATGACATTCCTGGGCGCCAGATTGGACACCATTCAGAACAAAGCCTTCCTTTCCCAGGAAAGACAACAACGGTTGCAAGCATTGGCACTCAAACTGTCCAGAAAAAAGTGCGTTTCCGTAAAAGCATACAAGTCTCTACTGGGAATGCTTTCTTCGGCCATAGATCTTGTGCCGCTGACTCGCCTACATATGAGGCCTCTTCAAGAGGAGTTACAACGCCAATGGATCCAAACCGAAGGTTCATTCGACGACGTGGTAAATGTCACTCCACGGATGAAGGAGGCTTTCCAGTGGTGGGCTCAGAAATCACATGTGTCCCAGGGCCTATCTTTTCTCCCAGTCATTCCAGACTACATAGTAACAACAGATGCTTCTATGGAAGGCTGGGGAGGGAACTTACAGGACCTACAGGTTCAAGGGAAGTGGTCCTTGGCTCAACGGCAAATGCACATAAACAGGTTGGAATTAAAAGCCATTTTTCTCTCTCTTCAGGCTTTCCTTCCTCGAATACAGGGATCATCGGTGTTGATTCGCACGGACAACACCACAAGCATGTTCTATATCAACAAACAGGGAGGCACAAAGTCCCTAACTCTGTCTCAGGACGCCCAGCAGTTATGGAGCGGGCTGACGCTCCACCGAATTTCCTTGACAGCGGAACATGTCCCGGGCCTCCGGAATACCTTAGCGGATGCTTTGAGCAGAACGAACGACGGCTGTCACGAGTGGGAGCAAGAGCAGGAGCAACTGGACAGAATATTTGCAATCTGGGGGAAACCAGCGCTGGACCTGTTCGCGACCCAGATCAACTCCAAATGCTGATTCTTTGCAAGCAGATTCCCTCTCCCAAACTCACAGGGGAATGCTCTTTCAATGCGCTGGTCAGGGATCTATGCATACGCTTTTCCCCCCATTCCTCTGATACCCAGGGTCCTCACTAAGATGAAATGGGAACATTGCCGCATTCTGCTGACAGCCCCCAGGTGGCCCAGACAGCACTGGTACACGGAACTCCTCCTACTGTCAGAAGCTCAACCCATCCGTCTATTGCCAACACCAACGCTGTTGACCAAGAACAAAGGCCAAGTATGTCACCCGGAGCCAGCTTCTCTACAACTGCATGCGTGGCTCCTGAATTCTTCGAGTTTAAAAATCTGAACATTGCACAGGACTGCAAAGACATTATTGCTAAATCTAGGGCTGACAGCACCAATAAAACATACTGGCTGAAGTGGAAGCGTTTTTGTCTGTGGTACAGGCGCAATGAAGTACATCCCTTTCTCTCTACTTCAGAAGAAGTCTTGCCTTATCTGCTCTCTTTGGCAAAGTCTGGTCTTGCAAACTCGTCTGTTAGAGTTCACCTTCCTGCTATATCTAGATACAGGCGGTCACCAAAAACTCCGTCTTTATGGTCCTCAAGAATCGTAAAGCAATTTATGAAGGGACTGTTTAGAGCTTTCCCACCCATCAGAGCTCCACCCCCAGAGTGGCAACTTAATGTGGTATTATCTCAATTGCTAAAACAGCCATTTGAGCCCATGCACAAGGAAGAATTGAAGTACTTAACTTGGAAAGTCGCCCTTCTTCTGGCGCTCACATCAACAAGAAGGGTTAGTGAAATACAGGCTTTTACCATATCCCATCCTTTCTTACGCTTCACTGGCCAAATGGTCATTCTGAGGACCGAACCCTAAGTTCATCCCCAAAGTTCCTTCTCAATTCCATTTGAACGAGCCTGTCATCCTGAGAACTTTCTTCCCTAACCTTCCACGCCTGCGGAAAGAGCGCTCCACACTCTAGACTTAAAAAGATGTCTTAAATTTTTATTTACAAAGGACTAAGGCCATACGAAAATCAAATCAGTTATTCGTAGCTTATGGTCAAAACTGTCAGGGTGCTGCAGTTTCTAAAGCTACCATAGCCAGATGGATAGCGAGCGCAATACAATTTTGCCACGACAAGGCTGGCAAGCCATTATCAAGGACTGAGAGCGCACTCCACTAGAGCAGTTTCAGCATCAACTGCTCTATTTGCCGAAGTGCCACTTGAAAAGATCTGCAGAGCTGCAACGTGGAAAACGACACACACGTTTACGCAGCATCACTGCCTGGAGTCTTCACAACGTGCTGACGCATCTGTGGGACAGGCAGTACTAAGGAACCTATTTTGCTAAGGTAAGCCTCTTTCAAGAGAGGTTTTATTAGATTAAGTTTCTGATTGAGTATATGTGCATATTGATATATCTCTGCATGGTTATTTTCTTTTATCCGTTAATTACTACAAGTAATCGATGCACTGTTTCATGTTCAAGCCATTGATTTTAAGATTAGCATTGCATTAAGGATTATTTTAGCACTACCCACCGTCCACTAAGGTGCTTATAAGAAGACCATATATATGTATACATTTATATGCATATATATTCGTATGTCTACATATATATATGTATACAAATAAGGAACTGCTTACTATTCTGATTCAGGCATGTGAATCTATGAAAGATACCCCAATACTGGATAAGAAAAAGTTACTTACCTGTAACTTGCAGTTATCCAGTATTGGTATCTTTCATAGATTCACATGCAACCCACCCTCCTCCCCGGAGAGGCACCTCTACAATACAGTACTAACTACACTTGTGCTGGAAAATCTGAGGGATTCAGCCTCTCTTGGGAAGGTTCTAGAGGGTGCTGGCTGCTGATTGGTTTGCGTTTTCAGTTTGGTCCTTTTTGTAAAAGGAGACTAATAGGCTATAGAGTACATGGTTACCACCATAATAGCCTATGGAAATATACTATTTACTACTTTGTTATTTATATACCGTGGGACTCCCACTACGACGACGGGGAATGATTCAAGCATGTGAATCTATGAAAGATACCAATACTGGATAACTGCAGTTACAGGTAAGTAACTTTTTCTTTCTGCAGCTTCAGCGAGGACCAGTAAACTCTGTGTAGGGTAAACAAAATATTTTTCTTAAGAGCAGCAGGTTTAACTGTTGTATGAAGAACGCACATAGATACTTGCCATTTATTTTCAAGATCCAACGTTGGTAAGTACTTTTCCACAGTTCTTAAGGTAGTTTAAAATCACCATTGCCGTCTGCTGCTTCCATTATCAGCCAGTAACATGTGGCTGCCTCATTTCTCCTTATGGTGGTATCTTGTAACTCCAATTCAATTCAACTGGCCTGCCTTCCTGTGTGATCTCTTGTGTTGCACCATTTGATCATTTGACAATATTCGTATTCCAGTAATCTTCCTGAAATTTCAGTTACGAGGCCCTCCCACGCACGCAGCTTGTCCCCCATACCAACTGCTCCAAATCTTAATTCCTGCTTATCTGGGAGGGACTGTAAGTGTGTCCTTCATACACTCGAGTGTGTCTGGTGAGTTCCAGATTGGAGTCAGTTTGCTATAATATGGTATACCACATGCTATTCTAATATCAAATCACAACTTAGCTGCCGCCCTAAAAAAGTTTAGTCTTATTTTACTAAAAAACTTAGGTGATCCAAATGTATACAAAAACTGTGAGCCACCCTGCTTTACATCCTTTAACATTACTAGCATCAAACATCCTATCTTTGACTGGTTCGGTTCTCAAACTAACATTCCACAGTTCTTTAACTGGAATGCCTAACAGTAACATTGAAAATCAGGTGCCATTATACCTCCTTTATCTCTCTTCCTCCACAGATTCCTCCAAGATATTCTTGCTCCTTTTGAGGCCCATAGGAATGTGTTGATTTTACCATGTAATTTCTTACTTAAATCTTCATTAAAGCCAGTGGCGGCAGGTGACATTTGAAAGAGGTGGGGCGTAGAAGTCATGGGTAGCTCAATGTGGCGAGCGAGCGTACCGAGCAAGCTCGACCCTATGAAGGGGGGTTCGGGGGGGGTTTCTCCCCCCGAGAAAATTTTGAAAAAAGAGTGGGCAAATGGTGCATTTTCACGCACATTTCAGAAAGCGGCCGGGCTTGAGAGAAGCCACCCGGAACCGACAGCTGAAGGGAGCTGCTGTGCAGGAGGGGTGCTCTGAGAACAGAAGCGGGTGGGCAGCAGCCCCCTCCCTGCCAGCCGTGTGTCAGAAAAGCCAGTTACAGCCACTACAGCGCTTAGAAATTGCCTAATTGCCAAACAAGGGGGTACCGAAAAAGTTATCTTACACCACTAATGCTCACACAGTAGATCTAAGCTGCACTCCAAACGGTCTCCGTTTTCATATAGTAAATATGAACGAAGGGAAAGAATCTAATTTGAATAATTTAGCCAAGGCTCTTGTGCCCAAAAAAAAAAAACAAGGACACCGAAAGAAAAACAGGGGGAAAGGAGAGCTTGCGCAATTAAAAATAGATTTTATTTTCGGCAGAGAAGCACCATTCTCGAGCGGAGTTAAGAACAAAACTTTATGTGAAATCTTGAAAGGTCAACTGTGGTTCTTTGAAAGCCACGCTGATAGCTGGCTAGCCGCTAATCTCACCAAAATATGCTGATGGAAATATTGCGTCCTGCACACACGGTTCGAACAGTAAACAATGTTGAGTCACGTGCACAGAAAAGCTCTGCAAGATTATTGATTATTTCTGTCTTTCCATCACTGGCATTTTCAAGAGAAATGCAACAAAGTCTAGCTCTCAATTATCTGTGCTCAGCCTCCTCCTTCCCATTCCCCATGCTAAGTGTGTTAAGGCAGGGTTCTACTCAATTACCTAATGCTCTGGTCTCCTCGGCCCAAATGAACATGTTTCAGCAGTCAGTCTTTGCGCGCGCGCTGTACAGGAGCTTACCACAAACAGGCATGCGTGCTTAGGAGACAGGGGGTACACACGTTGTTTCCTTGAAGTATATGCATGGGACCGACCTGGCAGGTTGTCGTGGTAATGCAGCAGTAAATGCGCCGGAATTAACCCTCGCCGAGCATGATTAGATGTAAAGTATTGGTTGCTTGTCACAGTAACTTTCAATGTATGTGCTGCTTTCGGCTAGAAATATTGCAACGAGTGCTGACAGTTCTAAAATAAACAACTAAGCATAACACACACACAAAGCAACATAACACCACAATTCAAATATAACGTGTTGCAAAAAAAAAAAAACACTCAGAACAGAAAGGGACACAAAAATACGGCAGCACAATTAGACAAAATCACATTGCAGCACAGAAAGACAGCAGCACAGAGAAAAACAGAACACATCACCGCAAAACAAAATGTTATTGTCACACATTATAAATTCCTGAAGCCTGTTTCCTTTAGTACTTTGGTAAAACTGAGTGTTTAAACCAAGCACTACCTTGATAGCATCAGACAAAAATGTTTTGTGATCGGTCCCAGATCTTACTAGTGACTTTCTTAAGTTAACTTATTTTTTTAAACATATTTTTAGATCCACACACCTTGAAGAAGGCACTGAGCACTCGCTTTCAAAGCACACATGGCCAGCCGCCACACCCCATGTCCGTTTACGTATATGTGATCAAAGCACGACTTTCCATAGCATTTTACATAAAACAATATATAAATAGCCCAAGGGCCTTTCGAAATTGCCACACTTTGCTCAGGGAGGCAGGCAGTATGTAAAAGGGCCCAGTTCCCAAAGCCTTCACTTTAGAAGTCAGAAACCTGCTTTCCGCCACTGCGATTACTGCTCTGTGTTCCACAAAAGCGCTTCACAGATGCCTGTTTGCTTTGCTTCCAAAATGGAAATATTTTAATTAATGGAAAAACGTATTCCCAAACACACCCTTTATATATCACAGTGTTCCTTACCCCCTTTTCAGCACTAAACGTACACTTACTCCTGCCCTTGAAAGGAATATATTTATGTCCATTTCAAGGGTGGGGAAACCACATGCCAGGGATGCATGAATACCTACAGGCGTGTTTGCATGCTTTCGTCACCCAAGAATGCTCACAAATACGGCCCTAAACCTACATTTGCAATCAAGGAAATTTCCCCACACTGGGGCAATTTCTCTATTTGCAAATCACTTTATGATGACAACATTTTGTTGGTCCAAATACTATTAATCTGGAATTTACCAATACACATACCAATGCCAGTCGAAATTCTTGAGTAGGAAAATTGCCAATTTACATTCCTTTTCGCACACCCAAATTGTACAAAATGTATTGTGAATTGGTCCTTATAGGTATTGCTTCCTTCCTCACTTGAACGCTGTGGGACCTTGTGCAAATTATTTCACCCTATGGCTCAGTTTCGCTATCTGCCAAAATTAGGAGTGCTTAAAAAAATAAAATGAACTTTTTAGCACCATAAAAAAGCTTCACATATGATTGTAATATGATATAAGCGAAGCGTAACCAGAGGGAGGCATATGTGTAATTGTACTGACGTGGTGTTTTGTGCATATTTTGTGTATCATAGTAACTCAAATATGGTTGTAAATCTGTGCAGAACGTGCTTTCTCTCCTTTTGATAAACAAACACGTTTGATACAGCGGAAGACAAACTTTGCCCAGCAATGTTACCATGCTGCAGGAAAACAGTCATACAGAGACATGCGGTGCCATGGGTGGTGTAAGCACTATCAAAATAACTCCACAACACATCACCCGAAGACATTTTGCACAAACAGACCAAGCTTATTCCTCTGAAGCGTGCAAGGGCACAGTTTGGATACAAATCCTGAACACTTAAAGGAGGAGACGAAAATAGTTTTGCTGATAATCATGGAAAATGTGTTTTTATGGCAACAAAACCAGTTTAACAGTTAAGCTGTTGAGGGCTGTGTTCAGCGCAACTGATTTCCTAAAATGAGCACTGTCCAGTTGCGGCTCAGAATTCTCGGGAGGGGGGGGGGGTGTAAAATATAAATAAAACCTACCTGATCCCGGTCCCACGCCGCCTCTGCTCTTCGGCCGGCCGGAACAGGAACAGGCATGCTCCCTCCCCTCCTGTAGCCAATCACAACGCTGCAATGGCAGCGTTGTGATTGGTGCAGAGTCCCGGGCAGCGCCCAGCCGGGCACCAGGTAGGGAGGCCATTTTCTCTATATAGGCTTCATGCAGCCTACATAGAGAAAATGTAGAGTGCGCATGACTGCTTTGGTCGGCCCCAGGGCCGACCAAGCAGTCAGGGCACTCAGAGTGGTGCAAGCCACTCCTCCTGACTCGCCCGCCCGCCCCTAACCAGGCAATCCCTCCCGCCCGCCCCCAACCAGGCATACCCCTGACATCTGCTTTCTCGCAGCACGAGAAGCTGAACATAAAATGGTATTTCAAATACCATTTTATTTTCTGCTTCTCGCACTGCGAGAAAGCAGTGGGGCGGCGCTTCTACGCCCTAATGGAGCGGCCGCCCCTGATTAAAGCTCAGAGGAATACAATTAAACCGAAAAGTATATTTCGGCAGGATTGTCCTGCCATAAATTGTTAATGAGAAGATCTGCCATTTTCTCAAAAGTTTGTCCGTATCAGCTTTTGCTCTATTAACCCCTTGGGTGAGGGTATCGGCTAATTGCAGACACCCGCACTACCCCCCCAGTGCGAGTGTCAGCCATTGGCTGACACTGAGGAGGAATTTAAGGTCTTTTTGGTGCGCTGCACCAGAAGGAGTCCTTTATTTCATTTTAAGCTCACGCTGCTTGGGAAAAGCTTCCAGAGCAGCCTGAGTGCTTATTTAACTTTACTGTAATGATGATGCTAAGTTATGCGGACCTCTATAGAGCATTGCAACCTGAAGTCTTCCCACCGCTGGATGAGTCATAGCATGCCCATAAGCTAGCCGGCCCAAGTAAAAGAGGGTGTGGTTTAATGGGGCTGGAGCCAGGCTTTGAGCTGTTTCCTAAACCGTGTCTCATTCTCTTGAGTTTGTAATTCTATGAGCATTGAGTTCCACGGCTTAGGAGTGAGATGTGAGAAGGATCTTCTGGTTCTTTTGATTCGAGACACCTTCAAGAGTCAGGCATTGGAGGATCTTAATGGCCTACTGGGGATATATAGTTTCAAAAGTGCTTTAATCAAGCTTGGTCTTTTAGAGTTGAGCCCTCTAAAGGCTAAACATAGTGTTTTGAATTATATTTTTTCCTCATCTGGTAGCTAATGAAGAGAGGTCAATGCAACTTGAGCTGATGGGTGTTTAGGGACCTTGAGTAGAGTTCTCGCAGCTGCATTTTGGACTACCTGGATTTTTTTGGTAATGTCATTACAATAAAGTGAAAGTAAAATGCGCGGAAGGACTGGTTTTACTTTCACTGCATCAGTACTTGGGGGTATATCTCAGCCCCCGAGCACTGATTGGGGTGGCAGAGGTATCATTGGAAAGGGGAGAATCTCCCCTTTCCAGGGCTACTTCTTCCCAGTGGATCCCTGCTTGGGGATCACCACAGGAGAGTGATCCCCAAGCAGAGATCCACCCACTAGGCACCAGGGATGAGGGGAGCGGCCCCTTAGGCAAGGAATTGTGCTCCCCCACCATATTTAACTACAGCAGTATTTCTGACTACCTCCCCCGGGGCGGCAGAAAGATCACTAGACACCAGGGACAGGATATTTTATTTTATTTTAAATAGAGGGGTAGGGACTGCCCACCATGGGCATGGCCATGACCCCAGCACATTTAAATGGGCATCAGTCTTTCTGACCCCCGGGGGTGGATGGAGGTAATTAGCCATGATCTGCCCCTCCCAGGGGGCAGAAAGGCCACTAGACAAAAGGGAAAGGATTTTTTTTAAGTATACGAGCTGGGACTGCCCACCATGGGCATGGTCATACCCCCACTCCATTTGAAAGGGTATCATTCTTTTTGCCCCCCCTGGGGGGCGGATGGGGGTAATTATTCCAAATCTGCCCTCCGGAGGCTGAAAGCCCACCAGACACCTGGGAAAGGATTATTTTTTTAAAATATAGGGATGGGGGCTGCCCATCATAGGCATGGCTATACCCCCACTCCATTTAAATGAGGCATAAGTCTTTCTGCCCCGAGGGGGGAAGAAAGCCCTTTTGATGCCAGGGAAAGTGTTTTTTTTTATAAAGATAGAGGTGGAGGCAGCCGACCATGGGCAAAGCCATGTCCCCACCCCAACTAAATGGGGCATCAGTCTTTCTGCTCCTCCAAGAGGCAAATGGGCGAATTACACCCAATCTGCCCCTTGGGGGGAAGACAACGCAAACGCTGGTGACAATGAACCAGGGCCAGATACTACTTGCATGCATTGCTCCTGAGTTCTATGAGATTAGAGACTTAAAGATCACTCACGAATGCAGAGATATTATATCCAAAGCAAGGGCGGAAGGCACAAATACAATTTACATGTTAAAATGAAAAAGATTGTGTTCCTGGTGTCAGCTAAATGACTTACACCCTTTGGAAGCTTCTCCTGAACCGATTTTGCCCTATCTCCTCTCGCTGGGCAAGTCAGGCCTTGTTCATGCATCTGTCAAAGTTCACCTTGCGGCAATTTCAAGGTACAGACATTCACGCAGACTCTATCTCTTTGCTCAACAAGAGTCGGAAAACAATTCATGAAGGGGCTGTTCAGAGCTTTCCCACCAGTGTGAGCTCCTCCCCCAAAATGGCATCTCAATGTAGTCCTCTCGCAATTGATGAAACATTCTATCAATCCCATTCACAACGCTGACCTAAAATTTCTCAAGTGGAAAGTTGCTCTGTTACTCGCTCTCACGTCCACGAGAAAGGTCAGTGAGATACAGGCCTTCATGACACAAGAGCCTTTTCTACATTTCACTGAAGAGGCTGTACTCCTCAGAACACAACCAAAATTCATTCCCAAGGTTCCTTCTCAATTTCATCTCAATGAACCTGTCATACTTCGAACTTTTTTTCCCAATCCAACCACACCAGCTGAAAGGGCTCTCCATACATTGGACATTAAACGGTGTCTTAAGTTTGACCTCAACTGTACAAAGCATGTTCGCAAAACATATGAACTACTAGTCTCTTATGGACAGTCTTGTCAAGGAACTGCAGTGACGGAAGCAACGATAGCACAATGGATTTCGGCTACAATTCAGTTTTCCATTCCAAAGGAGGCAAACCTCTAACAATGAAAGCTAAAGCTCATTCTCGAGCAGTGTCCACTTCAGCTGCTGTTTGCAGGCATTCCGCTAGAAGATATGCATGCTGTGACGTGGAAGAGCACCCCTCATGCTCATGCTGTACAATTGCTCGAATCGACACAGTGCAGTCACGCAGTCCTATAGATATAAATATTTACCCTACTATTAAGATGTCTTACTTATTACCCACCATCTTCTAAGGGTACTTTAATTACCTACAAATACTGCTTGCTATTCTGATTCAAGCATGTGAATCTATGAACAATCCAATACTGGATAAGAAAAAAAGTTACTTACCTGTAATTGCAGTTATCCAGTATTGGTATCTTTCTTACCCACCCTCCTCCCCTTGAGAGATTCCCCTTATGACTAAGGATATTATTCCGACTTGTGCTTGAAAATATGAGGGACTTAGCCTCTCTTGGGACTGTTCTAGAGGGTGCTAGCACCTGATTGGTCTTAGTTCAACTTTGGTCCTTTAAAAAAAAAAAAAAAAAAGGATATAGATAGTCTATTAAACTGATGACCTATTGCCAAAGATAGTTATACATACTGCTTTACTATGGTACTGTGGGACTCCCACTTCGACGACGGGGAACGTTTCAAGCATGTGAATCTATCAAAGATACCAATACTGGATAACTGCAGTCACAGGTAAGTAACTTATTTTTGTATAGGCACATATGGGATTACGCTGGGTGGTAGAGATTTTGTGGATTTCTGCAGGTCCCGGAGGTTTCAATCACAGAAATATAAGGAAAATGCATGATTTCAGGCAAGGTTTGAGGAGCACTGTGGGTAAGAAAACCTTAGGTGATCTACACAAGGCACACCGCCCTGTAATCCCCTGGTTGTCTAATTTAAAAAAATGTCTGTGGTCCGTAGGATTGCATGGGTGGCACCACAGCACATCCCCACACACACAGCTACCTCTATTGCTTATCTATTAACGTGGTGGTTTAGGGCCTTTTATATCGTGGTCTCTTAGCCCACGTACACAAGTGGCGTACCGTTCAGGGGACATGTGAAGACCCAGGGTGGTAGTAAATGTGTGAGTCCAAACTTTCCATCACAGAAATGTGAGAAAAATTGGTGTTTTTTTACCAAAGTTTGACATTTGCAAGAACTTCTGGGTAAAACTACCTACTGAGAACCAAGTCACGCAACCCTGGACTCCCTTAGTTGTCTATTTTTCAAAAATGTACAGGTTTGCTATATTTCCTTAGGTGCCGGCTGAGCTTGGGCGCAAAATCCACAGCTACTCACTTTGAAAAGAAAAGAGGTCCGTTTTGAGTGGAAAAATGTGATGTATCCATGTTGCATTTTGTGCCATTTCTTGTTGCGGGCACGAGGCCTCCCTCACAAGTGAGGTACCACTTTTATCAGGATGTTTGGAGGAATGCTGGGTGGAAGGATGTTTGTGTCTCCATGTAGATTCCAGAACTTTCATCACAGAAATGTGAGGAAAATGTGTTTTTTTAGTCAAAGTTTAAGGTTTTCAAGGACCCTGGGTAAAAATAAAACTGATGAAAACCTCGCAAGTCACCCTAAGCTGGATTCCCCCAGGTGTCTAGTTTTAAAAAATTTGCAAGTTTGCTAGGTTTCCTTAGGTTCCGGCTGAGCCTGGGCTCAAAATCCACAGCTACCCACTTTGAAAAAAGGGTCAGTTTTGAGTGGAAAAAGTGTGAAGTATCCATGTTGCGTTTTATCGACCAATGGCAGTTCAAACTCAATTGTGGACCAGTGACAGCACCAAAAGTACCTGCAACTGGGTTTTGAGGCCACCCAAGGTTAGTGACTTTGTTATACCTACCTCTATTAGATTTGAGATTCTGGGGGGCAGATGCACTCGATTGATGCATGGTTCCAGTCATGAGAAGCAGTCTTCTGCTGAGAATTCTGGGATTGGGGCTAGAAGGCTATTAACTCAGACAGCGGAACAAGGGGCGCTGCAGATCAAAGTACATCTTGACTTAGAGGAAAGATGCCCCCATATTCTGGTTAATAATTCTGGCAACTGTCTTAATAATGGGGACAGTCTTGGTGGCCAGTCTGTGAGGACCATTAGTATGGGGATATGTAATGGGGCACCCGCTTTTGGGGTCATAGAGCTGTCAGCCGTTGGATGGGGCACACTGAATGGTGTAAATCTCACTGCAGCAGGAAATGATTTCCACAATCTCATTGATATTCCAGAAAGCTATACAACCAATGGAGATACCATTGCTAGTCCCCTCAGGCTAGCATCTTGGAATGTGGCAGGTATAATTAGCAAAAGAAATGATCCTTACTGGTTGGCGTTTCTTAGATCATTTGCCATAATATGCCTACAGGAGACGTGGGATGTGGAAAGTTCCTTTTTCTTGGACGGCTACAAATCATATTTTAATCCTGCTGTTCCTTCCAAAAGGGGACCCAAAGGGAGGTCAGCTGACCTTGGTCTCTCCTTAAATTGAAGGATTAAGTGTATGGCAACAAGTTCAGCCAATATGAAAGCAATTCTGTTTACCTTCCCTGAGGTTGGTTTGGTGACTTTGTTTTGTTAAACTTTTATAATGCAACCACTGGTTCTACCTTTTGTGATACATTTACCACTCTCAAAGAACAAATGTTGAATATTGACACCTGTAGTAATGTAAAAGCTGGATTTATCTTAGTGGGAGATTTTAATATCCACCCTTGTCCACACTCCTTTACCTCATGCAACCAGGTCCGTAATGAAGACTCTTTGCAAATGGAACATAGTCAAGCTGGTGCCTTTTTGAATAATATCCTTGCAAATTGTACCTTGGAATGTGCCATGACCAAAGTGTTTCAAAGTGCAGATGGGAGTTTTGCCCTCACTTTTATCGGATGAGGCTTGCACTCCACAATAGATTGAACTTTTATTTCTGTATTTTTGCAGTATTTTTAGATCATTTTGGTATAAGAGTCTCAGGTTTTAGTGATCATTACTGTATTTATGTTAGTGTCATCGATCCGTTTGTCCCAGCCCCGGCACAGGATTTGTCTAACCATCTGAATGGTGTAGTGACTGACCAGGGAAGAAGACTAAGATAGTCGAAAATTGTCCCTGAGGACTTTTTGAAATGCCTTGTGGAGGCTAAGTGTGGAGAATTAGCTTTGCGCCTGGGGGACTCATGTGATAGTAGTACTTTTTTAACACTTATTCAGTGATTGGGGTCGAAGTTAAGTCTAAGTTATTTCTCCCCTCTAAACCAGCTGCCAATAGTAATCCTCTTTGGTTTAACAGGAACTGTTCAAAAGCACATAAAATATTAATGTCTGTACTTAAAGCTCAGTCTAAAGATCGATGTCTAATAGCTAGTAGATGTATTGCTTATAAGAAGGTGCTAGATTTGAGGAAAAGAGCCCTCAAAGAGGAAGACTGGGCTGATCTTACAGAGACCTCACTCAGGGCTAATAGTAGTAAATTCTGGGAGGTTGTTAATCATCCTTTATTTAATGAAAATCGTGCCCATACCATTTCTTCACATATCCTTCCAGAGAAGGGGACTGAGCAGTTTGAGGGCATTTATAATTTCCAGGATAGTGGTGCCAATCATGAGCTCTCCTTGCTATCTACCCATCAATGTAATTTAACATTTAACCCCTTCGCTGCCAGGCCTTTTCCCCCCCTGTGCTAAGCCTTTTTTTGGCTATTTGGGGTAGTTTGCGCTTAGGCCCCTGTAACTTTTTGACCACATAAGGTATCCACGCCAAATTTGCGTCCTTTTCTTCCAACATCATGGGGATTCTAAAGGTACCCAGGGTTTGTGGATTCCCCTGGAGGGGACCCAGAAATTAGCCAAAATACAGCTAAATTTTGTTTTTTGGGGGGAAAATGGGAAAAAAGTGCTGCAAATGAAAGCAGCTGGTTTTTTCCCTGCAAATGGTATCAAAAAAGGGTTTGTGGGGCTGAAAGCACCATTTTCCCAGCTTTTAGGGAATGACAGACTTTTGTCAGAAAATTTGTTACACAGTTTTGGCATTTTTCTGGGACATAGCCTATTTTTGCTATTTTTTGTGCTTTCAACCTCCTTCCAGTTAATGGTTGAAATGGGTATGAAAGCAATAATGGATCCTGGAAAGCTATACATTTTAGAAAAGTAGACAAAATTCTGAATTCAGCAAGGGGTAATTTGTGTAGATCCTTCAAGGTTTCTTTATAGAAACTAACAGTTAAATATAGGAAAAATTGAAAATTAGTTGAAAAAAAACCATTTGTGTCAACGTTTTCACTTGTAACTTCTTCTAATTATGACAGCTCTTTGAAAGCAATATACCGTTACATCCGCTGGACCTTACTGGTTTTGGGGATATATAGGACTTGTAGGTTCACCAAGAACCCGACGAACCCAGAGCCAAAAACTGAGCAGCGACTTGCAATGGTTTTTTATTATGTACCGGGTATATAGCAATTATTCTGGGAAAATGTATACATGGAAAAATCGGTATGAAAGACACCTATGTATTTTTGAAATGGGAACAAAATATAGAGTTTAGAAACAGTAGATGTTTGCACATTTCCGAAATTGCGAATACTCATACTAGCATGAGAATTATCGGTCATTTTTCAAAATGACTTCTTTTTTACACATTGCCTTTCATTTGGAAGGCAGAAATGCATCAAAAGCCAATAGGTAATAACAATTGCTCTACAAATCTGAATTACCCTAAGTCTCCCGATAAAAACGGTACCTCACTTGTGTGGGTAGGCCTAGTGCCCACAACAGGAAACGGCTCAAAACGCAACGTGAACACACCACATTTTCACAATGAAAAATTACCCTTTTTTTGCAAAGTGCCTAGCTGTAGTTTTTGAACCCTAGCTCTGCCGGCACCCACGGAAACCTAGCAAACCTATACATTTTTGAAAACTAGACACCCAGGGGAATCCAGGATGGGGTGACTTGACTGGCTCTCACCAGGTTCTGTTACCCAGAATCCCTTGCAAACCTAAAAAATTGTCAAATTTTTTTTTTTCCTCACATTTCTGTGGTGGAAAGTTCTGGAATCGGCGTGGATCCACAAAATTCCACACACCCCACGTTCCCCAAAGTCTTCCAAGAAAAATGGTACCTCACTTGTGTGGGTAGGCATAGTGCCCGCGACAGGAAACGGCTCAAAACGCAATGTGGACACTCCACAATTTCACAGTGAAAAATTACCCTATTTTTGCAAAGTGCCTAGCTGTAGTTTTTTAACCCTAGCTCTGCCGGCACCTAGGGAAACCTAGCAAACCTATACATTTTTGAAAACTAGACACCCAGGGGAATCCAGATTGGGGTGACTTGACTGGCTCTCACTAGGTTCTGTTACCCAGAATCCCTTGCAAACCTAAAAAATTGTCAAAAAAACCACATCTTCCTCACATTTCTGTGGTGGAAAGTTCTGGAATCTGCGTGGATCCACAAATTTCCACCCACCCCACGTTCCCCAAAGTCTTCCAAGAAAAATGGTACCTCACTTGTGTGGGTAGGCCTAGTGCCCGCGACAGGAAACGGCGCAAACATAACGTGAACACACCACAATTTCAGAGTGAAAAATGACCCTTTTTTTGCAAAGTGCCCAGCTGTAGTTTTTGAACCCTAGCTCTGCCGGCACCTAGGGAAACCTAGCAAACCTATACATTTTTGAAAACTAGACACCCTGGGGAATCCAGGATGGGGTGACTTGACTGGCTCTCACCAGGCTCTGTTACACCCAGAATCCCTTGCAAACCTAAAAAATTGTCAAAGAAACAACATTTTCCTCACATTTCTGTGGTGGAAAGTTCTGGAATCTGCGTGGATCCACAAATTTCCACCCACCCCGCGTTCCCCAAAGTCTTCCGAGAAGAATGGTACCTCACTTCTGTGGGTAGGCCTAGTGCCCACGACAGGAAACGGCGACGTGGACACACCACAATTTCACAGTGAAAAATGACCCTTTTTTTGCAAAGTGCCAGCTGTAGTTTTTGAACCCTAGCTCTGCCGGCACCTAGGGACACCTAGCAAACCTATACATTTTTGAAAACTAGACACCCAGGGGAATCCAGGATGGGGTGACTTGACTGGCTCTCACCAGGTTCTGTTACCCAGAATCCCTTGCAAACCTAAAAAATTGTCAAAAAAACCACATTTTCCTCACATTTCTGTGTTGGAAAGTTCTGGAATCTGCGTGGATCCACAAATTTCCACCCACCCCGCGTTCCCCAAAGTCTTACGAGAAAAATGGTACCTCACTTGTGTGGGTTGGCCTAGTGCCCGCGACAGGAAACGGCGCAAAACGCAACGTGGACAAACCACAATTTCACAGTGAAAAATGACCCTTTTTTGCAAAGTGCCTAGCTGTAGTTTTTGAACCCTAGCTCTGCCGGCACCTAGGGAAACCTAGCAAACCTATACATTTTTGAAAACTAGACACCCAGGGGAATCCAGGATGGGGTGACTTGACTGGCTCTCATCAGGTTCTGTTACCCAGAATCCCTTGCAAACCTAAACAATTGTCCCAAAAAACACATTTTCCTCACATTTCTGTGGTAGAAAGTTCTGGAATCTGCGTGGATACACAAAATTCCACCCACCCCGCGTTCCCCAAAGTCTTCCGAGAAAAATGGTACCTCACTTGTGTGGGTAGGCCTAGTGCCTGCGACAGGAAACAGCGCAAAACGCAACGTGGACACACCACAATTTCACAGTGAAAAATGACCCTTTTTTTGCAAAGTGCCTAGCTGTAGTTTTTGAACCCTAGCTCTGCCGGCACCTAGGGAAACCTAGCAAACCTATACATTTTTGAAAACTAGACACCCAGGGAAATCCAGGATGGGGTGACTTGACTGGCTCTCACCAGGTTCTAATACCCAGAATCCCTTGCAAACCTAAAAAATTGTCCAAAAAAACACATTTTCCTCACATTTCCGTGGTAGAAAGTTCTGGAATCTGCGTGGATCCACAAAATTCCACCCAACCCGCGTTCCCCAAAGTATTCAGAGAAAAATGGTACCTCACTTGTGTGGGTAGGCCTAGTGCCCGCGACAGGAAACGGCGTAAAACGCAAGGTGGACACACCACAATTTCACAGTGAAAAATTACCCTTTTTTGCAAAGTGCCGAAGCTGTAGTTTCTGAACCCTAGCTCTGCCGGCACCTAGGGAAACCTAGCAAACCTATACATTTTTGAAAACTAGACACCCAGGGGAATCCAGGATGGGGTGACTTGACTGGCTCTCACCAGGTTCTGTTACCCAGAATCCCTTGCAAACCTAAAAAATTGTCAAAAAAAACACATTTTCCTCACATTTCTGTGGTGGAAAGTTCTGGAATCTGCGTGGATCCACAAATTTCCACCCACCCCGCGTTCTCCAAAGTCTTCCGAGAAAAATGGTACCTCACTTGTGTGGGTAGGTCTAGTGCCCGCGACAGGAAACGGCGCAAAACGCAACGTGGACACACCACAATTTCACAGTGAAAAAAGACCCTTTTTTTGCAAAGTGCCTAGCTGTAGTTTTTTAACCCTAGCTCTGCCGGCACCTAGGGAAGCCTAGCAAACCTATACATTTTTGAAAACTAGACACCCTGGGGAATCCAAGATGGGGTGACTTGACTGGCTCTCACCAGGTTCTGTTACCCAGAATCCCTTGCAAACCTAAAAAATTGTCCAAAAAAACACATTTTCCTCACATTTCTGTGGTGGAAAGTTCTGGAATCTGCATGGATCCACAAATTTCCACCCACCCCGCGTTCCCCAAAGTCTTCTGAGAAAAATGGTACCTCACTTGTGTGGGTAGGCCTAGTGTCCACGACAGGAAACGGCACAAAACGCAACGTGGACACACTACAATTTCACAGTGAAAAATGACCCTTTTTTTGCAAAGTGCCTAGCTGTAGTTTTTGAACCCTAGCTCTGCCGGCACCTAGGGAAACCTAGCAAACCTATATATTTTTGAAAACTAGACATCCAGGGGAATCCAGGATGGGGTGACTTGACTGGCTCTTACCAGGTTCTGTTACCCAGAATCCCTTGCAAACCTAAAACATTGTCCAAAAAACCACATTTTCCTCACATTTCTGTGGTGGAAAGTTCTGGAATCTGCGTGGATCCACAAATTTCCACCCACCCTGCGTTCCCCAAAGTCTTCCGAGAAAAATGGTACCTCACTTGTGTGGGTAGGCCTAGTGCCCGCGACAGGAAACGGCACAAAACGCAACGCGGACACACCACAATTTCACAGTGAAAAATGACCCTTTTTTTGCAAAGTGCCTAGCTGTAGTTTTTGAACCCTAGCTCTGCCGGCACCTAGGGAAACCTAGCAAATCTATACATTTTTGAAAACTAGACACCGAGGGGAATCCAGGATGGGGTGACTTGACTGGCTCTCGCCAGGTTCTGTTACCCAGAATCCCTTGCAAACCTAAAAAATTGTCCAAAAAAATCACATTTTCCTCACATTTCTGTGGTGGAAAGTTCTGGAATCTGCGTGGATCCACAAAATTCCACCCACCCCGCGTTCCCCAAAGTCTTCCGAGAAAAATGGTACCTCACTTGTGTGGGTAGGCCTAGTGCCCGCGACAGGAAACGGCCCAAAACGCAACGTGGACACACCACAATTTCACAGTGAAAAATGACCCTTTTTTTGCAAAGTGCCTAGCTGTAGTTTTTTAACCCTAGCTCTGCCGGCACCTAGGGAAACCTAGCAAACCTATACATTTTTGAAAACTAGACACCCAGGGGAATCCAGATTGGGGTGACTTGACTGGCTCTCACCAGGTTCTGTTACCCAGAATCCCTTGCAAACCTAAAAAATTGTCAAAAAACCACATCTTCCTCACATTTCTGTGGTGGAAAGTTCTGGAATCTGCGTGGATCCACAAATTTCCACCCACCCCACGTTCCCCAAAGTCTTCCAAGAAAAATGGTACCTCACTTGTGTGGGTAGGCCTAGTGCCCGCGACAGGAAACGGCGCAAAACATAACGTGAACACACCACAATTTCAGAGTGAAAAATTACCCTTTTTTTGCAAAGTGCCCAGCTGTAGTTTTTGAACCCTAGCTCTGCCGGCACCTAGGGAAACCAAGCAAACCTATACATTTTTGAAAACTAGACACCCTGGGGAATCCAGGATGGGGTGACTTGACTGGCTCTCACCAGGCTCTGTTACACCCAGAATCCCTTGCAAACCTAAAAATTGTCAAAGAAACGACATTTTCCTCACATTTCTGTGGTGGAAAGTTCTGGAATCTGCGTGGATCCACAAATTTCCACCCACCCCGCGTTCCCCAAAGTCTTCCGAGAAAAATGGTACCTCACTTGTGTGGGTAGGCCTAGTGCCCGCGACAGGAAACGGCGACGTGGACACACCACAATTTCACAGTGAAAAATGACCCTTTTTTTGCAAAGTGCCAGCTGTAGTTTTTGAACCCTAGCTCTGCCGTCAACTAGGGACACCTAGCAAACCTATACATTTTTGAAAACTAGACACCCAGGGGAACCCAGGATGGGGTGACTTGACTGGCTCTCACCAGGTTCTGTTACCCAGAATCCCTTGCAAACCTAAAAAATTGTCCAAAAAAACACATTTTCCTCACATTTCTGTGGTAGAAAGTTCTGGAATCTGCGTGGATACACAAAATTCCACCCACCCCGCGTTACCCAAAGTCTTCCGAGAAAAATGGTACCTCACTTGTGTGGGTTGGCCTAGTGCCCGCGACAGGAAACGGCGCAAAACGCAACGTGGACAAACCACAATTTCACAGTGAAAAATGACCCTTTTTTTGCAAAGTGCCTAGCTGTAGTTTTTGAACCCTAGCTCTGCCGGCACCTAGGGAAACCTAGCAAACCTATACATTTTTGAAAACTAGACACCCAGGGGAATCCAGGATGGGGTGACTTGACTGGCTCTCATCAGGTTCTGTTACCCAGAATCCCTTGCAAACCTAAAAAATTGTCCAAAAAAACACATTTTCCTCACATTTCTGTGGTAGAAAGTTCTGGAATCTGCGTGGATACACAAAATTCCACCCACCCCGCGTTACCCAAAGTCTTCCGAGAAAAATGGTACCTCACTTGTGTGGGTAGGCCTAATGCCTGCGACAGGAAACGGCGCAAAACGCAACGTGGACACACCACAATTTCACAGTGAAAAATGACCCTTTTTTTGCAAAGTGCCTAGCTGTAGTTTTTGAACCCTAGCTCTGCCGGCACCTAGGGAAACCTAGCAAACCTATATATTTTTGAAAACTAGACATCCAGGGGAATCCAGGATGGGGTGACTTGACTGGCTCTTACCAGGTTCTGTTACCCAGAATCCCTTGCAAACCTAAAACATTGTGCAAAAAACCACATTTTCCTCACATTTCTGTGGTGGAAAGTTCTGGAATCTGCATGGATCAACAAATTTCCACCCACCCCGCGTTCCCCAAAGTCTTCTGAGAAAAATGGTACCTCACTTGTGTGGGTAGGCCTAGTGCCCGCGACAGGAAACGGCACAAAACGCAACGTGGACACACTACAATTTCACAGTGAAAAATGACCCTTTTTTTGCAAAGTGCCTAGCTGTAGTTTTTGAACCCTAGCTCTGCCGGCACCTAGGGAAACCTAGCAAACCTATATATTTTTGAAAACTAGACATCCAGGGGAATCCAGGATGGGGTGACTTGACTGGCTCTTACCAGGTTCTGTTACCCAGAATCCCTTGCAAACCTAAAACATTGTGCAAAAAACCACATTTTCCTCACATTTCTGTGGTGGAAAGTTCTGGAATCTGCGTGGATCCACAAATTTCCACCCACCCTGCGTTCCCCAAAGTCTTCCGAGAAAAATGGTACCTCACTTGTGTGGGTAGGCCTAGTGCCCGCGACAGGAAACGGCACAAAACGCAACGCGGCCACACCACAATTTCACAGTGAAAAATGACCCTTTTTTTGCAAAGTGCCTAGCTGTAGTTTTTGAACCCATCTCTGCCGGCACCTAGGGAAACCTAGCAAATCTATACATTTTTGAAAACTAGACACCGAGGGGAATCCAGGATGGGGTGACTTGACTGGCTCTCGCCAGGTTCTGTTACCCAGAATCCCTTGCAAACCTAAAAAATTGTCCAACAAATCACATTTTCCTCACATTTCTGTGGTGGAAAGTTCTGGAATCTGCGTGGATCCACAAAATTCCACCCACCCCGCGTTCCCCAAAGTCTTCCGAGAACAATGGTACCTCACTTGTGTGGGTAGGGCTAGTGCCCGCGACAGGAAACGGCCCAAAACGCAACGTGGACACACCACAATTTCACAGTGAAAAATGACCCTTTTTTTGCAAAGTGCCTAGCTGTAGTTTTTTAACCCTAGCTCTGCCGGCACCTAGGGAAACCTAGCAAACCTATACATTTTTGAAAACTAGACACCCAGGGGAATCCAGATTGGGGTGACTTGACTGGCTCTCACTAGGTTCTGTTACCCAGAATCCCTTGCAAACCTAAAAAATTGTCAAAAAAACCACATCTTCCTCACATTTCTGTGGTGGAAAGTTCTGGAATCTGCGTGGATCCACAAATTTCCACCCACCCCACGTTCCCCAAAGTCTTCCAAGAAAAATGGTACCTCACTTGTGTGGGTAGGCCTAGTGCCCGCGACAGGAAACGGCGCAAAACATAACGTGAACACACCACAATTTCAGAGTGAAAAATGACCCTTTTTTGCAAAGTGCCCAGCTGTAGTTTTTGAACCCTAGCTCTGCCGGCACCTAGGGAAACCTAGCAAACCTATACATTTTTGAAAACTAGACACCCTGGGGAATCCAGGATGGGGTGACTTGACTGGCTCTCACCAGGCTCTGTTACACCCAGAATCCCTTGCAAACCTAAAAAATTGTCAAAGAAACGACATTTTTCTCACATTTCTGTGGCGGAAAGTTCTGGAATCTGCGTGGATCCACAAATTTCCACCCACCCCGCGTTCCCCAAAGACTTCCGAGAAAAATGGTACCTCACTTGTGGGGGTAGGCCTAGTGCCCGCGACAGGAAACGGCGACGTGGACACACCACAATTTCACAGTGAAAAATGACCCTTTTTTTGCAAAGTGCCAGCTGTAGTTTTTGAACCCTAGCTCTGCCGGCACCTAGGGACACCTAGCAAACCTATACATTTTTGAAAACTAGACACCCAGGGGAATCCAGGATGGGGTGACTTGACTGGCTCTCACCAGGTTCTGTTACCCAGAATCCCTTGCAAACCTTAAAAATTGTCAAAAAAAACACATTTTCCTCACATTTCTGTGTTGGAAAGTTCTGGAATCTGCGTGGATCCACAAATTTCCACCCACCCCGCGTTCCCCAAAGTCTTACGAGAAAAATGGTACCTCACTTGTGTGGGTTGGCCTAGTGCCCGCGACAGGAAACGGCGCAAAACGCAAGGTGGACACACCACAATTCCACAGTGAAAAATTACCCTTTTTTTGCAAAGTGCCTAGCTGTAGTTTTTGAACCCTAGCTCTGCCGGCACCTAGGGAAACCTAGCAAACCTATATATTTTTGAAAACTAGACATCCAGGGGAATCCAGGATGGGGTGACTTGACTGGCTCTTACCAGGTTCTGTTACCCAGAATCCCTTGCAAACCTAAAACATTGTGCAAAAAACCACATTTTCCTCACATTTCTGTGGTGGAAAGTTCTGGAATCTGCGTGGATCCACAAATTTCCACCCACCCTGCGTTCCCCAAAGTCTTCCGAGAAAAATGGTACCTCACTTGTGTGGGTAGGCCTAGTGCCCGCGACAGGAAACGGCACAAAACGCAACGCGGCCACACCACAATTTCACAGTGAAAAATGACCCTTTTTTTGCAAAGTGCCTAGCTGTAGTTTTTGAACCCTAGCTCTGCCGGCACCTAGGGAAACCTAGCAAATCTATACATTTTTGAAAACTAGACACCGAGGGGAATCCAGGATGGGGTGACTTGACTGGCTCTCGCCAGGTTCTGTTACCCAGAATCCCTTGCAAACCTAAAAAATTGTCCAAAAATCACATTTTCCTCACATTTCTGTGGTGGAAAGTTCTGGAATCTGCGTGGATCCACAAAATTCCACCCACCCCGCGTTCCCCAAAGTCTTCCGAGAACAATGGTACCTCACTTGTGTGGGTAGGGCTAGTGCCCGCGACAGGAAACGGCCCAAAACGCAACGTGGACACACCACAATTTCACAGTGAAAAATGACCCTTTTTTTGCAAAGTGCCTAGCTGTAGTTTTTTAACCCTAGCTCTGCCGGCACCTAGGGAAACCTAGCAAACCTATACATTTTTGAAAACTAGACACCCAGGGGAATCCAGATTGGGGTGACTTGACTGGCTCTCACCAGGTTCTGTTACCCAGAATCCCTTGCAAACCTAAAAATTGTCAAAAAAACCACATCTTCCTCACATTTCTGTGGTGGAAAGTTCTGGAATCTGCGTGGATCCACCAATTTCCACCCACCCCACGTTCCCCAAAGTCTTCCAAGAAAAATGGTACCTCACTTGTGTGGGTAGGCCTAGTGCCCGCGACAGGAAACGGCGCAAAACATAACGTGAACACACCACAATTTCAGAGTGAAAAATGACCCTTTTTTTGCAAAGTGCCCAGCTGTAGTTTTTGAACCCTAGCTCTGCCGGCACCTAGGGAAACCTAGCAAACCTATACATTTTTGAAAACTAGACACCCTGGGGAATCCAGGATGGGGTGACTTGACTGGCTCTCACCAGGCTCTGTTACACCCAGAATCCCTTGCAAACCTAAAAAATTGTCAAAGAAACAACATTTTCCTCACATTTCTGTGGTGGAAAGTTCTGGAATCTGCGTGGATCCACAAATTTCCACCCACCCCGCGTTCCCCAAAGACTTCCGAGAAAAATGGTACCTCACTTGTGGGGGTAGGCCTAGTGCCCGCGACAGGAAACGGCGACGTGGACACACCACAATTTCACAGTGAAAAATGACCCTTTTTTGCAAAGTGCCAGCTGTAGTTTTTGAACCCTAGCTCTGCCGGCACCTAGGGACACCTAGCAAACCTATACATTTTTGAAAACTAGACACCCAGGGGAATCCAGGATGGGGTGACTTGACTGGCTCTCACCAGGTTCTGTTACCCAGAATCCCTTGCAAACCTAAAAAATTGTCAAAAAACCCACATTTTCCTCACATTTCTGTGTTGGAAAGTTCTGGAATCTGCGTGGATCCACAAATTTCCACCCACCCCGCGTTCCCCAAAGTCTTACGAGAAAAATGGTACCTCACTTGTGTGGGTTGGCCTAGTGCCCGCGACAGGAAACGGCGCAAAACGCAACGTGGACAAACCACAATTTCACAGTGAAAAATGACCCTTTTTTTGCAAAGTGCCTAGCTGTAGTTTTTGAACCCTAGCTCTGCCGGCACCTAGGGAAACCTAGCAAACCTATACATTTTTGAAAACTAGACACCCAGGGGAATCCAGGATGAGGTGACTTGACTGGCTCTCATCAGGTTCTGTTACCCAGAATCCCTTGCAAACCTAAAAAATTGTCCAAAAAAACACATTTTCCTCTCATTTCTGTGGTAGAAAGTTCTGGAATCTGCGTGGATCCACAAAATTCCACCCAACCCGCGTTCCCCAAAGTATTCCGAGAAAAATGGTACCTCACTTGTGTGGGTAGGCCTAGTGCCCGCGACAGGAAACGGCGCAAAACGCAAGGTGGACACACCACAATTTCACAGTGAAAAATTACCCTTTTTTTGCAAAGTGCCTAGCTGTAGTTTTTGAACCCTAGCTCTGCCGGCACCTAGGGAAACCTAGAAAACCTATACATTTTTGAAAACTAGACACCCAGGGGAATCCAGGATGGGGTGACTTGACTGGCTCTCACCAGGTTCTGTTACCCAGAATCCCTTGCAAACCTAAAAAATTGTCAAAAAAACCACATTTTCCTCACATTTCTGTGGTGGAAAGTTCTGGAATCTGCGTGGATCAACAAATTTCCACCCACCCCGCGTTCTCCAAAGTCTTCCGAGAAAAATGGTACCTCACTTGTGTGGGTAGGTCTTGTGCCCACGACAGGAAACGGCGCAAAACGCAACGTGGACACACCACAATTTCACAGTGAAAAATGACCCTTTTTTTGCAAAGTGCCTAGCTGTAGTTTTTTAACCCTAGCTCTGCCGGCACCTAGGGAAGCCTAGCAAACCTATACATTTTTGAAAACTAGACACCTTGGGGAATCCAAGATGGGATGACTTGACTGGCTCTCACCAGGTTCTGTTACCCAGAATCCTTTCCAAACCTAAAAAATTGTCCAAAAAAACACATTTTCCTCACATTTCTGTGGGTGAAAGTTCTGCAATCTGCATGGATTCACAAATTTCCACCCACCCCGCGTTCCCCAAAGTCTTCTGAGAAAAATGGTACCTCACTTGTGTGGGTAGGCCTAGTGCCCGCGACAGGAAACGGCACAAAACGCAACGTGGACACACCACAATTTCACAGTGAAAAATGACCCTTTTTTTGCAAAGTGCCTAGCTGTAGTTTTTGAACCCTAGCTCTGCCGGCACCTAGGGAAACCTAGCAAACCTATATATTTTTGAAAACTAGACATCCAGGGGAATCCAGGATGGGGTGACTTGACTGGCTCTTACCAGGTTCTGTTACCCAGAATCCCTTGCAAACCTAAAACATTGTCCAAAAACCACATTTTCCTCACATTTCTGTGGTGGAAAGTTCTGGAATCTGCGTGGATCCACAAATTTCCACCCACCCTGCGTTCCCCAAAGTCTTCCGAGAAAAATGGTACCTCACTTGTGTGGGTAGGCCTAGTGCCCGCGACAGGAAACGGCACAAAACGCAACGCGGACACACCACAATTTCACAGTGAAAAATGACCCTTTTTTTGCAAAGTGCCTAGCTGTAGTTTTTGAACCCTAGCTCTGCCGGCACCTAGGGAAACCTAGCAAATCTATACATTTTTGAAAACTAGACACCGAGGGGAATCCAGGATGGGGTGACTTGACTGGCTCTCGCCAGGTTCTGTTACCCAGAATCCCTTGCAAACCTAAAAATTGTCCAACAAATCACATTTTCCTCACATTTCTGTGGTGGAAAGTTCTGGAATCTGCGTGGATCCACAAAATTCCACCCACCCCGCGTTTCCCAAAGTCTTCCGAGAAAAATGGTACCTCACTTGTGTGGGTAGGCCTAGTGCCCGCGACAGGAAACGGCCCAAAACGCAACGTGGACACACCATAATTTCTCAGTGAAAAATGACCCTTTTTTTGCAAAGTGCCTAGCTGTAATTTTTTAACCCTAGCTCTGCCGGCACCTAGGGAAACCTAGCAAACCTATACATTTTTGAAAACTAGACACCCAGGGGAATCCAGATTGGGGTGACTTGACTGGCTCTCACCAGGTTCTGTTACCCAGAATCCCTTGCAAACCTAAGAAATTGTCAAAAAAACCACATCTTCCTCACATTTCTGTGGTGGAAAGTTCTGGAATCTGCGTGGATCCACAAATTTCCACCCACCCCACGTTCCCCAAAGTCTTCCAGGAAAAATGGTACCTCACTTGTGTGGGTAGGCCTAGTGCCCGCGACAGGAAATGGCGCAAAACATAACGTGAACACACCACAATTTCAGAGTGAAAAATGACCCTTTTTTTGCAAAGTGCCCAGCTGTAGTTTTTGAACCCTAGCTCTGCCGACACCTAGGGAAACCTAGCAAACCTATACATTTTTGAAAACTAGACACCCTGGGGAATCCAGGATGGGGTGACTTGACTGGCTCTCACCAGGCTCTGTTACACCCAGAATCCCTTGCAAACCTAAAAAATTGTCAAAGAAACGACATTTTCCTCACATTTCTGTGTTGGAAAGTTCTGGAATCTGCGTGGATCCACAAATTTCCACCCACCCCGCGTTCCCCAAAGTCATACGAGAAAAATGGTACCTCACTTGTGTGGGTTGGCCTAGTGCCCGCGACAGGAAACGGCGCAAAACGCAACGTGGACAAACCACAATTTCACAGTGAAAAATGACCCTTTTTTTGCAAAGTGCCTAGCTGTAGTTTTTGAACCCTAGCTCTGCCGGCACCTAGGGAAACCTAGCAAACCTATACATTTTTGAAAACTAGACACCCAGGGGAATCCAGGATGAGGTGACTTGACTGGCTCTCATCAGGTTCTGTTACCCAGAATCCCTTGCAAACCTAAAAATTGTCCAAAAAACACATTTTCCTCACATTTCTGTGGTAGAAAGTTCTGGAATCTGCGTGGATACACAAAATTCCACCCACCCCGCGTTCCCCAAAGTCTTCCGAGAAAAATGGTACCTCACTTGTGTGGGTAGGCCTAGTGCCTGCGACAGGAAACGGCGCAAAACGCAACGTGGACACACCACAATTTCACAGTGAAAAATGACCCTTTTTTTGCAAAGTGCCTAGCTGTAGTTTTTGAACCCTAGCTCTGCCGGCACCTAGGGAAACCTAGCAAACCTATACATTTTTGAAAACTAGACACCCAGGGAAATCCAGGATGGGGTGACTTGACTGGCTCTCACCAGGTTCTAATACCCAGAATCCCTTGCAAACCTAAAAATTGTCCAAAAAAACACATTTTCCTCACATTTCCGTGGTAGAAAGTTCTGGAATCTGCGTGGATCCACAAAATTCCACCCAACCCGCGTTCCCCAAAGTATTCCGAGAAAAATGGTACCTCACTTGTGTGGGTAGGCCTAGTGCCCGCGACAGGAAACGGCGCAAAACGCAAGGTGGACACACCACAATTTCACAGTGAAAAATTACCCTTTTTTTGCAAAGTGCCTAGCTGTAGTTTTTGAACCCTAGCTCTGCCGGCACCTAGGGAAACCTAGAAAACCTATACATTTTTGAAAACTAGACACCCAGGGGAATCCACAAATTTCCACCCACCCCGCGTTCCCCAAAAGTCTTCTGAGAAAAATGGTACCTCACTTGTGTGGGTAGGCCTAGTGCCCGCGACGTGGACACACCACAATTTCACAGTGAAAAATGACCCTTTTTTTGCAAAGTGCCAGCTGTAGTTTTTGAACCCTAGCTCTGCCGGCACCTAGGGACACCTAGCAAACCTATACATTTTTGAAAACTAGACACCCAAGGGAATCCAGGATGGGGTGACTTGACTGGCTCTCACCAGGTTCTGTTACCCAGAATCCCTTGCAAACCTAAAAAATTGTCAAAAAACCACATTTTCCTCACATTTCTGTGTTGTAAAGTTCTGGAATCTGCGTGGATCCACAAATTTCCACCCACCCCGCGTTCCCCAAAGTCTTACGAGAAAAATGGTACCTCACTTGTGTGGGTTGGCCTAGTGCCCGCGACAGGAAACGGCGCAAAACGCAACGTGGACAAACCACAATTTCACAGTGAAAAATGACCCTTTTTTGCAAAGTGCCTAGCTGTAGTTTTTGAACCCTAGCTCTGCCGGCACCTAGGGAAACCTAGCAAACCTATACATTTTTGAAAACTAGACACCCAGGGGAATCCAGGATGAGGTGACTTGACTGGCTCTCATCAGGTTCTGTTACCCAGAATCCCTTGCAAACCTAAAAAATTGTCCAAAAAACACATTTTCCTCACATTTCTGTGGTAGAAAGTTCTGGAATCTGCGTGGATACACAAAATTCCACCCACCCCGCGTTCCCCAAAGTCTTCCGAGAAAAATGGTACCTCACTTGTGTGGGTAGGCCTAGTGCCTGCGACAGGAAACGGCGCAAAACGCAACGTGGACACACCACAATTTCACAGTGAAAAATGACCCTTTTTTTGCAAAGTGCCTAGCTGTAGTTTTTGAACCCTAGCTCTGCCGGCACCTAGGGAAACCTAGCAAACCTATACATTTTTGAAAACTAGACACCCAGGGAAATCCAGGATGGGGTGACTTGACTGGCTCTCAGCAGGTTCTAATACCCAGAATCCCTTGCAAACCTAAAAATTGTCCAAAAAAACACATTTTCCTCACATTTCCGTGGTAGAAAGTTCTGGAATCTGCGTGGATCCACAAAATTCCACCCAACCCGCGTTCCCCAAAGTATTCCGAGAAAAATGGTACCTCACTTGTGTGGGTAGGCCTAGTGCCCGCGACAGGAAACGGCGCAAAACGCAAGGTGGACACACCACAATTTCACAGTGAAAAATTACCCTTTTTTGCAAAGTGCCTAGCTGTAGTTTTTGAACCCTAGCTCTGCCGGCACCTAGGGAAACCTAGAAAACCTATACATTTTTGAAAACTAGACACCCAGGGGAATCCAGGATGGGGTGACTTGACTGGCTCTCACCAGGTTCTGTTACCCAGAATCCCTTGCAAACCTAAAAATTGTCAAAAAAACCACATTTTCCTCACATTTCTGTGGTGGAAAGTTCTGGAATCTGCGTGGATCAACAAATTTCCACCCACCCCGCGTTCTCCAAAGTCTTCCGAGAAAAATGGTACCTCACTTGTGTGGGTAGGTCTTGTGCCCACGACAGGAAACGGCGCAAAACGCAACGTGGACACACCATAATTTCACAGTTAAAAATGACCCTTTTTTTGCAAAGTGCCTAGCTGTAATTTTTTAACCCTAGCTCTGCCGGCACCTAGGGAAACCTAGCAAACCTATACATTTTTGAAAACTAGACACCCTGGGGAATCCAGGATGGGGTGACTTGACTGGCTCTCACCAGGCTCTGTTACACCCAGAATCCCTTGCAAACCTAAAAAATTGTCAAAGAAACGACATTTTCCTCACATTTCTGTGGTGGAAAGTTCTGGAATCTGCGTGGATCCACAAATTTCCATCCACCCCGCGTTCCCCAAAAGTCTTCTGAGAAAAATGGTACCTCACTTGTGTGGGTAGGCCTAGTGCCCGCGACAGGAAACGGCGACGTGGACACACCACAATTTCACAGTGAAAAATGACCCTTTTTTTGCAAAGTGCCAGCTGTAGTTTTTGAACCCTAGCTCTGCCGGCACCTAGGGACACCTAGCAAACCTATACATTTTTGAAAACTAGACACCCAGGGGAATCCAGGATGGGGTGACTTGACTGGCTCTCACCAGGTTCTGTTACCCAGAATCCCTTGCAAACCTAAATAATTGTCAAAAAACCACATTTTCCTCACATTTCTGTGTTGGAAAGTTCTGGAATCTGCGTGGATCCACAAATTTCCACCCACCCCGCGTTCCCCAAAGTCTTACGAGAAAAATGGTACCTCACTTGTGTGGGTTGGCCTAGTGCCCGCGACAGGAAACGGCGCAAAACGCAACGTGGACAAACCACAATTTCACAGTGAAAAATGACCCTTTTTTTGCAAAGTGCCTAGCTGTAGTTTTTGAACCCTAGCTCTGCCGACACCTAGGGAAACCTAGCAAACCTATACATTTTTGAAAACTAGACACCCTGGGGAATCCAGGATGGGGTGACTTGACTGGCTCTCACCAGGCTCTGTTACACCCAGAATCCCTTGCAAACCTAAAAAATTGTCAAAGAAACGACATTTTCCTCACATTTCTGTGGTGGAAAGTTCTGGAATCTGCGTGGATCCACAAATTTCCACCCACCCCGCGTTCCCCAAAAGTCTTCTGAGAAAAATGGTACTTCACTTGTGTGGGTAGGCCTAGTGCCCGCGACAGGAAACGGCGACGTGGACACACCACAATTTCACAGTGAAAAATGACCCTTTTTTGCAAAGTGCCAGCTGTAGTTTTTGAACCCTAGCTCTGCCGGCACCTAGGGACACCTAGCAAACCTATACATTTTTGAAAACTAGACACCCAGGGGAATCCAGGATGGGGTGACTTGACTGGCTCTCACCAGGTTCTGTTACCCAGAATCCCTTGCAAACCTAAATAATTGTAAAAAAAACACATTTTCCTCACATTTCTGTGTTGGAAAGTTCTGGAATCTGCGTGGATCCACAAATTTCCACCCACCCCGCGTTCCCCAAAGTCTTACGTGAAAAATGGTACCTCACTTGTGTGGGTTGGCCTAGTGCCCGCGACAGGAAACGGCGCAAAACGCAACGTGGACAAACCACAATTTCACAGTGAAAAATGACCCTTTTTTTGCAAAGTGCCTAGCTGTAGTTTTTGAACCCTAGCTCTGCCGGCACCTAGGGAAACCTAGCAAACCTATACATTTTTGAAAACTAGACACCCAGGGGAATCCAGGATGGGGTGACTTGACTGGCTCTCATCAGGTTCTGTTACCCAGAATCCCATGCAAACCTAAAAAATTGTCCAAAAAAACACATTTTCCTCACATTTCTGTGGTAGAAAGTTCTGGAATCTGCGTGGATACACAAAATTCCACCCACCCCGCGTTCCCCAAAGTCCTCCGAGAAAAATGGTACCTCACTTGTGTGGGTAGGCCTAGTGCCTGCGACAGGAAACGGTGCAAAACGCAACGTGGACACACCACAATTTCACAGTGAAAAATGACCCTTTTTTTGCAAAGTGCCTAGCTGTAGTTTTTTAACCCTAGCTCTGCCGGCACCTAGGGAAGCCTAGCAAACCTATACATTTTTGAAAACTAGACACCCTGGGGAATCGAAGATGGGATGACTTGACTGGCTCTCACCAGGTTCTGTTACCCAGAATCCCTTGCAAACCTAAAAAATTGTCCAAAAAAACACATTTTCCTCACATTTCTGTGGTGGAAAGTTCTGGAATCTGCATGGATCCACAAATTTCCACCCACCCCGCGTTCCCCAAAGTCTTCTGAGAAGAATGGTACCTCACTTGTGTGGGTAGGCCTAGTGCCCGTGACAGGAAACGGCACAAAACGCAACGTGGACACACCACAATTTCACAGTGAAAAATGACCCTTTTTTTGCAAAGTGTCTAGCTGTAGTTTTTGAACCCTAGCTCTACCGGCACCTAGGGAAACCTTGCAAACCTATATATTTTTGAAAACTAGACATCCAGGGGAATCCAGGATGGGGTGACTTGACTGGCTCTTACCAGGTTCTGTTACCCAGAATCCCTTGCAAACCTAAAACATTGTCCAAAAAACCACATTTTCCTCACATTTCTGTGGTGGAAAGTTCTGGAATCTGCGTGGATCCACAAATTTCCACCCACCCTGCGTTCCCCAAAGTCTTCCGAGAAAAATGGTACCTCACTTGTGTGGGTAGGCCTAGTGCCCGCGACAGGAAATGGCACAAAACGCAACGCGGACACACCACAATTTCACAGTGAAAAATGACCCTTTTTTTGCAAAGTGCCTAGCTGTAGTTTTTTAACCCTAGCTCTGCCGGCACCTAGGGAAGCCTAGCAAACCTATACATTTTTGAAAACTAGACACCCTGGGGAATCGAAGATGGGATGACTTGACTGGCTCTCACCAGGTTCTGTTACCCAGAATCCCTTGCAAACCTAAAAAATTGTCCAAAAAAACACATTTTCCTCACATTTCTGTGGTGGAAAGTTCTGGAATCTGCATGGATCCACAAATTTCCACCCACCCCGCGTTCCCCAAAGTCTTCTGAGAAAAATGGTACCTCACTTGTGTGGGTAGGCCTAGTGCCCGCGACAGGAAACGGCGACGTGGACACACCACAATTTCACAGTGAAAAATGACCCTTTTTTGCAAAGTGCCAGCTGTAGTTTTTGAACCCTAGCTCTGCCAGCACCTAGGGACACCTAGCAAACCTATACATTTTTGAAAACTAGACACCCAGGGGAATCCAGGATGGGGTGACTTGACTGGCTCTCACCAGGTTCTGTTACCCAGAATCCCTTGCAAACCTAAATAATTGTCAAAAAAACCACATTTTCCTCACATTTCTGTGTTGGAAAGTTCTGGAATCTGCGTGGATCCACAAATTTCCACCCACCCCGCGTTCCCCAAAGTCTTACGAGAAAAATGGTACCTCACTTGTGTGGGTTGGCCTAGTGCCCGCGACAGGAAACGGCGCAAAACGCAACGTGGACAAACCACAATTTCACAGTGAAAAATGACCCTTTTTTTGCAAAGTGCCTAGCTGTAGTTTTTGAACCCTAGCTCTGCCGGCACCTAGGGAAACCTAGCAAACCTATACATTTTTGAAAACTAGACACCCAGGGGAATCCAGGATGGGGTGACTTGACTGGCTCTCATCAGGTTCTGTTACCCAGAATCCCTTGCAAACCTAAAAAATTGTCCAAAAAAACACATTTTCCTCACATTTCTGTGGTAGAAAGTTGTGGAATCTGCGTGGATACACAAAATTCCACCCACCCCGCGTTCCCCAAAGTCTTCCGAGAAAAATGGTACCTCACTTGTGTGGGTAGGCCTAGTGCCTGCGACAGGAAACGGCGCAAAACGCAACGTGGACACACCACAATTTCACAGTGAAAAATGACCCTTTTTTTGCAAAGTGCCTAGCTGTAGTTTTTGAACCCTAGCTCTGCCGGCACCTAGGGAAACCTAGCAAACCTATACATTTTTGAAAACTAGACACCCAGGGAAATCCAGGATGGGTGACTTGACTGGCTCTCATCAGGTTCTGTTACCCAGAATCCCTTGCAAAACTAAAAATTGTCCAAAAAACACATTTTCCTCACATTTCTGTGGTAGAAAGTTCTGGAATCTGCGTGGATACACAAATTTCCACCCACCCCGCGTTCTCCAAAGTCTTCCGAGAAAAATGGTACCTCACTTGTGTGGGTAGGTCTAGTGCCCGCGACAGGAAACGGCGCAAAACGCAACGTGGACACACCACAATTTCACAGTGAAAAATGACCCTTTTTTTGCAAAGTGCCTAGCTGTAGTTTTTAACCCTAGCTCTGCCGGCACCTAGGGAAGCCTAGCAAACCTATACATTTTTGAAAACTAGACACCCTGGGGAATCCAGGATGGGGTGACTTGACTGGCACTCACCAGGTTCTGTTACCCAGAATCCCTTGCAAACCTAAACAATTGTCAAAAAAACCACATTTTCCTCACATTTCTGTGGTGGAAAGTTCTGGAATCTGCGTGGATCCACAAATTTCCACCCACCCCACGTTCCCCAAAGTCTTCCAAGAAAAATGGTACCTCACTTGTGTGGGTAGGCCTAGTGCCCGCGACAGGAAACGGCGCAAAACATAACGTGAACACACCACAATTTCAGAGTGAAAAATGACCCTTTTTGCAAAGTGCCCAGCTGTAGTTTTTGAACCCTAGCTCTGCCGGCACCTAGGGAAACCTAGCAAACCTATACATTTTTGAAAACTAGACACTTGGGGAATCCAGGATGGGGTGACTTGACTGGCTCTCACCAGGCTCTGTTACACCCAGAATCCCTTGCAAACCTAAAAATTGTCAAAGAAACGACATTTTCCTCACATTTCTGTGGTGGAAAGTTCTGGAATCTGCGTGGATCCACAAATTTCCACCCACCCCGCGTTCCCCAAAGTCTTCTGAGAAAAATGGTACCTCACTTGTGTGGGTAGGCCTAGTGCCCGCGACAGGAAACGGCGACGTGGACACACCACAATTTCACAGTGAAAAATGACCCTTTTTTTGCAAAGTGCCAGCTGTAGTTTTTGAACCCTAGCTCTGCCAGCACCTAGGGACACCTAGCAAACCTATACATTTTTGAAAACTAGACACCCATGGGAATCCAGGATGGGGTGACTTGACTGGCTCTCACCAGGTTCTGTTACCCAGAATCCCTTGCAAACCTAAATAATTGTCAAAAAAACCACATTTTCCTCACATTTCTGTGTTGGAAAGTTCTGGAATCTGCGTGGATCCACAAATTTCCACCCACCCCGCGTTCCCCAAAGTCTTACGAGAAAAATGGTACCTCACTTGTGTGGGTTGGCCTAGTGCCCGCGACAGGAAACGGCGCAAAACGCAACGTGGACAAACCACAATTTCACAGTGAAAAATGACCCTTTTTTTGCAAAGTGCCTAGCTGTAGTTTTTGAACCCTAGCTCTGCCGGCACCTAGGGAAACCTAGCAAACCTATACATTTTTGAAAACTAGACACCCAGGGGAATCCAGGATGGGGTGACTTGACTGGCTCTCATCAGGTTCTGTTACCCAGAATCCCTTGCAAACCTAAAAAATTGTCCAAAAAACACATTTTCCTCACATTTCTGTGGTAGAAAGTTCTGGAATCTGCGTGGATACACAAAATTCCACCCACCCCGCGTTCCCCAAAGTCTTCCGAGAAAAATGGTACCTCACTTGTGTGGGTAGGCCTAGTGCCTGCGACAGGAAACGGCGCAAAACGCAACGTGGACACACCACAATTTCACAGTGAAAAATGACCCTTTTTTTGCAAAGTGCCTAGCTGTAGTTTTTGAACCCTAGCTCTGCCGGCACCTAGGGAAACCTAGCAAACCTATACATTTTTGAAAACTAGACACCCAGGGAAATCCAGGATGGGTGACTTGACTGGCTCTCATCAGGTTCTGTTACCCAGAATCCCTTGCAAACCTAAAAAATTGTCCAAAAAAACACATTTTCCTCACATTTCTGTGGTAGAAAGTTCTGGAATCTGCGTGTATACACAAAATTCCACCCACCCCGCGTTCCCCAAAGTATTCCGAGAAAAATGGTACCTCACTTGTGTGGGTAGGCCTAGTGCCCGCGACAGGAAACGGCGCAAAACGCAAGGTGGACACACCACAATTTCACAGTGAAAAATTACCCTTTTTTTGCAAAGTGCCTAGCTGTAGTTTTTGAACCCTAGCTCTGCCGGCACCTAGGGAAACCTAGAAAACCTATACATTTTTGAAAACTAGACACCCAGGGGAATCCAGGATGGGGTGACTTGACTGGCTCTCACCAGGTTCTGTTACCCAGAATCCCTTGCAAACCTAAAAAATTGTCAAAAAACCATATTTTCCTCACATTTCTGTGGTGGAAAGTTCTGGAATCTGCGTGGATCCACAAATTTCCACCCACCCCGCGTTCTCCAAAGTCTTCCGAGAAAAATGGTACCTCACTTGTGTGGGTAGGTCTAGTGCCCGCGACAGGAAACGGCGCAAAACGCAACGTGGACACACCACAATTTCACAGTGAAAAATGACCCTTTTTTTGCAAAGTGCCTAGCTGTAGTTTTTTAACCCTAGCTCTGCCGGCACCTAGGGAAGCCTAGCAAACCTATACATTTTTGAAAACTAGACACCCTGGGGAATCCAAGATGGGGTGACTTGACTGGCTCTCACCAGGTTCTGTTACCCAGAATCCCTTGCAAACCTAAACAATTGTCCCAAAAACACATTTTCCTCACATTTCTGTGGTGGAAAGTTCTGGAATCTGCATGGATCCACAAATTTCCACCCACCCCGCGTTCCCCAAAGTCTTCTGAGAAATATGGTACCTCACTTGTGTGGGTAGGCCTAGTGCCCGTGACAGGAAACGGCGCAAAACGCAAGGTGGACACACCACAATTTCACAGTGAAAAATTACCCTTTTTTTGCAAAGTGCCTAGCTGTAGTTTTTGAAACCTAGCTCTGCCGGCACCTAGGAAAACCTAGAAAACCTATACATTTTTGAAAACTAGACACCCAGGGGAATCCAGGATGGGGTGACTTGACTGGCTCTCACCAGGTTCTGTTACCCAGAATCCCTTGCAAACCTAAATAATTGTCCAAAAACCACATTTTCCTCACATTTCTGTGGTGGAAAGTTCTGGAATCTGCGTGGATCCACAAATTTCCACCCACCCCGCGTTCTCCAAAGTCTTCCGAGAAAAATGGTACCTCACTTGTGTGGGTAGGTCTAGTGCCCGCGACAGGAAACGGCGCAAAACGCAACGTGGACACACCACAATTTCACAGTGAAAAATGACCCTTTTTTTGCAAAGTGCCTAGCTGTAGTTTTTTAACCCTAGCTCTGCCGGCACCTAGGGAAGCCTAGCAAACCTATACATTTTTGAAAACTAGACACCCTGGGGAATCCAAGATGGGGTGACTTGACTGGCTCTCACCAGGTTCTGTTACCCAGAATCCCTTGCAAACCTAAAAAATTGTCCAAAAAAACACATTTTCCTCACATTTCTGTGGTGGAAAGTTCTGGAATCTGCATGGATCCACAAATTTCCACCCACCCCGTGTTCCCCAAAGTCTTCTGAGAAAAATGGTACCTCACTTGTGTGGGTAGGCCTAGTGCCGCAACAGGAAACGGCACAAAACAAACGTGGACACACCACAATTTCACAGTGAAAAATGACCCTTTTTTTGCAAAGTGCCTAGCTGTAGTTTTTTAACCCTAGCTCTGCTGGCACCTAGGGAAACCTAGCAAACCTATACATTTTTTAAAACTAGACACCCAGGGTAATCCAGGATGGGGTGACTTGACTGACTCTCACCAGGCTCTGTTACCCAGAATCCCTTACAAACCTAAAAAATTATCAAAAAACCACATTTTCCTCAAAGTTCTGTGGTGGAAAGTTCTGGAATCTGCGTGGATCCACAAATTTCCACCCACCCCGCGTTCTCCAAAGTCTTCCGAGAAAAATGGTACCTCACTTGTGTGGGTAGGTGTAGTGCCCGCGACAGGAAACGGCGCAAAACGCAACGTGGACACACCACAATTTCACAGTGAAAAATGACCCTTTTTTTGCAAAGTGCCTAGCTGTAGTTTTTTAACCCTAGCTCTGCTGGCACCTAGGGAAACCTAGCAAACCTATACATTTTTGAAAACTAGACACCCAGGGGAATCCAGTATGGGGTGACTTGACTGACTCTCACCAGGCTCTGTTACCCAGAATCCCTTGCAAACCTAAAAAATTGTCAAAAAACCACATTTTCCTCAAATTTCTGTGGTGGAAAGTTCTGGAATCTGCGTGGATCCACAAATTTCCACCCACCCCGCATTCCCCAAAGTCTTCCGAGAAAAATGGTACCTCACTTGTGTGGGTAGGCCTAGTGCCCGCAACCGGAAACGGTGCAAAACGTAACGTGGACACACCACAATTTCACAGTGAAAAATGACCCTTTTTTTGCAAAGTGCCTAGCTGTAGTTTTTTAACCCTAGCTCTGCCGGCACCTAGGGAAGCCTAGCAAACCTATACATTTTTGAAAACTAGACACCCTGGGGAATCCAGGATGGGGTGACTTGACTGGCACTCACCAGGTTCTGTTACCCAGAATCCCTTGCAAACCTAAACAATTGTCAAAAAACCACATTTTCCTCACATTTCTGTGGTGGAAAGTTCTGGAATCTGCGTGGATCCACAAATTTCCACCCACCCCACGTTCCCCAAAGTCTTCCAAGAAAAATGGTACCTCACTTGTGTGGGTAGGCCTAGTGCCCGCGACAGGAAACGGCGCAAAACATAACGTGAACACACCACAATTTCAGAGTGAAAAATGACCCTTTTTTGCAAAGTGCCCAGCTGTAGTTTTTGAACCCTAGCTCTGCCGGCACCTAGGGAAACCTAGCAAACCTATACATTTTTGAAAACTAGACACTTGGGGAATCCAGGATGGGGTGACTTGACTGGCTCTCACCAGGCTCTGTTACACCCAGAATCCCTTGCAAACCTAAAAATTGTCAAAGAAACGACATTTTCCTCACATTTCTGTGGTGGAAAGTTCTGGAATCTGCGTGGATCCACAAATTTCCACCCACCCCGCGTTCCCCAAAGTCTTCTGAGAAAAATGGTACCTCACTTGTGTGGGTAGGCCTAGTGCCCGCGACAGGAAACGGCGACGTGGACACACCACAATTTCACAGTGAAAAATGACCCTTTTTTTGCAAAGTGCCAGCTGTAGTTTTTGAACCCTAGCTCTGCCAGCACCTAGGGACACCTAGCAAACCTATACATTTTTGAAAACTAGACACCCAGGGAATCCAGGATGGGGTGACTTGACTGGCTCTCACCAGGTTCTGTTACCCAGAATCCCTTGCAAACCTAAATAATTGTCAAAAAAACCACATTTTCCTCACATTTCTGTGTTGGAAAGTTCTGGAATCTGCGTGGATCCACAAATTTCCACCCACCCCGCGTTCCCCAAAGTCTTACGAGAAAAATGGTACCTCACTTGTGTGGGTTGGCCTAGTGCCCGCGACAGGAAACGGCGCAAAACGCAACGTGGACAAACCACAATTTCACAGTGAAAAATGACCCTTTTTTTGCAAAGTGCCTAGCTGTAGTTTTTGAACCCTAGCTCTGCCGGCACCTAGGGAAACCTAGCAAACCTATACATTTTTGAAAACTAGACACCCAGGGAATCCAGGATGGGGTGACTTGACTGGCTCTCATCAGGTTCTGTTACCCAGAATCCCTTGCAAACCTAAAAAATTGTCCAAAAAAACACATTTTCCTCACATTTCTGTGGTAGAAAGTTCTGGAATCTGCGTGGATACACAAAATTCCACCCACCCCACGTTCCCCAAAGTCTTCCGAGAAAAATGGTACCTCACTTGTGTGGGTAGGCCTAGTGCCTGCGACAGGAAACGGCGCAAAACGCAACGTGGACACACCACAATTTCACAGTGAAAAATGACCCTTTTTTTGCAAAGTGCCTAGCTGTAGTTTTTGAACCCTAGCTCTGCCGGCACCTAGGGAAACCTAGCAAACCTATACATTTTTGAAAACTAGACACCCAGGGAAATCCAGGATGGGTGACTTGACTGGCTCTCATCAGGTTCTGTTACCCAGAATCCCTTGCAAACCTAAAAAATTGTCCAAAAAAACACATTTTCCTCACATTTCTGTGGTAGAAAGTTCTGGAATCTGCGTGTATACACAAAATTCCACCCACCCCGCGTTCCCCAAAGTATTCCGAGAAAAATGGTACCCCACTTGTGTGGGTAGGCCTAGTGCCCGCGACAGGAAACGGCGCAAAACGCAAGGTGGACACACCACAATTTCACAGTGAAAAATTACCCTTTTTTTGCAAAGTGCCTAGCTGTAGTTTTTGAACCCTAGCTCTGCCGGCACCTAGGGAAACCTAGAAAACCTATACATTTTTGAAAACTAGACACCCAGGGGAATCCAGGATGGGGTGACTTGACTGGCTCTCACCAGGTTCTGTTACCCAGAATCCCTTGCAAACCTAAAAAATTGTCAAAAAAACCATATTTTCCTCACATTTCTGTGGTGGAAAGTTCTGGAATCTGCGTGGATCCACAAATTTCCACCCACCCCGCATTCTCCAAAGTCTTCCGAGAAAAATGGTACCTCACTTGTGTGGGTAGGCCTAGTGCCCGCGACAGGAAACGGCGTAAAACGCAACGTGGACACACCACAATTTCACAGTGAAAAATGACCCTTTTTTTGCAAAGTGCCTAGCTGTAGTTTTTTAACCCTAGCTCTGCCGGCACCTAGGGAAGCCTAGCAAACCTATACATTTTTGAAAACTAGACACCCTGGGGAATCCAAGATGGGGTGACTTGACTGGCTCTCACCAGGTTCTGTTACCCAGAATCCCTTGCAAACCTAAACAATTGTCCCAAAAAACACATTTTCCTCACATTTCTGTGGTGGAAAGTTCTGGAATCTGCATGGATCCACAAATTTCCACCCACCCCGCGTTCCCCAAAGTCTTCTGAGAAATATGGTACCTCACTTGTGTGGGTAGGCCTAGTGCCCGTGACAGGAAACGGCGCAAAACGCAAGGTGGACACACCACAATTTCACAGTGAAAAATTACCCTTTTTTTGCAAAGTGCCTAGCTGTAGTTTTTGAAACCTAGCTCTGCCGGCACCTAGGAAAACCTAGAAAACCTATACATTTTTGAAAACTAGACACCCAGGGGAATCCAGGATGGGGTGACTTGACTGGCTCTCACCAGGTTCTGTTACCCAGAATCCCTTGCAAACCTAAATAATTGTCCAAAAACCACATTTTCCTCACATTTCTGTGGTGGAAAGTTCTGGAATCTGCGTGGATCCACAAATTTCCACCCACCCCGCGTTCTCCAAAGTCTTCCGAGAAAAATGGTACCTCACTTGTGTGGGTAGGTCTAGTGCCCGCGACAGGAAACGGCGCAAAACGCAACGTGGACACACCACAATTTCACAGTGAAAAATGACCCTTTTTTTGCAAAGTGCCTAGCTGTAGTTTTTTAACCCTAGCTCTGCCGGCACCTAGGGAAGCCTAGCAAACCTATACATTTTTGAAAACTAGACACCCTGGGGAATCCAAGATGGGGTGACTTGACTGGCTCTCACCAGGTTCTGTTACCCAGAATCCCTTGCAAACCTAAAAAATTGTCCAAAAAAACACATTTTCCTCACATTTCTGTGGTGGAAAGTTCTGGAATCTGCATGGATCCACAAATTTCCACCCACCCCGTGTTCCCCAAAGTCTTCTGAGAAAAATGGTACCTCACTTGTGTGGGTAGGCCTAGTGCCGCAACAGGAAACGGCACAAAACAAACGTGGACACACCACAATTTCACAGTGAAAAATGACCCTTTTTTTGCAAAGTGCCTAGCTGTAGTTTTTTAACCCTAGCTCTGCTGGCACCTAGGGAAACCTAGCAAACCTATACATTTTTTAAAACTAGACACCCAGGGTAATCCAGGATGGGGTGACTTGACTGACTCTCACCAGGCTCTGTTACCCAGAATCCCTTACAAACCTAAAAAATTATCAAAAAACCACATTTTCCTCAAAGTTCTGTGGTGGAAAGTTCTGGAATCTGCGTGGATCCACAAATTTCCACCCACCCCGCGTTCTCCAAAGTCTTCCGAGAAAAATGGTACCTCACTTGTGTGGGTAGGTGTAGTGCCCGCGACAGGAAACGGCGCAAAACGCAACGTGGACACACCACAATTTCACAGTGAAAAATGACCCTTTTTTTGCAAAGTGCCTAGCTGTAGTTTTTTAACCCTAGCTCTGCTGGCACCTAGGGAAACCTAGCAAACCTATACATTTTTGAAAACTAGACACCCAGGGGAATCCAGTATGGGGTGACTTGACTGACTCTCACCAGGCTCTGTTACCCAGAATCCCTTGCAAACCTAAAAAATTGTCAAAAAAAACACATTTTCCTCAAATTTCTGTGGTGGAAAGTTCTGGAATCTGCGTGGATCCACAATTTTCCACCCACCCCGCATTCCCCAAAGTCTTCCGAGAAAAATGGTACCTCACTTGTGTGGGTAGGCCTAGTGCCCGCAACCGGAAACGGTGCAAAACGTAACGTGGACACACCACAATTTCACAGTGAAAAATGACCCTTTTTTTGCAAAGTGCCTAGCTGTAGTTTTTTAACCCTAGCTCTGCCGGCACCTAGGGAAGCCTAGCAAACCTATACATTTTTGAAAACTAGACACCCTGGGGAATCCAGGATGGGGTGACTTGACTGGCACTCACCAGGTTCTGTTACCCAGAATCCCTTGCAAACCTAAACAATTGTCAAAAAAACCACATTTTCCTCACATTTCTGTGGTGGAAAGTTCTGGAATCTGCGTGGATCCACAAATTTCCACCCACCCCACGTTCCCCAAAGTCTTCCAAGAAAAATGGTACCTCACTTGTGTGGGTAGGCCTAGTGCCCGCGACAGGAAACGGCGCAAAACATAACGTGAACACACCACAATTTCAGAGTGAAAAATGACCCTTTTTTGCAAAGTGCCCAGCTGTAGTTTTTGAACCCTAGCTCTGCCGGCACCTAGGGAAACCTAGCAAACCTATACATTTTTGAAAACTAGACACTTGGGGAATCCAGGATGGGGTGACTTGACTGGCTCTCACCAGGCTCTGTTACACCCAGAATCCCTTGCAAACCTAAAAAATTGTCAAAGAAACGACATTTTCCTCACATTTCTGTGGTGGAAAGTTCTGGAATCTGCGTGGATCCACAAATTTCCACCCACCCCGCGTTCCCCAAAGTCTTCTGAGAAAAATGGTACCTCACTTGTGTGGGTAAGCCTAGTGCCCGCGACAGGAAACGGCGACGTGGACACACCACAATTTCACAGTGAAAAATGACCCTTTTTTTGCAAAGTGCCAGCTGTAGTTTTTGAACCCTAGCTCTGCCAGCACCTAGGGACACCTAGCAAACCTATACATTTTTGAAAACTAGACACCCAGGGGAATCCAGGATGGGGTGACTTGACTGGCTCTCACCAGGTTCTGTTACCCAGAATCCCTTGCAAACCTAAATAATTGTCAAAAAAACCACATTTTCCTCACATTTCTGTGTTGGAAAGTTCTGGAATCTGCGTGGATCCACAAATTTCCACCCACCCCGCGTTCCCCAAAGTCTTACGAGAAAAATGGTACCTCACTTGTGTGGGTTGGCCTAGTGCCCGCGACAGGAAACGGCGCAAAACGCAACGTGGACAAACCACAATTTCACAGTGAAAAATGACCCTTTTTTTGCAAAGTGCCTAGCTGTAGTTTTTGAACCCTAGCTCTGCCGGCACCTAGGGAAACCTAGCAAACCTATACATTTTTGAAAACTAGACACCCAGGGGAATCCAGGATGGGGTGACTTGACTGGCTCTCATCAGGTTCTGTTACCCAGAATCCCTTGCAAACCTAAAAAATTGTCCAAAAAAACACATTTTCCTCACATTTCTGTGGTAGAAAGTTCTGGAATCTGCGTGGATACACAAAATTCCACCCACCCCGCGTTCCCCAAAGTCTTCCGAGAAAAATGGTACCTCACTTGTGTGGGTAGGCCTAGTGCCTGCGACAGGAAACGGCGCAAAACGCAACGTGGACACACCACAATTTCACAGTGAAAAATGACCCTTTTTTTGCAAAGTGCCTAGCTGTAGTTTTTGAACCCTAGCTCTGCCGGCACCTAGGGAAACCTAGCAAACCTATACATTTTTGAAAACTAGACACCCAGGGAAATCCAGGATGGGTGACTTGACTGGCTCTCATCAGGTTCTGTTACCCAGAATCCCTTGCAAACCTAAAAAATTGTCCAAAAAAACACATTTTCCTCACATTTCTGTGGTAGAAAGTTCTGGAATCTGCGTGTATACACAAAATTCCACCCACCCCGCGTTCCCCAAAGTATTCCGAGAAAAATGGTACCTCACTTGTGTGGGTAGGCCTAGTGCCCGCGACAGGAAACGGCGCAAAACGCAAGGTGGACACACCACAATTTCACAGTGAAAAATTACCCTTTTTTTGCAAAGTGCCTAGCTGTAGTTTTTGAACCCTAGCTCTGCCGGCACCTAGGGAAACCTAGAAAACCTATACATTTTTGAAAACTAGACACCCAGGGGAATCCAGGATGGGGTGACTTGACTGGCTCTCACCAGGTTCTGTTACCCAGAATCCCTTGCAAACCTAAAAAATTGTCAAAAAAACCATATTTTCCTCACATTTCTGTGGTGGAAAGTTCTGGAATCTGCGTGGATCCACAAATTTCCACCCACCCCGCGTTCTCCAAAGTCTTCCGAGAAAAATGGTACCTCACTTGTGTGGGTAGGTCTAGTGCCCGCGACAGGAAACGGCCCAAAACGCAACGTGGACACACCACAATTTCACAGTGAAAAATGACCCTTTTTTTGCAAAGTGCCTAGCTGTAGTTTTTTAACCCTAGCTCTGCCGGCACCTAGGGAAGCCTAGCAAACCTATACATTTTTGAAAACTAGACACCCTGGGGAATCCAAGATGGGGTGACTTGACTGGCTCTCACCAGGTTCTGTTACCCAGAATCCCTTGCAAACCTAAACAATTGTCCCAAAAAACACATTTTCCTCACATTTCTGTGGTGGAAAGTTCTGGAATCTGCATGGATCCACAAATTTCCACCCACCCCGTGTTCCCCAAAGTCTTCTGAGAAATATGGTACCTCACTTGTGTGGGTAGGCGTAGTGCCCGTGACAGGAAACGGCGCAAAACGCAAGGTGGACACACCACAATTTCACAGTGAAAAATTACCCTTTTTTGCAAAGTGCCTAGCTGTAGTTTTTGAACCCTAGCTCTGCCGGCACCTAGGAAAACCTAGAAAACCTATACATTTTTGAAAACTAGACACCCAGGGGAATCCAGGATGGGGTGACTTGACTGGCTCTCACCAGGTTCTGTTACCCAGAATCCCTTGCAAACCTAAATAATTGTCCAAAAAACCACATTTTCCTCACATTTCTGTGGTGGAAAGTTCTGGAATCTGCGTGGATCCACAAATTTCCACCCACCCCGCGTTCTCCAAAGTCTTCCGAGAAAAATGGTACCTCACTTGTGTGGGTAGGTCTAGTGCCCGCGACAGGAAACGGCGCAAAACGCAACGTGGACACACCACAATTTCACAGTGAAAAATGACCCTTTTTTTGCAAAGTGCCTAGCTGTAGTTTTTTAACCCTAGCTCTGCCGGCACCTAGGGAAGCCTAGCAAACCTATACATTTTTGAAAACTAGACACCCTGGGGAATCCAAGATGGGGTGACTTGACTGGCTCTCACCAGGTTCTGTTACCCAGAATCCCTTGCAAACCTAAAAAATTGTCCAAAAAACACATTTTCCTCACATTTCTGTGGTGGAAAGTTCTGGAATCTGCATGGATCCACAAATTTCCACCCACCCCGTGTTCCCCAAAGTCTTCTGAGAAAAATGGTACCTCACTTGTGTGGGTAGGCCTAGTGCCGCAACAGGAAACGGCACAAAACAAACGTGGACACACCACAATTTCACAGTGAAAAATGACCCTTTTTTTGCAAAGTGCCTAGCTGTAGTTTTTTAACCCTAGCTCTGCTGGCACCTAGGGAAACCTAGCAAACCTATACATTTTTTAAAACTAGACACCCAGGGTAATCCAGGATGGGGTGACTTGACTGACTCTCACCAGGCTCTGTTACCCAGAATCCCTTACAAACCTAAAAAATTATCAAAAAAACCACATTTTCCTCAAAGTTCTGTGGTGGAAAGTTCTGGAATCTGCGTGGATCCACAAATTTCCACCCACCCCGCGTTCTCCAAAGTCTTCCGAGAAAAATGGTACCTCACTTGTGTGGGTAGGTGTAGTGCCCGCGACAGGAAACGGCGCAAAACGCAACGTGGACACACCACAATTTCACAGTGAAAAATGACCCTTTTTTTGCAAAGTGCCTAGCTGTAGTTTTTTAACCCTAGCTCTGCCGGCACCTAGGGAAACCTAGCAAACCTATACATTTTTGAAAACTAGACACCCTGGGGAATCCAGGATGGGGTGACTTGACTGGCTCTCACCAGGCTCTGTTACACCCAGAATCCCTTGCAAACCTAAAAAATTGTCAAAGAAACGACATTTTCCTCACATTTCTGTGGTGGAAAGTTCTGGAATCTGCGTGGATCCACAAATTTCCACCCACCCCGCGTTCCCCAAAAGTCTTCTGAGAAAAATGGTACCTCACTTGTGTGGGTAGGCCTAGTGCCCGCGACAGGAAACGGCGACGTGGACACACCACAATTTCACAGTGAAAAATGACCCTTTTTTTGCAAAGTGCCAGCTGTAGTTTTTGAACCCTAGCTCTGCCGGCACCTAGGGACACCTAGCAAACCTATACATTTTTGAAAACTAGACACCCAGGGGAATCCAGGATGGGGTGACTTGACTGGCTCTCACCAGGTTCTGTTACCCAGAATCCCTTGCAAACCTAAATAATTGTCAAAAAAACCACATTTTCCTCACATTTCTGTGTTGGAAAGTTCTGGAATCTGCGTGGATCCACAAATTTCCACCCACCCCGCGTTCCCCAAAGTCTTACGAGAAAAATGGTACCTCACTTGTGTGGGTTGGCCTAGTGCCCGCGACAGGAAACGGCGCAAAACGCAACGTGGACAAACCACAATTTCACAGTGAAAAATGACCCTTTTTTTGCAAAGTGCCTAGCTGTAGTTTTTGAACCCTAGCTCTGCCGACACCTAGGGAAACCTAGCAAACCTATACATTTTTGAAAACTAGACACCCTGGGGAATCCAGGATGGGGTGACTTGACTGGCTCTCACCAGGCTCTGTTACACCCAGAATCCCTTGCAAACCTAAAAAATTGTCAAAGAAACGACATTTTCCTCACATTTCTGTGGTGGAAAGTTCTGGAATCTGCGTGGATCCACAAATTTCCACCCACCCCGCGTTCCCCAAAGTCTTCTGAGAAAAATGGTACCTCACTTGTGTGGGTAGGCCTAGTGCCCGCGACAGGAAACGGCGACGTGGACACACCACAATTTCACAGTGAAAAATGACCCTTTTTTGCAAAGTGCCAGCTGTAGTTTTTGAACCCTAGCTCTGCCAGCACCTAGGGACACCTAGCAAACCTATACATTTTTGAAAACTAGACACCCATGGGAATCCAGGATGGGGTGACTTGACTGGCTCTCACCAGGTTCTGTTACCCAGAATCCCTTGCAAACCTAAATAATTGTCAAAAAAACCACATTTTCCTCACATTTCTGTGTTGGAAAGTTCTGGAATCTGCGTGGATCCACAAATTTCCACCCACCCCGCGTTCCCCAAAGTCTTACGAGAAAAATGGTACCTCACTTGTGTGGGTTGGCCTAGTGCCCGCGACAGGAAACGGCGCAAAACGCAACGTGGACAAACCACAATTTCACAGTGAAAAATGACCCTTTTTTTGCAAAGTGCCTAGCTGTAGTTTTTGAACCCTAGCTCTGCCGGCACCTAGGGAAACCTAGCAAACCTATACATTTTTGAAAACTAGACACCCAGGGGAATCCAGGATGGGGTGACTTGACTGGCTCTCATCAGGTTCTGTTACCCAGAATCCCTTGCAAACCTAAAAATTGTCCAAAAAACACATTTTCCTCACATTTCTGTGGTAGAAAGTTCTGGAATCTGCGTGGATACACAAAATTCCACCCACCCCGCGTTCCCCAAAGTCTTCCGAGAAAAATGGTACCTCACTTGTGTGGGTAGGCCTAGTGCCTGCGACAGGAAACGGCGCAAAACGCAACGTGGACACACCACAATTTCACAGTGAAAAATGACCCTTTTTTTGCAAAGTGCCTAGCTGTAGTTTTTGAACCCTAGCTCTGCCGGCACCTAGGGAAACCTAGCAAACCTATACATTTTTGAAAACTAGACACCCAGGGAAATCCAGGATGGGTGACTTGACTGGCTCTCATCAGGTTCTGTTACCCAGAATCCCTTGCAAACCTAAAAAATTGTCCAAAAAAACACATTTTCCTCACATTTCTGTGGTAGAAAGTTCTGGAATCTGCGTGTATACACAAAATTCCACCCACCCCGCGTTCCCCAAAGTATTCCGAGAAAATGGTACCTCACTTGTGTGGGTAGGCCTAGTGCCCGCGACAGGAAACGGCGCAAAACGCAAGGTGGACACACCACAATTTCACAGTGAAAAATTACCCTTTTTTTGCAAAGTGCCTAGCTGTAGTTTTTGAACCCTAGCTCTGCCGGCACCTAGGGAAACCTAGAAAACCTATACATTTTTGAAAACTAGACACCCAGGGGAATCCAGGATGGGGTGACTTGACTGGCTCTCACCAGGTTCTGTTACCCAGAATCCCTTGCAAACCTAAAAAATTGTCAAAAAAACCATATTTTCCTCACATTTCTGTGGTGGAAAGTTCTGGAATCTGCGTGGATCCACAAATTTCCACCCACCCCGCGTTCTCCAAAGTCTTCCGAGAAAAATGGTACCTCACTTGTGTGGGTAGGTCTAGTGCCCGCGACAGGAAACGGCGCAAAACGCAACGTGGACACACCACAATTTCACAGTGAAAAATGACCCTTTTTTTGCAAAGTGCCTAGCTGTAGTTTTTTAACCCTAGCTCTGCCGGCACCTAGGGAAGCCTAGCAAACCTATACATTTTTGAAAACTAGACACCCTGGGGAATCCAAGATGGGGTGACTTGACTGGCTCTCACCAGGTTCTGTTACCCAGAATCCCTTGCAAACCTAAACAATTGTCCCAAAAAACACATTTTCCTCACATTTCTGTGGTGGAAAGTTCTGGAATCTGCATGGATCCACAAATTTCCACCCACCCCGCGTTCCCCAAAGTCTTCTGAGAAATATGGTACCTCACTTGTGTGGGTAGGCCTAGTGCCCGTGACAGGAAACGGCGCAAAACGCAAGGTGGACACACCACAATTTCACAGTGAAAAATTACCCTTTTTTTGCAAAGTGCCTAGCTGTAGTTTTTGAAACCTAGCTCTGCCGGCACCTAGGAAAACCTAGAAAACCTATACATTTTTGAAAACTAGACACCCAGGGGAATCCAGGATGGGGTGACTTGACTGGCTCTCACCAGGTTCTGTTACCCAGAATCCCTTGCAAACCTAAATAATTGTCCAAAAACCACATTTTCCTCACATTTCTGTGGTGGAAAGTTCTGGAATCTGCGTGGATCCACAAATTTCCACCCACCCCGCGTTCTCCAAAGTCTTCCGAGAAAAATGGTACCTCACTTGTGTGGGTAGGTCTAGTGCCCGCGACAGGAAACGGCGCAAAACGCAACGTGGACACACCACAATTTCACAGTGAAAAATGACCCTTTTTTTGCAAAGTGCCTAGCTGTAGTTTTTTAACCCTAGCTCTGCCGGCACCTAGGGAAGCCTAGCAAACCTATACATTTTTGAAAACTAGACACCCTGGGGAATCCAAGATGGGGTGACTTGACTGGCTCTCACCAGGTTCTGTTACCCAGAATCCCTTGCAAACCTAAAAAATTGTCCAAAAAAACACATTTTCCTCACATTTCTGTGGTGGAAAGTTCTGGAATCTGCATGGATCCACAAATTTCCACCCACCCCGTGTTCCCCAAAGTCTTCTGAGAAAAATGGTACCTCACTTGTGTGGGTAGGCCTAGTGCCGCAACAGGAAACGGCACAAAACAAACGTGGACACACCACAATTTCACAGTGAAAAATGACCCTTTTTTTGCAAAGTGCCTAGCTGTAGTTTTTTAACCCTAGCTCTGCTGGCACCTAGGGAAACCTAGCAAACCTATACATTTTTGAAAACTAGACACCCAGGGTAATCCAGGATGGGGTGACTTGACTGACTCTCACCAGGCTCTGTTACCCAGAATCCCTTACAAACCTAAAAAATTATCAAAAAAACCACATTTTCCTCAAAGTTCTGTGGTGGAAAGTTCTGGAATCTGCGTGGATCCACAAATTTCCACCCACCCCGCGTTCTCCAAAGTCTTCCGAGAAAAATGGTACCTCACTTGTGTGGGTAGGTGTAGTGCCCGCGACAGGAAACGGCGCAAAACGCAACGTGGACACACCACAATTTCACAGTGAAAAATGACCCTTTTTTTGCAAAGTGCCTAGCTGTAGTTTTTTAACCCTAGCTCTGCTGGCACCTAGGGAAACCTAGCAAACCTATACATTTTTGAAAACTAGACACCCAGGGGAATCCAGTATGGGGTGACTTGACTGACTCTCACCAGGCTCTGTTACCCAGAATCCCTTGCAAACCTAAAAAATTGTCAAAAAAACCACATTTTCCTCAAATTTCTGTGGTGGAAAGTTCTGGAATCTGCGTGGATCCACAAATTTCCACCCACCCCGCATTCCCCAAAGTCTTCCGAGAAAAATGGTACCTCACTTGTGTGGGTAGGCCTAGTGCCCGCAACCGGAAACGGTGCAAAACGTAACGTGGACACACCACAATTTCACAGTGAAAAATGACCCTTTTTTTGCAAAGTGCCTAGCTGTAGTTTTTTAACCCTAGCTCTGCCGGCACCTAGGGAAGCCTAGCAAACCTATACATTTTTGAAAACTAGACACCCTGGGGAATCCAGGATGGGGTGACTTGACTGGCACTCACCAGGTTCTGTTACCCAGAATCCCTTGCAAACCTAAACAATTGTCAAAAAAACCACATTTTCCTCACATTTCTGTGGTGGAAAGTTCTGGAATCTGCGTGGATCCACAAATTTCCACCCACCCCACGTTCCCCAAAGTCTTCCAAGAAAAATGGTACCTCACTTGTGTGGGTAGGCCTAGTGCCCGCGACAGGAAACGGCGCAAAACATAACGTGAACACACCACAATTTCAGAGTGAAAAATGACCCTTTTTTGCAAAGTGCCCAGCTGTAGTTTTTGAACCCTAGCTCTGCCGGCACCTAGGGAAACCTAGCAAACCTATACATTTTTGAAAACTAGACACTTGGGGAATCCAGGATGGGGTGACTTGACTGGCTCTCACCAGGCTCTGTTACACCCAGAATCCCTTGCAAACCTAAAAAATTGTCAAAGAAACGACATTTTCCTCACATTTCTGTGGTGGAAAGTTCTGGAATCTGCGTGGATCCACAAATTTCCACCCACCCCGCGTTCCCCAAAGTCTTCTGAGAAAAATGGTACCTCACTTGTGTGGGTAGGCCTAGTGCCCGCGACAGGAAACGGCGACGTGGACACACCACAATTTCACAGTGAAAAATGACCCTTTTTTTGCAAAGTGCCAGCTGTAGTTTTTGAACCCTAGCTCTGCCAGCACCTAGGGACACCTAGCAAACCTATACATTTTTGAAAACTAGACACCCAGGGGAATCCAGGATGGGGTGACTTGACTGGCTCTCACCAGGTTCTGTTACCCAGAATCCCTTGCAAACCTAAATAATTGTCAAAAAAACCACATTTTCCTCACATTTCTGTGTTGGAAAGTTCTGGAATCTGCGTGGATCCACAAATTTCCACCCACCCCGCGTTCCCCAAAGTCTTACGAGAAAAATGGTACCTCACTTGTGTGGGTTGGCCTAGTGCCCGCGACAGGAAACGGCGCAAAACGCAACGTGGACAAACCACAATTTCACAGTGAAAAATGACCCTTTTTTTGCAAAGTGCCTAGCTGTAGTTTTTGAACCCTAGCTCTGCCGGCACCTAGGGAAACCTAGCAAACCTATACATTTTTGAAAACTAGACACCCAGGGGAATCCAGGATGGGGTGACTTGACTGGCTCTCATCAGGTTCTGTTACCCAGAATCCCTTGCAAACCTAAAAAATTGTCCAAAAAAACACATTTTCCTCACATTTCTGTGGTAGAAAGTTCTGGAATCTGCGTGGATACACAAAATTCCACCCACCCCACGTTCCCCAAAGTCTTCCGAGAAAAATGGTACCTCACTTGTGTGGGTAGGCCTAGTGCCTGCGACAGGAAACGGCGCAAAACGCAACGTGGACACACCACAATTTCACAGTGAAAAATGACCCTTTTTTTGCAAAGTGCCTAGCTGTAGTTTTTGAACCCTAGCTCTGCCGGCACCTAGGGAAACCTAGCAAACCTATACATTTTTGAAAACTAGACACCCAGGGAAATCCAGGATGGGTGACTTGACTGGCTCTCATCAGGTTCTGTTACCCAGAATCCCTTGCAAACCTAAAAAATTGTCCAAAAAAACACATTTTCCTCACATTTCTGTGGTAGAAAGTTCTGGAATCTGCGTGTATACACAAAATTCCACCCACCCCGCGTTCCCCAAAGTATTCCGAGAAAAATGGTACCCCACTTGTGTGGGTAGGCCTAGTGCCCGCGACAGGAAACGGCGCAAAACGCAAGGTGGACACACCACAATTTCACAGTGAAAAATTACCCTTTTTTTGCAAAGTGCCTAGCTGTAGTTTTTGAACCCTAGCTCTGCCGGCACCTAGGGAAACCTAGAAAACCTATACATTTTTGAAAACTAGACACCCAGGGGAATCCAGGATGGGGTGACTTGACTGGCTCTCACCAGGTTCTGTTACCCAGAATCCCTTGCAAACCTAAAAATTGTCAAAAAAACCATATTTTCCTCACATTTCTGTGGTGGAAAGTTCTGGAATCTGCGTGGATCCACAAATTTCCACCCACCCCGCGTTCTCCAAAGTCTTCCGAGAAAAATGGTACCTCACTTGTGTGGGTAGGTCTAGTGCCCGCGACAGGAAACGGCGCAAAACGCAACGTGGACACACCACAATTTCACAGTGAAAAATGACCCTTTTTTTGCAAAGTGCCTAGCTGTAGTTTTTTAACCCTAGCTCTGCCGGCACCTAGGGAAGCCTAGCAAACCTATACATTTTTGAAAACTAGACACCCTGGGGAATCCAAGATGGGGTGACTTGACTGGCTCTCACCAGGTTCTGTTACCCAGAATCCCTTGCAAACCTAAACAATTGTCCCAAAAACACATTTTCCTCACATTTCTGTGGTGGAAAGTTCTGGAATCTGCATGGATCCACAAATTTCCACCCACCCCGCGTTCCCCAAAGTCTTCTGAGAAATATGGTACCTCACTTGTGTGGGTAGGCCTAGTGCCCGTGACAGGAAACGGCGCAAAACGCAAGGTGGACACACCACAATTTCACAGTGAAAAATTACCCTTTTTTTGCAAAGTGCCTAGCTGTAGTTTTTGAAACCTAGCTCTGCCGGCACCTAGGAAAACCTAGAAAACCTATACATTTTTGAAAACTAGACACCCAGGGGAATCCAGGATGGGGTGACTTGACTGGCTCTCACCAGGTTCTGTTACCCAGAATCCCTTGCAAACCTAAATAATTGTCCAAAAACCACATTTTCCTCACATTTCTGTGGTGGAAAGTTCTGGAATCTGCGTGGATCCACAAATTTCCACCCACCCCGCGTTCTCCAAAGTCTTCCGAGAAAAATGGTACCTCACTTGTGTGGGTAGGTCTAGTGCCCGCGACAGGAAACGGCGCAAAACGCAACGTGGACACACCACAATTTCACAGTGAAAAATGACCCTTTTTTTGCAAAGTGCCTAGCTGTAGTTTTTTAACCCTAGCTCTGCCGGCACCTAGGGAAGCCTAGCAAACCTATACATTTTTGAAAACTAGACACCCTGGGGAATCCAAGATGGGGTGACTTGACTGGCTCTCACCAGGTTCTGTTACCCAGAATCCCTTGCAAACCTAAAAAATTGTCCAAAAAACACATTTTCCTCACATTTCTGTGGTGGAAAGTTCTGGAATCTGCATGGATCCACAAATTTCCACCCACCCCGTGTTCCCCAAAGTCTTCTGAGAAAAATGGTACCTCACTTGTGTGGGTAGGCCTAGTGCCGCAACAGGAAACGGCACAAAACAAACGTGGACACACCACAATTTCACAGTGAAAAATGACCCTTTTTTTGCAAAGTGCCTAGCTGTAGTTTTTTAACCCTAGCTCTGCTGGCACCTAGGGAAACCTAGCAAACCTATACATTTTTTAAAACTAGACACCCAGGGTAATCCAGGATGGGGTGACTTGACTGACTCTCACCAGGCTCTGTTACCCAGAATCCCTTACAAACCTAAAAAATTATCAAAAAAACCACATTTTCCTCAAAGTTCTGTGGTGGAAAGTTCTGGAATCTGCGTGGATCCACAAATTTCCACCCACCCCGCGTTCTCCAAAGTCTTCCGAGAAAAATGGTACCTCACTTGTGTGGGTAGGTGTAGTGCCCGCGACAGGAAACGGCGCAAAACGCAACGTGGACACACCACAATTTCACAGTGAAAAATGACCCTTTTTTTGCAAAGTGCCTAGCTGTAGTTTTTTAACCCTAGCTCTGCTGGCACCTAGGGAAACCTAGCAAACCTATACATTTTTGAAAACTAGACACCCAGGGGAATCCAGTATGGGGTGACTTGACTGACTCTCACCAGGCTCTGTTACCCAGAATCCCTTGCAAACCTAAAAATTGTCAAAAAAACCACATTTTCCTCAAATTTCTGTGGTGGAAAGTTCTGGAATCTGCGTGGATCCACAAATTTCCACCCACCCCGCATTCCCCAAAGTCTTCCGAGAAAAATGGTACCTCACTTGTGTGGGTAGGCCTAGTGCCCGCAACCGGAAACGGTGCAAAACGTAACGTGGACACACCACAATTTCACAGTGAAAAATGACCCTTTTTTTGCAAAGTGCCTAGCTGTAGTTTTTTAACCCTAGCTCTGCCGGCACCTAGGGAAGCCTAGCAAACCTATACATTTTTGAAAACTAGACACCCTGGGGAATCCAGGATGGGGTGACTTGACTGGCACTCACCAGGTTCTGTTACCCAGAATCCCTTGCAAACCTAAACAATTGTCAAAAAAACCACATTTTCCTCACATTTCTGTGGTGGAAAGTTCTGGAATCTGCGTGGATCCACAAATTTCCACCCACCCCACGTTCCCCAAAGTCTTCCAAGAAAAATGGTACCTCACTTGTGTGGGTAGGCCTAGTGCCCGCGACAGGAAACGGCGCAAAACATAACGTGAACACACCACAATTTCAGAGTGAAAAATGACCCTTTTTTGCAAAGTGCCCAGCTGTAGTTTTTGAACCCTAGCTCTGCCGGCACCTAGGGAAACCTAGCAAACCTATACATTTTTGAAAACTAGACACTTGGGGAATCCAGGATGGGGTGACTTGACTGGCTCTCACCAGGCTCTGTTACACCCAGAATCCCTTGCAAACCTAAAAAATTGTCAAAGAAACGACATTTTCCTCACATTTCTGTGGTGGAAAGTTCTGGAATCTGCGTGGATCCACAAATTTCCACCCACCCCGCGTTCCCCAAAGTCTTCTGAGAAAAATGGTACCTCACTTGTGTGGGTAAGCCTAGTGCCCGCGACAGGAAACGGCGACGTGGACACACCACAATTTCACAGTGAAAAATGACCCTTTTTTTGCAAAGTGCCAGCTGTAGTTTTTGAACCCTAGCTCTGCCAGCACCTAGGGACACCTAGCAAACCTATACATTTTTGAAAACTAGACACCCAGGGGAATCCAGGATGGGGTGACTTGACTGGCTCTCACCAGGTTCTGTTACCCAGAATCCCTTGCAAACCTAAATAATTGTCAAAAAAACCACATTTTCCTCACATTTCTGTGTTGGAAAGTTCTGGAATCTGCGTGGATCCACAAATTTCCACCCACCCCGCGTTCCCCAAAGTCTTACGAGAAAAATGGTACCTCACTTGTGTGGGTTGGCCTAGTGCCCGCGACAGGAAACGGCGCAAAACGCAACGTGGACAAACCACAATTTCACAGTGAAAAATGACCCTTTTTTTGCAAAGTGCCTAGCTGTAGTTTTTGAACCCTAGCTCTGCCGGCACCTAGGGAAACCTAGCAAACCTATACATTTTTGAAAACTAGACACCCAGGGGAATCCAGGATGGGGTGACTTGACTGGCTCTCATCAGGTTCTGTTACCCAGAATCCCTTGCAAACCTAAAAATTGTCCAAAAAACACATTTTCCTCACATTTCTGTGGTAGAAAGTTCTGGAATCTGCGTGGATACACAAAATTCCACCCACCCCGCGTTCCCCAAAGTCTTCCGAGAAAAATGGTACCTCACTTGTGTGGGTAGGCCTAGTGCCTGCGACAGGAAACGGCGCAAAACGCAACGTGGACACACCACAATTTCACAGTGAAAAATGACCCTTTTTTTGCAAAGTGCCTAGCTGTAGTTTTTGAACCCTAGCTCTGCCGGCACCTAGGGAAACCTAGCAAACCTATACATTTTTGAAAACTAGACACCCAGGGAAATCCAGGATGGGTGACTTGACTGGCTCTCATCAGGTTCTGTTACCCAGAATCCCTTGCAAACCTAAAAAATTGTCCAAAAAAACACATTTTCCTCACATTTCTGTGGTAGAAAGTTCTGGAATCTGCGTGTATACACAAAATTCCACCCACCCCGCGTTCCCCAAAGTATTCCGAGAAAAATGGTACCTCACTTGTGTGGGTAGGCCTAGTGCCCGCGACAGGAAACGGCGCAAAACGCAAGGTGGACACACCACAATTTCACAGTGAAAAATTACCCTTTTTTTGCAAAGTGCCTAGCTGTAGTTTTTGAACCCTAGCTCTGCCGGCACCTAGGGAAACCTAGAAAACCTATACATTTTTGAAAACTAGACACCCAGGGGAATCCAGGATGGGGTGACTTGACTGGCTCTCACCAGGTTCTGTTACCCAGAATCCCTTGCAAACCTAAAAAATTGTCAAAAAAACCATATTTTCCTCACATTTCTGTGGTGGAAAGTTCTGGAATCTGCGTGGATCCACAAATTTCCACCCACCCCGCGTTCTCCAAAGTCTTCCGAGAAAAATGGTACCTCACTTGTGTGGGTAGGTCTAGTGCCCGCGACAGGAAACGGCCCAAAACGCAACGTGGACACACCACAATTTCACAGTGAAAAATGACCCTTTTTTTGCAAAGTGCCTAGCTGTAGTTTTTTAACCCTAGCTCTGCCGGCACCTAGGGAAGCCTAGCAAACCTATACATTTTTGAAAACTAGACACCCTGGGGAATCCAAGATGGGGTGACTTGACTGGCTCTCACCAGGTTCTGTTACCCAGAATCCCTTGCAAACCTAAACAATTGTCCCAAAAAACACATTTTCCTCACATTTCTGTGGTGGAAAGTTCTGGAATCTGCATGGATCCACAAATTTCCACCCACCCCGTGTTCCCCAAAGTCTTCTGAGAAATATGGTACCTCACTTGTGTGGGTAGGCGTAGTGCCCGTGACAGGAAACGGCGCAAAACGCAAGGTGGACACACCACAATTTCACAGTGAAAAATTACCCTTTTTTTGCAAAGTGCCTAGCTGTAGTTTTTGAACCCTAGCTCTGCCGGCACCTAGGAAAACCTAGAAAACCTATACATTTTTGAAAACTAGACACCCAGGGGAATCCAGGATGGGGTGACTTGACTGGCTCTCACCAGGTTCTGTTACCCAGAATCCCTTGCAAACCTAAATAATTGTCCAAAAAACCACATTTTCCTCACATTTCTGTGGTGGAAAGTTCTGGAATCTGCGTGGATCCACAAATTTCCACCCACCCCGCGTTCTCCAAAGTCTTCCGAGAAAAATGGTACCTCACTTGTGTGGGTAGGTCTAGTGCCCGCGACAGGAAACGGCGCAAAACGCAACGTGGACACACCACAATTTCACAGTGAAAAATGACCCTTTTTTTGCAAAGTGCCTAGCTGTAGTTTTTAACCCTAGCTCTGCCGGCACCTAGGGAAGCCTAGCAAACCTATACATTTTTGAAAACTAGACACCCTGGGGAATCCAAGATGGGGTGACTTGACTGGCTCTCACCAGGTTCTGTTACCCAGAATCCCTTGCAAACCTAAAAAATTGTCCAAAAAACACATTTTCCTCACATTTCTGTGGTGGAAAGTTCTGGAATCTGCATGGATCCACAAATTTCCACCCACCCCGTGTTCCCCAAAGTCTTCTGAGAAAAATGGTACCTCACTTGTGTGGGTAGGCCTAGTGCCGCAACAGGAAACGGCACAAAACAAACGTGGACACACCACAATTTCACAGTGAAAAATGACCCTTTTTTTGCAAAGTGCCTAGCTGTAGTTTTTTAACCCTAGCTCTGCTGGCACCTAGGGAAACCTAGCAAACCTATACATTTTTTAAAACTAGACACCCAGGGTAATCCAGGATGGGGTGACTTGACTGACTCTCACCAGGCTCTGTTACCCAGAATCCCTTACAAACCTAAAAAATTATCAAAAAAACCACATTTTCCTCAAAGTTCTGTGGTGGAAAGTTCTGGAATCTGCGTGGATCCACAAATTTCCACCCACCCCGCGTTCTCCAAAGTCTTCCGAGAAAAATGGTACCTCACTTGTGTGGGTAGGTGTAGTGCCCGCGACAGGAAACGGCGCAAAACGCAACGTGGACACACCACAATTTCACAGTGAAAAATGACCCTTTTTTTGCAAAGTGCCTAGCTGTAGTTTTTTAACCCTAGCTCTGCCGGCACCTAGGGAAACCTAGCAAACCTATACATTTTTGAAAACTAGACACCCTGGGGAATCCAGGATGGGGTGACTTGACTGGCTCTCACCAGGCTCTGTTACACCCAGAATCCCTTGCAAACCTAAAAAATTGTCAAAGAAACGACATTTTCCTCACATTTCTGTGGTGGAAAGTTCTGGAATCTGCGTGGATCCACAAATTTCCACCCACCCCGCGTTCCCCAAAGTCTTCTGAGAAAAATGGTACCTCACTTGTGTGGGTAGGCCTAGTGCCCGCGACAGGAAACGGCGACGTGGACACACCACAATTTCACAGTGAAAAATGACCCTTTTTTTGCAAAGTGCCAGCTGTAGTTTTTGAACCCTAGCTCTGCCGGCACCTAGGGACACCTAGCAAACCTATACATTTTTGAAAACTAGACACCCAGGGGAATCCAGGATGGGGTGACTTGACTGGCTCTCACCAGGTTCTGTTACCCAGAATCCCTTGCAAACCTAAATAATTGTCAAAAAAACCACATTTTCCTCACATTTCTGTGTTGGAAAGTTCTGGAATCTGCGTGGATCCACAAATTTCCACCCACCCCGCGTTCCCCAAAGTCTTACGAGAAAAATGGTACCTCACTTGTGTGGGTTGGCCTAGTGCCCGCGACAGGAAACGGCGCAAAACGCAACGTGGACAAACCACAATTTCACAGTGAAAAATGACCCTTTTTTTGCAAAGTGCCTAGCTGTAGTTTTTGAACCCTAGCTCTGCCGACACCTAGGGAAACCTAGCAAACCTATACATTTTTGAAAACTAGACACCCTGGGGAATCCAGGATGGGGTGACTTGACTGGCTCTCACCAGGCTCTGTTACACCCAGAATCCCTTGCAAACCTAAAAAATTGTCAAAGAAACGACATTTTCCTCACATTTCTGTGGTGGAAAGTTCTGGAATCTGCGTGGATCCACAAATTTCCACCCACCCCGCGTTCCCCAAAAGTCTTCTGAGAAAAATGGTACTTCACTTGTGTGGGTAGGCCTAGTGCCCGCGACAGGAAACGGCGACGTGGACACACCACAATTTCACAGTGAAAAATGACCCTTTTTTGCAAAGTGCCAGCTGTAGTTTTTGAACCCTAGCTCTGCCGGCACCTAGGGACACCTAGCAAACCTATACATTTTTGAAAACTAGACACCCAGGGGAATCCAGGATGGGGTGACTTGACTGGCTCTCACCAGGTTCTGTTACCCAGAATCCCTTGCAAACCTAAATAATTGTCAAAAAAAACACATTTTCCTCACATTTCTGTGTTGGAAAGTTCTGGAATCTGCGTGGATCCACAAATTTCCACCCACCCCGCGTTCCCCAAAGTCTTACGTGAAAAATGGTACCTCACTTGTGTGGGTTGGCCTAGTGCCCGCGACAGGAAACGGCACAAAACGCAACGTGGACAAACCACAATTTCACAGTGAAAAATGACCCTTTTTTTGCAAAGTGCCTAGCTGTAGTTTTTGAACCCTAGCTCTGCCGGCACCTAGGGAAACCTAGCAAACCTATACATTTTTGAAAACTAGACACCCAGGGGAATCCAGGATGGGGTGACTTGACTGGCTCTCATCAGGTTCTGTTACCCAGAATCCCATGCAAACCTAAAAAATTGTCCAAAAAAACACATTTTCCTCACATTTCTGTGGTAGAAAGTTCTGGAATCTGCGTGGATACACAAAATTCCACCCACCCCGCGTTCCCCAAAGTCCTCCGAGAAAAATGGTACCTCACTTGTGTGGGTAGGCCTAGTGCCTGCGACAGGAAACGGTGCAAAACGCAACGTGGACACACCACAATTTCACAGTGAAAAATGACCCTTTTTTTGCAAAGTGCCTAGCTGTAGTTTTTTAACCCTAGCTCTGCCGGCACCTAGGGAAACCTAGCAAACCTATATATTTTTGAAAACTAGACATCCAGGGGAATCCAGGATGGGGTGACTTGACTGGCTCTTACCAGGTTCTGTTACCCAGAATCCCTTGCAAACCTAAAACATTGTCCAAAAAACCACATTTTCCTCACATTTCTGTGGTGGAAAGTTCTGGAATCTGCGTGGATCCACAAATTTCCACCCACCCTGCGTTCCCCAAAGTCTTCCGAGAAAAATGGTACCTCACTTGTGTGGGTAGGCCTAGTGCCCGCGACAGGAAACGGCACAAAACGCAACGCGGACACACCACAATTTCACAGTGAAAAATGACCCTTTTTTTGCAAAGTGCCTAGCTGTAGTTTTTTAACCCTAGCTCTGCCGGCACCTAGGGAAGCCTAGCAAACCTATACATTTTTGAAAACTAGACACCCTGGGGAATCGAAGATGGGATGACTTGACTGGCTCTCACCAGGTTCTGTTACCCAGAATCCCTTGCAAACCTAAAAAATTGTCCAAAAAAACACATTTTCCTCACATTTCTGTGGTGGAAAGTTCTGGAATCTGCATGGATCCACAAATTTCCACCCACCCCGCGTTCCCCAAAGTCTTCTGAGAAAAATGGTACCTCACTTGTGTGGGTAGGCCTAGTGCCCGCGACAGGAAACGGCGACGTGGACACACCACAATTTCACAGTGAAAAATGACCCTTTTTTTGCAAAGTGCCAGCTGTAGTTTTTGAACCCTAGCTCTGCCAGCACCTAGGGACACCTAGCAAACCTATACATTTTTGAAAACTAGACACCCAGGGGAATCCAGGATGGGGTGACTTGACTGGCTCTCACCAGGTTCTGTTACCCAGAATCCCTTGCAAACCTAAATAATTGTCAAAAAAACCACATTTTCCTCACATTTCTGTGTTGGAAAGTTCTGGAATCTGCGTGGATCCACAAATTTCCACCCACCCCGCGTTCCCCAAAGTCTTACGAGAAAAATGGTACCTCACTTGTGTGGGTTGGCCTAGTGCCCGCGACAGGAAACGGCGCAAAACGCAACGTGGACAAACCACAATTTCACAGTGAAAAATGACCCTTTTTTTGCAAAGTGCCTAGCTGTAGTTTTTGAACCCTAGCTCTGCCGGCACCTAGGGAAACCTAGCAAACCTATACATTTTTGAAAACTAGACACCCAGGGGAATCCAGGATGGGGTGACTTGACTGGCTCTCATCAGGTTCTGTTACCCAGAATCCCTTGCAAACCTAAAAAATTGTCCAAAAAAACACATTTTCCTCACATTTCTGTGGTAGAAAGTTGTGGAATCTGCGTGGATACACAAAATTCCACCCACCCCGCGTTCCCCAAAGTCTTCCGAGAAAAATGGTACCTCACTTGTGTGGGTAGGCCTAGTGCCTGCGACAGGAAACGGCGCAAAACGCAACGTGGACACACCACAATTTCACAGTGAAAAATGACCCTTTTTTTGCAAAGTGCCTAGCTGTAGTTTTTGAACCCTAGCTCTGCCGGCACCTAGGGAAACCTAGCAAACCTATACATTTTTGAAAACTAGACACCCAGGGAAATCCAGGATGGGTGACTTGACTGGCTCTCATCAGGTTCTGTTACCCAGAATCCCTTGCAAAACTAAAAAATTGTCCAAAAAAACACATTTTCCTCACATTTCTGTGGTAGAAAGTTCTGGAATCTGCGTGGATACACAAATTTCCACCCACCCCGCGTTCTCCAAAGTCTTCCGAGAAAAATGGTACCTCACTTGTGTGGGTAGGTCTAGTGCCCGCGACAGGAAACGGCGCAAAACGCAACGTGGACACACCACAATTTCACAGTGAAAAATGACCCTTTTTTTGCAAAGTGCCTAGCTGTAGTTTTTTAACCCTAGCTCTGCCGGCACCTAGGGAAGCCTAGCAAACCTATACATTTTTGAAAACTAGACACCCTGGGGAATCCAGGATGGGGTGACTTGACTGGCACTCACCAGGTTCTGTTACCCAGAATCCCTTGCAAACCTAAACAATTGTCAAAAAAACCACATTTTCCTCACATTTCTGTGGTGGAAAGTTCTGGAATCTGCGTGGATCCACAAATTTCCACCCACCCCACGTTCCCCAAAGTCTTCCAAGAAAAATGGTACCTCACTTGTGTGGGTAGGCCTAGTGCCCGCGACAGGAAACGGCGCAAAACATAACGTGAACACACCACAATTTCAGAGTGAAAAATGACCCTTTTTTGCAAAGTGCCCAGCTGTAGTTTTTGAACCCTAGCTCTGCCGGCACCTAGGGAAACCTAGCAAACCTATACATTTTTGAAAACTAGACACTTGGGGAATCCAGGATGGGGTGACTTGACTGGCTCTCACCAGGCTCTGTTACACCCAGAATCCCTTGCAAACCTAAAAAATTGTCAAAGAAACGACATTTTCCTCACATTTCTGTGGTGGAAAGTTCTGGAATCTGCGTGGATCCACAAATTTCCACCCACCCCGCGTTCCCCAAAGTCTTCTGAGAAAAATGGTACCTCACTTGTGTGGGTAGGCCTAGTGCCCGCGACAGGAAACGGCGACGTGGACACACCACAATTTCACAGTGAAAAATGACCCTTTTTTTGCAAAGTGCCAGCTGTAGTTTTTGAACCCTAGCTCTGCCAGCACCTAGGGACACCTAGCAAACCTATACATTTTTGAAAACTAGACACCCAGGGGAATCCAGGATGGGGTGACTTGACTGGCTCTCACCAGGTTCTGTTACCCAGAATCCCTTGCAAACCTAAACAATTGTCCAAAAAAACCAAATTTTCCTCACATTTCTGTGTTGGAAAGTCCTGGAATCTGCGTGGTTCCACAAATTTCCACCCACCCCGCGTTCCCCAAAGTCTTACGAGAAAAATGGTACCTCACTTGTGTGGGTTGGCCTAGTGCCCGCGACAGGAAACGGCGCAAAACGCAACGTGGACAAACCACAATTTCACAGTGAAAAATGACCCTTTTTTTGCAAAGTGCCTAGCTGTAGTTTTTGAACCCTAGCTCTGCCGGCACCTAGGGAAACCTAGCAAACCTATACATTTTTGAAAACTAGACACCCAGGGGAATCCAGGATGGGGTGACTTGACTGGCTCTCATCAGGTTCTGTTACCCAGAATCCCTTGCAAACCTAAAAAATTGTCCAAAAAAACACATTTTCCTCACATTTCTGTGGTAGAAAGTTCTGGAATCTGCGTGGATACACAAAATTCCACCCACCCCGCGTTCCCCAAAGTCTTCCGAGAAAAATGGTACCTCACTTGTGTGGGTAGGCCTAGTGCCTGCGACAGGAAACGGCGCAAAACGCAACGTGGACACACCACAATTTCACAGTGAAAAATGACCCTTTTTTTGCAAAGTGCCTAGCTGTAGTTTTTGAACCCTAGCTCTGCCGGCACCTAGGGAAACCTAGCAAACCTATACATTTTTGAAAACTAGACACCCAGGGAAATCCAGGATGGGTGACTTGACTGGCTCTCATCAGGTTCTGTTACCCAGAATCCCTTGCAAACCTAAAAAATTGTCCAAAAAAACACATTTTCCTCACATTTCTGTGGTAGAAAGTTCTGGAATCTGCGTGTATACACAAAATTCCACCCACCCCGCGTTCCCCAAAGTATTCCGAGAAAATGGTACCTCACTTGTGTGGGTAGGCCTAGTGCCCGCGACAGGAAACGGCGCAAAACGCAAGGTGGACACACCACAATTTCACAGTGAAAAATTACCCTTTTTTTGCAAAGTGCCTAGCTGTAGTTTTTGAACCCTAGCTCTGCCGGCACCTAGGGAAACCTAGAAAACCTATACATTTTTGAAAACTAGACACCCAGGGGAATCCAGGATGGGGTGACTTGACTAGCTCTCACCAGGTTCTGTTACCCAGAATCCCTTGCAAACCTAAAAATTGTCAAAAAAACCATATTTTCCTCACATTTCTGTGGTGGAAAGTTCTGGAATCTGCGTGGATCCACAAATTTCCACCCACCCCGCGTTCTCCAAAGTCTTCCGAGAAAAATGGTACCTCACTTGTGTGGGTAGGTCTAGTGCCCGCGACAGGAAACGGCGCAAAACGCAACGTGGACACACCACAATTTCACAGTGAAAAATGACCCTTTTTTTGCAAAGTGCCTAGCTGTAGTTTTTTAACCCTAGCTCTGCCGGCACCTAGGGAAGCCTAGCAAACCTATACATTTTTGAAAACTAGACACCCTGGGGAATCCAAGATGGGGTGACTTGACTGGCTCTCACCAGGTTCTGTTACCCAGAATCCCTTGCAAACCTAAACAATTGTCCCAAAAAACACATTTTCCTCACATTTCTGTGGTGGAAAGTTCTGGAATCTGCATGGATCCACAAATTTCCACCCACCCCGCGTTCCCCAAAGTCTTCTGAGAAATATGGTACCTCACTTGTGTGGGTAGGCCTAGTGCCCGTGACAGGAAACGGCGCAAAACGCAAGGTGGACACACCACAATTTCACAGTGAAAAATTACCCTTTTTTTGCAAAGTGCCTAGCTGTAGTTTTTGAACCCTAGCTCTGCCGGCACCTAGGAAAACCTAGAAAACCTATACATTTTTGAAAACTAGACACCCAGGGGAATCCAGGATGGGGTGACTTGACTGGCTCTCACCAGGTTCTGTTACCCAGAATCCCTTGCAAACCTAAATAATTGTCCAAAAACCACATTTTCCTCACATTTCTGTGGTGGAAAGTTCTGGAATCTGCGTGGATCCACAAATTTCCACCCACCCCGCGTTCTCCAAAGTCTTCCGAGAAAAATGGTACCTCACTTGTGTGGGTAGGTCTAGTGCCCGCGACAGGAAACGGCGCAAAACGCAACGTGGACACACCACAATTTCACAGTGAAAAATGACCCTTTTTTTGCAAAGTGCCTAGCTGTAGTTTTTTAACCCTAGCTCTGCCGGCACCTAGGGAAGCCTAGCAAACCTATACATTTTTGAAAACTAGACACCCTGGGGAATCCAAGATGGGGTGACTTGACTGGCTCTCACCAGGTTCTGTTACCCAGAATCCCTTGCAAACCTAAAAAATTGTCCAAAAAAACACATTTTCCTCACATTTCTGTGGTGGAAAGTTCTGGAATCTGCATGGATCCACAAATTTCCACCCACCCCGTGTTCCCCAAAGTCTTCTGAGAAAAATGGTACCTCACTTGTGTGGGTAGGCCTAGTGCCGCAACAGGAAACGGCACAAAACAAACGTGGACACACCACAATTTCACAGTGAAAAATGACCCTTTTTTTGCAAAGTGCCTAGCTGTAGTTTTTTAACCCTAGCTCTGCTGGCACCTAGGGAAACCTAGCAAACCTATACATTTTTTAAAACTAGACACCCAGGGTAATCCAGGATGGGGTGACTTGACTGACTCTCACCAGGCTCTGTTACCCAGAATCCCTTACAAACCTAAAAAATTATCAAAAAACCACATTTTCCTCAAAGTTCTGTGGTGGAAAGTTCTGGAATCTGCGTGGATCCACAAATTTCCACCCACCCCGCGTTCTCCAAAGTCTTCCGAGAAAAATGGTACCTCACTTGTGTGGGTAGGTGTAGTGCCCGCGACAGGAAACGGCGCAAAACGCAACGTGGACACACCACAATTTCACAGTGAAAAATGACCCTTTTTTTGCAAAGTGCCTAGCTGTAGTTTTTTAACCCTAGCTCTGCTGGCACCTAGGGAAACCTAGCAAACCTATACATTTTTGAAAACTAGACACCCAGGGGAATCCAGTATGGGGTGACTTGACTGACTCTCACCAGGCTCTGTTACCCAGAATCCCTTGCAAACCTAAAAAATTGTCAAAAAAACCACATTTTCCTCAAATTTCTGTGGTGGAAAGTTCTGGAATCTGCGTGGATCCACAAATTTCCACCCACCCCGCATTCCCCAAAGTCTTCCGAGAAAAATGGTACCTCACTTGTGTGGGTAGGCCTAGTGCCCGCAACCGGAAACGGTGCAAAACGTAACGTGGACACACCACAATTTCACAGTGAAAAATGACCCTTTTTTTGCAAAGTGCCTAGCTGTAGTTTTTTAACCCTAGCTCTGCCGGCACCTAGGGAAGCCTAGCAAACCTATACATTTTTGAAAACTAGACACCCTGGGGAATCCAGGATGGGGTGACTTGACTGGCACTCACCAGGTTCTGTTACCCAGAATCCCTTGCAAACCTAAACAATTGTCAAAAAAACCACATTTTCCTCACATTTCTGTGGTGGAAAGTTCTGGAATCTGCGTGGATCCACAAATTTCCACCCACCCCACGTTCCCCAAAGTCTTCCAAGAAAAATGGTACCTCACTTGTGTGGGTAGGCCTAGTGCCCGCGACAGGAAACGGCGCAAAACATAACGTGAACACACCACAATTTCAGAGTGAAAAATGACCCTTTTTTGCAAAGTGCCCAGCTGTAGTTTTTGAACCCTAGCTCTGCCGGCACCTAGGGAAACCTAGCAAACCTATACATTTTTGAAAACTAGACACTTGGGGAATCCAGGATGGGGTGACTTGACTGGCTCTCACCAGGCTCTGTTACACCCAAAATCCCTTGCAAACCTAAAAAATTGTCAAAGAAACGACATTTTCCTCACATTTCTGTGGTGGAAAGTTCTGGAATCTGCGTGGATCCACAAATTTCCACCCACCCCGCGTTCCCCAAAGTCTTCTGAGAAAAATGGTACCTCACTTGTGTGGGTAGGCCTAGTGCCCGCGACAGGAAACGGCGACGTGGACACACCACAATTTCACAGTGAAAAATGACCCTTTTTTGCAAAGTGCCAGCTGTAGTTTTTGAACCCTAGCTCTGCCAGCACCTAGGGACACCTAGCAAACCTATACATTTTTGAAAACTAGATACCCAGGGAACCCAGGATGGGGTGACTTGACTGGCTCTCACCAGGTTCTGTTACCCAGAATCCCTTGCAAACCTAAATAATTGTCAAAAAAACCACATTTTCCTCACATTTCTGTGTTGGAAAGTTCTGGAATCTGCGTGGATCCACAAATTTCCACCCACCCCGCGTTCCCCAAAGTCTTACGAGAAAAATGGTACCTCACTTGTGTGGGTTGGCCTAGTGCCCGCGACAGGAAACGGCGCAAAACTCAACGTGGACAAACCACAATTTCACAGTGAAAAATGACCCTTTTTTGCAAAGTGCCTAGCTGTAGTTTTTGAACCCTAGCTCTGCCGGCACCTAGGGAAACCTAGCAAACCTATACATTTTTGAAAACTAGACACCCAGGGGAATCCAGGATGGGGTGACTTGACTGGCTCTCATCAGGTTCTGTTACCCAGAATCCCTTGCAAACCTAAAAAATTGTCCAAAAAACACATTTTCCTCACATTTCTGTGGTAGAAAGTTGTGGAATCTGCGTGGATACACAAAATTCCACCCACCCCGCGTTCCCCAAAGTCTTCCGAGAAAAATGGTACCTCACTTGTGTGGGTAGGCCTAGTGCCTGCGACAGGAAACGGCGCAAAACGCAACGTGGACACACCACAATTTCACAGTGAAAAATGACCCTTTTTTTGCAAAGTGCCTAGCTGTAGTTTTTGAACCCTAGCTCTGCCGGCACCTAGGGAAACCTAGCAAACCTATACATTTTTGAAAACTAGACACCCAGGGAAATCCAGGATGGGTGACTTGACTGGCTCTCATCAGGTTCTGTTACCCAGAATCCCTTGCAAACCTAAAAAATTGTCCAAAAAAACACATTTTCCTCACATTTCTGTGGTAGAAAGTTCTGGAATCTGCGTGGATACACAAATTTCCACCCACCCCGCGTTCTCCAAAGTCTTCCGAGAAAAATGGTACCTCACTTGTGTGGGTAGGTCTAGTGCCCGCGACAGGAAACGGCGCAAAACGCAACGTGGACACACCACAATTTCACAGTGAAAAATGACCCTTTTTTGCAAAGTGCCTAGCTGTAGTTTTTTAACCCTAGCTCTGCCGGCACCTAGGGAAGCCTAGCAAACCTATACATTTTTGAAAACTAGACACCCTGGGGAATCCAGGATGGGGTGACTTGACTGGCACTCACCAGGTTCTGTTACCCAGAATCCCTTGCAAACCTAAACAATTGTCAAAAAAACCACATTTTCCTCACATTTCTGTGGTGGAAAGTTCTGGAATCTGCGTGGATCCACAAATTTCCACCCACCCCACGTTCCCCAAAGTCTTCCAAGAAAAATGGTACCTCACTTGTGTGGGTAGGCCTAGTGCCCGCGACAGGAAACGGCGCAAAACATAACGTGAACACACCACAATTTCAGAGTGAAAAATGACCCTTTTTTGCAAAGTGCCCAGCTGTAGTTTTTGAACCCTAGCTCTGCCGGCACCTAGGGAAACCTAGCAAACCTATACATTTTTGAAAACTAGACACTTGGGGAATCCAGGATGGGGTGACTTGACTGGCTCTCACCAGGCTCTGTTACACCCAGAATCCCTTGCAAACCTAAAAAATTGTCAAAGAAACGACATTTTCCTCACATTTCTGTGGTGGAAAGTTCTGGAATCTGCGTGGATCCACAAATTTCCACCCACCCCGCGTTCCCCAAAGTCTTCTGAGAAAAATGGTACCTCACTTGTGTGGGTAGGCCTAGTGCCCGCGACAGGAAACGGCGACGTGGACACACCACAATTTCACAGTGAAAAATGACCCTTTTTTTGCAAAGTGCCAGCTGTAGTTTTTGAACCCTAGCTCTGCCAGCACCTAGGGACACCTAGCAAACCTATACATTTTTGAAAACTAGACACCCAGGGGAATCCAGGATGGGGTGACTTGACTGGCTCTCACCAGGTTCTGTTACCCAGAATCCCTTGCAAACCTAAATAATTGTCAAAAAACCACATTTTCCTCACATTTCTGTGTTGGAAAGTTCTGGAATCTGCGTGGATCCACAAATTTCCACCCACCCCGCGTTCCCCAAAGTCTTACGAGAAAAATGGTACCTCACTTGTGTGGGTTGGCCTAGTGCCCGCGACAGGAAACGGCGCAAAACGCAACGTGGACAAACCACAATTTCACAGTGAAAAATGACCCTTTTTTTGCAAAGTGCCTAGCTGTAGTTTTTGAACCCTAGCTCTGCCGGCACCTAGGGAAACCTAGCAAACCTATACATTTTTGAAAACTAGACACCCAGGGGAATCCAGGATGGGGTGACTTGACTGGCTCTCATCAGGTTCTGTTACCCAGAATCCCTTGCAAACCTAAAAAATTGTCCAAAAAAACACATTTTCCTCACATTTCTGTGGTAGAAAGTTCTGGAATCTGCGTGGATACACAAAATTCCACCCACCCCGCGTTCCCCAAAGTCTTCCGAGAAAAATGGTACCTCACTTGTGTGGGTAGGCCTAGTGCCTGCGACAGGAAACGGCGCAAAACGCAACGTGGACACACCACAATTTCACAGTGAAAAATGACCCTTTTTTTGCAAAGTGCCTAGCTGTAGTTTTTGAACCCTAGCTCTGCCGGCACCTAGGGAAACCTAGCAAACCTATACATTTTTGAAAACTAGACACCCAGGGAAATCCAGGATGGGTGACTTGACTGGCTCTCATCAGGTTCTGTTACCCAGAATCCCTTGCAAACCTAAAAAATTGTCCAAAAAACACATTTTCCTCACATTTCTGTGGTAGAAAGTTCTGGAATCTGCGTGTATACACAAAATTCCACCCACCCCGCGTTCCCCAAAGTATTCCGAGAAAAATGGTACCTCACTTGTGTGGGTAGGCCTAGTGCCCGCGACAGGAAACGGCGCAAAACGCAAGGTGGACACACCACAATTTCACAGTGAAAAATTACCCTTTTTTTGCAAAGTGCCTAGCTGTAGTTTTTGAACCCTAGCTCTGCCGGCACCTAGGGAAACCTAGAAAACCTATACATTTTTGAAAACTAGACACCCAGGGGAATCCAGGATGGGGTGACTTGACTAGCTCTCACCAGGTTCTGTTACCCAGAATCCCTTGCAAACCTAAAAAATTGTCAAAAAAACCATATTTTCCTCACATTTCTGTGGTGGAAAGTTCTGGAATCTGCGTGGATCCACAAATTTCCACCCACCCCGCGTTCTCCAAAGTCTTCCGAGAAAAATGGTACCTCACTTGTGTGGGTAGGTCTAGTGCCCGCGACAGGAAACGGCGCAAAACGCAACGTGGACACACCACAATTTCACAGTGAAAAATGACCCTTTTTTTGCAAAGTGCCTAGCTGTAGTTTTTTAACCCTAGCTCTGCCGGCACCTAGGGAAGCCTAGCAAACCTATACATTTTTGAAAACTAGACACCCTGGGGAATCCAAGATGGGGTGACTTGACTGGCTCTCACCAGGTTCTGTTACCCAGAATCCCTTGCAAACCTAAACAATTGTCCCAAAAAACACATTTTCCTCACATTTCTGTGGTGGAAAGTTCTGGAATCTGCATGGATCCACAAATTTCCACCCACCCCGCGTTCCCCAAAGTCTTCTGAGAAATATGGTACCTCACTTGTGTGGGTAGGCCTAGTGCCCGTGACAGGAAACGGCGCAAAACGCAAGGTGGACACACCACAATTTCACAGTGAAAAATTACCCTTTTTTTGCAAAGTGCCTAGCTGTAGTTTTTGAACCCTAGCTCTGCCGGCACCTAGGAAAACCTAGAAAACCTATACATTTTTGAAAACTAGACACCCAGGGGAATCCAGGATGGGGTGACTTGACTGGCTCTCACCAGGTTCTGTTACCCAGAATCCCTTGCAAACCTAAATAATTGTCCAAAAACCACATTTTCCTCACATTTCTGTGGTGGAAAGTTCTGGAATCTGCGTGGATCCACAAATTTCCACCCACCCCGCGTTCTCCAAAGTCTTCCGAGAAAAATGGTACCTCACTTGTGTGGGTAGGTCTAGTGCCCGCGACAGGAAACGGCGCAAAACGCAACGTGGACACACCACAATTTCACAGTGAAAAATGACCCTTTTTTTGCAAAGTGCCTAGCTGTAGTTTTTTAACCCTAGCTCTGCCGGCACCTAGGGAAGCCTAGCAAACCTATACATTTTTGAAAACTAGACACCCTGGGGAATCCAAGATGGGGTGACTTGACTGGCTCTCACCAGGTTCTGTTACCCAGAATCCCTTGCAAACCTAAAAAATTGTCCAAAAAAACACATTTTCCTCACATTTCTGTGGTGGAAAGTTCTGGAATCTGCATGGATCCACAAATTTCCACCCACCCCGTGTTCCCCAAAGTCTTCTGAGAAAAATGGTACCTCACTTGTGTGGGTAGGCCTAGTGCCGCAACAGGAAACGGCACAAAACAAACGTGGACACACCACAATTTCACAGTGAAAAATGACCCTTTTTTTGCAAAGTGCCTAGCTGTAGTTTTTTAACCCTAGCTCTGCTGGCACCTAGGGAAACCTAGCAAACCTATACATTTTTTAAAACTAGACACCCAGGGTAATCCAGGATGGGGTGACTTGACTGACTCTCACCAGGCTCTGTTACCCAGAATCCCTTACAAACCTAAAAAATTATCAAAAAAACCACATTTTCCTCAAAGTTCTGTGGTGGAAAGTTCTGGAATCTGCGTGGATCCACAAATTTCCACCCACCCCGCGTTCTCCAAAGTCTTCCGAGAAAAATGGTACCTCACTTGTGTGGGTAGGTGTAGTGCCCGCGACAGGAAACGGCGCAAAACGCAACGTGGACACACCACAATTTCACAGTGAAAAATGACCCTTTTTTTGCAAAGTGCCTAGCTGTAGTTTTTTAACCCTAGCTCTGCTGGCACCTAGGGAAACCTAGCAAACCTATACATTTTTGAAAACTAGACACCCAGGGGAATCCAGTATGGGGTGACTTGACTGACTCTCACCAAGCTCTGTTACCCAGAATCCCTTGCAAACCTAAAAAATTGTCAAAAAAACCACATTTTCCTCAAATTTCTGTGGTGGAAAGTTCTGGAATCTGCGTGGATCCACAAATTTCCACCCACCCCGCATTCCCCAAAGTCTTCCGAGAAAAATGGTACCTCACTTGTGTGGGTAGGCCTAGTGCCCGCAACCGGAAACGGTGCAAAACGTAACGTGGACACACCACAATTTCACAGTGAAAAATGACCCTTTTTTTGCAAAGTGCCTAGCTGTAGTTTTTTAACCCTAGCTCTGCCGGCACCTAGGGAAGCCTAGCAAACCTATACATTTTTGAAAACTAGACACCCTGGTGAATCCAGGATGGGGTGACTTGACTGGCACTCACCAGGTTCTGTTACCCAGAATCCCTTGCAAACCTAAACAATTGTCCAAAAAAACCACACTTTCCTCACATTTCTGTGGTGGAAAGTTCTGGAATCTGCGTGGATCCACACATTTCCACCCACCCCACGTTCCCCAAAGTCTTCCAAGAAAAATGGTACCTCACTTGTGTGGGTAGGCCTAGTGCCCGCGACAGGAAACGGCGCAAAACATAACGTGAACACACCACAATTTCAGAGTGAAAAATGACCCTTTTTTGCAAAGTGCCCAGCTGTAGTTTTTGAACCCTAGCTCTGCCGGCACCTAGGGAAACCTAGCAAACCTATACATTTTTGAAAACTAGACACTTGGGGAATCCAGGATGGGGTGACTTGACTGGCTCTCACCAGGCTCTGTTACACCCAGAATCCCTTGCAAACCTAAAAAATTGTCAAAGAAACGACATTTTCCTCACATTTCTGTGGTGGAAAGTTCTGGAATCTGCGTGGATCCACAAATTTCCACCCACCCCGCGTTCCCCAAAGTCTTCTGAGAAAAATGGTACCTCACTTGTGTGGGTAGGCCTAGTGCCCGCGACAGGAAACGGCGACGTGGACACACCACAATTTCACAGTGAAAAATGACCCTTTTTTGCAAAGTGCCAGCTGTAGTTTTTGAACCCTAGCTCTGCCAGCACCTAGGGACACCTAGCAAACCTATACATTTTTGAAAACTAGATACCCAGGGAACCCAGGATGGGGTGACTTGACTGGCTCTCACCAGGTTCTGTTACCCAGAATCCCTTGCAAACCTAAATAATTGTCAAAAAAACCACATTTTCCTCACATTTCTGTGTTGGAAAGTTCTGGAATCTGCGTGGATCCACAAATTTCCACCCACCCCGCGTTCCCCAAAGTCTTACGAGAAAAATGGTACCTCACTTGTGTGGGTTGGCCTAGTGCCCGCGACAGGAAACGGCGCAAAACTCAACGTGGACAAACCACAATTTCACAGTGAAAAATGACCCTTTTTTTGCAAAGTGCCTAGCTGTAGTTTTTGAACCCTAGCTCTGCCGGCACCTAGGGAAACCTAGCAAACCTATACATTTTTGAAAGCTAGACACCAAGGGGAATCCAGGATGGGTGACTTGACAGCCTCTCATCAGGTTCTGTTACCCAGAATCCCTTGCAAACCTAAAAAATTGTCCAAAAAAACACATTTTCCTCACATTTCTGTGGTAGAAAGTTCTGGAATCTGCGTGTATACACAAAATTCCACCCACCCCGCGTTCCCCAAAGTATTCCGAGAAAAATGGTACCTCACTTGTGTGGGTAGGCCTAGTGCCCGCGACAGGAAACGGCGCAAAACGCAAGGTGGACACACCACAATTTCACAGTGAAAAATGACCCTTTTTTTGCAAAGTGCCTAGCTGTAGTTTTTGAACTCTAGCTCTGCCGGCACCTAGGGAAACCTAGCAAACCTATACATTTTTGAAAACTAGACACCCAGGGGAATCCAGGATGGGGTGACTTGACTAGCTCTCACCAGGTTCTGTTACCCAGAATCCCTTGCAAACCTAAAAAATTGTCAAAAAAACACATTTTCCTCACATTTCTGTGTTGGAAAGTTCTGGAATCTGCGTGGATCCACAAATTTCCACTGACCCCGCGATCCCCAAAGTCTTCCGAGAAAAATGGTACCTCACTTGTGTGGGTAGGCCTAGTGCCCGCGACAGGAAACGGCGCAAAACGCAACATGGACACACCACAATTTCACAGTGAAAAATGACTTTTTTTGCAAAGTGCCTAGCTGTAGTTTTTGAACCCTAGCTCTGCCGGCACCTAGGGAAACCTAGCAAACCTATACATTTTTGAAAACTAGACACCCAGGGGAATCCAGGATGGGGTGACTTGACTGGCTCTCACCAGGTTCTATTACCCAGAATCCCTTGCAAACCTAAAGATTTTTCAAAAAACCCACATTTTCCTCACATTTCTGTGGTGGAAAGTTCTGGAATCTGCGTGGATCCACAAATTTCTACCCACCCCGCGTTCTCCAAAGTCCTCCGAGAAAAATGGTACCTCACTTGTGTGGGTAGGCCTAGTGCCGCAACAGGAAACGGCACAAAACAAACGTGGACACACCACAATTTCACAGTGAAAAATGACCCTTTTTTTGCAAAGTGCCTAGCTGTAGTTTTTTAACCCTAGCTCTGCTGGCACCTAGGGAAACCTAGCAAACCTATACATTTTTGAAAACTAGACACCCAGGGGAATCCAGTATGGGGTGACTTGACTGACTCTCACCAGGCTCTGTTACCCAGAATCCCTTGCAAACCTAAAAAATTGTCAAAAAAACCACATTTTCCTCAAATTTCTGTGGTGGAAAGTTCTGGAATCTGCGTGGATCCACAAATTTCCACCCACCCCGCATTCCCCAAAGTCTTCCGAGAAAAATGGTACCTCACTTGTGTGGGTAGGCCTAGTGCCCGCAACCGGAAACGGTGCAAAACGTAACGTGGACACACCACAATTTCACAGTGAAAAATTACCCTTTTTTTGCAAAGTGCCTAGCTGTAGTTTTTGAACCCTAGCTCTGCCGGCACCTAGGGACACCTAGCAAACCTATAAATTTTTGAAAACTAGACACCCAGGGGAATCCAGGATGGGGTGACTTGACTGGCTCTCACCAGGTTCTGTTACCCAGAATCCCTTGCAAACCTAAAAAATTGTCAAAAAAACACATTTTCCTCACATTTCTGTGTTGGAAAGTTCTGGAATCTGCGTGGATCCACAAATTTCCACTGACCCCGCGATCCCCAAAGTCTTCCGAGAAAAATGGTACCTCACTTGTGTGGGTAGGCCTAGTGCCCGCGACAGGAAACGGCGCAAAACGCAACATGGACACACCACAATTTCACAGTGAAAAATGACTTTTTTTGCAAAGTGCCTAGCTGTAGTTTTTGAACCCTAGCTCTGCCGGCACCTAGGGAAACCTAGCAAACCTATACATTTTTGAAAACTAGACACCCAGGGGAATCCAGGATGGGGTGACTTGACTGGCTCTCACCAGGTTCTATTACCCAGAATCCCTTGCAAACCTAAAGATTTTTCAAAAAACCCACATTTTCCTCACATTTCTGTGGTGGAAAGTTCTGGAATCTGCGTGGATCCACAAATTTCTACCCACCCCGCGTTCTCCAAAGTCCTCCGAGAAAAATGGTACCTCACTTGTGTGGGTAGGTCTAGTGCCCGCGACAGGAAACGGCGCAAAAGGCAACGTGGACACACCACAATTTCACTGTGAAAAATGACCCTTTTTTTGCAAAGTGCCTAGCTGTAGTTTTTTAACCCTAGCTCTGCCGGCACCTAGGGAAGCCTAGCAAACCTATACATTTTTGAAAACTAGACACCCTGGGGAATCCAGGATGGGGTGACTTGACTGGCACTCACCAGGTTCTGTTACCCAGAATCCCTTGCAAACCTAAACAATTGTCAAAAAAAACACATTTTCCTCACATTTCTGTATTGGAAAGTTCTGGAATCTGCGTGGATCCACAAATTTCCACCCACCCCGCGTTCTCCAAAGTCTTCCGAGAAAAATGGTACCTCACTTGTGTGGGTAGGCCTAGTGCCCGTGACAGGAAACGGCGCAAAACGCAACGCGGACACACCACAATTTCACAGTGAAAACTGACCCTTTTTTTGCAAAGTGCCTAGCTGTAGTTTTTGAACCCTAGCTTTGCCCGCACCTAGGGAAACCTAGCAAACCTATACATTTTTGAAAACTAGACACCCAGGGGAATCCAGGATGGGGTGACTTGACTGGCTCTCACCAGGTTCTGTTACCCAGAATCCCTTGCAAACCAAAATAATTGACCAAAAAAAACACATTTTCCTCACATTTCTGTGGTGGAAAGTTCTGGAATCTGGGTGGATATACAAAATTCCACCCACCCCGCGTTCCCCAAAGTCTTCCGAGAAAAATGGTACCTCACTTGCGTGGGTGGGTCAAGGACCCGCGACAGGCAAGGGCCCAAAACCTATTGAGGCGAGATCAAAATTACCTATCCCAAACCAACCTGGTTTTGCAAGGGGGGTCCCATGAGTTTTTGGCCCGGGGCTCGGCGGCCATCTAGGGAAACCTACCAAACCCACACATTTCTGGAAACTAGACACCCGGGGGAGTCCAGCGAGGTATGACTTGCGTGGGTCCCCCAACATTTTCCTACCCAGAATCCCCTGCAAACCGCAAATTTCGCTGAAAAAAATCACTTTTTTCTCAAGGGTCTGTGTGGGAAAGTTCTGGAATCTGCGTGGATCCACAAATTTCCTCCCACCCAGCGTTCCCCCAGGTCTCCCAATAAAAATGGTACCTCACTCGCGTGGGTGGGTCAAGGAGCCGCGACAGGCAAGGGCCCAAAACCTATTGAGGCGACGTCAAAATTACCTATCACAAACCAACCTGGTTTTGCAAGGGGGGTCCCATGAGTTTTTGGCCCGGGGCTCGGCGGCCATCTAGGGAAACCTACCACACCCACACATTTCTGGAAACTAGACACCCGGGGAAGTCCAGCGAGGTATGACTTGCGTGGGTCTCCCAACATTCTCCTCCCCAGAATCCCCTGCAAACCGCAAATTTTGCTGAAAAAATCACTTTTTTCTCAAATTTCTGTTTGGGAAAGTTCTGGAATCTGCGTGGATCCACAAATTTCCTCCCACCCAGCGTTCCCCCAGGTCTCCCGATAAAAATGGTACCTCACTCGCGTGGGTGGGTCAAGGAACCGCGACAGGCCAGGGCCCAAAACCTATTGAGGCGACATCAAAATTACCTATCACAAACCAACCTGGTTTTGCAAGGGGGTCCCATGAGTTTTTGGCCCGGGGCTCGGCGGCCATCTAGGGAAACCTATCAAACCCACACATTTATGGAAACTAGACACCCGGGGGAGTCAAGCGAGGTATGGCTTGCGTGGGTCCCCCAACATTCTCCTACCCAGAATCCCCTGCAAACCTCAAATTTTGCTGAAAAAATCACTTTTTTCTCAAATTTCTGTGTGGGAAAGTTCTGGAATCTGCATGGATCCACAAATTTCCTCCCACCCAGCGTTCCCCCAGGTCTCCCGATAAAAATGGTACCTCACTTGTGTGGGTAGGCATAGTGGCTGCAACAGGAAATGGCCCAAATCGTACTGTGGAGACTTCAAAATTACCTATAACAAAACTACCTGGTTTTGGGGGGGGGCACCTGAGATTTTGGGCCCGGGCTAGTCGGCCATCTTGGGAAAGTACCAAACCCAAACATTTCTGAAAACTAGACACCCAGGGGAGTCCAATGAGGTATGGCTTGCGTGGATCCCCCGTTTTCCTACCCAGAATGCCATGCAAACCTCAAATTTAGCTGAAAAAACCACATTTTCCACATATTTTTGTGTGGAATCACCGTGCCGGCACAAATGTTCTACCCCACAGCGTTCCCCTGAGTCTCCTGAGTAAAATGATACCTCACTTGTGTGGGTGGGGCAAGGGCCTGTGACTGGGAAGAGCCCAAAACATAGGGAATAAGGGTATAGCACCGAGAATTCTAAGCGCTACATTTAAAAAAAAATAAGTTTTTAGCCAATTCTGCGTTGGACACCCACACAAGTGAGGTATCATTTTACTCGGGACACTAAGGAGAACGCTGTGGAGTAGGACATTTGTGCCTTGCAAAACCAGGTTGGTTTGTGATAGGTAATTTTGATGTCGCCTCAATAGGTTTTGGGCCCTTGCCTGTCGCGGGTCCTTGACCCACCCACGCGAGTGAGGTACCATTTTTATCGGGAGACCTGGGGGAACGCTGGGTGGGAGGAAATTTGTGGATCCGCGCAGATTCCAGAACTTTCCCACACAGAAATTTGAGAAAAAAGTTATTTGTTCAGCAAAATTTGCGGTTTGCAGGGGATTCTGGGTAGGAGAATGTTGGGGGACCCACGCAAGCCATACCTCGCTGGACTCCCCCGGGTGTCTAGTTTTCAAAAATGTGTGGGTTTGGTAGGTTTCCCTAGCTGGCTGCAGAGCACGGGGCCAAAAACCCAGGTGACCCCCCTTGCAAAACCAGGTCATTTTGAGATAGTCAATTTTGATGTCGCCTCAATACGTTTTGGGCCCTTGCTTGTCGCGGGTACTTGGGCCTCCCACACGAGTGAGGCACCATTTTTATCGGGAGACCCGGGGGAACGCTGGGTGGTAGGAAATTTGTTGTTTCTTTCTGCAGCGTGAAAACTTTGGCACAATAAAGCAAGGAAAATGTGATGGACACATTTTGAGGTTTGCAGGACATTGTGGGTAAGATAACTTGTTGGGATCCACAAGAGAGACATCACCATGTAATCCCATGGGTGTTTAGTTTACGACAATATCTACAGTTGGTAGGTTATTCTTAGATGGAATGTACACCTTGGCAGAGAGACTAAAAAGACAAAGATTACTGCACAGCCATCTATTCCTCAAGCACACACACATACTGGTTGGATTTGGCACGAGGGCGAGTGATGGTTCAGTATATAAAATTTTATTAACAAGAGATTTCACAGAAATGAAATGCACTCTAAATAATTGGAAGGACAAAAAACTGAACCAGTAACTCGCAGCTCGTGAGCTGTAAAGCCACGTCAAGGCCCCAACCGCTTTACAGGCCATTCACGCACCTTTCATACGTGATACACACAAGACCATTCACACCACCAGGCACGAAACCAACACATTACACCATTCACAAAAAGGGACAAGGTACACCCTGCTTGAGAAAGACAGAAAAGACAAATATTTCTGAACAACCACCTATTCTTCAAGCACACAGACATACTGGTTGGATTTGGCACGAGGGTGAGTGATGGTTCAGTATATACAGTTGTATTAACCAGAGATTTCACAAAAATGAAATGCACTGTTAATAATTGAAAGGACGAGAAACTGAACCATTGACTCACAGCTCGTGAGCTGTAAAGCCACGACAAGGCACCAACCGCTTTACAGGCCATTCATACACCTTTCATACGTGTGACACATACAAAACCATTCACACCGCCAGCCGCGGGCCCAGCACATTACAACACTCACACCAGCAGACAGCGCCATTCAAGGGCCCATCACTTTCACACGCCCACATTCCTGACACAGCAACCACACCAGCTCACGGATTGCGTGGAGTGGCGTTTAGCTAGCAGTGTGTGTAGTGGCCAGCAGCAAGTCACTACTCACACACCGCCAGCCAAGCGCCCGTCCACGCACACCGCCAGCCAAGCGTCAATCCACGCACATCGCCAGCCAAGCGCCAATCCACGCACACCGCCAGCCAAGCGCCAATCCATGCACACCGCCAGCCAAGTGCCAGTCCACTCACCGCCAGCCAAGCGCCAGTCCACGCACACCGCCAACCAAGCGCCAGTCCACGCACACCGCCAGCCAAGCGCCAATCCACGCACACCGCCAGCCAAGTGCCAGTCCACTCACCGCCAGCCAAGCGCCAGTCCACGCACACCGCCAGCCAAGCGCCAGTCCACGTACACCGTCATAAATGTTTTTTAAACAAGAAAGTAAACACAAACCAATTGCAACTAAATACAAAACTATAACTACAAAAACAACAGCAGTAACTAAAGACATCATTCTATTGCCAAACGTTAAACTGAACAACTATATAAAACCATACAGACCAGGCAGTACACTATTAGACTCACGGTTGCTCCCAAAAACTCTTTTGAGTGTGATACAATCTGAAACATGTGGGCACACACAGCCCAGGATTAGAAGGACAATCGGCACAGAGCATACGACTCTCCTTCCGCACACCTCTTCACAAGCAGACTCTACATCTCTTACAGGGATTGGTTTTTTTGGGCGTGGGAGGAATTATATCAGGAAAGTGGCGATCTTTCAATCTAGCCACATCCTCCACCACTCCAACTCTAGGAACACTTGCCTGTTCCACAACAACAAGGCTGCCTATCACAGACTCCTGAAACTGAACAAAAGTCATCTTTGACGCAGGAGAACACTCCTTGTACACAACAAAAGCATTGAAAGTTGCTAAATTGAAGAGATGGATGGCCAACTTCTTATACCAAATGTAAGCCTTACGAATAGCAGTGTAAGGTTCCAACCTCTGATCTACTCTATCAACACCACCCATGTGCTTATTGTAGTCTAAAATGCACACAGGTTTGCGCACTTCACCAAGCTGACCTCAAACAGTCACAGGTGAAGTACTCTCATCATGAATGGTAGTCAGCATGTACACATCCCTCCTGTCCACAAATTTCACAGCTAGCAGTTCCTCACTACGCAAGGCACTGCACTGTCCCCTCTGAAGCTTTTTGCAAACAAGCTCTTTTGGGTAACCTTTACGGTTAGAGCGGATTGTGCCCCAAGCAAAAGTGTCTACTTTGAACAATTCCTTAAACAATTGCACAGCAGTGTAGAAGTTATCAAGGTACAAATGGTGGCCTCTGTTAAACAGTCCTCTAGCAAGATCCCACACAATTTTCTCTGAAACTCCAAAAGTGGACGGACAACCAGGGGGTCAATAGTGGAATCTCTACCAGTGTACACCCGGAAATTAAAGACATATCCTGTCCTACTCTCAGACAATATATACAGCTTAATTCCATAACATGCCCTCTTGCTAGGAATGTACTGCCTAAAAACCAAACGGCCCTTGAACAGGACCAAAGAATCATCAACAGATATTTCTTTGCCTGGAGTATAGATCTCTGAAAATCGATCTACAAAGTGATCAAGAACAGGCCGAATCTTAAAAAGACGGTCACAGTCAGGGTTATCTCGTGGCAACGCCAAAGCATTATCAACAAAATGCAGCATCCGAAGCAAAAGTAAATACCGATCACGACTCATAATTGCAGGAAATAAGGGACTGGTAGACCAATATGAAGCCAGGGACGGCATCCTTATCAAGCCCATCAAAGAAGTCAAACCCAAAAACTTCTTCATCTCATCCAGATTTGTGGGAGTTCACCGGGTAGCTCTAGAGCGGGGCCTAAGTCTGGCACAGTTGTCCCTCAAAAACTGTTCAGCATACAAATTAGTCTGCTCAACAATCTCACCTAAAAATACATCATCCATGAACAACTGAAAAAACTGAATAGGCAAAAAAAATTCACAATCCACTCTACACCCTGCATCACCACTAAAGGCAGGCAGCACCGGCTGCACCATGTTTGGATCAACCCAGAGTCCAGCACTTCCAGTAGGAAGCCTAGCAGCCTCAGGCTGCAATCCAGATGCCTCTTGCACCATCGGCACAGCAGTGTCCTCCTCTAAAACAGGCACTTCATCTATGTGTGTCTATGTACTGATTCTTGTTGAGCGCATATATCACCCTAGGGTCTCATAGCGCTTTGCCGAGACTCAGGAACAAACAAGAAGATGGCAGGGAAAGAGGTGGATTTAAAATAGCCAGGTCTTGAGGGACTTACGAAACTTCTTGTGATCTAACTCGGTTCGCAGGTGCAATGGCAGGGAGTTCCAGAGAGTGGGGGCTATTTTCGAGAATGATCTGCTACCGTATTTAACTGTTCGAACCTTAGGGATTGTCGCTAGATGTTTATTAGCAGAGCGGAGAGTCCGTAGTGGCTGATATTTTTTCATTTTATTTGCCAAGTAATGGGGACCCTGTCCATTTAGAGTTTTATGAACAAGGCAGCAGATTTTAAAATGTATCCGCTTCTTGATTGGCAGCCAGTGGAGGGCCCTCAGGCTAGGTGCAGAAGGAGAGCGAGCGGGAAGGTTCAAAACCACTCTAGCTGCAGTATTCTGTAAAACCTGGAGCTTATTTAAGAGGTCTTCATTTATGGATGCCAATAGAGCGTTCCCATAATCCAAGCGACTGATAATTAGACCCTGAATCAATGGCAGACGGGAAGGCAGTGGGACCCATTTAAAAATTTTACGAAGGGCATGCATTAGCCCGTAACAGGTACGCGTTACTTGATTGACAAGATCACACATAGTAAGTTGGTTAGCGATCATTACGCCAAGGTTACGGGCTGTTACTTTCGGAAGGGGACAAGTACCTAAGGTGGGAGGCCACCAATCATTTGTCCACAGCGTCTGTGCATTGCCAAAAAGAACAACTTCCGTTTTGTTTGCATTTAGCTGGAGGTTGTTGGTTGACATCCAGTTGTTTATATCCAGCATGCATTTCCCAAATCTTTGTTTAGTATTGGCAACATCAGATCCAAGAGTAATTAACAACTGTGTATCATCGGCATACGATAGTGGGTTGAAGCCGTGATCCTTGATAACTTTAGCCAGGGGGGATACATATAAATTAAAGAGCGTAGGGCTCAAGATAGATCCCTGGGGGACGCCCCTGTTGATGGGTTGACTCTTGGAAGTGAAAGTACCGATTTGGACTCTGGAAGTACGGTCACTCAGATAACACCTGAACCAGGCCAATGCTGGGCCTCCGACACCCGCCTCTCTCAGGCGCTCCAAAAGGATGGAATGGGAGATGGTGTCGAAGGCGGCAGACAGATCTAAAAGGACCAAAATAGCCGATCTTCAATTGTCCAAAGAGAGTCTGATGCTATCCGCCACTTCTAGTAGGGCTGTTTCGGTACTATGAAAAGCTCGGAACCCCGACTGAGAAGGGTCTAGCACTTTGTTTTTTTCCAGATGTTTAATTAATTGACCATTTATCAGTGACTCCAGGATTTTACCGAACAAGGGAAGAAGGGAGATTGGTCGATAATTGTTTGGCTGTTCAGGATCTGAGGTGGGTTTCTTTAAAATAGGTCTAACTAAGGCCTCCTTCCACCTTGTGGGTACCGAGGAGTGTAGTAGTGAGAGGTTAAAGAGCCTGGTTAAACTGAGAATAATAGCTGGACTGATTTTTGATAAAACCAGGGAGGACACTGTATCGGTGGGAGAGCCTGATTTTACCCTTTTATGTGCCAGGGTGACTTCTTCCAAAGAGAATTCAGAGAATTCGTTAAGGGTAGAGGCCACCAAGGGACAGTTGTCTTCTGATCTCTGGATAGGCGGTTGAACAGTATTAAGAGGGAACTGGCTATAGATACTGTCAATTTTGTCTACAAAAAAAGTAGATAACGAGTCAACCCATTCCTGTGAAGCTGCTGTTGGGGGCTGCATAGATGCCGGTTTTGTGAATTCATTGAGAATCTTAAACAATTCTTTCTGGGAATTGGAAGCTTTATTTATTCTTTCCCCCAAATAAAAAAAATTTGCCGAAGCAATATGAGCTAAATAACGCCTATGTGACAGTTTATAATCATTACGATCAGTAAGACTTTTTGAGTGTCTCCATTTACGTTCAGCCTTTCTGGTCGCTAATTTGTCAATTTTTAAGTCAGGGGTGAACCAGGTTGAAGATTTGTGAGAATGTTTAACTTTTTTCTTTGGAGCAATTTTATCAAGGGCCTGACAAATAGCAGTGTCTAGCAGATTGGCTGCATCGTTGGGATGGTTGGCATTAGACATAGGGGGGGTGATAAAATGTGAGGAAAAAGATTCCAAATTTGTTTTGTTCCAGGGTGTGCACCATATTGGTTCTGATACAGAATCTGTTTGGCAGGTGGAGGTGATTGGTAAGTTAAATTTCAACAAGTAGTGGTCAGACCACAAAACAGGCAGAGGTAGGTCAACCGTTGCGTTGGGGGAATTTGTAAATAAAAGATCTAAAGTGTGGCCAGCAGTGTGGGTGGGACCATGCACTGTTTGTTTAAGCCCTAGGGTACTTAGGCTGGAGATGAGATCGATTGAGTGTGGATCATTGGTAAGGTCAATATGATAGTTAAAATCTCCCAGCAAAAGAAAATTATCAGTAGTTAAAACATGGGGAGCAATTATTTCCGTGAGGCGGCTGGAAAAGTGAACTTTGCTGCCTGGAGGGCGGTAAAGTATGGCTCCCTTCCAGGATCCCTTTGATGGACTATTAATTTTAAAGATACAAATTTCTACCCAATCTGCACTAAGAGAATCAATTATGGTGAGTTTGATATTGGCTCTGAATACGATGGCTAATCCTCCACCCCTCTTGTCATTCCTATCCACTCTACTCAACTGGTAGTGCTGGGGGATGGCTAGAGCGATCTCTGTGGTAGAGGACGCTTGGAGCCAGGTCTCCGTTATAAAGAAGAGACCTGGCTTCTCAAAGTCAAGCAGAGTCCAAATTTCTATGGCATGTTTAGGGAGGGATTGAGCGTTACAGTATAACCCTGTTATGTTATTAGGGTTACACTTTGGATCATTATTTTCTGGCCTGTTGTGACCCGTTAGGGTAAGGGATATACTCTCGAGACTCCCTCTAATGTCCACTGTGTGGGAAGGGTTAGTATTTAATCCGGAGGGGGGGAGATAGTTCAAAGAATGAAGCTCATTACTTGTATATTGTATGATGGCCATAGGTATGGGGATCACCAAGTGTATGCAGATGAAGAGTATAAAATGTAGGTGGTAATGGACAGTGTGGCAGGCGGCAGGCGGCGCCCAGGTGCAGACGGGCTTGCCTTAGGGGCGCGCCGCTGCGCGCGTCCGCTGCGCGTCCAGACTGCACGCCTGTTTATGAGCCGGTGGGAGTGGGCGTGAGAGATCAGCAGCAACTAGAATGCTGACCTCTGAGTGTGGCTGGAAGAAAGACTAGCGGTACCTCGTCCCTCCGCTCAAACGGCACACGCCGCAGCGGACCGGGGACAGTACCGAGCTGCAGGTATCGGCACAGATTAGCAGGTAAGCGGCGATAGGTTAAAAAGTAAAACAAGCTAAATGTATATCAGAAAGTCACAAAGAAATACATAAACAATTTTAAAAGGCGATGCGCCGAGGAGAGGCGTCTGACCTTCCCTATGTTACTAAGCGGCAGCGCGTCCAGACTGCACGCCTGTTTATGAGCCGGTGGGAGTGGGCGTGAGAGATTAGCAGCAACTAGAATGCTGACCTCTGAGTGTGGCTGGAAGAAAGACTAGCGGTACCTCGTCCCTCCGCTCAAACGGCACACGCCGCGGCGGACCGGGGACAGTACCGAGCTGCAGGTATCGGCACAGATTAGCAGGTAAGCGGCGATAGGTTAAAAAGTAAAACAAGCTAAATGTATATCAGAAAGTCACAAAGAAATACATAAACAATTTTAAAAGGCGATGCGCCGAGGAGAGGCGTCTGACCTTCCCTATGTTACTAAGCGGCAGCGCGTCCAGACTGCACGCCTGTTTATGAGCCGGTGGGAGTGGGCGTGAGAGTAGCTTCATCCGCACTGAGAGTAGCTTCATCATCCGATGATTCCATGTGGAGAGAAAACTCACTGCCTGAATCTTCCCCTCCCTCTTCTCCCTCAGATTCAGAGTCAGTCTCATAATCATGGTCAGAGGAAGATTCAAAAAGCATACCAACCACCTGCTGAACAGTAATTCTACGGCTAGCCATAATCCTTACTAATAAAGGTAACTTGTCAAACAAGTCAACAACAACAAACACTTTGTAAAATAAGTAATAAACAAAATGCGTCTTTATCAGAAAGACCTATATACTCCAAAACGATACCACTCACTTGCCAGAAGCAGCTAGACTCACCACCACCTACTCTGCACAGACACAGATAGGATCAACAATATCCCACTAAAAAAGAAAGAGAAAAGAAAATTACACATAAGACAATGCAAAACACATCGCAAAGAATTTCATGCTCAAAACACTAACTAAATATGCTGCCATTATGACACCACTTACAAAAAAATTCATTCATGCATGACAATAATACTCATTTGGAGTAAATACAACAAAAATGTTTTTCTTACCAAAAAATGCAACTACGCAAAACTGCAGAACAACCACTGCCGAAACCGCAAACAGGAATCAAAAGCTTTACACTAGAATAAAAAGGAGAAAAAAACATTACAATCACATATGCAAATAATGCACCAGTCCACACACAATCCACCAGCCAAGCTAAGGGGTAGGTGGGCCTAAGAGTATAAATAAAATATTCACCGTAAAAGGGGAGCAACCCTTGCCCTTGAGGCCACTCCCAACACAAAAATTAAAAAACCCCTGGTGTCTAGTGGCTTCTGCAGATGGGCCTAAAAACATACTGCTAATCTGCCACCCAAAGAGGGCAGAAATGGCCACAATGATCCTCCCAAAAAGGGGAGCGACCCTTGTCCACGGGGCCGCTCCCCAACATAAAAAAAAAAAACCCTAGTGGCCCTACAAAAAAGAAATCAGCCGATCTGCCCCTCAGGGTGGCAGAAACGGCCAAATTAATGCTCCCCAAAGGGGAGCGACCCTTGCCCAAGGGGTCACTCTCCACAAATAAATCCCTGGTGGTCTAGTGGGCCCTATATAAAAAAAAAATGGCGAGATCTGCCCCCCCCATGGGGGCAGACACCACAAACAATGCCCCCAAAGGGGAGCAACCCTTGCCCAAGGGGCCACTCCCCACAAATAAATCCCTGGTGGCCTAGTGGCCATACAAAAAAAAAATCAGCCGATCTGCCCCCCAGGGGGGCAGAAACGGCCAAATTAATGCTCCCCAAAGGGGAGCGACCCTTGCCCAAGGGGCCACTCCCCACAAACAAATCCCTGGTGGTCTAGTGGGCCCAATTTTAAAAAAAACATGGCGATCTGCCCCTTTGGGGGGCAGACACAGCCACAAATATTGCCCCCAAAGGAGAGCGACCCTTGCCCAAGGGGTCACTCTCCACAAATAAATCCCTGGTGGTCTAGTGGGCCCTATATAAAAAAAAATGGCGAGATCTGCCCCCCCATGGGGGCAGACAGCCACAAACAATGCCCCCAAAGGGGAGCGACCCTTGCCCAAGGGGCCACTCCCCACAAATTATTCCCTGGTGGTCCAGTGGGCCATTTCTTAAAAACAAATGGCGAAATCTGCCCCCCAGGGGGGCAGACCAAGCCAAACAACATTGCCCCCAAAAGGGGAGCGACCCTTGCCTAAGGGGCCGCTCCCCCCAAACAGTAAAGGACTTGTCCCTTTAAAAAAAAAAAAAATCCCTGGCGTCTAGTGGGCATTCCTGCTGCACGATTGCACGATCGTGCAGAAGGAATGCACAAATTAATGCTCCCCAAAGGGGAGCGACCCTTGCCCAAGGGGCCACTCCCCACAAACAAATCCCTGGTGGTCTAGTGGGCCCAATTTTTTAAAAAACATGGCAATCTGCCCCCCTGGGGGGCAGACACAGCCACAAATATTGCCCCCAAAGGAGAGCGACCCTTGCCCAAGGGGTCACTCTCCACAAATAAATCCCTGGTGGTCTAGTGGGCCCTATATAAAAAAAAAATGGTGAGATCTGCCCCCCCCATGGGGGCAGACAGCCACAAACAATGCCTCCAAAGGGGAGCGACCCTTGCCCAAGGGGCCACTCCCCACAAATTATTCCCTGGTTGTCCAGTGGGCCATTTCTTAAAAACAAATGGCGAAATCTGCCCCCCAGGGGGGCAGACCAAGCCAAACAACATTGCCCCCAAAAGGGGAGCGACCCTTGCCTAAGGGGCCGCTCCCCCCAAACAGTAAAGGACTTGTCCCTACCCTTTCCTTTCCCCCGATGCCTCTTTTGTTGAAATCCCCCTCCCCAGAGGAGAAACTCACCCAGCGAGTCCCCGCCGCGCTGGAAGCAAATGGCTTCCAGCGCGTCGGGAAACAAAGGGAAATCCTCCAATGACGCCAGCGTGCCTCGCGCGCTGACGTCATTGATGACGTGGAGGGGGGCGGGGGAAGGCAGGGGAAGGGCTTCCCCTGCCTTCCCCGGTGGGGGCACGTAGGTGGGCGGCCCACGGGGGGAGCGCCAACGCTTCCCCCGTGGGTGGGTGCTAGGACGGCTGGGAGCCGTCCGACGCACACGCCCACCGTGACGTCGGACGGCTCCCAGCCGTCCGACGCATGGAAAGGGTTAATGTTGATGAGGTCATATTAACTATAGGAAATATGATAGGTCATAAGGCCCCTGGTCCTGATGGGATTCCCACGGATTGGTTCAAGATGTCACCTAAACTTTCGACACCGATCTTAACCTGTTTGTTTAATCTGTCTGTATGCACAGGTCTCCCATATTCCTGGTCTCAACCCATCATTATCCCTGTATATAAAAAGGCCTCTAGGGATCTACCAAGCTGATACAAACCCATCTTTTTGATAGATTTGGTAGTCAAGGTGATGGGAAGGATCTTTTTGCAGAGGACTATGTAATGGGCGCAGGACGATTCCATTCCCTCAGACTTACAGTTTGGGTTTTGGCCGGGTTTAGGCACATGTGATCAATGCTTAAATATTTTCTTGTTCATTAACAAGTATACTGTGACGAGACCGGGGTCACTGTTTATTGCATTCATCGATCTGTCCTCTGCCTTTGACGGAGTGGACAGATCCAAGTTGAGGCCCATTTTGCTGGATATGGGAATGGATATAGATATTATCTATTTCCTTAGTGAGCGGCACAGGGATATGACAGGAGTTGTACGATATAACCTGGATGGGTCCTGTACTAGCTCTTTTCGTCTAAAGAGCGGGGTGAGACAAGGAATGTATATTGGCCCCACTTTTGTTCACCCTGTTTGAAAATGATCTGGGGCCAGGTTGTTCGACAAGCAGGTGGACTGCCCGTGGGCGGGTACTCATCAGATCTCCACACTGTTATACATGAACGACACTGTGCGGCTGGCAAGACCTGCCCTGGGCCTCCAGACACTGCTTGACAGTTTTGCCAAATACATGATTAGACTCGATCTCTCAACCAGCTACTGTAAATCTCAGGTGATGGTTCTGGGCCCAGGGGGACCAAGTCAAGATCCTTTCAGGTCCATAAGTTATCTAGGGTTCAGACTTACACATTCTTAGGTGTATTTTTGATGATCAATCCACCTAGTCTCCACTGAAAAGATCTAAAAGATTATTTCTGTCTCGTTCTATGGAGGAGTTTTTTTCTTTTTCCTCCAGAATTGGTAGCAAGCCCCAGGGTGCATTGATTAAGATCTACTAGGCCAAATCGGTTTTGGTAACTACATTTGGCAGTGATGTGTGGGGATATATAGACTCAAGGGAGCTTCAAGTAGAGTTGAATGGGTTCTGCAGACGTCTTTTGGCAGTCCCGGCATCTACTCCTGCTTTCATGGTTCATGAGGAGCTGGGGCTGCCTTACTTATCGGACCTTATTGCTCTGTGCCCCCTGATTAGGTGGCTCATCATTTGAGTGAGACCCGAGAATCACTTTAACAGGGAGATCCTCATGGACTATTTGCAGCTGCAAGGGTGGAGGTTGATTAAATGGCTGGCATATATACAGGACACCCTTGTTAATCTAGGCAGAGCAGCTCTGTTTGACTCACCACACAATATCCTGAAGGCAGACATTCTCTAAACATGAAACAATTTCCTGTCATGGAGGAAAGCAGTGAGAGAGGGTTTAGAATGTGAGAAGCCCTTGGTGCGAGGACATGCACAGATCTTAACAGGGCCAGCTGTCAAACCCTATTTTCTTAATGTGTCTAATGGTCACCATGGGTTTCTAGTCACCAGATTCCGGTTTAATCAATGTCAACTGTTGCTGGCTCTTCCTAAGCTTAGTACCTGGAATATGCAGTCGAGGCCCTGCTCATGTGACAATTTGTCTGCCCAGTATCTTGTACCCTTTATGTTTTTCTATGGTTTTTATGATGTTCATTGAAAGACTATTTTAGTACCTTTGTTAATATCTTTGAATTTTGTCCAGATTAAGCCTACTCTCATGTATCTTTGGTTACTTTCAGATGCTCATATAACTTATCTTGTTGCTTGCTTCCTGGCCTCATTGTTGAGGCTGCAGCAGACGTTTGAGATGGAACTTGGGCCGGCCAGATCTGTTACATAGTATGCACTTTATGACCATTGTGAGATTTCTTATGATTGTTGTTAGAAATGGGATCTCTGGTTGGCTCAGGCTTGCGCCAAAGCCAGGCAGAGACCACCACTCTAGTCAGGGCGAGGGAGTTACACGCCGACGATAACCCCTGCTCACCCCCTTGGTAGCTTGGCACGAGCAGTCAGGCTTATCCCGGAGGCAATGTGTAAAGCGTTTGCGCAACACACTCACACAGCAGCAACACACTAGGCACACCACAAAAGGAACTCCACACAAGGTTATATAAAAAATAGCCTTTGTATTATCATAAATACCTTAGAAACATAATCACATAATATACAGTGTGCCAACTGGCACTAGGCAATATTCACAGGGGAATTATATACAGGACCAGGCCAATCGGGCCACGGTCAGAACCATCAGATCAGGTAAGTAAATGCAAATAATAAATGTAGCGCACAACCAGTAATTACTGGTACAAGAAATGAACTTGGCATCATCAACTTAGCATAAATCCCATTATGCCTACCATCCTAAGCATAAATACACTACACATTAGGAATCAAATATCTCCTGCCCAAACCTCAGGGGCATAAATACATTACGCATAAATCACATTAGGCATCAGGTTAGGTATAAAACATCATGTAATTACCATCATAAACACAGCGTGCCCCAGGCGGAGGCACAACACCTCTAAACTGGCCCCAGGCCAACTGGCCTCTCACCGGGCGCCAATGACCTATGTCCAAAGAGTCAGGGCGCTGCCTAGGCAGCAGGAGTCAAGGGTGCGCAATTGCGCAAGCCTAAACGTGGCAGCTGCCCACTACTTGCTGGGCAGCTGTGAAACTGAGCATGGGCACCAGCGTGCCCCCTGAGCCCCTCTCTGGGACTCGCAATTTAAAAATGAACCTGTCCCCCAAGTTTGCAGCTGCCTGCGCTCTCGCAGGACAGCTGGCAAAAGGTGCAAATAAAAGTCTGGCACTCCTCGTGCCTCTCGGGCCCCCACTGGGGCTTCTGAACAAAACCTGCCCCCACGTTGCAGTTGTCCGCTACGGCGGCGCAACTGGGAAGCCAAGGGCACTGGCACTACACGTGCCGTTCGAGCCCCTCTCTGAGACTCTCATAGAAGTGAAGTGCCCCCGTGATGCAGTTGCCCACTGTCAAGCGGGGCAACTGCGAACCTGGCCAAAGCACCGGAAATGTGCCGCGAGAGGCTCGGGCCTTCTAACAACAAGGATGCCCCCGTTATGGCGGGCACCGACAGTGTGCCTCGACGCTGTGCCTCGGACCGGCACCAATGACACTGATGGAGCCCTTACTCACCGGGCTTCTTCTCCCCAAAGAATCCGGGCGGTGTGCACCAGGAGAGCCCCCTCCTGCTCGGGGGCTCTCTCCTCACCTGTTGCCTCGCTCTTCTGTGGCGGCGCGCGGCTTCCCTCCTCTCACGGGAGCCCCCGCCGGTCAGCTGCCACACTTCTCGTCTGCTGCGCGGGGCTCTCTCCGGTCACAGGAGCCCCGCCTGGCTGCAGACGTGCACTCCGCTGCCTCTTCTCTCGCCGGTCACCTTGCGACCCACGGGGCTCTCCTCGTTCCTCTGGGAGCCCCGCCGACACCAGCTTCCGGCCGCAGGTCGGCCCGCCCACAATCAGGCCTTTTAAATGCCTGTCTTCCTGTTTCGCCGCGAGGGCGGCCGGCGGCTTTTCCTTCTGTGCGGCTCGGTGCCGCGGCGGTGATTCGCTCTCAAGATGCGGGGTAGGCACCCGCGAGGACAATATATCAGATAAGCGGGGTGGGCACCCGCCTTTTCAGAGATGCGGGGGAATCCCCAGGCAGCAGCCCAGCGTTGCCAATTAAAAATAGAAGCGCTCTCTAAGCGCTAGGGCAAAGTCTCCAGCACTCTCTCCCCAGGGAAATTAGAGTATAGCGCTCACGAGGCGCTGGGGAGCCATAAAGTCCTTGCCAAGGGAAAAAAAAGGAAGAGTCCTTGGTGCTGGGGAGACCCCAGCAAAGCGTAGCCAGGCAGGCCAGCACGCAGGGACCCCCAGGAGTCATCAGCTGGGTCCCACGGCGGTTCCTCCTGGCAGGGCGTCCCCTCCTGGCCCAGTAAGCCCAAGCACAGCAGAAAAAGAACCGAACATGAACTATCATGGGGTCACAGCCCCTTCATTTATAGGACATTTTCCTATGTGACACAGCACAGGGCTGGGGATACCAGTTAGAACTGGTTTGGGGGAGCTTTGGAGCACTTTGTTTTGCTCAGCTCCTCTCTCTTTTCACAGGACAGGCTAGGGACATCAGACGCACCACAGGGGGTGGAGCCAGCATTGTGGAGGGAAGGCACAGCCCTATTCAGGTCCCAGGTGCAACTCCTCCCTCCCATCTAGATGCAGATCTCCCTATTCACCACTGCGCTGACTCACCCTGCCCCTCCTGGAGCCACACACACCTCCCAGCCCCTGTCACTCACAAAGCCAGACATGCAATTCACATCAGGCAGGCAGACACAGAGCACACATAAATGCCAACTTCTAAAAGTGGCACTTCTCCACTAGTCACAATAAATCTGCGCACACCACTGCGCAGCATTTATTCTCACGAGTTCGCACATACTAAACTCGCCCCTGCCCTACTCTCACACCAGGAATTACCATGGACACACATATCCCCCATGCATTCCTATGGGAGGGCAGGCCAATCTCACCACACGCACTCAGAGTGCGCACGCACTTTACACTGGGACACAGGGCTAAAGTGCGCAGAGGCCTAAAACCACCAACACTACACAGGGAAAAGGCTAGGAGACGAGCAAAAAGTTTAGGGGTGAACCTGCCAAAAGGGCCAAGTCCAACACAACCCCCTTCCAGCCAAAACGCAGGGCAGACCAATCACCACCGTGATGGGCTTCCCTGCTTGGGGCGATAGAACACGGACGCGGGCCCGCAACTGCAGGGACACCCTCCTGTTCTACGCCACGGTGAACCCATGTGGTTCCTTCTGAAAAAGCTGTCCGGAGCAACTGGGCTACCCCACTGGTACTCCCTAGCTGTCCGCGGCCAGGACCAGGCCCTAGGCCATCCAGATGCCACTGGTCCTTGCCCATTCACAGAGTGGGGGTAGTAACCCCTGGCACATAGTAGCCATTCTCCACTCTTCCCCTCATCAGGGCAGGTCTAGACTGCCACTGATCCTCCAGCCTAGGGTCTGCACCCTCAGGCGGACCAGAAGTCACGGGTGAGGCTCTCCTCCCCTACCTCTCCTTCTAGTGTTCCGCCCTCTCCTCCTTGGAGAAGCACCCTCAGAACACAACTCTCCCACCAGTTCAGGACGTCTCTCCCACAACTGGTCTCCCAACCTAGGGTCTAACCCTTCAGGTTGCACCGGGGTCAGAGGCGAGGACTCCCTCCCTCTGCACCCCCTTCCAGAGTTCTGCACCCTCCCAACTGGAGCGGTACCCCTGGAAGATGAACCGGTCAGGACACTGGTTACAGATGTCCCTTCCTCCAGGTCAGGCGGATCCTTAACCTGGCCTCCCAACCTTGGGGCTGAACCCCACGGCTGAGCATTTGCCTGGCACACCAGGACTTCCGGGGCGCACACAGCAGCCCCCGAGGGTAACACATGACTCATGTGTTGCGTGACAGTCTGCGTGGCGCAGACCTCCCGACCCCTGTCCATCTGACAGTGCGCAGAGATCCCCCACGACAGAAGTGGTGTCACCATGGTCACTTCTAGGAGACTCAGCCCTTCTGGCTGGCCCCTGACCCACTGGTTCTTCCACTGGGGAACACATCCCCCTCTCACCCCTCAATCCGGACTTCTGTACCCTCCCAACTGGAGCGGCACTGCCAGACACCAGAACCACTGGAGCTCTATTTGCAGACGCTCCAGGTTCTCCAGACACTAGGAGATCCTCCTCAAATGGACTAACAGGACAGCCTAGGCTCCCAACCTGGTGTTCCCTGAAGAAACCATCCAGGCTCTGAGACTGGGTTTCGGGCACCTGGGGACACTCAGTCCCACACTCACTCCTACTCCACTGAGACAGGACGTGAGCCCCTACACCCCTCCCACTACACTGGGACCTAGCTGGGCTACACTGAACCTCTTCCCCCATACAGGACGGGAAGATACCTGAGCCACTACTTTTGGGATCACTCCCCAATGCCTCTTCAGAACCTTGGGCCTCCACCCAGAGGTCTGCCTCACATGTAAACTCCCATAGATCAGAAAACCCACCCTCCAACAGGTGTTGGCGCAACCCCGGCAAACAACAACTGAGCAGGTGCTCTCTGATAACCAGATCGAACAGTCCTTCAAAATCCTGTTCCGTGTTAACCGTTACCCAATCAGCCAGTGCATCATTACATTCATCCGAAAAATCCACCCAAGACTGGTGAGACAGTTTCCTACTGCCCCTGAACTTCAACCTGTACTCCTCTTCTCTGGAACAAGGTACCATATTTTGGGAACTGGGACTTCCTGCACTGGACTGTATATTGCTGCCACCACTGGACCCCACCCTCACTGGGGAATCCAGAAAACTACAACTGCACTCAGGGGATAATCTACCCTCCCGAGCTAATTTCTCACTGGCGAAGGCCCTTTCAGCCTCCGCCATCCTCTCCTGCGCTAAGACCCTCTCGGTCTCTAGCTTTTTCTCCTCCACACTCAGCTGCGCTATCTCCTTGGTATGCTCTAACCTGAGCTTCTCCAAAGCCAGCTGATGCTCCCTTTCTTCCCTCCTATCCACCCACTCCTCTGGGGACAGGAAAAGGGATGGGGCACTGCCCCCAACACTGGACCCAGCAAGGGACTCCCTATCTATGAGGTCCTCACTATCTACTGGCGTCCCTGTCCTGTCACTTTCTTCCTCCTCTTCAGACTCCTCAGGGCCCCCCTCAGACCCACCACCCTCTTGGCGTGCGGCCAGGGCCCTCTTCTCCTCATTGCGCTCACAGTCCCATTCATCCTTTTGCCATTGGATCAGGTTGTCCCTCAGTTTTGACTGGGTGTCTGACCCACTCACTGCTATGTCTCTCTCCTCACAGAACTCCACCAACTCCCCCATACTGTATCTAAAGAGACCACAAAAATCAAAAGCAGACTCCATTTTGGCAGGACGCTCAGGGACACGTGCAACACAGGAGACCTAGGTTTCTGAGCTGAAGCAAGAGTATACAATTTACAAATGACACTTTTAGGAGAAGAATTAAAACAAAACTCAGAACAATAATCCCCACACACGTGATTATCTAAATGTAGAGTTTGTAGTGCAACCAGTTGTCGCTGTGGTACTGCGCAAACGCAAGTCCAAATCCCCACCGCTGACAACCAATGTTAGAAATGGGATCTCTGGTTGGCTCAGGCTTGCGCCAAAGCCAGGCAGAGACCACCACTCTAGTCAGGGCGAGGGAGTTACACGCCGACGATAACCCCTGCTCACCCCCTTGGTAGCTTGGCACGAGCAGTCAGGCTTATCCCGGAGGCAATGTGTAAAGCGTTTGCGCAACACACTCACACAGCAGCAACACACTAGGCACACCACAAAAGGAACTCCACACAAGGTTATATAAAAAATAGCCTTTGTATTATCATAAATACCTTAGAAACATAATCACATAATATACAGTGTGCCAACTGGCACTAGGCAATATTCACAGGGGAATTATATACAGGACCAGGCCAATCGGGCCACGGTCAGAACCATCAGATCAGGTAAGTAAATGCAAATAATAAATGTAGCGCACAACCAGTAATTACTGGTACAAGAAATGAACTTGGCATCATCAACTTAGCATAAATCCCATTATGCCTACCATCCTAAGCATAAATACACTACACATTAGGAATCAAATATCTCCTGCCCAAACCTCAGGGGCATAAATACATTACGCATAAATCACATTAGGCATCAGGTTAGGTATAAAACATCATGTAATTACCATCATAAACACAGCGTGCCCCAGGCGGAGGCACAACACCTCTAAACTGGCCCCAGGCCAACTGGCCTCTCACCGGGCGCCAATGACCTATGTCCAAAGAGTCAGGGCGCTGCCTAGGCAGCAGGAGTCAAGGGTGCGCAATTGCGCAAGCCTAAACGTGGCAGCTGCCCACTACTTGCTGGGCAGCTGTGAAACTGAGCATGGGCACCAGCGTGCCCCCTGAGCCCCTCTCTGGGACTCGCAATTTAAAAATGAACCTGTCCCCCAAGTTTGCAGCTGCCTGCGCTCTCGCAGGACAGCTGGCAAAAGGTGCAAATAAAAGTCTGGCACTCCTCGTGCCTCTCGGGCCCCCACTGGGGCTTCTGAACAAAACCTGCCCCCACGTTGCAGTTGTCCGCTACGGCGGCGCAACTGGGAAGCCAAGGGCACTGGCACTACACGTGCCGTTCGAGCCCCTCTCTGAGACTCTCATAGAAGTGAAGTGCCCCCGTGATGCAGTTGCCCACTGTCAAGCGGGGCAACTGCGAACCTGGCCAAAGCACCGGAAATGTGCCGCGAGAGGCTCGGGCCTTCTAACAACAAGGATGCCCCCGTTATGGCGGGCACCGACAGTGTGCCTCGACGCTGTGCCTCGGACCGGCACCAATGACACTGATGGAGCCCTTACTCACCGGGCTTCTTCTCCCCAAAGAATCCGGGCGGTGTGCACCAGGAGAGCCCCCTCCTGCTCGGGGGCTCTCTCCTCACCTGTTGCCTCGCTCTTCTGTGGCGGCGCGGGGCTTCCCTCCTCTCACGGGAGCCCCCGCCGGTCAGCTGCCACACTTCTCGTCTGCTGCGCGGGGCTCTCTCCGGTCACAGGAGCCCCGCCTGGCTGCAGACGTGCACTCCGCTGCCTCTTCTCTCGCCGGTCACCTTGCGACCCACGGGGCTCTCCTCGTTCCTCTGGGAGCCCCGCCGACACCAGCTTCCGGCCGCAGGTCGGCCCGCCCACAATCAGGCCTTTTAAATGCCTGTCTTCCTGTTTCGCCGCGAGGGCGGCCGGCGGCTTTTCCTTCTGTGCGGCTCGGTGCCGCGGCGGTGATTCCTCTCAAGATGCGGGGTAGGCACCCGCGAGGACAATATATCAGATAAGCGGGGTGGGCACCCGCCTTTTCAGAGATGCGGGGGAATCCCCAGGCAGCAGCCCAGCGTTGCCAATTAAAAATAGAAGCGCTCTCTAAGCGCTAGGGCAAAGTCTCCAGCACTCTCTCCCCAGGGAAATTAGAGTATAGCGCTCACGAGGCGCTGGGGAGCCATAAGGTCCTTGCCAAGGGAAAAAAAGGAAGAGTCCTTGGTGCTGGGGAGACCCCAGCAAAGCGTAGCCAGGCAGGCCAGCACGCAGGGACCCCCAGGAGTCATCAGCTGGGTCCCACGGCGGTTCCTCCTGGCAGGGCGTCCCCTCCTGGCCCAGTAAGCCCAAGCACAGCAGAAAAAGAACCGAACATGAACTATCATGGGGTCACAGCCCCTTCATTTATAGGACATTTTCCTATGTGACACAGCACAGGGCTGGGGATACCAGTTAGAACTGGTTTGGGGGAGCTTTGGAGCACTTTGTTTTGCTCAGCTCCTCTCTCTTTCACAGGACAGGCTAGGGACATCAGACGCACCACAGGGGGTGGAGCCAGCATTGTGGAGGGAAGGCACAGCCCTATTCAGGTCCCAGGTGCAACTCCTCCCTCCCATCTAGATGCAGATCTCCCTATTCACCACTGCGCTGACTCACCCTGCCCCTCCTGGAGCCACACACACCTCCCAGCCCCTGTCACTCACAAAGCCAGACATGCAATTCACATCAGGCAGGCAGACACAGAGCACACATAAATGCCAACTTCTAAAAGTGGCACTTCTCCACTAGTCACAATAAATCTGCGCACACCACTGCGCAGCATTTATTCTCACGAGTTCGCACATACTAAACTCGCCCCTGCCCTACTCTCACACCAGGAATTACCATGGACACACATATCCCCCATGCATTCCTATGGGAGGGCAGGCCAATCTCACCACACGCACTCAGAGTGCGCACGCACTTTACACTGGGACACAGGGCTAAAGTGCGCAGAGGCCTAAAACCACCAACACTACACAGGGAAAAGGCTAGGAGACGAGCAAAAAGTTTAGGGGTGAACCTGCCAAAAGGGCCAAGTCCAACAATTGTCCTGTGCCTTGTTGAGCCAGATGGATCTAAATGTAATGCACTTTATTGTGAACTGCTGCCTCTATGACAGTGTTTTAAGGGGTGCTTGTTAAGTACGTACTGTCTTGGCCTTGAATTACCTGGACGGTTTATATTTCTGGCTAATTTCGAAAATATTTTCACTCTGTTTTTAAATATGTATAGCTTAGGAATTAATTGCTGATCTATTATCTGACTGCATTAACTTGTATACAGTATTTTTATTGATTTTATTTAAAAAACATTGATGTATTTTGTTTTTACTGACTGATGAATGGGATGATGTCATTAAGTACCTTTGTGGTCTAATTTAGACTTAATAAAGTTATTTTGACTGACTTATCGGAAGATGTGGAAGCATAAAACAGTAGAACATTTGTTATTACCTTTTGGATTTTGCCGCATTTGTGCTTTCTACACCCGAGCCAGTGTGCAAGAAAGAAGACCATTTAAAAAAACTCTCTAAATCATGTGCTGATACGCATACCCAAAATTTCAGAGATGTACAAATATCCGCTGCTCCTAAACTCCATATCTTGTGCCCATTTAAGAAATACATAGGTTTCCATTTTTCAGTCTGCATATTTCGCCATATGAATCGGTCTATACTCGGTACACAAAGAAAAACCATTGTACAGGGCAACTCAGTTGTTGGCCCTAGGTACCCTGGGGTCTTGAAGAAGCTACAAACCCTATACATCTCCACAACCAGAAGGGTCTAGTGGATGTAATGGTGTATTGCTTTTGTAAATCGGCCATCGTTACAAAAAAGTACAGATGAAAATGTTGTTACAAATGTCCATTTTTTCCTGATCATTTTCATTATTTCTTTATTTCAACAGTTACTTTTTTGGGGAAAGCCTTGAGGAATCTACATGTATGAGCCCTTGATGAAGTCAGAATATTGTCTACTTTCCAGAAATCTATAGATTTCCTGGATCATCTATGGGTTTTACACTGGTTTCCACCGCAAACTGGAAGTAGGTTGAGGGCACAAAAAATTAGAAAAGGGGACTTCCTCTACGAAAAATGCAAAAACGTGGTAAAAAACGTATGGCTCTGCATGTTCCTGAAAGCTGGGAAGATGGTGACTTCAGCACAGCAAACCATTAGTAGATGCCATTTTTAGGAAAAAAAAGACTTTTATCCGAAGCACTTTTTTGCTATTTTCCCCCAAAAGTAAACTCTAAATGTAGCCATATTTTGCCTATTTTCTTGGTCAACTCGAGGGGAATAAACAAACCCTAGGTACCTTTACATTCCCCAGGTTGTTGGAAAAAAGGACACAAATTTGCACTGGATACCTTATGTAGAAAAAAGTTATGGAGCCCTAAGCACCAACTACCTAAAATACCAACAAAAGGACTCAACAGTGGAAGGGGGGGGGGGGGGACCCAGCAGTTAAGGGGTTAAAGTTTAAACTGTTGGGTGCGCAGGGCAGAATGGTTCCGTCCTGTGCCACGGTGTGTCGGGGACGGAACCATTCCGTCCTCTGCACACGACCACCATATCCCTCTGCTGTTTACAGCAGATATATTTTCTTTTTTGTTTTTGAGACTCGGGAGCTGGGGAAGAGCTTCCCAAACCTCCAGAGGCATTTTTTCCCAGTGTAATGACGATCAGCGTTCAATGCGCACCGATGTCATTACACTGAAAGTGAAAGTGTAATGAGCCGATCGGCTCATTTCACTTTCATTGCCTACGTGCTTGCGGGGCTATCTCAGCCCCCAGAGCACCTAGGCGGATGGGAGATGTATCATTGGAAAGGGGAGACTCTCCTCTTTCCAAAGGTACCCTTCCTGAGAGTATCCCTGCTTGAGGATCGCCACAGGAGGGTGGATCCCCAAGCAGGGATCCACCACTAGACACCAGGAAGGTAGTTGCTCCCCCCCCCCCACAACGTTTTTGGGAAAATGTAGTCTTTTGCCCCTCCGGGTGTGGGCAGAAATCCCACTAGGCACCAAGGATTATAAAATTTTATAAAAGAGACCCAGATACTAATAATAAAACTCTTTCTGCCTCCCCCGGGGAGTAGATGGGGTTATTACGCCCAATCTGCCCCCACTAGGGACTAGGGATTATTGTTTTTTTTTTTATAAAAGAGGGGTTTGGGCTGCCCCCAATGGGCATCTCAATGCCCCCACCCCCACCCCCACACCATAATAATACAGTCTTTCTCCCCCTCTGGGGGCAGATGGGGGTTATTACCCCCCGATCTGCACCCATGGGGGCAGAAAGACCACTAGGAACCAGGCATTATTTCCTTTTGAATGTGTAGAGGTGGGGGCTGCCCAAAATGGACATGCCAATGCCCCCACCCTTTCAAGCACAAAAGGGACAGGCTTTCTGCCCCCGAGAGACAGATGTGGGTTATTTCCCCCAGTCTGCCATGCTAATGCCCCCACCCCTCCATAAAAAATGGGCACAGTCTTTCTGCCCCCCCCCGGGGGACAAAAATCGTGACTATTTTTGACCTGTGCAGGGGTGGGAGCTGCCCTGCAGGGGCATGCCAACGCCCCCCCCCCCCATAAATGGGCACAGTCTTTCTGTGTGCCCTTGGGGGCATATATGGGCAACAGTCCCCGATCTGACCCCCTGGTGGGGCAGAAAGCCAACTAGACACCAGGGACTATTTTTTTAGAATAGGCATGCTGATGCCCCCACCCCCGAAAAACCAGGCACAGTCTTTCTGACCCCCAGGGGGCAGATGGTGGTTGATACACCCAATCTTCTCCACAAGCTCACTAGGCACCAGGAATATGTTTATGGGAATGTCAGGACCTGCCCCATAGTCAAGGGTCACTACCCTATTTTTAGGCACATATTTTAGCCATTTCTGCCCCCCCCCCCCTTGGGTGCAGATCAGCAATATGTTTAGGCTCATCTGCCCGAAGGGGGCCAGAAAACTACTAGATACCAGGGAAAGTTTCTGTACGTGTGTGTGAACTGGAGTTCGGCTGACGGTCTGCATGTGCTAGCGTTTGGCTGGCTGTGTGTGTACTGACATTTTGCTGGCGGTGTGTGTGGACTTGTGCTTGGCTGGCGGTGGGTGTGGGCTAGCGCTTGGTAGCGGTGTGTGTGGACTGGCGCTTGGCTGGCAGTGTGCGTTGGATGGTGCTTGGCTGGCAGTGTGCATGGACGGCGCTTGGCTGATGGTGTGCATGGACTGGCACTTGGCTGGTGGTGTGTCTGGACTGTCACTTGGCTGAAGGTGTGGCTTGTGTAGATACCCCAGCATTTTCTTAACCAGAATCCATTGCAAACCTAACATTTTGCTAAAAAGTCACATTTTCCTCACATGTCTCTCTGGGAAAGTTGAAGGATCACCGCACCAGCACAAATTTCCTACCACCCAGCGTTCCCCTCGATCTCCAGATAAAAAAGATGCTCACTTGTTTGGGTGCCCAAAGCAGAGTCAACCTTAAAACTTATTAAAAAAACTACCCTTACGGACACGCTTTGGTTCCCCCTCAGTCTTTCATTTTAAATGTTTTTAGGCTGACTCTGGGCTGGTAGCATTTTTATCAGGAGACCTGGGGGAACGCTGGGTGATAGGAAATGTGTTGTCGGCCTGGTGATCCCACAACTTTCCCACACAGAAATGTGAGAAAAAGTTGTTTTTTTTAGATAGATTTGAGGTTTGCAGTGGGATCTGGGTAGGAAAACGTTGGGAGAATCATGCAAGACACACCTCCCTGGACTCCCCCGAGTGTCTAATTTTCAGAAATGTCTGGGTTTGGTAGGTTTCACCAGATGCCCGCCGAGCCAGGGAGCAAAAACGCAGGTGACCCCTTAGCAAAACCAAGTATTTTTTTGTGATTGATAAATTTGAAGTCTCCACAGTATGTTTTGGGCCATTTCCTGTCGCAGGCACTATGCATACCCACACAAGTGAGGTACCATTTTTATTGGGGGAATGCTGGGTGTGTGGACGTTTGTTGCTCCCTGCTGATTCCCTAGAACTTTCCCTCACAGAAATGTGAGGACATTTTGTTTTTTTGACAAAGTTTGAGGTTTGCAAGGGATCCTGGGTAGCAGAACCTGGTGAGACAACACAAGTTACCCCATCCTAGATTTCTCTAGGTGTCTAGTTTCCAAATATATACAGGTTTGCTAGGTTTACTTAGGTGCCGGCTGAGTTAAGGCCCAAAGTTCCCTGCTAGGCACATTGCAAAAAACTGTCCATTTTTACTGGAAAAATGTGATTTGTCCATATTGCATTTTGGGTCATTTCCTGTTGCGAGCACCAGGCCTACCCACACAAGTGAGGTACCATTTTTATTGGGAGACTTTGGTGGGTGGAAGTTTGAGGCTCCCCACAGATTCCAGAACTTTCCATCACAAAAATGTGGTTTTTTTTTTTACAAAGTTTGAGGTTTGCACAGGATTCTGGGTAACAGAACCTGGTGAGAGCCAGACAAGTCACTGCATCCTGGACTCCCCTGGATGTCTAGTTTTCAAAAATGTACAGCTTTGCTAGGGTTCCCTAGGCACCGGCTGAGCTAGGGTCCAAAATCTACAGCTAGGCACATTGCAAAAAAAGGGTCAGTTTTCTCTGGAAAAATGTGATGTGTCCACATTGCGTTTTGGGCCATTTCCTGTGGTGGGCACTAGGCCTACCCACACAAGTGAGATACGATTTTTATCGGGAGACTTAGGGGAATACAGAATAGCAGAACAAGTGTTATTACCTATTGACTTTATATGCATTTCTGCCTTCCAAATGTTATACAGTGTGTAAAAAGGAAGTCATTTTGAAAAATGCCCTCTAATTCACATTCTAGTATGGGTACCCGAAAATGCGGAGATGTGGCAAATAACCACTGCTTCTAAACTCCAGATTTTGTTCCCATTTCAGAAATACATAGGTTTCCTTCATACCTTTTTTCACTCTTTATATTTTACCAAATGAATTGCTGTAAACCCGGTACACAATGAAAAACCATTGCAATGTGCAGCTCAGTTATTGGCTCTGGGTACCTCGGGTTCTTGGTGAACCAACAAGTCCTATATATCCCGCAACCAGAAGGGTCGAGTGAACATTACGGTATATTGCTTTAAAAAATCTGCTATACTTAGAAGAAGTTACAGGTGAAAACGTAGGCACAAATGGCTGTTTTTTCAACTCAATTTCAATATTGTTTTATTTCAACTGTTAGTTTCTATAGAAAAACCTTGAAGAATCTACGCAAATGAAACCTTGATGAATTTAGACCTTCCTCTACTTTTTAGGTCTCCCTGAGGAATCCATTGTTTTTAATATAAACTTAAAATGAACTTACATCCCTCCTCCTGTCTTTCCTGGCTTCCCATTGGTCCATGTGCATGCCACTTATTTTTCCTCCATTTCTATTGGCAGTAGCATATTTTCCTGCATTTACCAATGCTTGTTCCTCGTCTGCTTCTCTTTTCAGTTTCCCACCGCCGAAATACTGTTAACATCTGCTTTGGCGGAACTATATTTTCATAAAATTTTGCCTTTTACTCTTGCAGCATATTTATATAATAATTTATCAACCAGAGAGATTAAGTGATTTGCATAGAATCAGAGGATGTTGTGCGGCGCCGCCGAGACTTGAACCAGGATCCCCAGCTCTTGAGTCAGCAGCTCTGGCCGCTGCGCCACTTCCTCTCCACTCCTGTGTTATCTGTCAGGAAGCTCTTTCCTTCTCCCAGAAGATGACTGATGAAAAGAGCTCTTTAATCATTCCATAGGCGAAACCAATGCATTATAAATGCTTGCTAGAAATGTATAGCTTTCCAGGATCCAATATTGGTTTCACTCCCATTTCTACCACTATCTGGAAGGAGGTTGAAAGCACAAAAAATAGGAACATTAGTCTATGTCCCAGGAAAATGCCAAAACTGTGTAAAAAATGTTGGTTTTCTGAAAAAAGTCTGCCCATTCCTGAAAGCTATGAAGATGGTGATTTTAACTTCCCAAACCCTTTGTTGATACCATTTGCAGGGGGAAAAACAGACGCTTTCTTCTGCAGCACTTTTCCCTGAAAAACCCATAATTTTGCTGTATTTTGGCTAATTTATCGATCCCCTCCATTGGAATCCACAAACCCTGGGTACCTTCAGACACCTCCGGATGTTGGAAGAAAAGTGTACCAATTTGGTGTGGGTACCGTATGTGGACAAAAAGTTATGGGGGCCTAAGCGCAAACTACCCCAAATAGCCAAAAAAAGGCTTATTCCAGGAAAGGAAGTCCAAGTAGCGAAGGGGTTAAAACATGAGATGAAGGAAACACACATATACAGTAATACTATTACATGTAAACGATTTGCACTAATGAGAACGTCTAATGCACATGTTACTTATTAATGCATATTGATGAAATGTGATGCTAAGTGAAGTGGCCTACTGTTTCTAACGCCTTTCTATCAGTGTGCACCATTTATAAAAGTTGGTGCAAAAATAAGTAGAAATGACGTACAAACTTAAAGCTCCATACAATAATACTAGCGATCCTATCATTGATGAATAACTCAAAATGATTTTTTATGTGATTTTGGAAAAACAAGCACTTATATGAATGTTGATGAAAATTGTGGTAGTAGTGCATTTATAGCGTTAGCTATTTCCATGTAATAATATTGGTGAAAATTTCACATACAATTTACTAATTGAATTGATTTTATTTCATTATATGTGCTATTGATTTAAAGCTTATTTCATTTGAATGTGCGATGCTAACTTAGAGGCCTTCTTTTTAAAATGTTTTTTTCTCTAGTGCTGACCTTTCCCTCATTTAATATAATGGGATATTTTTCCGAGAGCAACGTTGCTTATTTGTTCTGTACATGCCTACACCTTGACATTCCTGAATGTTTTTGAAATGTCCACAGAGAAATGTTGGCTGTGGTAACAGGAGTTCAGCTGCGTTGTAGTTTGCTACACTGTTATTTTTCCTTGTAATACCAGGCCTATGAGGACTTAAAATTTTGGTTTCTCATGACTAGCATTGGAAACTGACTTGATTTTGCCACTCCCTTAGGTGGCACTATGAGGACATGGACATGGGATAGTCTTTCGATGGTGGTGTTTTGCTACCTCATTGCGATAATCCTAAGAACTTTCTAAAAGAAGAAACCCCAGAGCAGGGACAATGCAATTGATTTTTGTCTCATGACCAAGCACGCCATTGTAATTTTTCTTGCTTTGTCGCTAGAGCGCTATGTTGATTGATTTTTAAAGATTCTTCTAAACTCTCCTTTCCTAGACTGCTTGTTGAAGCTAAAGTGGGTAGCTGATGGACTGAACCTTCTTTGTTGAGCCATTTCAATTTTTCCTACTTTTTTTTATCCCTTTGCTCACGCTAATGGACTCACCCCAATGGACTCTAAATTTGAAACTTTTTATTAGAATTTTGAGCTGATAGATGGGTAAACCATCCTTCTGCCTAAATGGTGGTAGGACTCTGTCACTCTTCAACTGACTATCTTTGAAAAAAAGAACCATCCTCTAAACTTAGTCGAAATGATTTGCATTCTAATGAGAGCTGTGATAGGGTTGACTGAATTGCTTAAGAAGTTGCTTATCACAACAAATTTTGAAACTTTAATACAATAACATAATTAATCAAATTCCTGTATGAGGCTAATATTGAATCCTGTTGGTTTTTCAATTTAATGGAAACACAAGGAGATAATGGATGGAACACTGAAACATTTCAGACACTCACCCCCAGTCACAGATATGGGCTGAATCCATCACCATTCTTTAGCTCACTTCGCCACCCAAGTTCAGACGCAGCCATATGCAAATCAGTCTTGACCCTGTTTCTCATGGGAACAGTCCAGCCCGAACTGCAAAGCTAGGTTTTCCAGGGACCGGAAACAAGCATCCTGGGACAGGTTTCGGGGTAACACCCCTCATCAGCCAGGCTAGCTTGAATCCAGTGGCAAAGTGAGCAAGGGACCCATGTCTGGGCATACCCTGCCAACTTAGGATGAACAAAGCAGACACAAGGAGATGATGGACGAATCGCTGAAACTTTTCAGACACCCTCTCCCAGCCATAGATCTGGGTTGAATCCATCATCGTTCTTTAGCTCACTTCGCCACCCCAGTTCAGACCCAGCCATATGCAAATCAGTCTTGACCCTGTTCAGTGCTCCGTCCATCATCTCCTTGTCTTTGCTTTGTTTGCCCTAAGTTGGCAGGGTATGCCCAGACGTGGGTCCCTTGCTCACTTTGCCACTGGATTCAAGTTAGCCTGACTGAATAGGGGTGTCACCCCGAAACCAGTCCCAGGATTCTTGTTTCCTGTCCAGGGAAGACCTGACTTGGCAGTTTGGGCTGAAATGTTCTCATGAGGAACAGGGTCAAGACTAATTTGCATATGGATGGGTTTGAACCGGGGTGGCGAAGTGAGCTAAAGAACGATGACGGATTCAACCCAGATCTGTGACTGTGGGTGAGTGTCTGAGAAGTTTCAGTGCTCCGTCCATCATCCTCTTGTGTTTGCTTGGTTCTTCCATTTAAACTGTGCTGTTGTACAAATTATTTCAATGCGTTGTAGGGAGAATCAGCGGGTTCATACTGAGCACCGAGTTCTGCTTCTTTTGTTCTGTGTTGTGGCATAACTTTTGGTTTGTATGATTCTAGTTCGACTTAACTTCTTCAGGAGGTTGGGTCTCCCTGTAGTGATTCATCATTTCTATGGCATGGTCCTGAGAGTGTTGTATCTAAATTTGATTTCTAACTTGTGAAATGTATGTCAATTAATAGTCCTCATTGAACAGCTAACGTAGAGTTTGGTCACCCTAATTTCCAACCCTCCTATCAGCAGAGATAGAATCATTGAATCTGTGGTAAATGAAATGTTGCACTTGTCTAATTGTAAACGGCCCAGTATGGTTAGAGGAGTAAATAAGAGTAAGCATATAAAGAAAATAAAAGAAAAATGTTAGCACGCTTCACTCTGCAACACACTGTAACATGACTATAAGAAAAACACAATTCCCCCAAACACAATTTCCCCTTCCTCAAAAGGTCTTTGGCAGTAGCTTCCAAAGTCTAAATTCTCAACTTGGTTTCTGATACTCCTTCAGTACCATTTCACAGGTCTTGTTGTATCAAAGTCGCCTCTGAGCCAACTTCCCCTATTTTTTGCTTGAGCATTTCTCTGGAGGTCTGATTCACTTGAACGATTCTGTCTGTCGCCTCTAGGTATGGATATCCTTGTAAGTAGAAAGCTTGGTTGGATTAAACATGAGTCCAGGCCCACAGCTGTGCAGCCCGATCCCTTCTTTCTTAGGTGCAGAATTTCTACCATACTGGACAAGCCCCCCCTCCTGCAGCCTGCTCATCTCCATCTTCAGAATTGTAAGGACCTGATTACCAGGTTATAATTGTTTCTGGCAGTGATCAATGTTTGTCCAAGTTCATTTGAGTCCATGGGTCTTAGTAGTGAAGTATTCAAGATGAATATCCTCCTCCTTCTTGTCCCTGCCCTCTAACCTCCCTGTGGATAGTGAAGCTGGGCGAGCAGCCACTGGAGGGTTAGACCAGTGTCCCCTTCTTCCCCCTTTCTCAATTTTGATGCAGTCTTGGCCATGGGTGCACTTTCCTGCACCACAAGGTCTTAGTTGGGTATTGTGTCTGAGGCATTCATTGCTTGTGTCAGACCTCTCTTTGTGCCTAGTTTCTGGTTCTCACTTTCAGGACCGGGGAAGGTCTCCAGTGAGCCCACCCAAATATGCCTGTCCTCACCACAAGCCCCTTATTGTTTCCAGCTCAATTTTGGCTTTGCAGCAATCTCACATGTCAGCAGCCACGATTTTTATGCATTCTCGCTATGCGCTTCCCATCTGCAAGGCCAGGCCTGGGTGCTTCTGATAACAGTGAAGAGAGAAGGTGAGTCACTGTTCTTATACAAGCTTCTGTATACTGTTAGTCAGTGTTATTTTTAGATGGTCTATGTGCTCCCCTGGGCCCACTCCCTATTCCTGTCACATCAGGCGAATGCCTTCCTCTCTTCCCTGCTCTGGGCACCGTGCCAGTGCCTCACCTTTCTCTTTTCAGTCACTACTCCCATGTTTACCACACGCCCGATCCCTGACCCTCAGCAGCAGTGGGGCACAGCATCCTCTCTTGTCTCCCGGTGTTCTCATCTGCCGGGGGGAGGGGGTCCCATCTTGGGCCATAAACAGAGCGCTGTCCTCCCAGCCGCACCTCATCTCTAGTAGGCCTCTCAGGAGGTCAGTTTCGCCATTTGGTCCCCTTATGTGCCTGCCTCAGTGTCCTCCCTGATTTCTCCAGGCACTTGGGTTAGGATGTATGTTCTGGCACAGGATAAATGATGGATTTTTATGGGAGCCAAGCAGAGCTAACAGGAATCACGTCCACGTGGCCATCTTTCTGATCACATCCTCCCTCCTGCAAAATGTTGAAACAAATGTCTAGTTGCAAGATCATGGTAGCAGCAGCAAAGTTTCCTGACTGCCTAGCAAGGACTCTTTGGACCAAGCAAGGACACTTTGGTTCAAGCATAACTTATACTTGATATCTTCAAGATGATGACAAATAGTTACAAAACACTGTGAGAGTTCTGTGGCCTTATGGGAAATGTAGTTTTTGATTATGAGTTCAGGTGTTTGTGCGTAGTGCCTTCTTCAGAGACACAAACCCATTTGCAAAGTGGCACTAGTCTTCTGAGTGCACCGCCAACATTTCCTTTTCTGGAATAAATGTAACTGTTGAATTCAGAGTATTACTTTGACTCATCCACTGGGCATGAAAATATAAATAAATGGCCTTAGTGCAGGTGAATTTCAGATTTTGGGCCAAGTGAGCACAAGTTTCCATATTTACCAACAAATCACTGTAGAATTTTTATTAGATCACCACCATACAAGAATCTTTTAGTGCAGAGAAATGTGTAAAGCTCTAAAAGGCTGATTTATTTTTAGGCAGGCGACCCGTGGGTCCGCCATGGAGATGGAGTAAATTACTACGTCTCTGTGGTGGAGAGGCCACCCACCTAATTTACCATTGACCGCCAAGCAGGCAGTCATTTATAAAGACAATGGCAGGAACCGCTGTCACAGTTGTTCCTGTCAGTGCATTTTACTGTTTGCTACATGGTTGTGTCAGAAGGACTGCCCTGTGGCAAACAGTATTCTTTTTTTCTTTTCAAAAAGAAAATCCCAAAATAGGATTTTCTTTTTAAAAAAAAAGTAATGGGAGAGCTTCTCTCATGGCAGGGGAAGCATTATAATTATTTTACTGTTTCTTACCGCCATGTTTTACCAGGCGGTAAGGAACAGTAAACAAATTACTACCTGTCTGCCCATCTAAATTGGGTGGGTGGACATGTAGACATTTCTTCAACGGCCCTTACTCCCCAGGGCCATTAGAGAAGTTTGGGCAAGGCGGAGATAGAGTAATCTCCACCATGGCGAAACTAAAGGTCCGTCCACATTTAAATTGGATCTTTATATTGGCGGCATGTATACTCCGTCGCAATGGAGTATACATACCGCCATTATATAAATCAAGCCCTAGGTACTGTGCCTAGAGCAATATGGTGTAAGAATTTGATTGGGTTCATATTACAGATATCAGGATTTGAAGTGAAATGAGGTGAGACCATGTATTTGAAACAGTACACTGTACCATTCATTTTTAAATATTTATATCAAACCTTTTAGAATTTGAGGCCAATAGACTGATTTTCCCAGAATTACTAGATTTTTGGTTGTTTTGAAGCTGTGATTAGAATAAAGATGTCAAGGTTCTAAGAATAAACATAATTGCTGTTAGATATTGTCTACCCGTGGTTTGCTAATTGAAGAATCCCTATCTAACTGTTAGCATCAGACCTACTTATGAATACATTTTTCAGATAGCCCCATTTCAGGATCTTGGGCCTCATGAATGACTGCAAAATACCCTTTTGTAATGAACAAATCCTCTTTCAGACTTGCAGAAGGGATTCTATGATTCATTTTTAATTGGTCAGCAGGATGCGTGTAAGGGTCTTCCTCATTTGTTTGTGATTCACGACTAACGTGTCAATGCTTTGTAGCACCACTTGGGGTTGCAAACCATTTATCAGACACCAACATTCGAGTTGAGGTAGTATAAGATTTGCGGACTCAGGGTGCATGGGGGCAGAAAATGGTTCTGGGAACCCCTGCATGCTCCCCTCAATGTCTTCCCAAGTGGAAAAGTTATTTTTTAAAGCAGAATCTGTCTCATTAGGCAACAGGTGATGCTTTTTAAAAAATGTTTACCATTTGGCAATGTGAATGCAGGCATGCAGGTTTGCTGTCACTTGCAGGCCCCCACCCTTGTGTTCATAGCAAATCCCAGGGGGTTGTAAATTGATTGCATCCTTGCACACTCCTTCTCTCACATACTTTCTGAGAGTAATATTTCAGTTTCTACAAAGGGTACTTAAGGGCGACTAATGAATACTTTAAAAAAATCTATGGACCTTCTGAAGTGACCCCCTGATCTGGTCGTTATGAGTAGTGTCTTTTACCCACATACCGTTGTCAGAATGTCTGATGGTTCTCCAGTATTGTATTTTTCATAGATTCACATGATTAAGTCTTCCCTGTCGTCATGGTGGGAGTCCCACGGTAACAGTAATATAAGCAGCGATAAAGCATTAGCATTAAAACCCCATTAAAAAACAATAGACATTGGTAGCCAATTCACATTGTTTTAAAGCATCCAAACCTCACACAATCAAAACAGAGACCCAGAACCACTCGTCCCCTGCAAAGACACAATACCTCAGATTTCTAACCACACATCGCGTGATGGGGAGTCTCCCTGAGCTCTGCTCAGTCACAGTGTTTCAACTGTTCTAGTGTTCAACTTTTGACCTGACAACTATCCAGTTACACCTCAACGCTTCAGGAAACATCTGAGAAACTGTGGATTTGATTTACTTTGTTTTTTTCCCATCATGTCTGAGGGTGAAAAAGGCTTTTCAGGCCGTGTAAGTCCTGTGGGAGGTATAGGCTGTTCTCTGAAGACCCCCCCAAGGAATGTTTATATTGCCTATGTACTCAGCACAAGCCAAAAGAGTGCAAATATTGTCACACCTTTTCAGCCAAGATGCTCAAGGGCCATGAGGCTAGGCTGCTTCTTTGGTTGCAGAAGAAGAAGACTCACTCTGAGACTGATTCAGAGTGCGAGGAGAAGGGTCATTCCTCCTCAAGAAAAGGAAAAGAAGGGGCATCATCCTCCTCTGACAGAGACTAAAAAGATCTAAGTCTGAAAGCAGGGAGCCCAGCAGTGAGAGGTCAAGAAGCAAGGAGCCAGCTGGTCCTTCTCCTTGTCACGGAAAAACTGTCCCCCCACCTTCATCTGTTCCTTCAACTCCATTCAATGAGCCTTCGATGAAGAAAACCCATCTGTTGACGAAGACCGCCCTGTGACGACAGCAACATTGATTACAGCAACGACCAGAACGATGATGACCCTTTCCTTATCGTTTACACAGTCTTCAATGACAGCGTCATTGTCGTCAACGATACCATCTCCATGTACACAAATGTTGTCAACAGTTGCAGCAGGGCTGTCAACCTCTGATGTCCTTCCGTCGACAAGGAATACATCCAGGGCTACGTCGTCAACGACTCCGTCGACATCAAGGATCCTTTGAACATTCTCACAAGGGCTTGACTTCATTTATTCATCTATGCTGCAGGACGTATCTAAAACATTCCCTTTACCTCTAGTACGCCCTTTAGAACTACAGGAGTGAGGAGATTAAAGTCTTTTTAGACCAGCCTATAGCCCATCTCAGCTCGATGTCAAATATCAGGAGACTGAGGATGAAGAAGCTGAACATAAACGGCCTACATATTTGAAATGTGATTTTGTGTTTGCTGAAAGGGGTCATCAGTCAGCTCAAGCAAACAACACTTTCCTTGAGCATTATCCATATGAGGAGACAGATGAGGATCAACAACATGCACAATTTATATCGATCCCTGTATCATTGGTCACTGATTTGCACTCCATGGTTACTGACTATTATAAGAGGTTCCTGAACGCTAATGTCCCAACTCAGTAGCCATCTCCAATGCAAGGCATTTCTGAAGTTGCCTCTACTCCTAGACAAACCCTCATGCCCTGCAGAGAAAGATCGACACTACCTACCATCACAATAAGAGACACACTAGCTGACAGTGACAATGACCAAAAGCCAAAGGAAGGAGAAATTCCTGCAGACTCAAGAGATCAGCCAGAATAAGATGATTACATTGCTCGGATGTCAGATTCCCTGCCAGCAGATATTGGTGGATTCCACAACATTCTTGAAAGAGCGGCTAAATATTTCAACCTCCCTCTGCCTGCAAAGCATACTGAATGCTTTTTATATGATTTTAAAGCTGAGGCCCAGTGCTCAACGAGATCCATACCTATAGTGAATTTAATCTGGCAGGAGGGTTTAAAGCTTACAAAAAACCAGCTTCAGTGGAAGCTGTCGTCCCGAAGCTGTATAAAAAATACAAGGCTCTAGAGAACTCTCCAGCTTGCCTTATTGGCCAGCCCAGACTGGACTCTGTTATAAGCAGGTGGCTCAGAGGCATGCAAAAAATCCATCTTCACATTGCACAACCCCTCGTGACTAGGCCTGGGCGGTGAACTCCCCTCCGTTTGCGGAGTTTGCAGAGTTTTCTGCACTCCGCAGAGCTCACGGATTGCAGTAAACTCCGCTCAGCATAGTGCAGCTGAGATTTTTCCCCGCTTGCGCTCGCGAGCAGTAAGTTGGAGAGCGCGAGCTGCTTCTCAGGTAAAATTTCTACCCGAGTGCCAGGAAGATCAGCGAGAATGGCAGTTCGTAGTGCACTCTGCCACTTGCGGAACTTCGCTGACTCTTTTTGTCATTTCGCACCGTTCCCTGTATCGAAACTCAGTGAACTATGCCCAGGCCTGCTTGTGATAAAGAAGGACACAGGCTGGACAACATAGGGAAAAAATTCTCACCCATGGCTGCGACTTCCATTAGAGCCTCCAACGCTCTAGCAATCCTTGGAAGATGCGATTTTCAGATGTGGTCTGACTTGTCACTGCTCCTAGAGTATTTCCCAGAGGAGATGAAAATGGAGGCCTGAGAAATCTTATTAGAAGGCGAGAGGGCCTCATCTGAGATAGTAGATATGGCCATGGATATTTCAGCCATCGATTTTCAGCAGATGGCAGGAGCAGCAGTTTTACGTCGCAAGGGATAGTTGAAGGTGATGTCGTTTCAACCAGAGGTTCAGTCAAAGATCCTCAATATGCCCTTCGATGGGGACAATCTCTTCGGGAAGCATGTGTACGATGCCCTGCAGTCCCCAAAAGTGGACACTGAGACTGCTCGCACACTCGGCACTTTGCAGCAAAGGCATTTTCAGTGTTTTTGTGACAGAGGACAATTCACTTCCTGACCGTCCTTTCAACAGGCCAGATGACAACCCTAGTTGCAGCAGGGTTTTAGAGCCCCATACCCGGCGCAACAATCTTTCAGACCTGCTGCAGCATTCGCCTACTTTAGGCAATCTGTGTATCAACGTCCTCCGGCTGGAGGAAAGTCTTAGGACACTTCCAGAAGGCAATGATGTAAAGCAGGCTCCTGTCGCCTCAGTCCCACCTCAATTCGGAAATTCCATATCCAGATTCTTCAATCACTGGAAGCTCATCTCTTCAGACAGATGGGTGTTAGACGTAATCCAACATGGTCACACCCTGGAATTTGTTCAAAAGTCTCCCAATCACCCTCCGTGCAAGTCTGTGCATCGTCATCTGGCAAGTTTGAAGAGGGAAATTCAATCACTACCATGAAAACAGGCGATATAGGAAGTTCCTCAAAGCCAGCGCAATTTATGACTCTACTCCAACTTCTTCCTCATCAGAAAGAAGCCGCGGAAAGTGGAGGCAAGCAATTTGAGACTATTGAACCAGTTCATCAAAAAACAGCCCTTCAGGATGTTATCTCTTTAAGAGATTTTGCAACTGGTGGACAAAGGGGACTACATGACTTCCCTGAATTTGCTAGACGCATACTTTCTTATCCCCATATGTCCAAAACACAGGAAATATCTAAGATTCGAGGTGGCAGGGTGCCATTACCAGTTCAAAGTACTACCTTTTGGGTTACGGTTGGCTCCAAGAGCCTTCACCAAATAAATGGCTCCAATGGGAGCTTTTTTCAGATGTTCAGGGCACTAGGCATTCCTGTACATGGACAATTGGTTAATAAATGGTCACTCTCTTCACATGGCAAAACAGGCAACCAAGGCCTGTCTCCAACTTTTCAAGCCTCTAGGTCTCAAACTGAACAACACAAAATCCTCTCTAACTTCATCCAGATTGACGGTGTTCCTGGGAGCGATCCTGGACACAACAGTGTCAAACTTCTTTCCCACGGAGGAGAGGATTCTCTGCCTAACATCAATCACAGAATTTCTAACTGAAAAAGTGTTCACTTCAGTAAAAAAGTTCAAGTCCATGTTGAGGATGATTCCATCATGCATCCCATTGATTCCCCACTGTCACCTTCGTATGTGGCCTTTACAGGAACAGCTGGATGCTCAAACGTGATAGCTATCACACCATTAAGGGAGCCGGGTTCCACATTCTAGACTTACACTGGAACCCCTGGCCAATGGTTCTTTGATACCTGCTTGTCAGTGTGGAGGGGAGAAAAACGAATCTGCCAATTATACATTACCATTGCCCATGACTCAGAAGAAATACAGACTCCTAATCCAAGTTTGGTATATTTATTACAACGCCAAGAAAAGTTGAACATACAAACACCTCATAAAGAGAGTGTAAAGATACATGGGCACTAATACAAAACCAAATCTATGTACTAAATTTAGGCAGTGCAACATGCACAGAATCACCAATTCAAGGATCAAACCACAAATGATTATACAGACTACATCAAGAGATTTCTTCATTGGCGGTTCATATTTAAGAGTATTTAACCTGTCCCTACACTACTTCCAGCATGACATCCCTACGTAGCTTTTTCCAGGCAAGCTCTCTGAAAGGTGTCAGCATGTGAAGACTTCCTAAGAAGCGCACTCACGTCAATTGGGTCGGGTAGTGTAAAGCTACAGAGTGCGTTCTAAGATGCCCTCCTCTCTTCAGGTAAGGCAATCAATCAATCAATCAGGGAATTGTAAACACGCTACTCACCCGTGAGGGTCTCAAGGCAGAAGTGTGTTCGGACTCTGTCCCTAACTCCAATACAAAAGTCGAATACCACACCCCGGAATACATCACAAGACCACTTCATCCAATTAGACACTTCTTTTTTAGGTAACCTTCCATGAGGTAATGGACATCCAGTCTCTTGTTCGATGACCTTGGTTCCCAGGCCTTTCCAGACACGAATGACATCCTCCTACATTATCGGCTCTGCTTGTTCAAAGGTATCCTCTTCTCCCTAGGTCAGTCCTACTCCTAAAAAAGACGTTATTCAAACTAACGAGGACAAGTTCCTGCACCTGCATCGGAAACATGAAAGGAGAGAATTTTACAAGCACATAAATTCGAATTAACAACCTTCAACCTGAGAGCGAACAGAGAGAAACAAAAGTTAGGCCTACCAAGTTTTCGGCTAACATAAGAACAGTGTACACGTTTAAAATACATGCATGTGTAAACTTTTAATATACACACATTATAGGAGCCTTTATAAAAGATATGTTCATTAGTCATGAATATACTTCACACATATATGGTTACCTAAGTTCGTACATTTACTATGGTAATTCTTTGGTTACATGAAGAAAACTCTAACACTTCACTTACACATTATTAAAATTCACATTCCAATAATATAATACAACGGATTATGTGTGGATGCGGACTAACCATGATTATAACACACCCCTACAAATAAAGAGTGACGTTGCGCTCTATCACCATCAATGAGGACTGCAATGTCCTGGTGGAGGGTCAAGGAAAATATCTCACAGGGTCTTTCATTTCTTCCTGTGATTCCTCAGGTGGTAATGACGACGGATGCTTCCCTGGAGGGATGGATATTTTAGAAAAACAGTGGTTTCTAAGTGGCCAAGAGGGTCCAAGGAGAACGCAAAAAATAGAGATAGGGTGGTATTCACACAAATTGCCTGTAATTAAGTGGGCATATAGGGAATTAATGCCAGAGGAACAGTTAAGTAGTTACTCAACAGGGACACAGGGGAGTTATATAACACACATTGTATTTGTTTTAGCAACAATATACGAATATAGTTCAGGTGCTCACACAAAGTGACAGCAAGCGTGAAGTGGCGAGTGGGAGTGACTATTAAAATATATACATCGCATTGACAACAGAAAGTAGAAACTCCTAAGAACCAATTTTTACAATATAGGGAGTTTCTTGCTGTAGGAAGTCGACGGCATTTCGATCTCATAGACTAGAGATCATCATTAGGACAGTGGGAGTGTGAGCGAAAGGAATTAGAACACCTGGCCGGGGCCGGTGTGGTAATGAATTAGTAGGTGATTAATTGGTAGCTGAATCAACGTGGGGCACTGTGATTAACGTCTGCAGTTGGGAACGCAGCAGCGTAAAAATGGCTATTGGTCCCAAGTAATGCCTGAACGGCGTTTCAGAGTTATTATGAAGCTGTGGCAACAGCGATGACTCCCGGGACGGAGTCTGCCGGGAGAAAAGGGGCCCACGGTGTGATGAGCGTCTTCAATTAAAGCCGCGGCAGGGAACACATGGTTATTGATCCCAGGGGATGCCTGGTCGACGAGTTGAAATGATTTAAAAAGCGCCAGCCGAGATGACAAACGGGGCCGAGTAGGCCGGGTAAAGGTGAAGCCCACAGAGTTGGAGCCACCGGACTTGATGTAAAGACTGGATCTGTCGGTCCGAGAATGAAGGACGGGCAGCCGCTCCATCTGGTGGTTCTGCTCGCACCCTGGAGGGATGGGGCACACGTTTAGAGGACTTGGAGGTTCACAGAAAATGGTCCAGGCAAGAAGTTCTGTCACACATAAACCTCCAAGAGCTGAAACCAATGTTCCTTGGTCTTCAAGCCTTTCTTCCCAGACTCCACAACTCGTCTGTTTTGGTGAGAACAGACAACACTACGACCATGTTCTATCTCACCAAACAGGGAGGGACACGGTCGCAGACCCTATCTGCACAAGCGCATCAGATTTGGGAATGGTTCTTCCTCAACAACATTTCCCGAAAATAGAACATGACCCTGGGGGTACAGAACGAGTTGGCAGATGCTGTAAGTAGAACGGACAAACAATGCCACAAGTCGGAATAAACCACCGACGGTTAAGGAACATTTTTCAGCGTTGGGGTTCTCAGAACCTGGATCTTTTCCCCACTCATTACAACAAGAAGTGAAGCCTGTACACCAGCAGATACCCTCAACCAGGGTGCTGGGGAAGCACATTCCACTTCACATGGACAGGAATGCTCGCATATGTGTTCCCTGCATTCCCACTTGTTCCCACAGTTATACAAAAAAGGAAGGGGAGCCATGCCGTCTGATACGCAGCACCAGCGTTGCCAAAGCAGTATTGGTTCACTGAGCTTTTTCGCATATCAGAGTGCCCATACATACCATTCCAGCCAATGGAGGACCTGCTGTCGAGGAACGAGGGGCAGATTGTACATCCGCAATGCCGTTCTTGCAATTTATCAGCTTGGCTCCTCACAACGCAGAGCTCAGTTCTCTAAGAAGAGTGTACTTCAATTCTACAGAATGCTCGCGCTGCATCTACAAACAAATATTATTCCCCAAAGTGGAAAAGGTTTTGTTCTTGTTGTACATCTCAGTCTTGTTACCCTCTCTTGTCTACACCAGAGCAGATTCTCCCTTATCTGCTACAGCAGGCAAAATCAGGACTCACCCACGTATCTATTAAGGTTCATTTAGCAGCCATTTCTAGATTCAGGAGATGTCTTGGGCAATTTTGTTTGAGGTCTAATAGGCTTGTGATAAAGTTCATGTCCTTCTTTAAAGCCTCCTTCTGTGGTATGGCAGCTAATCACAGCTCAAGAAATCTCCTTTTGAGCCAATACATAAAGCTGACTTAAAATGTATCTTTTGGAAGCTTGCCTTCTTTTTAGCTATCACATCTGCAAGAAGGGTAAGTGAGATACAAGCTTTCACAATCCAAGAGCCTTATCTACAATTTTGGGAAGACAGAATAACCCTTTGCACTAAACCAAAATTCATACCAAAGGTGGCCACATCTTTTCGTTTCAACCAACCTGTGGTATTACTGATTTTCTTCTGTAACCCCTCATCTCCTGCAGAGAGGGCTCTGCATTCTTTGGACATCAAACATTGTTTAAAGTTCTATCTGGGTAGAACAAAAACCTTCAGAAAGTCAAACCAACTCCTCATTTTCCTCGCACTATCAAGAAAAGGACAGGCTTTGTCGTGGGCAAGCATTGCTCGCTGGGTGTCTGCGACTATAGCTTTCTGTCATGAGAAGGCTTGACGGCCACTATCCACAAAGGTGAAGGTCCATTCTACCTGGAAGGTAGCAACTTCTTCAGCCTTGTTTGCAGGTGTGTCATTGCCTGACATCTGCAGAGCAGCAACGTGGGTTAATGTCCACACCTTCACCAAGCACTACTGCCTGGATACATGGAGGAAGGCAGATGTAGGAGGCGGACAAGCTGCAATGAGACGCCTGTTTGCTTAAGGTACATAACAATTTGAATATTGTTGTTGTTTTCAGAGTGGCATATTAACTTTATCTCTTCCTCTTCCTTATACTTTATTATGAATCTGTCAGGGAATACTGTATTATATTTGAGTAATACACTTTTCTAAGATGGATATGACTGTATTATTTCCTATTTTGAAAATGGTGGGATGGTTCGCCTTACCCACCCCCATTGGTTTTACTTGACACTACTTACTAGTCTGATTCAAGCATGTGAATCTATGAAAGATACAATACTGGAAAAGAAACAAGTTACTTACCTGTGCACTGTCGTTTTCCATTATTGAAATCTTTCATAGATTATAATGCGACCCTCCCTCCTCCCTGTTTAGGCTAACTACGGCATACCTCTTTTTTCCTTTATAAACACTTGTGCTCGAAATCTGAGATATGGTGGCTCTGCAGGGGGAGAGTGCTTCTGGGTCTCTGTTCTGATTGTTTAAAGTTTGGATGATTTAAAACAATGTGAATTGGCTACTAATGTTTATTATTTTTCAATGGGGTTTTAATGCTAATGCTTTATCACAGCTTATATTAGTGCTTCCGTGGGACTCCCACCATTACGATGGGAACAATTTAAGCATGTGAATCTATGAAAGATATCAATACTGGAGAACCACGGTGTACAGGTAAGTAACTTGTTTCATTTCTAACTGGTAGAAGGAAACCAATGCATGTTCTTAGTAATTGCTTTGGTATTCCCCATGCTACCTCTAAGGAGGGACTGCTGCAGGATCATTTTTGAGATAGTATCACTGAACTAAGCTTTTCTGCGTCTCCACTGCGTTTCATAGCAACGTCTCAAATCTATAATTAAAATATTTTCCATTTGCGTAAGACACAGCTGTAGTGTGTTGGATATGAAGTGACTTTTGAAAAAATAATGTTGACATTCATTATGAAACTGTGGATTAGATGCTCAAACTGGGAGAGGTTCCTAACAGAATAGAAGCTTGTAGGTGTGCACTAGCTTAAAAAAATATTCCCTCATTTATACAAACCAAGTTGTATACTTCTGTGGCTCTAATTATCTGAATTGTAAACGTGTTTCCTCTCAGTATGTACCCTAGTTTTACACGTGAGGATCCAACGCAAAACTACAAGTTTCAAACAAACCAGGTGATTAAAAAAGTTGCAAAAATATCAAGACTTCAAGATATTAATTACTGAAATAAACGAAGAAAACCTACATTTCATTTTTATCCTTGATTATCAGCCCAAGCACTTTCTCTACAGTCAGAAAGCCTTTTCTGTAAAGGGAGGGACACTTGTCTACAGTATCCAATCAATTTTAGAGGAAGATATCTGAAGGCTTTTGTATATTTTTACACAACTAAGTGAATGTCTTTAATTTTATTTAAATCCATCCTGTGCTAAGAATACCTTCACAAGGAACTCATGTGTACATGCAACTTATTAGCTTTACAATTTCTCACCTTCCTAAGAAATCGTCTTGTCACTGTACCGTTGCTTATCAGGGGCAGTAGATGTATTCTGTGTGCTTTATTGCAATTATCATATGTCCATACTTTTAAGCCAACTTTCCTAAACCCCACAAGTATTTTTCAACCTGGAGCCACCTTGTGGCAGACCTTAAGTTGGATTATTAGTGTTAGAAAATACCCCTTTTTGCGTGGTCACCCTGATTTTCTGCTGAATTGTATTGCTGATTTTTAGACTGTGCGCACTGGAGCACTGCTCTACAGTACTATAGGAAAGTAGGATCTGCTGTCATGGTTACCCCCCTTTTTTTGCTGGTGTCATGATTTTCTGACTAGTCTGACTGGGATCCTGCTAATCAGGACCCCAGTCTCCGTGCTTCTTCCCTAAATTGGACCATGGTGAGTACTTAGGTACACCCAGGAATGGCTATTGGTGTACCCTTTTAAGTCCCTAGTATATGGTACTAAGGTACCCAGGGCATAGGTACACCAGGGGTCCCCCATGGGCTGAAGCTTGTATTTTGCCACCCATGGGAGCCCACACATATAGTAACTACAGGCCTGCCATTGCCACCTGTGTAAGCTGGTGCTAGCACCATTTACAACAGATATATGTTTTCTTATATCTGAGGTCACTACACTTAAAACCTATAAGTCACCCCTAAGGCAGGCCTTTCAATCCTGAAGGCAGGGTGCTTGGTTATAAGTGTGACGGTGCCCCTGCATGAGCAGGGCACCCCTACAATTCCCGGAGTCCATTCTCCAGGCGTTGTAAGTGCATCAGCCATTACAATACATAGAGTGGCCACGCATCATTACGCGATGGCTAACTCTAAAATGGCTGTATCAAACCCTGGCGTGTTTGGTATCAAACATGTTGGAATCATACCCCAACACCATAAACAGTGTTGGAGGTATGATTTCATGCACTGTAGGGCTCCTCCGGAAAGTCCTCCGTGCTCCCGGTACCAGTCTTCCAGACTCGGACAGCAAACTATGGCTGCTGCCGAATAGAGACACGATTCTGCCCTCCTGCTGCTGAGCCAAGCTCGAGCAGGGGAAGGCAGGACAATAGGTTTCCTGTCACAGGGAGGTGTGACCATCTCCCAGACAGGACTCAGTGTATTGGGCCAGGGTGGGGGTGCTTGCCAGCGCCACTAGACTGCTTTGAAGGGCATATTTCAAAGCATTTTACATACTCCAGTTGAAACCAGTTCAGGGAGCCGTTGGCTCCCGCTCTGGCACAAAACTGGACAAAGGACATGGGAGTATCCTCCCCAGCAATCGTCCCAACCCTTTCTGCAGGGTACATAAGGGCTTACCTGTGGGTGGTTCTTTAGATTCATTGTGGGACAAGATTCAGATCCGAAACCACTCCATCTTCAGCTATCTGGGCACTTTGGACTTCTTTGGACTTCGCTTTGGGAACCAAGACTGCAACTGGGAAGACTCCTGCTGCTCCTGGTCACATCCTCCTGCCAGTCTTGTGCGTCTTCCCTGCTGGTGCTCCAAACAGGTTCTTCACCAGGCCTGTGGACATCCAAGACACCTGAAGGAATCTCCCTTGGAGTTAACGAGTCACTCCCCTGCATCTGTGGGCACCGCAACAAAGCTTACTGGTCTGCTGTCCCTGAGCTCCCACAGCCTCCAAATGGCTCAGCAACACAGGTTGTAGTTTTGCAACTCTCTCGAGGCCTGCACTGTCTTCACAGCAAGTTTGAAGTCAATATCCCTTGTCGGAACCGCTGGAGCAGTAACCCTATGCATCGTGTTGACTTGCCTTTGCCAAGGCTTGTTGACTCTCTTGACCAGAGATCTTCGGGCTCCAAGAATCTCCAGCCTTCTGCATTTCTTGCTACTAAGATCGTCATCCTCACCGCATCCTCTGCACCATGGGCCTGCATCATTGGTGATCTGCTCGAGGTCCTCTTGCGACTCCTGTGCCTTTGGCCTGTGGGTCTTCTGGATGATCTTCTTTGGCCCCAGTGGGCTCCCCTGTTTGCTCGGGGCCTACTCTGACTTTTCTGCTTGTGGTGAGTCCCTTGGATCTTGTTGGACCCGACCTGCACCTTTTCTGTCTGCCACATTTGTTGCCCCTGCCAAGGCTTGTTGGTGCCCCTGCCGGACACCTACCCCTTGGCTCTTGGCATCTGATGTGGGACAGTTCATGAACGGCTCCTGGTCTTCCACAGCGTCACCTGGTTCGCACAGCTGCAGCGCCAAGGTCACGTCAACTCTCCTGCATCTTCCAACATCGGTGGGCATTTGTCTTTCGTGCCTCCTGGTCACTCCTGAGCGGCATAGACTCTGTCCTCTCTGCTTTCAGGTACCTCTCTTCCTGAATCCACCTTTGGGTTCTACCAGACTCTTTCACCTTCTTCATCAGCTGCATCTTCACTGAAGTCCTCCATTGTGGTCTACGGCGGATTCCGACGTCACTTCGCACCTATGTACCCGGCTTCCCTGGTGTAGGTATCCTGGTTCCCGGGGTACCCACAGGTGGGGACACTCTACAACCTTCCATATTCCACTTGGTTTCTTCAGGGTCCTCTGAGAAGGGTCCTTCTTCCCAAAACTGCAACAGCGACTTAACCATTGACTTGTTTTGAGCACGCGGTCGTGTTCCCACTCTGCACACGACCTCCGTGGAGTTTCTGGGTACTTACCTGGGGTGGTTCCTTGGGTCCCCAGCTCTTCTACGTCTTCTGGGTCCAATCTGTACTTAGGTCGTGGTTCACATTCCACTTTATTAGTATATGATTTGGTCTCCCCCTGGAGACCACTGTGTATTTGTGCTACTTACGTGTTCCATTACTGAAGTATTGTGTGTATTGTGATTATATCTCCGGGTAGGAGATATTGCAATGTGTTCTTTTTCGCTAACCCTACAATAATTTGATTAGTACTGTTAAAACAAGCTTCTTTACACTCCTTCTGGACTAAGCCTGAAGGCTGCTCTCCACAGTTACCACTTAAAGAGCTTTCTAAGGTTGTCTAAGACCACTAAAATCACTATAAGGGTTGTCTGGATTAGTGCAAGGTGCTCCACTTACATAAGTGTGCACCATATACTAAGCAAGCCTCTTACGAATGCAGTATGTTCACTGACCCCTAAAACATGTACAAATCGGCTATTCCCTGATTGGTGCATTTAACTATAAGGACACAGTATATGGTGTAGAAACTGCACTCATGGCATGGCAAGCTAAATCTCACCTGTGGACTGCAGCACTTATTGTGCTATCCATTGGTGTGACAATGAAAACATGGCTTCCGGCCTACCATTGTATCCTGCCTGCTGCAGTGTAAAACCTGCAGTGCAACATGTTAAAATAGCCATTTTTGGCAGTTGAAAACATCCCTTTTAAATATTAGCAATTCACTCCTATGTAGGCATTGTAGCCCAGAAGGTAGCATGCATGGTATTATAAAAGTGGGACATGTAGAAAATTAATGCTACCATGTCCCTAAAGTGACAATGCTCTGAAAGCTATTTTCACTGTGTCCATTGTAGACAGCAGAATACAGATTAAAATACGAATACTGTATCTCTGGAATAGGGCCCTTAGAAATAAAATTAAATAGTTATTACAAATCTAATTCCATGGCAAAGTCACATTTTTCAGTAAAAGTACATTTTAAAAAGTAACTTTTTCCTTGATTGAAGTTCCTGGAGGCTAATGTGCCTTAACTTTAACACCCGGAAAGAGGTATGAATGAAGTGTAAAACTCCTCCCTGGAGCACACAATAGACAGACCTGAATGAACATAGATGATTCCTCTGAGTTCAATAGAAATTGCAGGGTTGGAACTGTGCCCCTCCAGTTGACACTGATGGAGCAAGGTTTCGGACATGAGACTTGCTCGGAAGCAATCCTCTTGTTTTAACTTATTAGCGGATTACTAACAACGTGTTTTGTGATTAATAATACGCATTTCCATCATATTCGGGAAAAGAATGAAGCTTGCCTATGTGTTTACTAACTGTAATAACACGGACGTAGGACTAGAATGCATTCTAACACGGAATCTTTACTGCGCATGCGTCTACTACATCTACGTAGTATGACGTATTAACGCTTGGAGGGAAATTTCTGGCGCTTGCGCAAATAGCTCTAAAATGGCCGCTTGAAGCTCACATGCATGGCACCTGCTTGCTGAAATTTAGAAATGGAGTTTACATTAACGCAAATGCAGAAAGAGAAATAATAAATTGTATGGGCTAGAGTAGAGGTTGGTGGTATACAGTGAAATCATTTATTTTTGAGAATAACATTTCTCCTTTTGACTTTATTATTAGTGTGTATTTGGGCCTGTTAAAGTTGTCTGAGCCGAGCAGACCGACGTGGTGCAACGCATGCGCCCTGGTGTGGATGCTTGAAAGGATGACTAAGGACTTGTCACGCGTCCAAGGTCGGCTGAGATGTGCCCTGGGAACATGAGGGTGAAGAGTTCATATGAAGGAACTTATTCGAGAAAACTGTTACAATTGTATTAATAAAGTTTAAAGATGTATGGGAAAGGAAGGGCGGAATAAAAGTTTGAGGGGAGGAGTTTGGAAACAATGGTCTAAAGAAATAAATGAAGTATAAGCATGGTGTGATGATCATCCCCCTTGCCTGTCCAATCAGAAGTTAGTATTTTTGTAAAATTTAAACATTAATGGGTGGTACATGGTAAGAAAAAGGTATAATTGAGGTAGTTTAGTTAGTTATGGGAGTGCTTTTTGGGGAGAGTGCTTTTTGGAGGATGCTGTCGATGCTGAGGGTGGTGCCGATGCAGTGAGACGCTGAAGAAGAATTCGAATGCAGAACCATCTACTTAATTTGGGTGGGTTAGAAAGAAGATCGCGGAAGAACCACGAGGAGGAAGAGAGTGTCAGAGAGGGGTGCGACGTAGTCGTCGGTATCTAGAGAGGTGAATATCCTGTCCTGATTCCTGTCCTGAAGTCTTTGTCTCCTGATCTGTCCTGGGGACCCCTTACCATCCCTTTGGCCAGGGGGTTGGTTTTCACACCATACTTTGGTAAATATGAAATTCATCGTTTGATAAATGTTCTTCTCTCTCTATCCTCTTCTTTCTGAGCATAGTTATTGTGTGGATCTGAATTGTTTAAACGATTATTGAAATGATTGATTTGGCACACTCATGAATGAGGGTGTTTGTACTGAAACGCTTTGAGATGGTTCAAAACACCTTAATTTAGATAAAGATTTAAAACTTATCGAGTCTGTCATTATTTTATTCATTTATTAAATAATGTATAATAAGTTATGTTAATTATCGCCATCAACTAGATTCACCTAACTGGTCCATTGACCAGAGGAAAAGAACTATTTAATCAGCAAAGGTTTAGTTAAAGAAGTAATAACTAGATCTTGAGGTATGAAGATATTTAATTAAACTAAAGTTCCAGTGGTTTACTTAGCGCTAGCGGAAGCGAGTTGTATGGGCCCAGGTGAGTATATGGTAGTAGAGTATCTGTTGCTAGTAAGCCGCTGGATCAGTTTTCTGGTAGCAGAGCTATGGTTGTTAGTGACTAGTTTGGTGATAAGTATAGATTATTGATTTTTTGGTTTATGTTTTAACAAAAGAGTTAGTGTCCTGTTTTATGTCGTCTGGAAAATTCACGGGGAATGAATAGCAGGTGGCGATAGAAACCACACTGCAGTGAGGTTACTCGTCTGTTGGAATAACACTGAGAAGCTAGGTAGGGCTGGCAGTGTTAAACTAGGGACTATTTTCTGTATAAAAGTGAGAGTGGTTGAAATCAAAGAGTTCGCTGGTGAAACTTTAGGTGTTATATCACCTAGTAATGGTAACCCTGAAGGAGTAGCAGGTTCTTCTAAGCTAGATTGGCAGCAAAAGGAGTTCGCTGGTGAAACATCGGTCTCAAAATTCCCTAACGGGTGATACCGGAAGAGTAGCAGGTTCTCTGGAGCTTGAGTGAAGAGTAAGCGGAAGGTTTTACTCGTAGTGAAAAGAAATAAACTATCCTTTTGATTTAGTGGAACAGACAGAGTAGCGAATGTTTTTACGTTGTTAATAACAAAGAAATTTAAAGAATTTTCGAAGAAATAATAGTTTTTGTATTACCTTGCAAAGGGAGGGTCAGTTGCCGGAGTAGTACTGACGTCACAGAGAGCCGCGCTGGGATTGGTAGATACAGCGGGCGTGTGACAGGAGGAGCTTGGTAAAGGAGGGGTGAGAAATCGCCTGAGTAGGACCGACGTCACAGAGAGCCGCGCTGGGATTGGTAGAAGCAGCGGGCGCGGGTCAGGAGCAGCATTGTAAAGGAGGGGTCAGTAGTGAGGAGCAGAACTGACGTCAGGAAAAGGCTGCGCTGACATTGGTCAGAGTACAGGTGTGAGCCAGATTTGATTGGACATTTAGTTAGAAGCCGCGCTAGGATTGGTGGAAAGAGGGATTGTATGCGGGATTTTGATTTGACTGTCAGTGCAAGACATACAGGTAGAAGATTTCAAGGGTTTGCGGAATACAATTTCCTACACCGTTCTTCAAGAATGTATGGAGAGAAAAGAAAGATGTCAATATTTAAGAAAATAAAGAACTTCGTTGTAAAGGATAAGCCTGTATTGACTAGAGAGGGAATTCCTATTCTGCCACCGAAGACGCCAGCATCTTTTATGATGATGGAAAGAGGATATCATACCTGCGTGTGGTTGGAAAACTGGGTAGAGTACACGAAGGATGATGGTGTGTTAGCGTTTCCTAAGGATGGTACGTTTAATGGGAGAATTCTTCAGAATTTGAGATTGAAGATGAATGATTTAGAACCTAGACCTAGGTTAACTCAATATGAGGCTTTGCAAGAATGGGAGACTGAGTCATATGAACGAGAAAAATGCAGAGGTGGAAGATACAGAGGATTCTTTCCGAGACATTTGCATGAGTCACGCGAAGGGCAGATGAAACAGTGGAGGAGAGCTTTGGTATCAGAAGGATTATATCCAGTGTTGATGGTTGAGGAACAATCTGGAGGAAAGTGTAAGGAGAAAACGAAACATATGAATTCGACAGGATATGGTGAATCAGATGATGAGTTGTTAGAAGATATTTTAATTAAAAATCCACCACCGTATCAAGAAGCAGCTAGTAATGTTGTCCCAAGTGCGCCAGTAATGGGAATACCATTAACTCCACAGATTTTACATGCGACATCTTATAACAGAGTGTTACAAGATAATGAAAGAGAAGCTTTGAATAAAACTAGGGAAGAATTAGTTCAAAGAATAGGTCAATTGAATTTAAATACCGAAGCCTTGACAGTGCCAGTAACCATTGGTCCAGTAATCCCATTATATGGGGATAATAAGATTTGTCAGAAACCACAACTCGTAACAGTTCCATTAAATAATCCTAGAAAAGAGGTGATAATCACAGATGACCAGGTTAGTGAAAGTGAGTCAGTTATTTCATTGATGGATCTCCCTATTGTGGAACCTCATACGGAAACTCCACAGAGAGTTACGCCTATGAATTTGAGAGAAAGAAGACCTTTGGTTCCGGCTGGAACTTCAGGTACAACAGTAGTTACTTCTGAAGAAATAGAGAGGTGGGCTCAGGAAAGAGATAATCAGAACCCAATACCGAAGATTTTAGATATCAGTAGGTTGAAAGTGGAATTGGAAGAGATGATGACAGGATGTGTAGGTACAGAAAGATTAAACGTTTACAATGATGAGGAATTATTGTTTTTATGTAAGAGTATAACTAGGAGAGCAAGATTATTTCATGAGAGATTAACTGAAGTTGCTTCAGAGATTGGAATAGACATAGGGAAATCGAAGTTGTTGCAGAAACCATATCGAGTGGACTTTACTGATAAAGATTTAGAAAGTGTAAATGCTTCTGGAAAGAGGTTACAGATAAAAGAATTAATGAACATTTTGCGAAAATGGGGAGACATTGATAAATGGAGAATTAGATGGATAAGAAAGAAGAAGAAGTGCAAGCGAGAGAGGCAGCAGCCTGCATTTCCAGTAAGAGAATCAGGAAAGGTGGAAAAATTGTGTCCAATGAGAGAGGTTCCTGGAGGTGGATATGTTCATGTTCCTTGGAGTAGACAAGATATTTTATCATTTACAAATGATTTTCCAAAGCTGAGAGAGAAACCAGTCGAATGGTACAAACAGGTAGAGAGATTTGTGAAAGTTTCAAAGGTGTTATTGAAGGATTTGGATGGTCTATTTGATATAGTGGTACCTGCTGATTTATGGACAGAATGTAAGATCACAATTGATTGGCCTAATGAGGAGTATCCTAGAGATGCAAAAACAGGAGCACCTTCGGAGGAGGTGATGAAAAAGTACCATCAAGTGATTACGTATTTGAAAGGGAAAATTCTTCCAAAAGAAACAGATTGGGTAAAAATAGATAGAACGACACAGGAACCAAATGAATCTGTACATGCGTATTATGAACGGTTATTGCAGGTGTTTAAACAGTATAGTGTTTTTGAGAATATCGGTGACAAGGATATGGGACATTTTGTGTATCGGTTTGTATATGGCTTGAAACCAGAAATCAGTCAGATGATACAGCAACACATGTTGTGTTGGCAAAGTAAGACAGTGGATGAGATTCTAAAGTACGTGAAATATTGTGGAGATGACATTGAGGCTAGACGTAGGAAGCTAAAAGAGAAAATGATGTGGGCTCAAGTTAAATTGGAAGAGCAGCAAGAAGAGAAAGCAAATGAGCAAAATAGTAATCAAGTGAAAGAACAGAGTCAGAATAATCAAGGAGCGAATGGTAATAAATTTAAGGGGCGAATGGACAGAGAAGAAGCAAAAAAGAAGTTTCCTTGTCATGCGTGCGGAAAGCTTGGACATTGGAAGAACGAGTGTAAGAGTACTCAGATTAATAAGAATAATAATGGGCCAAATCAAAATTTTATCCCACAGATGCAGAATGAAGTACTTATGAATCAGCAGCAACAGGTAGTCACACCACAATATCAGGTGCCACCAGCTCCTATGCCAAATTTTGTGAACCATCAAAGTTTCATTGCGAACACCGGATTTCAAGGAGAAAGTGGTAAGAATAAAAGAACAATTGCACAATATTTTTTACAGAATGATGAAGAACGTTCAGATACCGCACAATGACGGTGCCTGAGGGGGAGGAAGAGGAGTGCGTGCTTGGCGCATCCTTGCCGGTAGATCAGTCAGGTCCATTTGTTGACGGGAAAGTAGAAGGTAAAGACATTACTTTCCTATTGGATACTGGTGCTACCAGGTCTACTGTGAGAACAGCAGACATCCCAAACCTACCCCGCTCGGGAGACTCTATCCAAGTTGTAGGCGTGTCTAACCAACAGATTAGAACCCCAATCACAAAACCAATGGAGGTGCACATTGGGAACTTCAAAGAAATGCATCGATTTGTAGTTTGCGATTCCAGTCCAGTAAATCTGTTGGGAAGAGATCTTTTGTGCAAGATGAACTGCACGATCTATTGTACACCGGATGGTGTTGCTTTCCAAACCCCAGATGAGGACATTGTCTATAAGATGATGTTGGCCAAACAGGGAACAGAAGTAGATGAAATGTTTTCATTAATAACAGAGAATGAATTGCCAGAAGAGTTAAGAACGACAGTCAATCCAGAAGTGTGGGATTTTACAGGAAAAGACATTGGGCTAATGAAGAATATAGACCCAGTTAAAGTGACAGTAAAAGAAGGTGCAGTGTATCCAAATACCCGACAGTACAAAATGAGTCCAGAAGTGAAAGCAGGAATTATTCCAGAGATTGAACAAATGGTTAAACAAGGCATTTTAAAAGAAGTAATGGGCAGTCCCTGTAATTCGCCAATAATGGGGCTGAAAAAGCCTAGTGGAAAATACAGAATAGTGCAAGACCTACGGAAAATAAATAAAATTGTAATTCCCTGTTGCCCAATTGTGCGAAATCCGGCAGTGATCCTTTATCAGATACCGTGGAATGCAGGATGGTTCACAGTAATTGATTTATGCCAAGCGTTCTTTTCTATCCCTTTACACCCAGACAGCCAGTATCTTTTTACGTTTAAGTTTGAAGATCATATTTACGCATGGTGTTGTGTTCCTCAGGGGTACACAGAAAGTCCTTCAATATTTAATCAGATTTTGAAAAAGTGGCTAGAATCGTTGATTATGCCTGGAAATTCTGTTCTGGTTCAGTACATTGATGACCTGTTAGTGGCATCAAAAACGCGAGAAGATTGTGTCACCGATACAATTGCATTACTGAACCATTTGGCTGAAGGAAGACACAAGGTGTCTCCAGAAAAATTACAGTTCTGTCGACAAGAAGTAAGATATTTAGGGCATAAAATAGAAAGAGAAGTTAGAAAAGTGACACCGGAAAGAATAAAAATAATCAAAGAAATGCAATTACCACAGACTCAGAGAGAAATGAGAATGTTTCTAGGAGTGGTTGGATACTGCAGACAATGGATAAATGGATTTTCTATGTTAGCAAAACCATTAATACAGATGATTCGGAAACGAGCAAAAGATCTGATTGATTGGAATGATGACTGCCTAGAAGCATTTGTGAAATTGCGAAATTATTTGTGTGAGGCTCCTCCTTTGGGTATGCCTGATTATACAAAAGATTTTGCTTTGTTTTGTTGCGAAAGAGAAAATTGTGCACTTTCAGTCTTAACACAGAGACATGGATTGAGTCGACATCCAGTGGCATATTTTTCAGCTACATTGGACCCAGTAGCTTCAGCATTGCCTGGCTGCTTAAAAGCAGTAGCTGCTACTTGTATGAGTCTGGAGCAAAGTGAGTCGATAGTGATGGGACATCCGGTAAAGGTATTCGTTCCACACTCGGTTGAGATTCTTTTGACAAGAACAAGAACGCAGCACCTCACTCCTAGCCATTTGACAAAGTATGAAAGAGTGATATTGGGAGCTGAAAACGTGACTGTGATAAGGTGTACGATCCTGAACCCAGCCACTCTATTGCCAGACCCCTGTGATGAGGAAGTGAAAGATGAAAGTGATCATGATTGCTTGGACGTGACTGAGTTATGCACGAAGCCCCGCCCAGACATAATAGAGACACCTTTAAAAGAAGCAGATCATGAGTTATTTGTACACAGCTCTTTCCTTAGGACACAAGAAGGAGGTCTAAGTGCTGCATACGCTGGTTGCAAAATTTCGGGGGTGATTGAAGCATCCTGTTTACCTGGGGTCAAGTCTGCACAAGTAGCTGAATTGGTTTCCTTGACAATGGCATGTAAAAAGGGGAAAAATTGGAGAGTAACCATATTTACGGATAGTCAATATGGTTTCGGGATTGTGCATGACTTCGGCCAGCTTTGGATGCAAAGGGGATTTCTGACTTCCTCAGGATCTCCTATCAGAAAAAGCAAAAATGTAAAAGATTTGTTGGAAGCATTGCAGTTGCCAAAAGAAATAGCAGTTGTAAAATGCGCTGCACATCAGTCAGGAAATGACTATGTGACTGCTGGCAATAATTATGCTGACCAAGTAGCGAAATACTGCGCTAAAAATGCAGTAGCCATAAACAGAAAAATTGAAACGGGTGAAACCAGATGTCAACTTATGTACTTCTCAGTTCCAGAGACATGGGATGAGATTAGACAATTGCAGGAAGAAGTTGAGGAAAAGGAAAAAGAGATCTGGATAAAGGCAGCTTGTACCAAAAGACCACATGATGAAGTATGGGTGTATCTAGATGGAAGACCAGTCATGCCAGATTGTTTGCTTTCAAAAATGGCGAGAGTATACCATGGAGCAACACACATAGGGAGAGATTCAATGATCAGGCTATTCAGACAGAGTTGGTACAATCCGAAGTTCAGGGTAGTCGCAGAGAGCCTGTGCCAAAGATGCTTAACCTGTCAACAGCAGAACCCAGGTAGAAAGACAGTGGTAAGCTGGGGAAAAATTGGAAAGGCAGAAGGACCCTTCACCAGATTGCAGTTAGATTTCATTGAACTACCTCCCTGCAATGGATTGAAATATGTACTTGTCATAGTATGCCTTTTCTCAAGATGGGTGGAAGCCTACCCTACTAGAAGAAATTACAGTCTTACAGTTGCAAAATTGTTGTTGAGGAGTTGGTGCCACGATTTGGTTTCCCGGTCACTTTGGAATCAGATAGAGGTCCTCATTTTAATAATGAGATAATTTGGTTAATCTGTGCTGCATTTAACATCGAACAAAAACTACATTGTGCTTATCGTCCAGAGGCTTCTGGAGTTGTTGAACAAATGAATGGCACAATCAAGTCCAGATTGGGAAAGGTGTGTGCATCCACAAAACTGAAATGGCCAGATGCATTGCCTCTTGTCTTGATGGGTCTCAGAAGTATTCCAGACATAAAAACAGGAATGAGTCCACATGAGGTTCTCATGGGAAGAGCCATGAGACAAGCGTTTATTCCTGGAAATAAACTAATGAGTATAACTGATGATCTGGTATTGGACTATTGCAAAGGATTGGCTGAAATGATGCGTTCTATCTCTCCCCAGGTTGGAGAAGACGCAGTTGAAAGACAGCCAGATCAAGCGCATGATTTGAATCCTGGAGATTGGGTGCTAGTGAAGAAACACGCAAGGAAATCGTGTCTAGCACCAAGGTGGGACAAACCAAGGCAAGTCATACTAGTCACTACCACAGCAGTGAAGTGTGGCGGTTTGCCCAATTGGATTCACGCCAGCCATACCAGAAGAGTACCGAGCCCATCAGATCAACAAGAACCATCACTGACTGAGCAGGCTGAAGTGCAAAGAGTTGTAAACTGTGAAGTTGAAGAATCTAGAGTGATAGATTCCGTAAGACAACCATATGATGAACAGCCCGAGATAAGTCAGGAAGAATGGATCCCAGTGATTGAAATAATTGATGATGCCATTGAAACCAGAAGAAGAACAAAACTAAAAAGACAGGAAAGTAGTCAGGAAGAGACAGGGGAAGAAGAACACACTCAGGTAAAAACAGAAAGTGACACAAATAAACCTGAGGAGGGAAAAGGAGAAGAACAAGTTCAGGCAGAAGAAGAAAGATTTGAAGTAAGACCTGAACAGGATCAGATAGAATTAGAAGAACAAGTTCAGGCAGAAGAAGAAAGATTTGAAGTAAGACCTGAACAGGGTCAGATAGAATTAGAAGAACAAGCTCAGGAAGAACTAGAACAAAATACAGAAGAACCTGAGCAGGAAGAAGCAAGAGAAGGTACAAGCACAGAAAACAGAGAAACAAAACAGATTGTGCCTAAAAGAAATGAAATAAAAAGAACTTTACAAAAAGACAAGGAAGGTGAAAAGGCAGTACAAATCAAAAGAGTCAGGAGAGGAGACAATTGGCCCACTGGAGTAAAGAAACTGAAATATCATTTGAGAAAATCTGAAAAGAGACCAGAACAAGTGAACGAAGTCAGTAGTCAAACAAGACCTAAACAAACCTTGGCAAAAATAACTCGAAGAAGTCCAAGATTGAGAAATTTAAATAGAAGATATAAGGCTCCTGAGTGGACATACGTTATCCTCGAGGAATTTGAGTCTCTGGATTTGTCTGATGAGACTGAAGAGGTCCATATTGCACAAATTGATGAAAGAAAATTGAAGCCTCCTTAAACAAAAGAAAAATTCAAACTAACAAAGAAAAGATAAGAGAAAAGGAATTTTCACAGAAATTAAAATGGCAGAAACTGGAGTTATTGAGAAACCAAAGTGTGGCCTAAAAAGAAAGTGTTTTAGATTTTGTTTTTGCAGTATTTTATTAGCAACATTAGGATGGTTATTCCTAACAGTAGGAGTACCTTTGATAATGAAAACTAGTGACAAGAATAACACAGATACTAAAGCTAAGGTGGATAGATTAAGAGAAACTGAAATAGAAATAGGGGTAGAAGACGAAGCAAACTATCATAATAAATCAGATTATAATACGTCCTCTAATGTGTTTATTAAGTTGTTATTTCAATATGTTAGTACTATGGAAATTAATAACTGCTACGTATGTATGAAGTTACCCTCATCAGTATTGGAAGGAATGACGTATCACCATATACCCTTAACATATGGTGTGTCATGTAGTATTTTGTCAAGTTTATTTTATGCTACAGGGAGACTTCAATATTTTTATTCAGATATAGATGTAGTATTTTCTGAATTACCTATTAGAAAGAATATGAATCCAGTAGCTAGTAGTAACAATGCACAGTTTATGGGTGAATTTTTCATAAAGATGAGTTCAATAGATTTAATTCAGGCACATAAAGATAATTTAACATGTACATTAAGGAAAGAAGAAAAAGATTTTTTGAATTTAGTAGAAGAAAGGAGACAGGATTTGATGAGGAAGGCAATTACACAGAAAACTCATGTACCTCCATGGGTTGGGAAGGAGGGAATCAATGCAAGTGGCAAGGCTCATGCTGCGATATCCCTGGACTTTGTGAAAAGGGGAAAATTCTGCCTCCATAGATTAAAGACAGATTATAACAATAATTACATTGGTTCCAGTGAATGTGAACATAACGTCCTAATTTTAGGAGGGTGGGGACTAAAAGGGGGAACTGATCCTGTGTTTCCAGGAATTTATTATGTTTTTGGGAGCAATGCCTATTATAGGTTACCTGCAAAATGGTACGGGAGCTGCTACTTTGGAATAGTGTTTCCAAAAATTTATCATGTAGATAAAATCAGTGGAACCAATGGAAATTCTAATGGACTAACACGTAGAAGAAGAGCTAGTTTTTCTGAAATTGTAGGAGACATCTTTAGTGCATTGATACCCTCAGTTAGAGTCATTCTAAATTCACAGAAAATTTGTAAGTTATCAACCATAGTTGATCGTCTTTCTACAGACACTGCAGGAGGATTTTTAATGATTAACACAGAAATGGTTGCAATTAGATCAATGGTCTTACAGAACCATCTTGCTCTTGATATATTGTTAGCAAAAGAAGGTGGAGTCTGTGGCATGTTGAAAATTCAACACTGCTGCACTTATATTCCGGACAAGAGCAGAGAAATTAAAGGATATATTGAAAACATTACGGGAATGCATAAAGATTTGACCCAACTGGAGGTTGACAATGTGTGGGGAAGACTAACAAAAAGTATAACATCCATAGGGAAATGGTTTGTTGATTTTGGGAAAAGTTTTCTAGGTCAAATAATTATACCATTAGTTATGATAATAACGATAGTGATGTTAATAATGATTACGTATAGATGTTGTAGAAAAGGTACGAAAGAAAAGGTACACTTGAATAGAAAAGGAAATGGACAGACAGGAAAGAGAAAGTATGATGAAATACGTTTAGAAGAATTGAAAGGCAGATTATATAAGAAGATGCGAGATTTAGAAGGAAACTAAATCATTGATGAAAAATTGGAGGACAAATAGAGAAAACTGAGAGGTGCTAAAGTTGATATCTGGGATGGATGGGAAATTTTGAGATGGCTTAATATGCCATCAGAGAGGGCATTGATGGAGCAAGGTTTCGGACATGAGACTTGCTCGGAAGCAATCCTCTCGTTTTAACTTACTAGCGAATTACTAACAACGTGTTTTGTGATTAATAATACGCATTTCCATCATACGCGGGAAAAGAATGAAGCTTGCCTATGTGTTTACTAACTGTAATAACACGGACGTAGGACTAGAATGTATTCTAACACGGAATCTTTACTGCGCATGCGTCTACTACATGTACGTAGTATGACGTATTAACGCTTGGAGGGAAATTTCTGGCGCTTGCGCAAATAGCTCTATAATGGCCGCTTGAAGCTCACATGCATGGCACCTGCTTGCTGAAATTTAGAAATGGAGTTTACATTAACGCAAATGCAGAAAGAGAAATAATAAATGGTATGGGCTAGAGTAGAAGTTGGTGGTATACAGTGAAATCATTTATTTTTGAGAATAACATTTCTCCTTTTAACTTTATTAAAAGGGCGTATTTGGGCCTGTTAAAGTTGTCTGAGCCGAGCAGACCGACGTGGTGCAACGCATGCGCCCTGGTGTGGATGCTTGAAAGGATGACTAAGGACTTGTCACGCGTCCAAGGTCGGCGGAGATGTGCCCTGGGAACATGAGGGTGAAGAGTTCATATGAAGGAACTTATTCGAGAAAACTGTTACAATTGTATTAATAAAGTTTAAAGATGTATGGGAAAGGAAGGGCGGAATAAAAGTTTGAGGGGAGGAGTTTGGAAACAATGGTCTAAAGAAATAAATGAAGTATAAGCATGGTGTGATGATCATCCCCCCCTTGCCTGTCCAATCAGAAGTTAGTATTTTTGTAAAATTTAAACATTAATGGGTGGTACATGGTAAGAAAAAGGTATAATTGAGTTAGTTAAGGGAGTGCTTTTTGGGGAGAGTGCTTTTTGGAGGATGCTGTCGATGCTGAGGGTGGTGCCGATGCAGTGAGACGGTGAAGAAGAATTCGAATGCAGAACCATCTACTTAATTTGGGTGGGTTAGAAAGAAGATCGCGGAAGAACCACGAGGAGGAAGAGAGTGTCAGAGAGGGGTGCGACGTAGTCGTCGGTATCTAGAGAGGGGAATATCCTGTCCTGATTCCTGTCCTGAAGTCTTTGTCTCCTGATCTGTCCTGGGGACCCCTTACCAGCCCTTTGGCCAGGGGGTTGGTTTTCACACCATACTTTGGTAAATATGAAATTCATCGTTTGATAAATGTTCTTCTCTCTCTATCCTCTTCTTTCTGAGCATAGTTATTGTGTGGACTTGAATTGTTTAAACGATTATTGAAATGATTGATTTGGCACACTCATGAATGAGGGTGTTTGTACTGAAACGCTTTGAGATGGTTCAAAACCCTTAATTTAGATAAAGATTTAAAACTTATCGAGTCTGTCATTATTTTATTCATTTATTAAATAATGTATAATAAGTTATGTTAATTATCACCATCAACTAGATTCACCTAACTGGTCCATTGACCAGAGGAAAAGAACTATTTAATCAGCAAAGGTTTAGTTAAAGAAGTAATAACTAGATCTTGAGGTATGAAGATATTTATTTAAACTAAAGTTCCAGTGGTTTACTTAGCGCTAGCAGAAGCGAGTTGTATGGGCCCAGGTGAGTATATGGTAGTAGAGTATCTGTTGCTAGTAAACCGCTGGATCAACACCAGTGTGTTAAATCCTGTATGAAACATCTGTCTGAAGCACATGTAAATGTTTTCAACCCTTCAACAGGAGCAAACAGGGTGCCAGGACTTTTCCTGTGTACCAAGTGTTTGGTTGCTGAGGAACTCTACTTTTGTCCTACCAGACTTGTGTCTCTGGGTTTGTTGTGGTTACAGTGCCTACTTCAAGCTGGATTTTATTGTTAGATGTGGGAAGACACTAGGATTACCGTAGTACACTCCCCACTCACAACCCCAGCACAGTGCTCAAGGTTAGTACTGCTGAAGTTTATTGTCATCTTGGATTTGTCTTGACACATCACATTGCGTGCCTGTTTGCTGCAAACAGGAGTCACTGCAAAAATAGGTAGCTCAGGGCCTGGGAAACTTTACTCTATTTGTCCTTCACTTGAATTCCAAGGACAGAAGGATCTTTTAGAATCATAAGGCTGACCCCTCTAGATAGGTTTAAGAATGTAAAAAGCTGAAGAGGACATTCCTGTGAAGAATCCCAGCTGACCTGTGGCAGCTGTACTGGACTTTGCAATTGCCCTCTGTCTGGCACTCTAAGAGTCTCTAAGTGCTCTCCCTGAGGTTCTGGGAGCTTGAAAGTGTACTCCTGTGGCTGTTTGGGAACTATTTCAAAACGTTTGCTAAAGACTTTCAAGGGGACCGACTGTGAAAAGTAGTGAATTAGTAGTTCCATTGCCCAACTTTGAATTTCAGATTTATCCCACGTGAAGAAGACTTACTCCAGTATTGGAGCTTTCATAGATTCACATGCTTGAATCATTCCCCGTCGTCATGATGGGAGTCCCGGTACATTAAATAGTAGTAGGAGTGATAAAGTAAGACTGATAGGAATAGACTAAAACAGGCCTAGGCCTCAGAGTTTATTAACCTATCATAGTCATTATTAAAAAAGAGACCAAAGTTTTCCTTTAGCCAATCAGCATCAATCACTCTCTAAAACACCCCTGAGAGAAGCTCAGAACCTCAGATTTCCTACCGCATGTTGTGCTAGGGAGTCTTCTCTGAGCTCTGCTCAGTTTTCTCCAATCTTCAAGAAGATTTTCTGGACTTCAAATCACAGGAAAGTGACTTTATTTGTTATATTTTCTCAAAACAGATATATTTCTGTTATTTATATCTGTTGTTTGCCTCAAATCTGACTGAACCATGTCAGAAAAGGCTAAGAAGGCTCTCTTCAGAGAGTGTGCCACTTGTCTGAAAAAGAGACTGTATGTGGAAGACCCTCACAAAGAGTGCATTATTGCTTATACCCTTCTCATAAGGCGTCTGACAGCAAGATATGTCACACATTCTCGAATAAGACTCTCAGAGACCGTGAGGGAAGGCTTCTTACTTGGCTCCAAAAAATTAAGACCAGGTCTGATCCTGTGTCAGACTCAGAGAGCAAGCAGTCTACATCAACAAAGATTTCCCCCAAAAGAGAAAGGGATTCTTCGCACTCTATCAAGGAACCACACTCAAAATGTGCCAAAAAATCCTCTCAGGATGTCTCCTCAGGGCACAATACAGGGTCTCTCAAGAAAGCTCAGCTTATAAATCTGTATCTGAGCCAAAAACTCCACCTATAGACCTTAAATTGACTTTTAAAAAGCCTTCTTCAGAACTATCTACAAGTTCTCTGCCACTGAAGAGGGATTTGCCGTCGACAACAAGGGGATGTTCCTCAGGGACGTCGACATCGACATCAATCTCTACAGCCTTGTCAACATCAACGACATCTCTGTCGTCGTCTATCCAGGCCCCGATTTCGTCAACTATCCCTCTGGCATCGTCGACGAGAATCTCCTCTCTGTAACTAAAGTTAAAACCGCCGACGGAGAAGTTGCCGTCGGCGGGGTCGTCGGCGTCATCGTTGATGAAGACAGTACAGCCACCGATGAAGACACCGTCATCGACGAAGACACTGTTGTCGACGAAGACACCGTCGTCGGCGAAGTCACTGTCATCGAGGAAGAAACCGTTGCTGACGAGGTCCTCAACGAGGTCACCGTCGATGGTACCAGCGCTGACGGATTCGTCGTCGACGAGGAAGAAAATGCCGCAGGAGGACGTCATATTGCTGAGCCCATCGCGGTCACCGTTGACGCAGCCGTTGACGGCGACTATCTCGTCGACGAAGGCTCCTACATCAGGACCAAGGGATAAATCACCATTGCCAAGGTGTCTCGCCTCACTGAGGGAGACAGATATTACCCCAGAACATACATCACCAAGTAAAATTACACCTCTTTTACCCACTCATCTTCTGGAAGAAGAAGATTCAGAAGAGGATGTCCCCTTTGGACCTGCATATAGTGCATCAGTGGGGTCACTGGTGCAAAGATCCGATCCTACCAGACTGTCACTCCCAAACACTCCGCAGTCTGTGCCTCTCCAGGAAACAGTTTCTTCGGATGAAGAACGTGAAGAAGGAGAACCTCGCGACACGGGCGCAAAATGGGATAATTATTCTATCTTTCTGTCTGCTTCACCTACACCTCCTCCGGCAGACTCTCCACCAGAGGATATGGAGGGTTTCATAATCTTTTAGAGCGAGCAGCAAAAAGATTCACCTTACCTCTTCCTTCGAAGCAATTCGACTGTTTCCTTTACGATTGTAAAGAACCATATCGCAAATCCGTTAGAGCCATACCGATTATCTATTACATCTGGGAAGAGGGATATGGATTATGAAGACTCCAGCATCCATACCGGCTGTGCTTCCATGCCTCAACAAAAAATATAAAGCTACAGACAATGCACCAGCGTGCCTTACGGGACATCCGAAGCCAGACTCAGTGGTTATGCAGGCAGCACAACGCCGCTCAAAGAACCTGGTAGCACCCCTTTCGGCTCCTCCTGATAAAGACGGCAGGCGTCTAGATTCAATTGGGAAAAAGTTTTCATCAATGTCAGCATTGCCAGTGAGAGCAGCAAATTCTCTGCGATTTTAGGGCGCTACGATTGCCAGATGTGGTCTGACATTGCTCCCTTCATGGATCAACTCCCAGAGGATGCTAAAGAAGAGGCGAAGAAGATATAACATGAAGGAGAGAGGGCATCCAATTAAATAATAGATTCCACCATGGATGTTGCCATCACTGGTTTCAGACAGCTGACAGGAGCGGCGGTCCTCAGAAGGCAGGGCTGGCTTAAAGCCACCTCATTCCACCCTGAGGTTCAAAATAAAATCTTAAACCTCCCATACGACGGAGAGGATCTTTTTGGGAGTCAAGTGGAAGTAGCCCTCAAGTCAATAAAAGAGGACACGGATAACGGCAAGTCTTTGGGGTCACTCCAATATCGGAAACCTCCTTTTCGTGGTTCCCGTGGGAAGGGACAACAATCATATAGGGGAGGCTATCAGCAATATCGATACCCTTCGTACTCATCAAGTCACCAGCCTTACCATTCCCACTTCCAGCAAAAACAGACTCCGCAGTCATCCTATGTTAGACCTAACAGAGGAAAGGCAGCACGACCAGGCAAGGACGGAGGCCGTAAACAATGATATCTCACAGGCTTTGGCTCCAAATCCCTCACCACATTCGCCTCGTTTTTTCCCATCAAAAACTTTCAACCTCACTGGGAAAATTTCCAACCACCTTCTCCAATGGCAAACCATTACAAAAGACAAGTGGGTCCTACGTCTGATAAAATGTGGACACACACTGGAATTTATCCAAAGACCACCTACAACCCCCCCCCCACAGCCTTTTCACCAGAAACGCCTCACAGCTCTCCAACAAGAGGTCAAGATGATGCTCTCCAAAGGGGCTATAGAAAAGATCCCAGGCTGTCAGAAGGGCTAAGGTTTCTACTCCCGTTTCTTCTTAATCAGAAAGAAGCTAAGGCAGTGGCGACCAATTCTCAACCTCAGAAGCCTCAATCTTTACCTGAAGAAGCAATCCTTTCAGATGATTTCTCTGCAGGAGGTTCTGAGTCTTCTAAACCAATCAGATCACATGACCTCATTGGACCTCCAAGATGCGTATTTACACATCCCTATTCATCCAAAGCACAGGAAATATCTGAGGTTTTTGGTTGCTGGATGCCATTTTCAGTTCAAGGTGCTCCCGTTTGGCCTCAAGTCAGCACCCAGGATTTTCACAAAATGCCTTGCGCCAGTCGCAGCATTCCTCAGGCAAAGCCAGCATCAGGTCTTCCCGTATTTGGACGACTGGCTGATAAAGGCATCTTTCGAGTCAGCAGCGTGAGCATCGACACAAGCCTGCACAGATCTTTTCCGTCAACTGGGTCTCACTCGCAATCTGGAAAAGTCCAAGCAGACCCCATCGCAAAAAATTGTATTTCTAGGAGCAAAGCTAGACACGGGGTGCTTAAAAGCATATCCTGAGGAGGAGCGACAGGAAAGACTTCTCAGACTGGCGGCATCCATAAAAAGAAATAAGTTTCTTTCAGTCCGACTATACAAGTCACTCTTGGGAATGATGTCTTCATGCATATCTCTGATCCCATTTTGTCGCCTCAAAATGCGACCTATCCAAGAGGAGCTGGACAAACAGTGGGCACAGTCCAAAGGCTCATTAGACGACATGGTCAAGGTAACCCTACGAATGCTAAAGGCCTTGGAGTGGTGGTTAGACAAAAATCATCTGTCGGTAGGGCTATCTCTCAAGCACATGCCGACACCCTTTGTAATCACCACATATGCAGCCCTGGAGGGCTGGGGTGCTTACTTCCAAGAACTGCAGATGAGCGGCAAGTGGCATCGGACTCAAAGTCAATCACACATTAATGTCCTGGAATTGAAAGCAGTCCATTTAGCCCTTCAAGCTTTTCTTCCCAGAATACAAGGTTAATCGGTGCTTGTCCGAACAGACAATACTACAAAGATGCATTACATAAACAAACAGGGCGGCACACGATATCATCTACTATCAAGAACGGAGCAGAAGCTATGGGAATGGGCTATAACTCACAAAATCTGCATCCGAGCGGAGCATGTTCCAGGAATACAAAACACGATTGCGGATTCACTCAGCAGGCTCACAGCATCGTGCCACGAGTGGGAACTACACCAGCAGACTCTGCAGGACATCTTCAGCTGAAGGGGCACCCCAGAGTTAGATCTATTTGCAACTCTCCGGAACCGCAAATGCCTGTACTATGCAAGCTGGCATCCCCAACTGGGGTCATGGGGGAATGCATTTTCGATAGCATGGTCCGGCATCTTTGCCTACGCCTTTCCCCCCACTCCTCTTTTCCCAAGAGTCATCAGGAAGATGAAGAACGAGCCCTGCAAGCTGATTCTCATTGCTCCAGCACGGCCACGGCAACACTGGTACACGGAACTGCTTCTCCTATCCCAGGTCCCGCACATCCGTCTACCAGTGTTCTCCATCCTGCTCACAATGAACCAGGGAGAGATCCTCCATCCAGATCCCCGACACCTTCACTTATCGGCATGGCTCCTGAGTTCAATGGGTTCCAGTATTTCGATATTCCTGACGACTGTCGAGCTATCTTGGCCAGAGCAAGAGCAGATAGTACAAAACTTATCTCTTCAAGTGGAAGCGTTTCTGTACCTGGTGTTGTCAAGCAGAAATACATCCGTTTTCCTCATCTCCAGAACAACTCTTGCCATACTTCCTACAATTGGCGCAATCAGGTTTGGCACACAGTTCTATAAAAGTCCATCTAGCAGCCATTTCTCTTTAAGGAAGGACACTTTCCTCTCCACCATTGTGGTCCTCCAGACTAATCAAGGAATTCCTCAAAGGTTTGTTCCGTGCCTGCCCTCCAGTAAGGCCTCCACCTCCGACATGGCAGTTAAATATGGTCCTTTCACAACTGATGAAACCTCCTTTCGAACTGATTCGCAGGGCAGAGATGAAATTCCTATCGTGGAAGGTAGCGTTGCTTCTTGCATTAACGTCCGCCAGGAGAGTAAGTGAAATACAAGCTTTTGTCACAGAAGAACCATTTTTACAATTCAAGGCGGATGGTCTTCTCCTCCGCACAAATCCAAAATTTATATCAAAAGTTCGTTCAGACTTCCATCTGAATGAGCTGGTGGTATTAAAGACTTTCTTCCCAAACCCATCAACTGCTGCGGAAAGAACCCTCCATTCGCTAGATGTCAGGTGTTGCCTTAAGTTCTATCTACAAAAAACTAAACCCTTTCGCAAGTTTTCTCAATTATTTGTAGCATACAGAGCTCCAAGGAAAGGTTTCCACTTTTTAAGCAGAGCATATCTAGATGGATATCCAGTGCTATACTATTTTGCCATTGTAAAGCTGGCAGACCACTATCCTCAAGGGTCCGGGCCCACTCAACGAGGGTTGTGTCTACGTCTACAGCATTGTTTGCAGGAGTATCTCTTCCAGAAATTTCCCGTGCAGCTACGTGGAAGAGTAGACACATATTTACAAGACACTACTGTCTGGATTCTACAATCCTAAATGACGCAATGGTGGGACAAGCGCTACTTCGCAATCTGTTTCATTAAGGTCAGCCATCCCTGTATACCCTCCTACCTTTAAGGCTGTAGCACATTTTATATTATAAAGTATTTGTTCTGTTAAATGGGTGTAGGAACTTGTTCCCTAAGTATTATTTCCTATGATTGTGACTACGAGGTGGCCTGATATTTATTTATTTAAAGATTTGCTGTGGCATTGTCTTGTTATGCTGTTTAAGGCCATTATAAATGTGCTACATAACTGCTTGCTGCTCTGATTCAAGCATGTGAATCTATGAAAGCTCCAATACTGGAGTAAGAAATAAGTTACTTACCTGTAACTGTAGTTCTCCAGTATTGGAAGCTTTCATAGATCACATGTGACCCACCCTCCTCCCTGCGGGGACAGCTCACCTACCTCTATTTCTCTATATGAGAGTTCGCACTAGCGCTCGAAAATCTGAGGTTCTGAGCTTCTCTCAGGGGTGTTCTAGAGGGTAATTTATGCTGATTGGCTAAAGGAAAACTTTGGTCTCTTTTTTAATAATGACTATGATAGGTTAATAAACTCTGAGACCTAGGCCTGTTCTAGTATATTCCTACCAGTCTTCCTTTATCACTAATACTACTATTTAATGTACCGGGGAGTCCCATCATGACGACGAGGAATGATTCAAGCATGTGAATCTATGAAAGCTTCCAATACTGGAGAACTACAGTTACAGGTAAGTAACTTATTTCTTTTTACTCAGAAAAACAACAAAGACCCTTTTCAGGTTGGGACTTAGAACCTTTTTCAAACTTCCCTGCTTCGAGGCCCTAGCGGGGCTAATCTACTTGATTTATCCGACCCATGCCCCATTTTGATCTGTCTCAAGTCATGGCTAGGTCCCGGTCTAAGGGGTGGGTGGAATTGCCAGAGCCTCATGCTGTGGAATTCTGCAGAAATACATTAAAATTCCATGAGATTCCACAGAGTTTCATGAAGGGAAGGGACAGAGTGGGCGCCACAATTCAAACTCAGCCAAGAACACCTGCATGTATATAGTAGAGGGGTGTGGCAGAGCAGTTAGCTCAGAAGTCAGCTCGGCCCCACCCCCTATAAACCATTCCCTATCTTAATCCTCACATATCTGTGTTGAGTTTGAGATGTTCCAGTGAGCTGCAGCACAATGTGAGTTGCTAGCTCTCTGACGAGCAGATAGTGCTTCAAAGCCTTTAAGGCTCCTCGCAGATGTAGGCTATATGCCAGAAAGGAGATGTCATATACAGGCGTGCAGGTAACTTCTGAAAAGCATATCTGTAGTCACATCTTGGTCCTTTTTGAGCTCTATGCTGGCTCACCATCAACGTTTCAAGCATCTGGTCTCTGATCTCTCACCTGGGGCCCAATCACCAACACTCCATGGGTTCAGAGAACATTGTGCACCATCGTTTTCTGGATTTCATTTATTGCACAAGGACTGTAGGAATTTTGCACCAACGTTTGAACCGAATAAAGTGTGAAAAAAGGTTGCAGTGGTAATGTGAGGGGAAATGGTTATTGCATCTCAGCAAAAGTGGTACTGTCCTAGTAACAGTGTGGACTCGACTGAAAAATACAAGCACTGTAACAGAAAAAATAATGACTGCACTCTTCTTCCTGCTACCAACTAGCGAGAGACTCAGGGTCGCTGCGGCGGACACTGCCCAGGAGTTCAGGAGGCACAAGCTCCATTCTCTGCTGCCCCTGGTCACCTCCATCCCCATGTGCCCCCCCATGACTGCACCCCAGGAGTTCTCTTGCAGCTCCCGCACATCCAGTGCGGACACCTCCATGAGCAGCGCTGCTCGACCCTCCGGACCCAGCTCCCACCTGAAGCGGAGGGGTTGTGGCTGTCAGATTCCTCCAGTCAGTGGCGAACCCTCTATAGAGAGAGAGATCATGGTCAACAGACTGAGTGTGACAGGCACTGAGTGGGAGAAGTGATCACTGGAGAAACACACACCTGTAAAGAAAGGAAGAGACAGTCTCTAAATGCGAGACTGTAGGCAGTTACTACTCACAGAGAGAAGAATGGCTGAGGAAAGTGGAAGCAGCAACAGAATTTATTGGTAACGTGGGATTACTAAATTCCTACAATTCTGGTGGCAAAATTAAAAATTCCACCCACTCCTACCAGTCTACCGCTTCCACTGACTACCATTGGCGCTTTGTGCATCTTGGCCATTTTCTCACTAAAATCTTTTAAAAAATTCATATCTCTGGTTCACTTAATTTTTTGTTGTTGTTTTGATGTAATTTTGCTTATTCAATTTTTCTCTGTTTTAATAATTTGGAGTGGGTTTATATTGTGTTATATTTTTGACTTTTTAACTGTTTTCGTTCTTCTTAATGCCTTACATATTTTCGTTAAGTTAAGCCTGTTTGGTCTGTGTTATAGCTATCAGGGATTGAGTGCAGGTTAAAATTATTTAAACCTTTGACTGGTCCTAATAGGATTGTAACTTTATTACTTGTGCTGGACACCAGTCCATTGCAACTAATAAACCACTTTCTCACAAAGAGGACAAAATTTACAGAGAACTAACGCACCACAGTGCAGCAAGTAAGGTTTCTGTGCTGCGTTGTATGAAAGGAAGGGAGCAGAACAGCACAATATCTACTAAGAACTTGCTGTATTCTGCTCTTGCCCTGTCATAGTCGACTTTTGGCTGCCAGCGCTGACACCTTTGCAACGTAGTGCAAAGGTGTCTGCTCTGTGGAAGCATAGGATTTATGCTGGAAAGGGCCCCTTCCATTATAAAAATGATGCATTAAGGCGTTTCCACTTTGTACATGTGCTGTACAATGCAACACATCTGCAAAGTGGCAAAAACAGGGAGAAATCAAAACATTTCTGCTTGTTACGCCTACTCCGCAGAGGTGCAGGATTTTTGCACACATCCCTGTCAACAATTCTTTGTACATAATGATTTGTGTAAAAACTCATTACTGGCTACATGGGAACGCTCATGCATCACCCATGGAATTTCCCTGCAACGCATAGTAGAGCAAGGTAGCTCATTGGGCAGCTTTGACTTACTTATGGTTACAATCCAAGGCAAATCACAATTTGCTTTGGATTGTAAATCCTACTACAACACTTTTTGTTGGGTGTGTGTGAAGAAAGTAATGCAAACTATCTAGGTCTTAGTGTTTAAACTGGGTTGGAACACAAATAGTTAATCTTTCACATGCATGTCGTGAGTCGGCTCACCTCTGCCATTTTCATGACTATCCTCATCAGGTTTTTAGGTCCTGCCTAAAAACAGAAAGCTTGTGCTGTCTGGTTGTTAAAGACTTGTTGTAGGCTTACCAAAACCTTACAGTGGGCTTTGAACCTGCCCAATCCTTACCATTGGTAGGCTTTTTTGTCTTTCTCATTTTCTTGCTTCTTATATGATGGCTAGCCTTCCACTTCTACTGCTTGTCCCTGCCCTGGAGCATAGCCCCTTTGCCATTCTCTTGGTTGGATGGTTGGTATCCTTCAGATGATCCATTTTGTGAATTTCTTTTTTACTTTTCTTTCAGCACTCAATGAGAGTGCATGTGTTTTCTAGCTCTCTCCCTCATGTGCAGCATCCCTTCTCAAAATAACAGCCGCCCCAGCGAGCAGCATCCCTTTTCAAAATAACAGTCGCCACAGTGAGCAGGCTCCGCCTTGCTCTATTCTTTGTGTGCAGCTCTCTCTCATTTACTTCTCCCTGCGCCCTCTGTACTCCAGGTTGTTCTCTCCCTCATGTGATACTTTGCTCATCCTCCCCACTCTGCTTTTATTTTTATTTTATTCTTCCCCTGCATTGCTTCCCCAAACCACTCCTCATTTGCTCTATTAACCTATTGCAGACATGTATATTGTATTTATTTCTATATGTTTTTGGGAGTGTCCTGCAGCTGTTATTTGCAGATGGGCCTCTACACTGTGCACAAAAGAGCTTTAGCACATCTAAAATGTGTGATTTCGATGGCATCTGCCATCTTGGATCATTAAATAAAACATGTTTGCATGGGCAGTTAGGTTCAGATTTTACACATACAAAACCCTAGAAAGCAGTTATAGTTACCTAAGCTAAATATAAGTTACGCCCCACAATGCAGTGCTTATGACCTCACATATTACATCATTCACAGCATGGTCAGTAACATCACTGACGACATTTCAAATCCAGTGAGTGTGTTTCTGACACTGAAACATTTATACTGAGCTACTGCATAAGTTAAATTACTATTCTTTCTGTACTACTAATGAGTGGTACTATTTCTAACATATGCCATCTGATATAATCCAGTTTTAAAGCAGGTGTACTATTTATCAGTGTACTAGGCTCTACACTGACTCATGTTCCCTGCTGATCTATGTGTATGTGTATGGTTGTGCTTTGTGACAGTCTAAGCTGTTCATTGAGACTTCACTCCTTAGTGATGGCTGAGTATAGTTGGTTTCCTTTGACCTCTCTCCCTTGTGTTGAATGACTGTAGTAGTAGATTACAATAAATGCATCTGTTCACTAAGACCTTTCTCTAGGGCAATTGCTCAGTGTAGTAGACATTTATAACAGACACACCTCTCTGCTCACACCTTTCTCCAGGATAAAGAATCATTTTACTAATAGTTTGTGACACAGTGGCTTGTCCGCAAAGACCTCTCTACTGGCTGTATGTTGTAGTGGTTTGTGTAAATCTGACATTCGCACTGAAACGTCTTTCCAGGGTCACAAATGGTGTTGTTGTGGTGTCCAATAGAACAGCCTTTACGGTTAGACATTTTACTTTGGTCATTAGTGTTTAGAGTAGTGGTTCAGAAGAGAAAGGACTATCCGCTGAGAACTGTCTCTTAGGTGATAAGTGAATGTAGTAGTTGATAAGGTTACAGTGAGCTCTGTGCTATACGTCTCTCACCTGTGTCTTCTTCTTAGTGTTAAAAAATGTAAATGGTATTTTATCAAGTAGATTGAAGTCTACTTTGCTGGATGATGTCATCATTGATGTAATTTGAGATGTCATCAGTGATGTTATCAGCGATGTCACTAACCATGTCATGAGTGATGTAATATGAGAAGTCATAAGCAGTGCATTGCGGGGGTGCAAGTTATAGTTAGCTCAGGTGACTATAACTGCTGAATTTCTATGGTTTTCTGTGTGTGTAATTTGAACCTTATTATAATGTCCCTGTAAGTTTTTTTAAAATTCTATTTCCTAACTATAACACCCCTGTAATCTATGGATTTTTAGTGTTTTTCACTGTTTTTTTAATATAACTTGCACTACAATTTGACCCTTAAATTCAGTTTACTAATATACATTTTCACAAGTTTATAAATACATTTTATTAACACAATTATGATCATACAATTTAAAACAACCAATTAACAAGTGAACATAGCATAACTTACTAAACTTTTTACAAATGCAAAATACAAAGTCTTTTTCTGGTTTTCATTAATTTTATGTTTCAGGTAAACCGCTGCAATGCCCACATAAACCTGTTTATCTGTCCACATTAAAAACCATACCCTAAATCAATTATTTCAGTTTCACATGTCTCTGGAGACAGTCCCTGCAGCACAGCTCCAACGTGTTTTTCCCTTTCCTTCAATACAAGAGTTTCAAATATACGATCTCTTCTGCTGAAGATAGAAGAGAGTGGAAAGTGCAATGCGAAGAAGAAGACTTACCACCTCCAAAGAATTCCTGTGATATTTGGAAATATTTCTCCATCCCTTTAGTAGAAAAGAAAGTTCTTGCAAAAATTGTGCAATGCAATATATGCAGTAATAAACTGTTCACATGGCACTTCCTCTGTTTCGAAACACCTGAAAACCATATATACAAATACGTGTCAGAGGATGATCAGAGAGGGAACGTGGTGCATCATCATCAGCAGTTGGGTCATCTATGGGACCCATACTATCTGACCAGATACTTACCATCCCCGCTGTTTCATCGAAACTGCAAGACATGGCCACTCATTGTGCCAAATGCTATATGCTAGTTGAACTAAATATATCATCTGTTGCCCAGTTTATGAATGCTGCCAAGAAGCATAATTAGTATTTTTTATCTCACTTTACATTACTCTTTAATCACAAGTAGATATCTGAAAAGCAAAAATATAATATATTTAACTTGAGATTACATAATATTAGATTACATACTGTAAGCAAGTGAGTAGCTACTTAAGTGGTTAAGTCAGTGTGTAAGAGGCTGTATAATTTTCTGAGTATGGGGTGTATACATGGGTATGTGAATGGCTGTATTGGTAGGTGACTGGGTGTGTGAGTGGTTGAGTAAATATGTAAGTGAGTGTATCAGTGCCTGTGTGGGTGTGTCACTGTATGTGTAAGTAGCTGTGTTGGTATGTGACTGGGTGTGTTAGTGACTGTATGGGTGACTAAATGGGTATGTAAGTGGCTGTATGGATTGGTAACTGTCTGTGCTAGCGGGTGTTTGCTTGTGTAACTGTGTGGGAAAGTGGCTCTAATTGTGGTGGATACATACATAATGTGTGGGTATGTGAGTGTTTGCGTAACTGCCTCTGTCACTGTCTGACTGGGTGAGTGAGTGGCTGTATAGTTTTCTAAATAGGTATATGAATAGCTGTATTGGTAGGTGACAGGGTATATAACTGGGTGTGTAAGTGCCTGTATAACTGAATGAGTGCTTGGTAGATGAATGGCTGTATAGGTGTATGAGTGGGTGTGACAGTGCCTGTAGGGGTGTGTGAATCACTATGTAAGGGGATGTATAGGTGAGTAAATGGGTGGTTGAATGGTTTATGGGTGTGCGGCAGAGTTTCAGTCACTGCTTGGCCATATGAGTGGTGGGTACATAAGTGGTTTTGTGGGAGTTTAACTGGGTGTGTAAGTGCCTGCCTGACTGTGTGAGTGTCTACAAATTACATACTATTAAATTACATACTATAAGCAAGTACCCACATCTAATTTCTGACACATTCATTCATACTGGCTTAATAATATAAATATATTTTCAGTATAGCAATTCCTCGTCGTCCTTTGATGCTCACTATATTTTTAGTTAATGTTCTCATCTAAGCTCCCTTCTATTGTGCCTTTTAGTGTAGTCTAAAAGATACACTTTTTCTTTCAGCTTATATACACACATTTTTTAAAGTATACTTTTTTATAATACAGCCTAATTAACATCCCTGTAAAATCTCTTTGCTGTGGTCCAACTTTTATAGTAATTTCTGTTAACATCCGTTTTCACTGCATGTCTCATGTCAGAACTATGGCAACTCTCCTCCACTCTCAGTAAAAAAAGTACCTAAAATGACTACCCTTCCCCATGTGCTCTTACTCATACTCCTATACTTAGCTCATCACAGACTTCCTTTCGTGTTTTATTTTGGTTATACCAGTCATAAATGGTCACTCATTTTTAACCCTTTCCGTGTTTCCTGCAAAGAAGCCCAATTTAGTAGGTTATTCGTGGATCCGCGGAACCACAGCGGCACTCAGCGCGGTCCCCGTGTGAATCTGTATGGAACTCCTGAAAAGCATTCAGCAATCTGCTGTTAAGGCTTTTCATTCATGTTTCATTTTGTAAAAATTGTCAATTACAAGACATGCACTTTCTACCGAGCAATTTCTGTGCACCAGTCTGCTTTTCCATTTCACACTGCAGTCTCTTTTGTTCCCTTTCCCCATGCTCTTTTAGCTCCGTTTCCATAGTAACCATGTTTCCTATAGTGACTTCCTCTAAACAGCATACTAGCTTCACATTACCTGTAGCAGGTGTGGTTGACTAGCAGCAATTCCAAGCATATCCCAACAAAATAATGTTATTTTTATTTTTCCAAGGGCAATCACAGAGGTAGTTACTGTTTTTGTTAAAGCCACTACCTAATTTTAGTTCCCTGCACATCTCCACTATCCAATCAAATATGTTCTTTTAACGCAGTTTGACGAGTCTGACTCCCGCAGGAGTGAGATGGCCAAAGGAAAAAGCTCTATTTTTTAAAATTGAGCTTGAGGGACTCTTGCGAGAGTCACTCGAACCAAACCGTCCAGATACACAAATGTTTTTTAACCTTAATTTCTCAAAAACTAATGAACAGATTTACACCAAATCACAAAAAGCTAAATCTGTGAAACAATTTCTAGATTCCTGTCAAATTTTGAAAAATTCCGTTCAGCAGTTTTTGCAGTAGAAAAGGCTAGAGAAAATGCATAGGGATTTTGCTTTTTGGGACCCCCATTGTTTCTCAGCCCCCGCTTTACGGACCACCCAGAAACTTTCCATGCACAAACTAGGGAAAGAAGAGCACTTTTTGGAAAGTTTCAGGAAGATTTGTCAAACCATGCCCAAGTTTTCAGCAACACAAAAATAGAATGTCCCATGGAAATGCTGACACCTAACTATAACTAGCCAGTGTTTTCTTTTCTTTTTTTTTTCCTTTATCCTCATACCACCAGGGGCGTCTGTAACTTTTCAAAACCGCTCAATCTATCCGCCCTGCGGTCACTACATTCGCCTAGAGTCCTGATAGAAACCCAGAAGGACCTTCACCTTTGTCGGTGCCTTGGTGTAATCATTGGAGGCCCTGTATGATTCCCAAATTTCTGCACCACCTCGAAAAATCAGTCCATATATCCGGGGGGGCGACTCGTTTTTCACCCCAGATCTGCGCGCCATATCCAAATTGACGCCCTTACCCAGTTTTCTACATTTGGAGGGAATGGATCTAACCACTTCTTGCAAATTTCCCTTCTTGAAATTAAAATCAAATAGAAAAGCAGCCCTCTCTGCTGTCACCTTTAGGGGTTGCACACTGTCTCATCCACCCTCAGGAGGGCGAGCATTGGACTCATAGTGATTGTTATACAAAAAATGCCTTCCAAAGTAAGTTCTATACCTCCCCAGTATTCCTTTAGCCCAGGGCAATCAAAAAAGACATGAATGTCATTTGCTTCACCATATCCGCACCTTTTACACTTAGGCGTCGGCATTAGGGCAAATTTAGCAATTTTTAATGGTGTCCAATAGAGCCGATTAAGAGTAAAAAAAAATGGTTCCTCTTTAAGTTGGCTGGCTTGATAACAGCATAGAGGAGCCTCAGAGATTTATCCCATATAGATGTCAAATCTGACTCCGGAAACACTACTCTCCAGACTGAGTGAGGGGGACTTGATCTTTTCTCTTCGGCTTCCAGGAGTTTCCCATACCACCTTGCCACCTCCTTTCTTTTAGGGCTTACATCCTGCAAGGATATCGCTAACTCCCAATCGCACCCTATCTCACACTTAGATGCAGCAAACCAGGAGGACAATTGAATAAATTTAAACCTAGAGAGGTCATTCCCCACTTTTGCTACTAGGACTTCCCAAGGGAGTATCCCCTCACTCGTCATCAAATCTGCCCATTAACAATACCAGCCCTCCTTAACGGGAGACTTAAGCTATCTTCCATGCACATCAGGGTGCCGGGAGAGTCCCAGACTGGGGCAAAGTCAGAATAATACCCCAATCCCAACATTCTCCTGATCTTGTACCACAAACTTGTCGCAGATCTTAGGACTTTTAAGCGGACTTTCTTTGAAAAATCTGGGGGCCCCAAACTTATATAGAAAGCCCTCCACACTCAGATCTCTCACCATTTCTCCAAGCAACTTCCCCCAAGTGGTGTTGAGGTGTTGTCTGGTTTCCCGACAACATCCGTACACTTTTAAACTGGAATGCTACACTATAAAATTAAAATCGGAAAAAGCCAGACCTCCCTTATCAAGCCTACATCTAAGTTTTTTCCATGCTAGCCTCCCCTCCTTATTGGCCCAAATAAAACTAACCACCTTCCCCTGAATCTTATCTATGTTAGATTTTGGGAACACAAGAGGAATGGAGTTAAAAAGATACATCAAATTGGGGAGAATCCCCATTTTTTATTAAATTCACTCGCCCAAAGATTGTTAACGGTAGGCTTTTCTACCTAGCAACAAGACCATCAATCTCTCTAGTTACCCTTAGAAGGTTATACTGAGGAATTTCCTCCACTTTTTTACGATTGTAATACCTAGATATCTAAGGTCCGAGCTGACTCTCCCACCCCAACTCTGGATATTCCAGCACATTACCTCAGTTTTAGAGGAGTTAACTGCATATCCCGAAAGCTCACCAAATTCTGCAAGCAAGTGTTCCACTTGCGGGAGAGTTATAACAGGTTCAGACGTATAGATCAGTGGATCATCTGCATAAAGCGCCTCCTTACTACTGTACGAGGGGGAACTAAAGGGGGCGACCTGCTCATCCAATCTTAAACGTTGTGAAAACGGCTCTATATATGCAGCGTTCCTCCTAATATACTAAAGCTAGGAGTCAACATTCCGTTTTGCAGAATCTTCGTCGATGCCCCCTCATACAAAGACTGAAGTACATGTATGAAACCTGGGCCGAATCCCATAGCTCTCAGGACCTCCCAGAGATATACCCAACACACTCGGTCAAAAGCCTTGGCTTCGTCTATAGCGATCACAGCCAAGGGGACCGAGCGCGTCATGGCAAGATCTATTGTGCTAATAAGCTGTTGCGTCAATTCCTGTATCTGCCTCCTGGGAATGAAGCCCTTCTGATCTGAATTAATTAGCTGTGGGGCCAACTTGGCCAATCTCCCTGCTAAGATACTGGTAAAAATGTTATAATCTGTATTAAGCAGGGAGTTAGGACGATAGGAGTCACCTCTGCTAGGGTCCTTAGAGGGTTTTAGGATTAAAACTATGGTGGCCTCCTTCCAAGATGCAGGGATACGTCCGTTCTGCTGATATATTGAATTAAATAGGTATTTCAAGATTGGAGCAAGTTCCTCCGATAAAAGTTTATAAACTTCATTCGGCAGAGCGTCCGCACCAGCAGCCTTGCCGTTCCTGCTCTTTGCTAAATATAAACAGATCTCTTCCTTAGTTATAGGGGCATCAAGGCACTCCCCAGTTTCCACTGTCAAACCTGGTAATTGTACTGTACTCAACCATGTTTTAAGATAAGCATGATTAAGGGAGACCTCCTCCGTGTATAAATCTGAAAACAAGGATACAAGATAGTCTTGCATTTCTTCTAACTTATCTGAAACGTCCCCCCTCGAGTTTATTACCAGCTGTCTAATGACATTCCTTAATCTGTCTGTTCTAGCTTTCCACACTAATAAAGCTCCTGCTATCTCCCTGTATTCAAAATTCTCCATACAGCCGGCTAGCCACTGCGCTCTACATTTTTGATCCATTTTAATCCTATAGTTTTGCCTTGCCTCTTCTAATAGGCTCTGTGCCTGTTGCCTCTCAGGACTTGGTATAGAGCCAAACTGCAGAAGGTCAGCCTCCAATGCTCCAACTTTATCCTCCAGCCTCTTCAGGTTTAACCTTTCAGAGTTCGTTTTATGACATGCCAGATTTTGCAATACTCCTCTTATATATGCCTTATAGGCATCCCAAACCACATCTAGAGTAGTGGACCCAATATTATCGGTGAAATAAACCGTGCAGGCCCGTTTTAGCGCCTCGACAATCTCATGGCTCAATAAGATAGCCCTTTTTAATGTCCATCTTAGCCTCGGCGGTCTATTGTACCCAGCAAGTGACATGATAATTGGGGAATGATCTGATATAGGCCAGGTAAAATACTCAATGTTGGTATTTTGTCTATCATGGCCCTATCTGCAAAGAAATAATCGAGCCTGGAGAAGTGGCCATACTTCTTACTGTGAAACGTGAAGCCTTGTCTCGCACCCATTATATGTCTCCAGACGTCCAATAACGCTAGATCATGGATCATTTCTTTAAGGGCCTTCCGTACCCGAGGGGCATGACCATGGCTCCTCATATTAGACCTATCCTGGATTGAGTAAAATGTTGAAGTCACCCCCAATCACTAATGGAGATACAGCCTCCATTAGGTTCCATTCTAATTTAGCTAAATGGGATGGATCATCAATATTAGGCCCAAAAAACACTGCACATACTAGGTCCATCCCACTACAGCTCAAGGTTGCTGTTTATCCACCTTACAGAGTTATCAGATTTTGATGACTTAATAACACATCCAGCCTCCCTCCTTATTACAATTGCCACACCTTTACTGTGCACGGTTTGTTCTGATACTACAAAACACTCTATCCACCGATGTTTTGAAAAGAAAAGCTTGACTTTCACAGGCATCTAGGTGGGTTTCCTGTATCAAAATTACATGTGCCTTACTTTCCTCTAGATATTTCATAACTAACCTCTGCCTACGCTTACCCCTTAATCCGTTTACATTCCAGGTCAGACGTGTTAGCTTATTAGCCCCCACATCTTGATGGTTGACATTGATACATCGCGAGACTACCGCTATTTTTTTCCGTACACCATGGTGGTGTTGAGGATTTATTTTTTAAGATTTTTTCCCACTGCACCCTACTTTGTGCCCATCCCACCTCCCACCCCCAACCCCTACTCCGTGCCCCCCTTAGCCCCCTCTCCAGGGGAACCCTCACTAACTAGCCAGTGGTAACAAAAAATATATATCTCTGTATATCTTTAGCTATCTCTCTCTCTCTCTCCCTATATATATATATATATCTTATATATAACTTATATATAACTTACTGGAGGACGCCAGTAGGTAGTTATAGTTAGGACCTAGCTTCCATAGGGATAGCATTTCTGGTATTGTTAATAACTTTGGCGCCATTTGGTGAATATTCACTAAATTTTCAAAACTAGTTTGGAACTCAATCAATCAATCAAAAGATCTTTATTCGGTTACCATAAAAATAACCATAAAAGCACAGTGCAATAAACAGATTGTTAAAATCCCATTATAAAATCATAATCATATCATGGCTCCATTAAACACAAATTAGATACATAAATAAAATCACATTATAATGGATTTACAATAATAAAAAACATTTTTTTTAAAAGCTGTAACAGCGGCAATAACAATTACTTCTTCTAAAAATTGCAGTGCCAGAAAAGCGGGGCGACATTGTCTCAATCCGAATTTCTTTAGTACCGGGATAATCCATCTCCTTCTTGGAATAATATAATATTTACAGAAGAATACTATGTGTAGGTTGACTGTGCAGAAACGTCATCGCACGGGCATTTACATAGGACTCTTGACCAGTCATTTAATTTGGGGAAACTTAAAGATCTATATAGAATATTCAGCCTGAAGCGTGTCAACAAGAATCGGTCAAAATCGCCAATAATTAAAGAAATATACGGTTGTATACTTGGGGTCAACAGAGTAAGATGATGAGCTTGAACTGTAGATTTATTCATTTCGGTTATCGCTCTGATTTCACCCAGAAAACGTATACAGCTAGCTTTAAGATCTTTCCTAGAGACTGTACACATAGTTTGTGGCTCATTAAAATATTCTATGTGACCTAATTTTAATAGAAACATTTTGATATATTCTAACCATCTTATGTGTTTGACCCCATCAATCCCCAAAACGTCTGTTAAAATATGGCGATTAAATGTGGTTTCGTCTGCGGTCCAAATGCTATGCCACAAAAGGACAGGCTGAATCTTAATCGTGTCCTCTAGGTATGGCATGCCCAATTCCGAGTGACAGATATAATTTGAAGTACTTTCCGGTACTGCCAGAAGAAAGTTAAAAAACATATTTTCCGCGGTCTGCAATGCATTTACGTCGGCATAGCCCCAGATTCCAGCTCCGTAGGCGGCTATTGCCACGCATTTTGCCTTATAAATGCGTAGCAATTCCACCGGTGGACGTCTGCCTAATTTGCGACTAAAGTTTGATAGTGCTGTCAATGACGTAATAAACAGCCGTCTAGCTTTAACTGCCTGAATCCAAGTTCCTGACTGATCGAATAAAATCCCCAAATAGGAGAATGTTTTAGCACACTCAATAGGCCTTGAATCTATAAAAAGGGTATTAATTTTCTTATTTGATCCTGCCCCACAATTCATTGCGAACGTTTTGGAACAATTTATCTTAAGCCCCAAATTTGACATAAAATTAGAAAAAGAGTTAACAACCCTTTGGAGACCAAGCGGCGTATGAGCCATTAAGACCGCGTCGTCCGCGTACAAGAGTGCAGGGATAGGGCGCTTCGCTGCTGTCGGCAGATCCCTGCACTCCTTAACTAAAATATTTTCTAAATTATTTATATATAATGTAAAGAGAAACGGGGCAAGGACACAGCCTTGCCTCACCCCTCTTAACACTTTAAAGTGCCTAGTGCATTCGCCGCCCAGCCCATAGCGGACCCTCGCCTTAGCCCCTGAATAAAGCTGCCTCAAAAAAGCAATTATTAAAACGTCCATACCCATGCCCTCTAAAATCAGCCACAGCTTATCGTGGATGACACAGTCGAACGCCGCCGTTAAGTCAACAAAAATCTAAAATAATCTTCCCCCTTTTGCCCTGGTATATTTATCTAAAATGATATGTAAATTAAGGCCCTGTTCGACTGTGCCCAGGCCCTTACGAAAGCCATATTGTAAGTCGCTTATGATAGCCTGTTCCTCCGCCCATATCTGCATTCTGTCCAATAGAACCCGCCCAATAATCTTGACTGTTGAATCCAGCAATGAAATTGGCCGGTAGCAGGCTGGGTTCGTCCTATCACCTTTTTTAAAGATTGGCACAATTACAGATTCGTACCAGGTAGGTAGTAGGCCTCGTGAACTACATGCGTTAAAAACCTGCGTTAAAAGAGGTCCCCATAGTGCTAAATTGGATTTAAAAAGATCTACTGGAATACCATCAGGCCCTGGAGCCTTGCCGCCCAAACTTGAATTTATTGCTGTATTAACCTCACTAAGGGTAAAATCTAGTGATAGTTCTAAGGGTTCAGTAGGAGGCACAATATCAGCCATAGTCGGCATAGTGCCCTGATCATCTATCACTGAATTGTCAAACAATTTTGAATAGTGTAATATCCATTCAGATTCGGTAATAGCAATCTCTACAGTTGCTATATCCTAATCAGCCAGGAAGGGTGCATTTACGGCCTTCCAAAAGGCAGAAGAATCACAATTATCCGAGGCATTTGGAACTCACTTCAGCTGCAGTCTGGAAAGTTTCAGGGTGTTTTGTCAAGTGGGCGCCAAGAAAAAGGGGAGTCCCAAAACACATTTTCCCCATGTATTTTCCCATAGGGATTTTAGACAGGACCACAGCCCGAGCCGCTGAAAAGAATTACACCAAATTTGGCAGAAAGCTAGATCTTGGTCTTTTGTCATTTGGTGTAAATCCATTCAGTCATTTTTCAGTAATTAAAAAAAAAGATTTATGTATATTTGGGGATGAGGAGGGTCTTCGCATCAGACAGATCTGAGATCTACTTAGCCGCCACCACTTCAACCAGGAAGTGGTGGCAGCCGTCTTGGAACATCGGGACTTAGCATTAGTCCCAATAAAAACATAAAGAAAAACACAAGCGGGCAGGACAGGAATACCCTGAAAGACTAGGCCTAGTGGTGTGGTCCCACCACACTCCTTTCCCCTAAACAAATAAGCCAGGTCCGAGGGATGGGGTCCCCAGGGCTAAAATCGGCCCAGGGAGGGGAACACATGCCTCCCTCCCCCACAAAATATGCTGGGCCCAGGGGTTTGGGGTCCCCAGGGCTGAAATTGGCCCGGGGAGAGGGGCTGCCTGCCCCCTATCCATTAAATACAGTACCAGGCCCCAGGGGATGGGGTCCCCTGGACCAAATGTGACCCAGGAAGGGGGCACCCGTGTCCCACTTCCCCTAAAAAATGCACTGGTCCCCATGGGATTGGGTCCCCGGGGCCAAAAGCGTCTGTGAGAGGGGACTCAAAGCAACCTCGGAAGGCAGTCCTGTGTGTTTGCGTCCTTTGGAGGGTTGGCCACAGGGCCGTGCTGAAGGCAAGGCCTTGTGGCCCACTCCCCCGGCTGTGCATGGGGTTGGCTACATGCAGGGGGTTGGCCGTAGGGCATGGCTACAGACCAGGCCCTGCAGCCAATTCCTCACCACGCATGGCAGTGATTGGATTAGCGTATGGTAATTAAATATTACTTTACATTAAAACAACTCTAGAAATTTACTGAAAAAAGCATATGTTACATGGATGTTATAGTTAGGAAATAGAATTTAAAAAACCTTGGAAATTATCTAAAAAAAGACAAAGGTTACAGGAACGTTATAGTTAGATTCTGATTTTACTCACACAAAACCATAGAAATTCAGCAGTGTTAGTTACAGTTATCTCAAGTAACTATAACTCACACCGTAGACAGAAGCACCAAAAGCATAAATAGTAGATACAGTTCTACCATGGTGCTAGAACAGAGTATATATGCAGGCATATAAACAAAACAGTAATCAGGCGTACGCTTACTATGCAAAACCCTACTCTAAGTGTACCTAGAGAGTGTGTAGGTGTGAAGCCAAGAATCCCCCTAAGGGATGATCCAACTCCATTACCTGGTGGAAGAGAATGTAAGAGCCCGTCTTGGTCACTAACTGGACACCCCCTCACAGGAGATGTCAGACCACTGCGTGGTGAAGTCTCAGCAAGCAGGGACCCTCGGTGTCAGCGGAAGTGCCTCCTCTACTAATCTTTTGGGATGCTCTTTATTTATAATAGAAAGCAGCCTTGCGATGTGCGTATAGATTAGCAATGTTATGGATATGTAGATATCCCTGTCACCCCATGGATGAAGATAGAATGACATTTGTACACAGTGCATAGAAGGGCCTTGAACATGATGTTCGAGGCATCGTGATAATGTTGTGCGAAGCTAGATGTGTAAGCAAAGTAGTTTCAGAGAAACTAATCTAACATTGTCGTTTATGCTAATATGTGCAAAAGGTCACGGCAGAAATATTATTTGTGAAAAATAGGACAATGTTAGAAATGAGCAGCTTCACTACATGGGCTCAACCCAGGTACATAACACCCACTCCTCATACTAAGGGTCGATTTATAAAAGCTATCTAAGCCAGCAGGCCATAATGAAGCAAAGTTAAAAAAGGTTTAAAACTACTCTTAAAATCATCTGAAGCAAGGTTCCCTTTAAAATATTCATATAAAAGCTTTAATATCATTATAGTATTCGAAATATCAAGCACTCAGAAAGCCATAGTGCCTAGGAAAATAAAGCAAAAAGCTGTTTTGGGTCATTTTGTTTAAAAACAGGCCAAACAGTATCCACCACGTGGAAAAGCCAATTGTTTGTGTTCCGAGTGGTAGACGCAACATTGCTGTTGCCCACAACCGCAGACGATGTTCCCAGAGGCGCACCTCACAGCAGGTTTATGGAGCAATGGTGATTCCATCCAGTTCCCACAGCAGCCATTGAGGGAGGGCCTGCGTACTGTAAGCATATCGTAGAGCCGGTGTCCATTTCACTAGGAACCAAAGCATCCCAGGGTGGCTTGAAGAATGCATTCATCAATAATTGAATACCCAGGGCTCAACAATACCCATGGACCTTTAAGGGGTCCATTAGTACTTCAATGTCCAGTGGCGCACCCGATTGTGATCCCTAGGCATAAATCCAATATGCATTCTTGGCTGTAAAGCAGGCAGTGGAATACAGGTTGCACGCAGTGAAGCCAAAGAGGCCTGAAAGGCAAGAACCAGTGCTCATTCAGTTCTCGAAGCCGAGGTGTGCTGAAGCAGTGTACCATGTGCTCACGGCATCGCAGCACAAGCAGTGCTGTCTCCATTCCAGGTTTAACTGGGATGTCCATTGTGGAGCAGAACATTTTTAATCTGGATTCCTGCCACAAGTAACAGGACAAGCAGTAGCCCTCCAAAAACGCTTCCCAACACAGACTGTATAAAAGATGATATAACTCCAAAAATGGTATGAAAGGTGCTAACCAGTCCAGAGCCAATACATTAAAAAAAAGTGCACTATTCCTTTTGTATCAGACATATTAAAGATACGGTGAACCAGCTACCCAAAATGCAGCGGGACGTCTGTATCTCAGACGAGGACCTTGCAAACTGGAGATCAAACAGCTCTCTGGCTGAAGTTAAGACCACATCTTTTTGAAAAAGCATGGCTTTCAGTTTCCTCAGAGAATCAAAGTGTATGTTGGAAACATTTATCGAAGGCCATAGCATTGCCTCCCTAACTGTGCAGGCAGGTGGAAACAGTACTTGAGTGCAACAAGTGACTACGGAATTAACCATCACCAGATAAGCGATGTCCGGTTCCATTCCACACCAACCTTGATCATTCAGCATCAAATAGCTCCCATTCGAGAGCAGTTTGAAGACCAGATGAATCATGGCAGCCGGTGAACCCTTCAGATAACAGGACAAGTACGCAGCTGAAGCATTACATGCCCCATGAAAAGAAATGCTCACAGTCTGAACTTCTGTGTCCCCATTCCTGCATCTAAACCTGAATGGTAATTCACAATACTCATGCACATAGCCTTCCCCTAGTGCTTCATATCTGCCTACCTGTTAGTTTTGTAGACAATATTGAAATTGGAAAGTCGTGACCGGCAGGGTGATGTAACCATGGATTATCCAGTCTGTGGAAGGTATCTCAGCCATGGTGAAAGGTAATTGGTCTAATTTTTCAATGTGCAGCATGGTATATTTCACATCTCTGTGTACCATTACTATCTGTCTTTCTGTGAGATCATATGCAGAAAACAGCTTTGTGCTATTGATGTAACACCATGGCACGTGGCCAAAACGAAATGTTTGCAATGTCCAGCTCAGTATTACAATGGACCATATTTGTGACTGTCCATGAGTTAAATAGACATATCTTGCTGTATGATGTCAATTGCAGACGATAATATGTTGCCCGGTGAATAAATTCTGAATGATAATGTGGTCTTACCGTTGTCAACTACAGCCAAAGCCTTTTCTAAGCTAACCCTGTTGATCTCGTGCAATCTCTCAGCAGTTTCCTTTTGAGAAATTTTCCACAGCTCGTTGTATATTCCATACAAGAAGCGCTTTTGAAGTGGGTTCCGGGGACCTAATAAGTTATTTTCAGAATTTTATATAGCGCGAACATGACCCGTCCGGATTTCAGAGCACTGTACAAATAGCAAAATAATTTAAGACATAGAGAACATAGGCAATAAACAGTTAGAAAGCAGCTTGCGGTATGTTGCATAAATAGCAAATAGATTGTAATATCAAAAACAAAAAAGAAACAGGTAAGATACAGAACATATATAGCGAAAACAAGCTAATTCGAGCACTCAAGGTACAGAAATGTATATAGGGAAGATAGTTCAAAGTTCCGGAAATAAGGACTACTGCTGAAGGTATCTATTCAGCCACAACAATTTTAATTCTTTTTTTATTCTAAACCCTTTGGTGTTACTCAGGAATCTAGATTGACAGCCATTAGTGTCCACAGGCCAAATCAACTTTCCCTTCCAATTGGGGTCTGATGAATTAAAAGAACCATTAGGTATCATGGTATCTAGTGTATCCTCACTGAAGTGTGTTAAGTGCTGCCAGTTCTCAAAGCATGAGAATGCGGTAATACAAGGTGTGTTCAAATCCTTTATCTTGGCTAATCCAGTTTGTTGCTCTGTTTCATTCAAGAAAATTATTTGATGTGATTTGAGGCATGCTCTAAATAAGGCCTCAATTCCCTGAACCTGCCAATCTTTTATCCCCAGACAGATTTTGTGTCTATATTGTCGTTCCAAAAGTCAAAACCTTGTTCAGACAGTTTGGAAATAAAAGAAGCAGAATATATCGGCCTGGTGTTTGTTAGCATATTTTTCTTTGCATGTGTAGGTGCAAGCCTATAATAATAAGAGGTTGGGTTTGATGTGTCAAAACCAGAAAAATAAGCAAACTTTTGTGCAAATGTTTTTGAACTACCTTTAGGTGGTGTTGGGCAGTGCTCCCATTGAGTGTAATTGTAAACAGCACCTGGGATACTAGCTTTGTGTAGAAAATGGTGACCATAATGTTGATAACAGAGCATGTCAACAAAATTAGATGTACCATCATACAATTCATCATTAGAAAATGCAGCTGGTTGCTCATCTGCAAGCAAATTATGCACAGTTTCAATGTCCCAAACATCTGAGAGAGTACTAGAGGTGATGAAATCATTTAAGGAAATTGTAAACAAATATGGAATTTGTAAAAGTTCAGTAGGACCATACACATCATATGATACCCTATCCTATCCTATTCCTTCCGTAACTTGAACTGCTATAATGTTCACCAGGGACAGGTCCCTTAGTTTGCAGTGCGATGATGCATGTGGCTTCAGAACCAAGTTCACAAGCTGTACTGCAGAGAGTCCTGGGAGATAGTGTCCATTCAGAAGTAGGAAAAAGACAGTAACCAAACCAATTCAAAGGACCAGGAAAAGTAATCCAATTGTAATCCAGAGATGAATCCATGGAGCAGCAAAGTATGTCTTTTTCAGCCAATGACAGAGGGCAAACACTCAGAGCTTGAAAGGGAGAGGTAGTGGTGGTAGCTCAGGTTCACTTAAATCCAATGAGAAATCGTCATAATGCACGAAGTAGCCAGACGCTGACTTGTCGATTTTTGGCAGCTCAGCAGGTTTTGTAGAAATGGAAGATGACTTGATCTGTGGCATTTTCACATAGACATCGTCAATTTTCTGAATTGTGATTTCTGTACTCGTTGACTGTACAGTTGCAGTTGTTTCGACAGGATGAAGTATCACTTTGTTGTTGTTTACAGCTTTTCTTTGGAGAGGGGAATCTTCAGTAGTTATTAAAGCTTCCATTGGAACTTCCTGAATGGTAGCGAGAGGAGTGCGGTGAATACCCAGGAGCCCACGCGCCCTACTGTTGAGAATCAGCCACAAATATGGTTTGATCAGATCAATGGAGACAAACCTTTTGTCTCTGCAACCGGCAAGGGGCAGAAGAAGTACAGTTCTAGTTCCTTCGACAGCCAGAACAGGTACAGGTGCTCTCTAAGATGGCCCAAATTCTTTCTTGTCCACAATGTTTTCTCTTACCAGGTCCCCAATCTTCGGGACCCAGGGAGTTCTTGCCTGTATGACCTTCACTTCTCCAGTGGCGGTGCATTTTAGTTGTACATTGCTTTAAGCGCCCCGGAATAAATTGAGTTCCTGTAAAACAGCCAAAGGTTCTTTTATGTGAAATGGTGTTTCCACCACCATTGCACTCTCATTCTCACACCAAACAGGAGTTCATAAGGAGTACGATCCCCCAGGGATATTCTTGGCATGTTATTGGGTGCCCTCTGGACCCCGTGTAGGTGATTGACCCAACAGCCACCCGAGCCTAATACCCTTGCTGTTAAGGACTGCTTTAAGTCACGGTTTTTCCTCTTAACTGCCAACTTTCCCTCAGGATGGTAGGGGGAGGAGTACCGCAAGGCCACACACAAACTTCTATGGCTTCTGTGAAAGCCCGAGAGCTAAACGCCGGGCCTTGGTCAGAATGTAGTGTGCCAATTGCGTATGTCCCGATAAAGACTTGCAAAACCTTTATAACAGTTTGAGCGTCAGCCAAACGCTGTGGCCAAACCCACAGGAATCTGGAGCATGAATCCACTGCCACCAAGATGTACTTGTAAGCCCCATCTGAGTGTAAGGGGCTGCCGAGATCCAAATCAACAACCACCAGAGGCTTGTCTGAGATCAATAGAGGTGTCTGAGGTAGACATGCTACGGTTGAGTCTTTCATCTGTTGACAGATGTCACATTTAAGGACAAAGTCCTTGGTCTGTTTCATTAGACCTGGTCACCAGTAGCACTGCTTTATTAGAGAGACTGTAGCAGGAACCCCTGCGTGTGCTGAACCCAGACCATCGTGTGCAGCTACTATTAGTCCCAATCTGCGATCAGTGTTTGGTATTACTCTAGCCCTCACTCCTGGAATCTGAACATATGGAATGTTTTGTGCATCTAACTTGTAGCAGTACTTGAGCGGAAAACCTTTCGGTAGGTGGGTGTTGTTGCGGGCTGCATTGACAGCCACCATGATGTCTCTGTCTAATCCCATACTTGAATGAGTGATTGCAGCAACAGCAGCAGTACAGACTTTTGCCTTAGCTGCTTCATCAGCCATGGAATTCACTTCAACGTGAACGCTAACACGATGACTCAATGTGTGGATAACATGAACCCGTGTCAAGCATTCTTTCAGCTTCGCCACCTGTTCCCAAAGCAGTTTGTGCTTGACTGTGCAACCCTTGGAAGCTCGAAACCCAGTTTGACCCCAATAGTGAAGATATTAATTATAGGACTGGGCACAGTAGTATGAATCACACACTATAAGTGTGGGGAATTCAGGATCTGTATTTTGTAGTGCCAGTTTCAGGGCTTTGAGTTCTGCCAGCTGCGCTGTACAGTCACCTAGGGATTGAGTGTGTGTTTTTTCAGGACAGAACTTTCCGTCATGCATGCACCCCTTTACCATTGTGCATACTGTGGGATATTGGTGTTGTGTCCCTATGGCAGGCTGAGCATATCCACTGGCATAAATGATGTATTCATATCGATCTAGAGGCATTATTTCATTCAGGAGAGGATATTCTTGTACGTACTGCAGGAATGCCTTTGTTTGTAATGTGAAATCAAATGTGTAATCTACATTTGTTGCAGTGAGAGAGTTAGCCCATTGCATCCATCGTGGATGTAACGCTTTGGCATTTTGAATGCTTGCTTTGGTGACGGCCTCTAAGGTCGGTACCCGGGTAACAACAATTATGCGATGGACCCTGAGCTAGTGCTCTCTGTCTCACTACAGCAGTCTGTACTGCTGTGTGAATTTTCTCAGGGGGGGCAAAATGCATTTCAGTGTTTGTGTACAAATGTGATTTGTATGCAATAGGTACTGTATCACCTTCATTGAAAGTGATATAGGTGTACTCGGTTGGCACAGCAACTACGTGGATCACCAGGTTAGTTGTGTTTACACCTGTGTGCAAATGTTTGGAAGCTATCATGTCAGCTTGTACGGAACGTAAAATGTTTGTGTGTTCCTGTGTCCAATGACTGATTGAAAAATCAGGTCTAATTAAATTGTAGAATGGTTTTACTCGTTCTGTGTAATCCAAAATGTATGTTCTGCCAAAATTTAGGAATCCTAAAATTAATTGTAGTCTTGTTAGAGTCATTGGAGTTTGGAGCAGTGTGCATTTTCTAAAAAATGTGCTGCCAGGCTTTTGCCTTCATTTGACAACTTGTATCCCAGAAATAGGATGCTGAGATGGGCAATTTTAGATTTTTTGAAATTCAATTTGTAACCCAGGTGAGTGAACCCAAGAATTATGTGGTTACTCTAGCCAAGTGTTACATTAGGTCATCGTCCGTCAGATAAATATCATCTACATAGGACAATGCCCCTCATCAAAAACTTGAAGTAACTCTGTTACCCTGGCTGAGAACAGCCCAGGACTGTTTTTATACCCTTAAGGTAAGCGGCTAAATTGACGCTGTGAACCTAGCGCTGAGAATGCTGTGAAATATCTGCTTCCAGGTGCTATATTCTGACAGAAAAATCAATTTGAGATTTCTAATATTGTTTTGTATTTTTTCCCCACAGTGTTATTCAGTAATGCGGCACTATGTGTATTCTGTACTGCAAATGTGCATGCGGAAGTGTTCAAATGCCTGTAGTCTTAGACTAGACAGTATGAATTACCTGGTTTCATTACAGGAAACAAGGGACTATTCATTGACGAGGTGCAATTTTCTATTACACCCTGGTATTCAAGTTCTTCTAGGATTTTCCAAACTTGTTTTTTTAGCTTCATGCTTTATTGGGTATTGTCTCTGGGGTTGAGGGACTGATTTTAATGGGATTTCATAATGAGGAGACTCATCATCCCGCCCAACATGATTGCGGTAAAGTGTATTAGCTAGCGCTAACGTCCACTCCTAGGCGTATGAATGTTTAACGGATTCTGGAACGAGGTCAGAGAAAGCAGGTAAAATTACTGTTTCTCCCAGTGGGAACTCCATTACGAACTCAGGTGACCAATCCTTTTCAGCCAAAAGAATGTCGTAACCAAAAAGAGCCTTGATGTTTCTGGGTATGTCACCCTCCATTTGGAGCGTTATTTTGTATAAACGCTGTGGGACACTTACCTTTGTATCAGGTGTTTCCGCTGTGATATGCTCATTCAGTGCTACTAACTTCAGATAATCCATCAGGTTGGCGAGCTATTGTGACTCCTGCTGCGCTGTCCAGCATCATTACTGCCCATTCCCCGTTCAGAAGCAGAGTCCTCAGTAGCCTGGGCATGTCTTATTTTAATCCCTGCTACCTTTTTCTTTTTGAGTTGAGGTTTAGGAGTCTTTTGTTTGTCCTCATTAAGAATGTAGTCTGAAGTGCGATGCGTTTCCCTTTTTCGCTTCTCGCACTCTCCTGATCTGCGCTCTCACCGTCCACCTCTCTCCAAACGTGTATCGGATGAATCCTGAAAGGAACGAGAGGAACGTGTATCAGTATCCTGATACCTGTCAGGCTTTGTAATATTGTCACGGTTTCTCAAATTGTTTTTTTTCTCAGTGGTTTCCTGTTGAGGAGACTCACCCCATGATTGAGTTTTGTTTTGTTTATTTTTTTGTTTATTGTCCCATTTCTTCTTGGAAGAATCGAGTGCTTACTTAGAGTTATCCTCTTCAGAATTACCCTTAACCTGTGGTTTCCCCAGTCTGGCACCCAAATTATCTCTGCCTAGCGTAGCATAGGTTTATTCGATACTTTTAGGCAATTCCCTTTCTTGCTGTGCAGGAATGAATTCCCTCAGGCATTAGTGTATAGCCAAAGCTGCTGCTTCCCCCTTTATGTTACTTAACATGATTGTCGATACCAGGGCAAAATTGCCCATCAGTTTCATCCCCAAGTCCAGGGTGGTTCCTGCTACGTACTAATTCTGTACTTGTTTCAGTACCTCAGGTAAAACTGCTATTGAAGGGGGTACCATGAGTTCTGGTGTAAAGTGCAGTGAAGACTGTACCCCAAGTGGCACAATCTTCCACCAGGGGAGCCATCCCTATTGGCAAGCAAATCCTGCAGGCCCGTATGGTGAAAAGCCGCTTCAAGCTGACCTGCTTTCTGTGCTATCCAGAGCAGAATTTGCTCCTGACTGGTGGGAACCTTTCCTTTAACGGCATTCTGCGATTGAGGGCTGATGCCCATAGCAGCCAATTGCGGTTGTGCAGCCTGAGCTGTCCACGTAGGGTTAACTGTGAGTGTTTGCATGATGTACTGCATGAGGTTTCTATAAATGTTTACTAGATCTTTGTATAGTGTTGTTCTTTCTGCTGCATCTAAGGCATCAAGATTAGGATGTGGTGTATAAGCTGCTAGGACCGGCCAAGTCATTCCTTTACTGAGCGGACTATGTCTCACATTTTCAACGGTATGGGGGAGGGTGCCTTTAAACCAATTTATGTGTTCTTGGTAAGCTAATGAAATTTCTATGTTCACATATGGTGTTTCATCTTCAATGTAAGTGTGAAACAATTATTGTGTGCATGCATCCATAGCCAGGAATTTAACCCAAGAATAGAATACCTCTGTTCTGAATGCTTCGTGTGCCTTGACCACGAAGGTAACGTCTCCACCCATTGCCGGGAGGCTAAATTGTAGTAATTTCATAGTAACTGTTTGTCTGCAGTTTTCTGTAATATTTAGTCTGACTGCTTGTTCTTCAAAGTCCTCAGCTTGTTCAGTCATTGTTAAAAGAAAAAGGGAATTAATTAAATGAATTTGTGGAGATAAGGTTAGCACAATGTGGGAGAATTTTTATCCAACTAGCTTGAATATCCTACAGCCAATACATAGGATATACCTACTCAGCAGAGGTGGATTTTCCTTTCCACTATGGTCGTCTCCGGTTTGGAGGTGAGTAGGGCTCCCTGAGAAAAGCACAGTTGAACTACTCAGATAGACTACTAAATAAGAACCCAACCAACGTTGGTGGTGTTATGTCGTGTAGGTCCCACTAATTTGTAGGACCTGTGCGTTTGTTTGGACAACATAAACTTTGGGTGAGGTGCCTAGACTGATTCCGGGCACCCAACAGGATATGTTGACATAGAGACCAGCTAGCTCACAGTGCCACAGTAAACCCCCTTATCCTTACCAGGGAGCGAATTGTTTTCTGGCAACCACTGAACATGACAACTTGTCCCCTCAGGGATTGTGGAAACAGATCAGAACCTTTTAGTCAGTCACTTGTGCTTACTTGTTCTGAGAGAAATATGCAGAATACACAGTGGGACATTTTCAATATATTTATTAAACCAACGTTATTCTTGTATAGAATACATGTGCTGCGATAATCAGTAGACAGAAGCAGATGAAAGTGATTGCAAGCACCAAAAGCCTAAATAGTAAATACAGTTCTACCATGGTGCTAAAACAGTGTTTATATGTAGGCATATAAACAAGGCAGTGATCAGGCATACAAAGCATACACAAGGAGATGATGGCCGAAGCGCTTAAACTTTTCAGACACTCACCCCCAGTCACAGATCTGTGTTGAATCCATCATTGTTCTTTAGCTCACTTCACCACCCCAGCTCAGACCCAGCTGTATGCAAATCAGTCTTGACCCTGTTCCTCATGGGAACAGTCCCGAACTGCCAAGCCAGGTCTTCCTTGGGACCGGAAACAAGCATCCTGGGACCAGTTTCAGGGTAATACCTATCATCAGCCAGGTTAAATTGAATCCAGTGCAAGGTGAGCAAGGGACCCACATCAGGCAAGACCTGGCTTGGCAGTTCGGACTGGCCTGTTCCCATGAGGAACAGGGTCAAGACTGATTTGCATACGGCTGGGTCTGAACTGGGGTGGGGAAGTGAGCTAAAGAACGAAGATCTATTCAACACAGATCTGTGACTGGGGGTGAGTGTTTGAAAAGTTTCAGCCCTCCGTCTATCATCTCCTTGTGTTTACTTTGTTTGCCCTATGTTGGCAGACGTGGGGCCCTTGCTCACTTTGCCACTGGATTCAAGCTAGCTAGCTGATGAGGGATGTTACCCCAAAACCTGTCCCAGGATGCTTGTTTCTGGTCCAGGGAAGACCTGGCTTGGCAGTCCAGGCTGGACTGTTCCCATGAGGAACAGGGTCAAGACTGATTTGCATATGGCTGGTTCTGAACTGGGGTGGCGAAGTGAGCGAAAGAACGATGATGGATTCAACCCAGATCTGTGACTGGGGGTGAGTCACAGCGCTCCGTCGATCATCTCCTTGTGTTTTCAGTAATCAAGCATACTCCTACTATGCAAAACCCTACTCTAAGTGTACCTAGAGTGTGTGTAGGTGTGAAGCCAAGAATCCCCCCAAGGGACAATCCAACCACATTACCTGACAGGAGAGAATGTAAGAGCTTGTCTTGGTCACAAACTGGACACCCCCTCACGGAGATGTCAGACCGCTGAGTAGTGAAGTTTCAGCATGCAGGGACCCTCGGTGTCAGCTGAAGTGCTCCTCAGCTAATCTTTTGGGATGCTCTTTATTTATAATAAGAAGCAGCCTTGTGATGTGCGTATAGATTAGTGATGCTATGGATATGTAGATAGCCCTGTCGCCCCGTGAATGAAGATAGAACGACATTTGTACGTAGTGCGTAGAAGGGGCTTGTCCATGATGTTCGAGGCATCATGATAATGTTGTGCGAAGCTAGATGTGTAAACAAAGTAGTTTCAGAGAAACTAATCCAACATTGTTGTGCACGCAAATATGTAACCCTGGGCGGAGCTCGTTGAGTTTAGCTACGCGGAATTCCGTGGAGTAACTGAAAAACTCAATGAAATTCCACAGAGTTCCGTGAGTGGGCAGAGTGCACTGGAAAGATCTGTACTTCTTGTATTATTCTGTCCTGCCTCGAGCCTCCTGCCCCATGCTTCTTCAGCACCCCATGACTAGATTCTGACACTTTGTCTGTGCCACTCACGTTTGCTCTGCCCCGTGCCTCAGTCATTTTCTACATTGTGACTCCTCCTATTAATTTCCCTGTTTCTAATCCTCTGTCCCTGTCTGGCACCCCCCCCCCCCTGTGTTATATGTCGTTATATGTCGTCCTTCTGCCAAGGCCTGCTCTCTACCCCCGATCCCAGCTGTACCACTCACTCTGCCTCGAGTCCTTTGCCCATTCACATTCTTTCTGCTGGGTACCCAATATCTGGTGGGTGCCTCTTTTCTGTCCCGTGCCTCCCCTCTAGGCTCACCGTGTGTCCTCCTTACCTTGCCAGAGTAGACTAGTGCCATGAAGCTCGAACAGCACAGGTTCATGTAGACAATGTTGAACCTTGAGGTCCTGATGGTGATTGCTGTTTAACGCCTGGCAGCTTGTGGTGGTGTGCTCTGCTCAGCGGTGTGCAGGCCCTGCTTGGCACCGGTACAGAGGCAGGGTTGTTGGCAATGGCAGGGCAGTGAGGGCTGTGGAGCAGTGGAGTTTATGTCGGGTGGGGATCTATTCGGCAGCAGAATGCCAAAGCGCTCAATGCCAGCGCAGAAAGAAACCATACATGAGAGGTTAGCAAGCAGTACACCAGCAGCTGAGTTGACCGGTCCCTGCATGACGCATTATCCGCCCTCCTCACAGGAAGTGATTGCCCAGCCATATGTGGACCAGTCTTCCGCAGGAAATGCTTCCTGTTAGAAAGTGTGCTTTGTTTTAGGACGTGTCACGTCAGAGGAAGTTATAATGAAGTAAGGAGAGCTTGCAGGGTCAATTTTGAGATGTTCTTCTCTGAGGGAAAGGTCTAATATTAAGTACACTGAGGCAGGCAGGGGTGGGAAACTCCGCTACGCAGTGGTCAGCAGAGTTTTTGATAAACTCCGCGCAGAGCACGGAGTGAACACAACTCCACAAACTCCACCGACCGATCAGAGTTTCCTGCCCATCCTTACAAATATGTGCAAAAGGTCACACCAGAAATTTTAGCTGTGAAAAATAGGACAATGTAAGAAATGAGCAGCTTCGCTACATGGGCTTAACCTGGGCATATAACAGTGTGACTGCCTGTATGGATGAGTGAGTGGGTGAGTCAGTGGCTGTATGGGTTAGTGTTTGCTTATGTGAGGAGCTGTAGGGGTGAGTGAGTGTGTGTATGGCTGTGTTGGGTAGTGAGTGCATGTGTTTGTGGTATATGGGTGAGAAATTGGGTATGTCAAAGGCAGTATAGGTGAGTGAATGTGAGAGTGGCTGTATGGGTGAGTGTGTACTTGTGTCAGTGACTAGGTGAGTGAGTACATGTGAGTATCTGTATGAGTAAGTAAGTGGATGTGTGTGTAATGGTCTGGGTGAGTAAGTGGCTGTGTGATTGACAGTATGGGTGAGTGAGTAGGTGGGTGAGTAGCACTATGGGTGACTGACTCAGTGTGTGAGTGACTGTATGGGTGTATGAGTGGATAGGTCACTGACTGTATTAGTCAGTGAGTGAGTGTATGAGTGGCTGTATGGGTGAGTGAGTGGATGCGTGTGTAGACCTATGAATCAGTGAGTAGGTGTGTAAATACTGGTATGGGTCTGTGAATGGGTTTGTCACTGGTTGTGTGGGAGTGGGAGTGGGTGTATGAAAGGTTCTATATGGGTGTGTTAGTGATTTTGTTGATGATGTAATCAGTGATGTCATGTGTTTATTATATATTTCTGATGGATTCATCTGCCTGTGAATTCCTCACCTTATGAATTACCCCAAGCGCATCATTCCATGGAAACTTTTCTCCATAGCTCTCCCACGTCGATGAGGACGTCACAATGGAACGGCTCCACACGCGACTCTGCATGATGTCATCAGAGCCACAAGAAGACTCGTTGGTGTGCTGACGTCAGTTCCCTTTTTTCCACTCCATTGACTCATAACTTTTTTTTCTAGGGATCTCCATTGCTGGAGTTTTATTGTTGCAAGTTCTTCCAGAAATTGTAGCAGTGTGATGGCTACCCAGAAGAAGTCCGGTTTTAAGCCTTGCAGGGAATGTGGGGGTCATATGCCTATCACTGACCCCCATGGGGATTATTTATGGTGCCTCTCGTCGGACCACGACGTCGAGGCGTCTTCGTCATGCAGGCACATGAATCTGAAAGCCTTGAAAGAGAGGGAGATCAAGCTGTTTATGGCCAGAGCGAAGGAGCAGAAAAGGGGCCAGAGGAGGACGAGATCCAAGTCCAAGTCACTGACTCCGCATACCTTGAAGTCGTCCAGGAAGCACACAAAGAAGCGGCGCCATGGAACCAGACGTTGGTCGTCAAAGGATGAAACGCCATAGTCGGGGTCCCCGGTACTTTGTCATCACCGCAAGGATGGAGGCTTTCCTTCCCCTTAACCTCAGGTGACACGGGCACACTCCCCGGCTCCGAGAGTCTCACCGGCGCCCAGAGAAGCGACGCCTTCGCCTCCGACCACTCCACCCCAGGCTCCAGTGTCTCCGGCGCTGCAACCAGAGCCAATCAGACTGCCTCCTTGAGCGGTTTCTGAACTGGCTGTAACGGATCCATATCCACCTTTTCCGGCTCCAGGTATGGATTCTATGCATTTATTGAATGCAATGTATGGTATGTTTGCCAGAGCGGCTAACCCTGCTGGTGTGCCTGTTAGCCCCATGGGACCGCTTTCATACTCCTTTGGAGGTTTGCCACCTCACTTCGCACAGGCACCTTTCATGCCTTTCATGCCGATGATCCCGGGGAGTTCGCGTCTCCCGACGCCGAGGTTCTCAATGCTGTGCAATCCCTGGAGGGAAGAGTGCCGTTAGATGGGTCTTCTCCGGCGCCGTATTGCTCTGGTCCGGTGCTGTCTCGACCTCGCCCGACGCCTTTGACTATTCCTGTGGAGCCTCCATCGACTCTGGTCCGGAAGTCACCGGCGCCACATCTGGTACCACCAACGCCGGTCCCTAGGATGAGATCCGGAAGGGAGGTACAGAGGCTGCTGGAGGAGAAAGAATATCAGGAACCGCAGGAAGAGGCTGAAGAGGGTGACATTGTTGACCCTATGCAAGAATTTGAGGGACTGCAGGACACATCTCCTGAGTGGTAGCTCTCTCCACCTAAAGGCCTACCATCACTGGAGATTTCCTCTTACCATTCTATAATAAGGAAGGCAGCTGATCTACTGGACTTGCCGTTACCTACTGAAGAGCCTAAGTCCAAAATGTAAGCAGAAGTCCTTCATTCTCCTTCTGCTGCTTCGGAACCTCTGTTTCCATTTAATGAGGCTTTGACTGAGCCCATTTTAGAGGTGTGGCAGAAGCCAATGACTGCCCCTGCAGTATCCAGATCGGTGGCAAGGAGATAGAAGGTGGCTCCTGGAGATCCTGCTTTCCTTTCCACACACCCATCTCCTGAGAGTTTGGTAGTCCAGGCATCATGCTCTACTAAACAGTCTGCAGGCTCTTTCCCATCCACACCTGGAGATAGAGAATCTAAGAGGATGGAGCAATCGGCTAAGAACGTGTTTTCTTCGACCTGTATGGCTTTGAAATGGACAAATGCGACATGCCTGCTGGGTTGCTATACCCACTCTCTGATGGATTTGGCAAAAAAGGTGCTCCCCAAGCTTCAGGAGGATGTTCAGGGCCATTTCACGGAAGTTCTATCGGACACCCAAGCTGCGGCCCGTAAGGTCATTCAGTCAGGACTTGATACTGCGGACTCTGTTGCCAGAGTTATGGGTTCGTCGGTGGCAACCAGGAGGCACGCCTAGCTAAGGGGGTCTGGGTTTCCATCTGATGTACAGGCCACCCTATTGGACTTGCCCTTTGATGGCTCTCATCTTTTAGGTACCAAAGCGGACTTGGCGCTACAGCACTTTGAATATAGTAGAGCCACAGTGAGATCGTTGGGTCTTCAGTCCCCGCCCAGAGGTTTTGGGTACCGCAGATTTCGTGGGTTTGGCAGGACTCCTTCCCTTGGGCCAAACAACAGCAATAGTAGCAGCAGCAACAGGCGAACCCTTTGTATAGGTCATACAGAGGAAAAGGTAGAGGTCGTCTGCGAGGCTCCGCTCGTCAGCAAGTCTCTTCCTCCTCCTCCTCCTCCTCCTCTCCCGTCCCTCCAACTGGAACTGCAGGGAAGCAGCTCTAGATCCTCCATCCTAGAGCATGTTGGTCCTGTGCAAGGTCGGGTGTCCCATTTTCCATGAAATTGGGGATCTGTTACTTCAGATATCTGGGTTTTGGATGTCAAATAAAATGGGTATGCCCTTCCCTTTCGGGAGTTTCGCCCTCCTTTCCCCCCTCGCCAGGGCTGGTGCTCAAAGGAGCACCTGTTGCTTCTACAACAGGAGGTTCTAACTTTGCTGCAGAAAGGTGCGATAGAGGTGGTTCCAGAGCAGGAAAGGGGTCAGGGATGCTACTCTCGGTACTTCCTGATTCCCAAAAAGGACGGTCGTTTGAGGCCGACCCTAGACCTCAGGGTCTGGAATTTTTACCTCAGGCAGGAGAAGTTCAAGATGTTTACCCTGGCTCAGGTTCTTCTGGTGCTGCAGCAGTAAGACTGGATCGATTTGCAGATGCGTATTTTCACATACCCATGCTGAAGTCGCTTCGGATGTATCTCCGTTTTACGGTGGGATCTCAACACTACCAGTTTGTGGTCCTTCCGTTCAGTCTTACATCCGCACCACGGGTCTTCACGAAGGTGATGACGGTGGTAGGAGCACATCTCAGGAGATTGGGGATTTCCGTTTTTCCCTATCTGAATGACTGGCTGCTCAAAGCAAAGTTGCCGGAGATGATGCTGCATCATTTGCAAGTAACAACGCGTCTGTCGTTCGACTTGGGTGTTTCCATAAACGTACCCAAATCTCACCTAGTGACCTCTCAGCACAGCCTGTTCATAGGGGCAGTACTGGACAATACTGTGAGTCGTGCCTTCCCGCCTCTGCAGAGGATTCAAAACATCCAAGGTCTTGCGCCTGCTTCATCTGTTCGCTTCCTGCATACTGTTGATCAGCCATGCATGCTGGCACATGAGGGCCCTCCAGCGGTGCCTTCGCAGGCAGTAGTTTCAACACAACGGAGATCTCAGAGAGGTGGTCAGAATCTCCAGAGACATGGCAGCGGAGCTATTATGCTGGTGTTTCAGGCAACCTGTCTCAAGGAAAGCCGTTTCAATCTCCTTCGCCGGTGGCCACAGTGATAACGGATGCCTCCACTCTAGGGTGATGAACTCATCTGGGGAACCTGGAGGTCAAAGGCCTTTGGTCTCCAGAGGAAAGATTGTTTCATATCAATCTTCTGGATTTGCGGGCAATACGTTTGGCTCTCAAGGCGTTACTTCCTTTCCCTTCACGGTCAGTCAGTTCAGGTCTTGACGGACAACACTACCATGATGTGGTACATCAACAAACAGGGAGGATTAGGGTCGTATTGTCCCTGCAGAGAGGCTCTGCGACTCTGGTCCTGGGCTCAGGACCATCAGATTTGGGTGATTGCGAATCATTTGGCCGGAGTGCTGAATGTGCATGCGGACAGTCTCAGTCGGCAGTACTCGGCCGATCACGAGTGGCGTCTTCATCCGGAGGTGGTTCATTGCATTTTCAGGATGTGGGGGTTTCCTCAGTTGGACCTATTTGCCACTCAAAAGAACGTGCACTGCCCGTTGTTCTGCAGTCTCCAGTATCCGATGCTGGGAGCCTTGGTGGTCGATTTTCAGTTAGATTGGGGCTCAGAGCTTCTTTACGCGTTTCCCATCAAAAACCCCTTAACTCCTCGAGTTCTGAGGAAGATTCGTCAAGACCGGGCCCAAGTCATATTGATCGCCCCAAATTGGCCAAGAAGGGTGTGGTACACAGACCTTCCTTACCTCTCATTGCACCCGCCACTACATCTCCCTCTCAGGACAGACCTCCTCTCTCAGGCGCTGGGGCAGGTTCTACATCCCCACCTCCAGATCTTGCACCTTCATGCCTGGAGATTAAACGGGGCAACCTGAGTTCTTTCTCTCTCCCGCCGGATGTGGTGGATGATATTTTATCGGCCAGGAGACACTCCACCAAATCTGTCTATTCTGGTAGGTGGCCTACATTTTTAAAGTGGTGTGGAGAGAGTTCAGTTGATCCATTGCGTGCCCGATTGTCTGATATTCTGAGTTTCTCTCTTTCCCTGGCTCAACAGGGTTGTGCAGTAGCTACTGTTAAAGCCTACTTGTCTGCCTTGTCGGCCTTTCTCTGTTTGCCAGACCACCCCTCTTTATTTAAATCTCCCATAGTCATGAGATTCATTAAGGGTCTCACCAATAAGTTTCCTCCCACTCCCTTTATTATGCCTCAGTGGGATTTGAATTTAGTTCTTACTTTTTTAATGGGTTCTCTCTTTGAACCCTTGCATAGTTGTCCTTTAGGATTCTTAGCTTTTAAGACAATATTTCTCATTGCAATCCCTTCCGCTAGGAGGGTTAATGAGCTGAAGCCCCTTAGCTCCAAGCCCCTTTTACCTCATTTCATGCGGATAGGATGGTTCTTAGGACCAGAGCTGCTTTCCTGCCTAAGGTCGTCACTCCCTTCCACCTAGGGCAATCTATCACTTTTACCACTTACTATCCCCCCCTCACCCTTCTAAGGAGGAGGAGAGACTTCACCGCCTGGACCCCAAAAGGGCGGTCAATTTCTACCTGTACAGGACTAAAGACTTCAGGTTGGATGACCAACTCTTTATCGGGATATGTGGGCAAGATGAAGGGCAAGGCTGTCAACAAGAGAACGCTGTCCAGGTGGATCATCCTCTGCATCAAGATCTGCTACGCCTTGGCCAAGAAGGAGCCTCCTGAAGGTATTTGAGTTCATTCCACTAGAGCTAAGTCTTCTTCTCTGGCTTTAGCTTGAGGTGTCACTGTTGTAGACATCTGCAAGACAGCAATTTGGGCCTCCCTCCACACTTTCGTGAAGCATTATTGCTCGGAGGCGAGGAGGGACGGCCACTTTACACGTTCTGTGCTGATAGATTTTTGGGTATAGATAGGCAGGCACCCTCCTCCGAGAGCGGTACTGCTTGGGGATTCAATTCATCAGGTGAGGAATCCACAGGCAGATGTATCCATCAGAAGAACAAGTTACTTACCTTTGGTAGTGCTTTTTCTGGTGGATACAGTATCTGCCTGTTGATTCCTCACTGACCCACCCGCCTCCCGGTTGCCTGCCTGTTTATACCGAAAAACAGTTGACATGTCATTCATGTATTTTGTTATGGTTAATTTGAAATAATGTGACACTTGTCACTAGGAAATGTCTATATATTAGAATTTTCAGTTTCTTTCTTGGTTTCTGTATACTGTGTATATTTGTGGAAATGTTTTCGGTTCACCCGTTCGCCTCGAAGGCACGGAAAAAATGGGTGGAACTGACGTCAGCATGCCTACGAGGTCTTCTTATGGCTCCGATTACATCACGTGGAGTTGCGTGCGGAGCCGTTCCATTGTGACATCCTCGTCGACGTGGGAGAGCTATGGAGAAAAGTTTCCGTGGAATGCTGCTCATGGGGTAATTCATAAAGTGAGGAATCCACAGGCAGATACTGTATCCACCAGAAAAAGCATTACCAAAGGTAAGTAACTTGTTCACTAAGGTGTGTGGGTGAATCAGTGGGTGTATGAGTGCCTGTATGGATGATTCAGTGGGTGCATGGCTGACTGTATACGTGAGTGATTAGGCATCTCAGTGAATGTATGGGTGAGTGACTATTTGTGTGACTGTCTGTATCAGTCTGTCAGTTGGTGTCTAAGTGGCTGTATGGTTGTGTGAGTGGGTATGTGAGTGGCTGTATGGGTGTGATTGGTTGTCTGAGTACCTGTATGGTTGTCTGAGTGTCTGTGTGCCTGGGTGAGAGGGTGTGTGACTGCCTGTATGGATGAATGAGTGGCTGTATGGGTTAGTGAGTGCATATATGAGAGGCTGTATGGGTAAGTGTGTGTATGACTGTGTGGGTGAGTAAGTGGATGTGTCCTTGGTATATGGGTAAGTAATTGTATATGTGAAATACATTATAGGTGAGTGATGGGGTATATGAGCGATTGTATGGGTGAGTGAGTGAATGTGAGAGTGGCTGTACGGATGAGTGTGTGCTTGTGTCATTGACTACAGGTGAGTGAGTATGTGTTAGTATCTGTATGAGTAAGTGAGTGGGTGTGTGTGTATCTGTATGGGTGAGTAAGTGGCTGTGTGATTGACTGTTTGGGTGAGTGACTAGGTGTGTGAGTAGCTCTATGGGTGACTGAGTCAGTGTATGGGTGGCTGTATGGGTGTATGAGTGGATATGTCATTGGCTGTATTAATGACTGAGTGGGTATATGAGTTGCTGCATGGGTGAGTGAGTGGATGTGTTTGTAGATCAATGAATCAGTGAGGGGGTGTGTAAGTACTGATATGGGTCTGTGAATGGGTTTGTGATAGGTTGTGTGGGAGAGAGAGTGGGTGTATGAAAGGTTCTATGAGAGTGTGAGTGGGTGCGTCAGCGATTCTGTGGATGATGTCAATGACCATGTCATGTGTGATGTAATATGTGAGGTCCTAAACAGTGCATTGCAGGGGTTGTGAGTTATAGTTAGCTTAACTGCTGAATTTCACTAGTTTTGTGCGAGTGAAATCTGAGCCTAACTATGACGTCCCTGTAACCTTTGCTTTTTTCAGTGAATTTCCAAGGTTTTTTAAATGCTAATTCCTAACTATAAAATCCCCGTAACCTTTGGCTTTTTCAGTGAATTTTGATGGTTTTTTAAGTAGTAGTCGCATTTGCAGAGTGGTGGAGAAAGGGGGTAGGGCCTCTGACCAGCTCTCAGGAATTCTGCTGTGTAGACTTACAGGAGGTACCAGGAGGGCTTCTTGGCCTCCAAGGTCCCTCAGGAGTAAAGTGGACTTCACCCCCCTACCAGTAGTGTGCCAGGAGCCAATTTTGCAGAGTGGTGGAGAAAGGGGGCATGGCCTCTGCAGACCTCTTAGCAATCCCATTTTGGGGCCAACTACCCCTCCTGTTACCTCCAGTAATTACCACAAACCAGGATTGCTGAGAAGATGTCAGAGTCCGCACCCCCTTTCTCCACCACTCTGCAAACGCACCTCCCCGTACACTTCTAGTTTAGGAATGAAGTCCCCTTGGCATCAGAGGGTCCTTGGGGGCCAACAAGCTCTCCTGTTATCTCCAGTAAGTCCTACACATTGGGTTTGCTACAAGGTTTTCCCGGCCATGCCACCTTTCCCCACAGCTCTGCAAACGCGCCTCCTAACGCACTACTAGTTGAGGGATGATGTCTCCTTGGTTCAAGAGGGCCCTTGGGGGCCAACAAGCCCTCCTGTTACCTCCAGTAAGACCCACACAGCTGGACTGCTGAGAGGTCATCAGAGACTACACCCCCTTTCTCCACCACTCTGCAAACACACTTCCTGGTGCACAGCTCCTTGGGGGAAGAAGTCCACTTCAGTCCTGAGGCCCCAGGAGTAAATTGGAATTCATTCCCCAACCAGCAGCGCGCCAGGAGGTGCATTTGCGGAGTGTTGGGAAAAGGGTATATAGAAAGTCCCGAGCAACCAACTCCAATAACAATCATATGAAACAAATCAATTCAACTCTTCTTGGTTTCAGGTAGATTTATTCTTTCGGTCCATATTCTTTAGTAGTCCCCTTTAGCCAACACGTGTTTCGTCACGTTGATGTGTGAACATCACTGACTTCATCAGGGCTACAAATTAAGTACATACAGAATAAGAATATAATATCATTCAGTTACTCCCATCACCCAAGACACCCTGGTGCTCAGGTTCTGGGGAAAGTGCCCATAAGTAAAACCTTATATTTCGACATCATGTTTGTTTACAGAAGAAAGGGAATGTATCTATAACTCTTTGATTTCAAAGTTTGGAAAAGTGAATAAAGTCATCAAAGCACATATCATTACATCGTGTTAAGTTGCAGCTGTCCGCTAAAAAACCCAGAGGGTACATCTCATTATCACCCATGTGATGTATTGTATTGTATTGTAATTGCATTTATATAGCGCTTACTACCCCTGACGAGGCGTCGAAGCGCTTTTTCGGCGAGTAGCACGCTACTCCGGGACCCATAGAGGATTAGTGTTGAATTAGTATAGTGAAACATGCAAGTACATTTTAAGTGGTGGATAGGTTAGTCAGTTATTTGGATTTGGAATGATAGCAGAAGGATAGAGGAGGAAAAAAGGTTTGTATTTATATAGCGCTTGTTACCCTTGTCAATATCGAATAAAATACATGAAATGTTGATGTTGCTATTAATATGTTATGGTCTTTTAAAGTGAGTTTGTCTTCTGACCAGAGTGTAAGAGGACGTCATCTTACCTCTGTACCCAAATCTTGTCTCTAGTACGACCACTGCTCGTCAGCTGATATATTAACCTGTAACCGACTGGCCCAATTCAAAATCTCTTCGTATTAGATAGTCAACAGACCCTACTTCTCTAATACATGCCAAAACCACTATTGTGCATAATTGGACGCGCTTCGTCCCACTGCCATTTAAGAGCACGAATATTAATTTGTGCGCGCATCATCCCACTATCGTTCTACAAGCACGGACACCATCGTGTGCGTGCATGTTCCCACTGTCGTTCTAAAATTACAGATATTATTGTATGCGTGTTAGTAATCAAGCACCCCAATGCATAAAGTAGCGATCAAGCTACAACAAATGTCATCACCCAGTTCCTATAGTTCGAAAGTTACCATCCCGTAACCCGGACATATTCATGTACGCGTCCGTAGTCCAGAAATCAAGTTACGCAATATAGTTTCAGCAACCCCCGTCACCCAGTGCTATAGTACAATATCTCCCCGTAGAAAGCCCCAAACTATTCATCTATCCGCCAAAGTTGCCGTAATACTGCCGTCTAACACGTACCTGCTTGTAGGAGAGTGCTCCTCGAACTATCCTCCCGGCGTGGTTAACGGGCGCCATTTTGATTCTGTCTTATATAGTGTCATGAGTTTGCATCATCTCGTTAAATTACTCCTATAGGCGACTCTAGGTCATCATAAATTATCTACCTCAGTATCTATACGGGTTATTGTTCTGTTCTCTTCTGGTTTGCATAAACTGACATGTAAATCTGTCTTTAACCGTAACGACCCCTTACATAAGATGTCTGCCCATCAAAACATAATATCCAAACTCTGGTTTAACTAAGATGGCGGCTGTTGGCAAATCTCCCACTTCAGACATCTCTATTAAAAAGTCCCTATTGTAAAAAATTGTCCATTTAATTGATTAACACATATCGCACAATTATGATTCAGTTGATACAGAATCAGGTGCTGTGTGAATATAATACGTCCTTTGTTTGTTCGCAGTGCTTAGATCGTATATGGTCACACCAACATGGCAGGCTAAAATGCGTCGCTCTAAAATGACTATGTGCTGCAGTTGTACCATAGTCCTGATGGTACTGTGTAGACCTGTCTCATTTATCCATAGCGTGAATTAACCAATATTCTATCCAAATCCTACAAAATGTAGCGAAAATAAATAGATGACTCTGTGTGTTATGAATGTTGGGCACATAAGTGGAACCAAAACTCTCTTCAATCTAATGTCAAAATAAGGGGGGCATAGTAATACGGACTAAGGTTGCCGGTATACGTATATCTCTATATCATGAACATGTAGGAATGATTATGAGTGAATTATCAATTGGTCTGCAGAAAAATGGAAAACAGTATATGTTAAAATCGTCTGGAAATCCCTATATCCCAGATATAATATCCTGGTCAGATCTTGATCAGCCAAAGAGTCAACACAGATGTGTGAGCCTGAACACCAACCTCCCTTTAGAAACATAATATTCATGTTAAAATCATATTTAGGAATTAATGTCTCTAGTTCATTGTGATGGTGATTCTTGCAGTGGGTTCATCTTAAAATAGTATCCTTAACAATTGTTAACAGTCATTCCTTAACATGCCTCAGTTATATTGTTGTATGAGCAGATTCGAAATTATATACAACCTGCCTATATACAATCTATATATCTATTCCTCACGGATAACGTACCTTTATAGAGAAAAAGGATCTTGAGTCATAGTTGTATTGCTGACATCATCAGTCTATGTACCCAAAAAGTACTGCATTTCATGATCAATGTTAAGACCTCTGTCCACAGCTTTTAAAATCATTATCCAGCGGGCCTCACATTGTCATAACACCAGTTCTCAGTTACCACCTCTGTGGTTAACCGGTATCGTTTGTAACCCATGGAATTTGAACTGTAAGTGTCTCCCTTGCGATGTGCATTCATTCATATGTTGGGCAATGGGATATCTTGTATCCCGTTGTTTTACCGCCCTAAAATGTTCAGTTATTCTCTCTTTCATTGATCTGATTGTGCTTCCTTCATAAATTTGGCCGCACCCACATACGAGTACGTACACAACATATTTTGTAGAGCAATCTATATGTGTCTTGATTTGAAATTTACGTGACCCATTGTAGCTGAAATCCGTAATTTTGTCTAAGGCTAGTTTGCACATGGTGCAATGACCACATTTATAAGAGCCATTACTCCTTGTATGTAACCAAGACCCTCGTATAGATGGTGTAGGGTAACTGGGACTAACAATGCTTTGTATTGTGTTGCCCTTCTTATAAGTGATACTTGGTCTAGCTCGCACACAGGTTCATAGATCCTTATCTGATGTCAGTAGTGTCCAGTGTTTATTTAGTATTTTATACAGCTCATGAGAAAAAGGGTGGTAATTTGTAATCAGTCTGATAGGACCACCTTTCACATCTACCTCCTTTTTCTTCTTTTCTTTTAGAGTATCAGAACGGTCAAGCTTACGTGCTTTGTTGCTAGCATTGTTGACTACATCCTCACCATACCCGCGTGTTACAAACCGGCGTTCCATATCTTTTATGTTTTATTCAAACGTGTGATCCTGGCTACAATTTCTCCATGCCCTGAGCATTTTCCCAAACGGGATGGAATTGATCTGACATTTAGGGTGCGAGCTGCTTGCGTGTAGCAAAGAGTTGCAAGATGTAGGTTTTCTATGCATTCTACTATGTATCTGATCCCCAGTCACATACAATTCTACGTCTAAAAATACTAGTTCCGTCCTGCTATTAACCATGGTAAACGACATGTTATAATCATTGGAATTCAGAAAATCAAAAAACTCTTCCAATTTATGTGTGGTGCCCGTCCAGATCATTATACAGTTGTCAATATATCGACCCCAATAATGTATGTAATCAGTCCATTCCCGACCGCGAGGGCCCCAGATATGCACCGCCTCGAACCACCCCATAAAGAGGTTGGCAAAAGACGGCGCAAACCCGGATCCCATCGCAGTCTCGCAGAGTTGTCTGTACCATTCATTGTTAAAAGAAATGCATTGTTATCTAAGATAAGTTTTGCCAGTTCTATTAGCATATCTGAGTGTGCCATGAAACCAATCTGTCTCTTGTCTACAAAGTGTCTCAGTGCTCGTATACCATCTGCATGTTTTATATTGGTATAAAGCAATACTACATCAAATGATACCAGTGTCATATCCGGTTCCCACCTCACATCACCTAGCATGTTGAGTAGATGCTTCGTATCCCTAATGTAAGAGGGTAGATTTGCAACGAAGGGTCTCAGGTAGACATCTACATATTGCAAAGGTTTCTCCATTGGTCCCCCAATCCCCGAAATAATCGGTCTACCTGGGGGAAAGGGTAATTCCTTATGCACCTTTGGTAGAGTGTAAAGGCACGGGAACCTGGGGCGATCCACTGTCAAGTATCTAAACTATTCTTCATTCATCAGACCCAGATCATACCACTCCCTCAAGTGATCATTAATGTTTTTAGAGATCCCTGGTTTGGGATTGCCATATAGTTTGATATAACATCCTTCGTCACTCAATTGCGTGAGTATCTCATTGTCATAATCAGCCTTTTCCATCACCACCATACAACCCCCCTTGTCCGCTTCTCTAATGATTATGTCACGATCATTTGATAGTTCTTTGAGGGCGGCTATCTCTTGTGAGGTTAAATTGTCCTTCATATGATTTCTTTTGTTTCTAATCATTTTCTGTTCCCATTTGTCTATGTCTTGTAGCACCAATTTATGAAACACATCAATTCTATTACCAGTGTGCAGTTGTGGTGTCCACCTGGACTTCTTTTTAAGACCACTGTCCTCACTAAGGTCATAGTTAAGTTCCAAATCCTGTAGCAGTTTATGAATTGTGACCGGGTCTTCCTCACTTTCTGTGATTGATAGTAAAAGTGCTGTAATTTTGATATCCGCAATCGAACACACTTCAGATGTCATTTCACGTTCATCGTTCTCTTTAATCATACATTTGTCTGAGAAAAACTTTTTCAATTTCAGCTGACTTACAAATCTATACAGATCCACCTTCATGTCAACAGTATCATATATTTTGACTGGACAAAAACTCACGCCTCTACATAAAACAGAGATCATCTCATTTGTTAATACTTTGTTAGACAGATTGATAACCTTTACATCCATCATTGTACCCTTGTCTATTTCTGTTTGTTCCAAGACCTTGTTTGCATTCCTCGCCTCTCCCCTGGTATGGTTCCTCCCTCTGCACTCTCTTCTTGTTTTTCTGGATCCCTTCCCCTTGGTCTCGTGTTTAGATCTTTGTTGCCCATTCTTATCCTCCACAACTCCCTTAAAAAAGCATTGGACTGATGTGAAGTGCCCTCTCCAGGGTCCTCATCCCCACTGCTATATATGTTACTGGTTGAGGTCGCACTCTTCTCACTTATCGAAGATGCTCTACTTGTTCCTGTAGTTGTGTCTTGTCTGATTAAATGGTCAAACCTCTTGGCAAAAGTAAAGACTTTCCTGTTGAGGTAATCTGCCTCGTCCCTTTTGAGCTTCCTCACCTTGCGTTGTTTAATTTCCTCCTCAGGTCTGTTTAGGATACCCTCCAGGATGTCAAAATTCTTTTTAGTAGGCTCCTCTAAGTTCAGATCCGTATTCTCCTTCTCTAATATGTCTATCTCAATAGCTAGTTTATCTACTTTTCTGCTAGCATTCTCAATAAGTATATTCATCAAGTTGTTAGAGTTACTGGTAAGTTCTTTTTCCAATTGTGAAAGGAGATCTTCCTCCAAATCGTCATAGGATGGGAAGATCTGTGAGCGTAGACCACGTGGTACTCTGCCTAGCCTCTGATATTGTTTTAACGTGGCCCCGTCCCACCATTTTGGTGCTTCAGTTTTCTTCAACCTCTCTAACCTTATAAATTTCTGTTTCAAACCCTCCTTCTGCTTCGTGCTGCCCTGGGTCACTGCTTTATTGATGTCAACCCCTGCACTCAGGTCTTTAAATAAGTCCTCCGCTACTTAGTCCCTGTCCTTTCTTCTACTCATTTTAATACGATCCACACTTTCTCTGTTCTTCTCGGGGAATTAAGGTGCTGCAAGCCCACAGAATTAACTAGCAATATGGTGTGGCTGGGCCTCTTGCGCAAACCTAGTAAGTATTCCTACTGTGACTGCACGTTTGTCTAATTTCGTGGTGCTTCAAGGGAGAGAGCGGCCACCTGCACTCTCACAGTGGCTGAGAAAACTCAGTCTTAACAATATATAGAAAGTCCTGAGCAACCAACTCCAATAACAATCATAAGAAACAAATCAATTCAACTCTTCTTGGTTTCAGGTCGATTTATTCTTTCGATCCATATTCTTTAGTAGTCCCCTTTAGCCAACACGTGTTTCGTCAGGTTGATGTGTGAACATCACTGACTTCATCAGGGCTACAAATTAAGTACATACAGAATTAGAATATCATATCATTCAGTTACTCCCATCACCCAAGACACCCTGGTGCTCAGGTTCTGGGGAAAGTGCCCATAAGTAAAACCTTATATTTCGACATCATGTTTGTTTACAGAAGAAAGGGAATGTGTCTATAACTCTTTGATTTCAAAGTTTGGAAAAGTGAATAAAGTCATCAAAGCACATATCATTACATCGTGTTAAGTTGCAACTGTCCGCTAAAAAACCCAGAGGGTACATCTCATTATCACTCATGTGATGTACACGCTAAAATTAAGACATCCATGTTCCGGCTCACCACATCCAATAAATCGTCACAATTATTCCTAAGGGGTAGTACCTAATCAATATAGAATAAAATACATGAAATGTTGATGTTGCTATTAATATGTTATGGTCTTTTAAAGTGAGTTTGTCTTTTGACCAGAGTGTAACAGGACGTCATCTTACCTCTGTACCCAAATCTTGTCTCTAGTACGACCACTGCTCGTCAGCTGATATATTAACCTGTAACCGACATGACCCAATTCAAAATCTCTTCGTATTAGATAGTCAACAGACCCTACTTCTCTAATACATCCCAAAACCACTAATGTGCATAATTGGACGTGCGTCGTCCCACTGCCGTTTAAGAGCACGAATATTAATTTGTACGCACATCATCCCACTATCGTTCTACAAGCACGGACACCATCGTGTGCGTGCATGTGTTCCCACTGTCGTTCTAAAATTACAAATATTATTGTATGCGTGTTAGTAATCAAGCACCCCAATGCATAAAGTAGCGATCAAGCTACAACAAATGTCGTCACCCAGTTCCTATAGTTCGAAAGTTATCTTCCCGTAAACCGGACATATTCATGTGCGCGTCCGTAGTCCAGAAATCAAGTTACGCAATATAGTTTCAGCAACCCCCGTCACCCAGTGCTATGGTTAAATATCTCCTCGTAGAAAGCCCCAAACTATTCATCTATCCGCCAAAGTTGCTGTAATACTGCCGTCTAACACGTACCTGCGTGTAGGAGAGTGCTCCTCGAACTATCCTCCCGACGTGGTTAACGGGCGCCATTTTTATTCCGTCTTATATAGTGTCATGAGTTTGCATCTTCTCGTTAAATTACTCCTATATGCGATTCTAGGTCATCATAAATTATCTACTTCAGTATCTATACGCGTTATTGTTCTGTTCTCTTCTGGTTTGCATAAACTGACATGTAAATCTGTTTTTAACCGTAACGACCCCTTACATAAGATGTCATCCCATCAACTCATAATATCCAAACTCTGGTTTAACTAAGATGGCGGCTGTTGGCAAATCTCCCACGTCAGACATCTCAATTAAAAAGTCCCTATTGTAAAAAATTGTCCATTTAATTGATTAACACATATCGCACTATTATGATTCAGTTGATACAGAATCAGGCGCTGTGTGAATATAATACGTCCTTTGTTTGTTCGCAGTGCTTAGATCATATATGGTCACACCAACATGGCGGCTAAAATGCGTCGATCTAAAATTACTATGTGCTGATGTTGGGAAAGGGGGCGTGGCCTCCAAGTCTTCTCAGCAGTCCCACTCTCTGGGACTTACTGAAGGTAACAGGAGAGGTTCTTTGACCCCAAGGACCCTCAGCATCCAAGAGGACTTCAACCCCCAACCACCACTGCATCAGGAGGTGCGTTTGCAGAGTGATGGTGAAGGGGTGTGGCCTCCGGCAACTTGCCTGAGGTTTTTTTCTATTTGTTTAATCTATTTTTTAAGGGAGGGAGTCTGCGGGCCAGACCTTTTTTCAATGGGTGAGAGGGGCCGTGGGGCCCACCTCCCAGGCTAATTTCAGCCCCAGGGACCCCATCCCCCAGGGCCTGGCCTTTTCTTATTTTTCATATAATTTATAGGGAGGGGTGCCTCGCCTTTCTCCCTGAGCTGATTTCGGCCCTGGGGACCCATCCCCCGGGCCCGGCCTTTTTTTTTTGTAATAAAATTTGGAGCCCGGGTACCCCATCCCCCGGGGTCTGCCCCTTTTTATTTTTGCTCCTTCCTGGGCCGATTTCGGCCCCCGGGACATCCATCCCCTAGGCCCTGGCCTTTCTGTTTATTTTTTTTAAATAAACAAAAAGGGGCCACCTGGTGCCCTTCCCTGGGCAAATTTGAGCTCCGGTACATTTATTTATTATTTATTTTTTTAAATATGGGAGGGCGGCCATGCGGCCCCTCTCCCAGGCCGATTTTGGCCCTGGGGACCCCATTCCTCAGGGCCTAGCCACCATACTGGGTGCCCTGGTCCCACCCAGGGCACCCAGTTTCATATGTTTGGGACCGCAGATGGATCCTCAAGGCCCCAGGTTCCCTGCTGGCTCCGGGAGCCGGCATTGCTTTTGGACAAAGGGAGCTCTTAACATGCACCTCCCTCTGTCCAAAACCAATTCTGCTCTGCTTTAAATAAGTGAGAGCATTTTCTGCTCTTGTTTGCTTGAAGCAGAGCAGTGTTTGCTATGGTTTGGTGGGAATGGTGCTCCCACCAAGCCATAGAAAACTGCAATGCCCCGGGGGTGGGCACTCCGGGACTTCGCTGGAGCCGGCCCTGGGGCGTGGCGGCCCCCAGGGCGATCTAGGGCTCCAGGAGGGAGGCCACACAGCCTCCCTCCTTTCTTTGTATATGCCCCGGAGAGGTTGCGGTCCCCGGGGCTGCGGCATTAAATAAATTTGAAGCCCCAGTTGGATGATGATCTTCGAGGCTGCGGAGGGGACACTCGGCCCCACATTATTTGTGATTAAAGCCCCAGGGAGGTGGGGGTCCCAGATGCAGGGGGTTCGCAAGGCCCCCATTACATTAGCCATTGGGAGGTGGCGGTCCCCAGCACTGCAGGGGAGGCCATATGGGTCTCCCCCGCACTTATTCAATAATTAGCACCGGGGAGGTGGCGGTCCCCGGCTACGGGGGGCCATGCTTCCCCTCCACATTAATTAAATTTGAAGCCCCAGGGAGGTGGTGGTTCCCGAGGCTGCAGAAGGGCTGCATGGCCCCCGCATTATTTGTGATTAAAGCCCAGAGGAGGTGGCTGTCCCCAATACAGGGGGGTCTGCAAGGTCCCCATTACATTAGCCCTGGGGAGGTGGTGGTCCCCAGCGCTGAGGGGGAGGCCATACGGGCCTCCCCCGCACTTATTCAATATTTGCCCTTGGGGAGATGGCAGTCCCCAGGCAGCAGGGGGCCATGCTGACTGCCTGCATCACTTCACATATGTTTGCCCCGGGGAGGTGGTGGTCCCGGGGCACAGGGGGTGTGCATGGACACCCTCACATTACTATAAAAACTGCCACCGGGACCTGGCCCACCCGGGGGCCTAATTTTAGCAAAACACGGGAGACGGCGCTTCGTTAAAAAAAAAAAAGAATTCGGAGGGAGTTGCAGATCCAGCGTGACTCCCAACGACTTTTCTTTAACAAAATTAAATGCTTTTTTTGGCCCTGGGTGGTCCCTGTGGGACCCCCCCCCCAAAAAAAGACTTAGGGTGTCAGGGTATTTCTACCCTGCCCCTGTTTCTTTTTTTAAAATGTTTTTTCTGTGACTCGGTTCAACCGAATCACAAGATGGCTGCCAACACTTCCAGATTTTAAGTGTTGGCAGCCAATCAGATCTCAGGCATGAGATAAGGAGGGGTCGCGGATCCTCGCATTTCCAGATATACATCTAGAAGTTTCTTTGAATTTCTCCGGAACTACTGAACGGATTTACACCATTTAACAAAAAGGGCACGTTTTGGACCAACAGCTACCTTTCTCCCAAATTTGGTGTAATTCCGTTCAGCAGTTCAGGCAGTTGCTGTGTCTAAAGTTTCCTATGGAAATTAACATGGAGAAAAAGCATTTTTGGACCCCCTTTTTTCTCAGCCCTGGCTTGACGGATCACCCCGAAATTTTCAAGACAGCAGCTGAAGTGAGTGGCAAATTAGTCTTGAAAAATTTGAGAAGATTCATCAAATGACTCCAAAGTTATTAGCAAATGAAAAAACGCTCTTCCTCTGGAAACTACATCCTAACTATAATATATATAGTTAGTAGGTAGTTATAATTAGGATGTAGTTTCCATAGGAAGAGAGTTTTTTCATTTGCCAATAACTTTGGCATCATTTGACAAATCTTCGTGAATTTTTCAAGACTAATTTTCCACTCACTTCAGCTATGTGTATATATATATATCAGTTTTAAATCAATATATGAATTTTTTATTGGTTTTTATTGCAAGCTGCAATGTAGTATGTATTTATGTATATTTATATATTTATTTATTTATTTATACTTGAACAGATCTTAGCTTTATACCCTTAGAGGGGTAGGTATAATAAGAAAGGCGGGATAAAAGTATATACGATATAACTAATCGGTCATTGACAAGATATTCATTATGGATTCTGAAAAGGATAGCTCTGCCATGCAACATAAACAACACATATAAATATCCGCCGTCACAGAGGGACATCACTAGATCATGACAGAGTGGATAATCTGAATGCATAGAGAAAAGGGTGGAACGAAGGATAAGCACACGCAATTGTACTAGCCAATTAATTGATTTTAACAGCTTTACACTCATTGTTGGATACATCACTAGTTTTATTCATTGCACATTTGCACATTTCTAAACTAATTAGACACAGCCAAGCGGGAGAGAAGACATGGTAAAACATACGGAGGGATTTATCCACTCAATATATGCACAATTGGGTTGCCAGTACAATACAGTTTCGCTATTCAGATTTAATAGTAAGGACTATGTTTATCTGATGAAACTTAGATCAAGGTAAAATTGATTTTACCTAGGCATCTTTGAGGTACAACCAGGTATTAAACCAGAAATCTAATCTGTACTATTTTAATGAAAATGATTTTAGCCCAGTGCACAATGTGGGTAAAGTTTTAAGGAATTTGTGGTAATTGTTACATCTATTTCCTGCAATGTCTTCTATGTCTATGCAAGCACTTTACACGTGATTTGTAAAAATGAGCACTTGTCACTTTAAATATTTAAATATTTGAGCACAACTGATGCAAGATGTCATGTGAGCAAGGCTCGGACGAGCCGAAACGTTATGGCGCGACTGCAATTAAAATAATTTACTGAGCACGAAAAAAAAAATGGCGCGACTGCAATTAAAATAATTTACTGAGCACGAAGAAATTGGTCCGTGTCCGTGTTGTGAGCTGAGTTCCTGAGTTCTAGAACAGGAAACACGGTGTTTGGAGATATATATATATATATATATATATATATATATATATATATTACCTGCTGGCAGTCACCAGTAGGTAGTTATAGCTAGGACCTACCTTCCATAGGAAAAGCATTTTTTGACTTACCTATGACCTTGGCGTCGTTTGACCAATCTTCATGACATTTTCCAAATAAAGTGTCAAAGTAGGTTCTGTGTATCATGGAGAGTTTGGGGGTAATCTGTGCAGTGGGTTATGAGAGATAGGGGTGCGAAATAAGGGTGCTTTTGTAATGCTGATACCCACAGGAATGCGTTGTGGAAACTACAGCCCGAACCGCTGTACCGAATTACACCAAATTTGGCAGAAATGTAGATGTAGTTACTCAGATTGTGCTTTTTTTTATTTGGTGCAAAGCCGTTCAGTCGTTTTTGTGAAATGAAAGCTGAACAATATAGTGATATCTCTGGCCGCTGATATTTCGCAGTGATTTCGCGATGGGTGCGGATATGTCAGACGATTTTGCGGTAAATCGCGAATGGGCACTCCAGCGGGAATGCTCTGATTGGCTGGATGCAACCTGAACAGAAAGTTGCGCCAGCCATTTTTTCGATCAGGAATGGTTCCATGGGCTGGAACTTTGTGTCAACGCTAACATAATGTGTCAGGTTGGAGATACTCTGCCCCCATGTTTGAGAAATGGGGGGGCAGATTTACAAGCCCCTTGCGCCACTTTTGCGCCGCCGTTGCATCACTTTTGTGACGCAGCGGCGACGTAAACCATGCGCCACGTTGCGCATTATTTACAACGTGACGCATCTAGGGAGATGCGTCACGTTGTAAAGCCCTGCGCCACATGAAACCTGCGTCAGGTTTCATGTGGGCGTTCCTCCGCAGGGTGGGCGTTCCGTCGAAGGAAAGCCTCGTAAAAGTGACGCAGTGAAATCTACAAGATTTCACTGAGTCACTTTCCGACTGCGCTGCGACGAATCCTTACGCCTGCTTCAAGCAGGCGTAAGGAGTGGCGCACCACGTTAGGTATGGGCAGCCCACGAGCATTGCTGGAGTTGCGTCGCGCTTGCTACACGACTCCAGCAATGCGCCGCCCTTGCGCCACAGGATGCGACATGCATCGGCCTTTCCTTGCGCCACGGTGAGCCGCATTGTAAATGCGGCGCATCCGTGGTGGCGCAAGGAGAGAATTGCGTGTCGCAACTATTCTGGCGCATCCCTGCTGATTTGCAGGGATGCGCCAGAAGTTGTAAATCTGCCCCTCGGTGTTAGTGACAGTAGCTATGTGTCCAAAGTTTTTTTTTTAATCACGTACGATATTCGCACGAATTGTAAGGAAGTTGTCTAAAGTTTATATAAAAATATAGTCAGTAAGAGGCTCATGTGTTTCCCTCTGTATGTTGCACCACAAGTCCTAGAATCCTTTGGATTAGAAATGGCAAATCCCATTCCCACTATTGAAAACATGGGCCCAGTACTTCTGCCGTATATACCCTACACTGTTAAGTAGCACTTGACAAAGTGCCCCTTCCATTTATCCAGACGCGGCCGGACCAGTTAAGAACGTCAGGGGGGAGGAGGGGGTGCGGTGCAGAGGAAAATCTACAGACAACGGAATGGGGAAAATAAAAAAATAATATCCAAAAAATAACTCACCTTGTGCTTGCCGCATCACTGAGCACAAGGTGAGAGAATCCTTATTTTAAGACATTTCTTTCCACTATTCCATTCTCTATTTCCCACCCTGCCTCACCATTACATCCCCAACGAGCCACTGCTCCTACCTGCACCGGGAGCGGCAGTACTTCACAATACAGTTAGCATGCAGAAATTTGAGGAAATGTCAGACAAGTTACACATGTACATTTTCGATTTGGTTACTTTTCTCTCTTCTCACCTATTGACACATTCAGCCAGAGTACAGACAACCACAGTAGCAGAAGACCCTGCATCTTCTGGGATGAAACAACATCATCCAGAGCAAGGCATACCACCCTCACTAACTGGTAAATCAAACTGGTCAGGAGATGGTCAAAATGCATACATTGTCAGCAGACAACATTGGGACATATAGGGCCGAATCTCAAAGGTAACCGGACATGAAAATCTACCTTTACAACTATTGGAATTCTTAAAGGACATTTACCTTTAGCAAATGACATTTGTGAATAGCGAAAGACAAAAAATAAGATATCTAGGCTCATCATACCTTAGTGATTTGGGAACATTACATGTATTCCATCAACAGTTGCAGAATTGTGAACTCAATCCTGGAATCGAGTGTCACAACAAGTCAAAAAGGAGTCTCCACTATAGTATAATTGTTTTTGTAGACAAAATCTAGAAATCCAATGTTAACAAATATACCAATGATGAACTAAAAGTGAGATTCAATTGTCAGGAGTATTGAGAATGCGTCCAGTGTCCAAATTATAATGTTTTTTTGCAGAAATTGTCCAGTCAACCCAGCTGGTTATATTTGTTAACATCGACTGGCATATTTTTTGGTCATAAACAAGACACAATAGTGGACCTCACTTTAGGAATTGTTGTGGTGTCAATTTGATAGACGTTGCTTCTAGGCAGTGGGGCCATTATAAGTTGAATGTGGGATCACTCATGATATTTAGTGCTACACACTTCTGCAAAGGTAGTGCCCACACTGCTTGTGCTTATCCTTTGTGCCTGAAATTGAGTGCATCACATGTGGCAATACTTGTAAAGAGAGGTAGTAAAAGAAGGAGAAATGAAAAATATTTTCCAACATTTATCTGAGAAAGTACCGTTGCCTATAATTTTACTCCAGAAACCACAACCATTAAAACACCAGGATTTGAACACATAACCTTCAGAGAAAGAGTCAGAGACCTTAACCACTATGCACTCCAGTGCATGCAATGCTGTAGGTTAGAGTTCACCTATATTGACATCATTGACAGTGTTGGATGGAAGGAAAGAGGGAGAGAGAGAGAAAAAGAAAGCGAGACAGAGGGAGACAGAAGATTTGTATTCTTTCGGATACGACATACCTGTAAAGAGAGATATTCAAACAAGGAGAAATGAAAATAAAAATTCAAACATTTATCAGAGAAAGAACCATTGCCTATAATTTTCCCGCAAAAACAACAACCATTGAAACAGCAGGATTTGAACATATAACCTGTAGAATAAGAGTCAGAAACATTAACCACCAGGAAACAGGGACTCATGAATAGTCTGGACGAAAACGTATATATGACATTCAGATCAAACACTCCAGTGTATACAGTGCCGTAGGTTATAGTTCACCTATGTTGACATCATTGACAGTGTTGAATGGAAGGAAATAGGGAGAGAGAGAGAGAAAAAGAAAGCGACATGGAGGGAGAAAGAAGATTTGTATTTTTTGGGATAAGACATACTTGTAAAGAGAGATAGTCAAAGAAGGAGAAATGAAAAATAATTTCCAACGTTTATCAGAGAAAGTACAATTGCCTATATTTTTACCTCAGAAACCACAGTCATTGAAACACCAGGATTTGAACACATAACCTTTGGAGTACGAGTCAGAGACCTTAACCACTAGGCCACTGTAACTCATGAGTAGTATGCACGAAAATCTATATATGACATACGAATCAAACACTCCAGTGTATACAGTGCCATGGGTTAGAGTTCACCTATATTGACATCATTGACAGTTTTAGATGGAAGGAAAGAGGGAGAGAGAGAGAAAAAGAAAGCAAGACAGATTGAGACAGAAGATTTGTATTCTTTGGGATAAGACATATTTGGAAAGAGAGATATTTAAACAAGGAGAAATGGAAAAAAAAATCAAAAATTTATCAGAGAAAGAACCATTGCCTATATATATACCTCAGAAACAACAACCATTGAAACAGCAGTATTTGAACACATAACCATGGTAGTAAGAGTCAGTAACATTAACCACTAGGCAACAGTGACTCATGATTAGTCTGCACGAAAGAGACTCAGAGACTGCCGCATCCACTCACAGTCCCACTCATATACCCATGCACCCATTCACAGAACCACTGAAACACTGATGCTTCCAGTCATTATCCCTCTGAGAGACTCATGCACTGACAAACAGACCCACTCAGTCATTCACCCACTCACTCACCCACTCAGGCACCCACTGAGACACTTATGTATCGACTCACAAATCCAGTCAGACAGTCATATTTTTACTTTCAAATGCACAAAGGCACTCATGCACCTACTCACAGATCGACTGAGAGACTCATGCAACCAATCACAGATCCAATGAGACACTGATGCACTGTGAGAAGTTGGCCTGGTATATGCTGTCCATTAATTAAAGTGGGCACCCTTCACCAGTCCAAACAACCCTTATGATGATTTAAGAGGTCAAAGATAACCTTAGAAAGCTATCCAAGGGGTAGCTGTGGAGAGCAGCCTTCAGGCTTAGTCTTGAAGGAATGTTAAGCAGCCGGTTTTACCAGCATGCAACCTTATAGTATTGGTTAAATGAAAGGAGAACCACACAGTAGTTATAAAAATATGTATTTATTAATATAACACTCTCTAGTACAACACAGTATCTCCTACACAGAGATAATCACAAAGCACACAATACTGTAGCACAGAAACAATCCTAAATAGCACTAATACACAGTGGGCCCCAGGGGGGGACCAAACCATATACAAAAATAGTGGTATAAGAACCACAACTCGAGTCAAGACAGTATGTAGAGGACGTAGAATCGCTGGGACCCCAAGGGACCACCCAAGGTGAGTAAGTAGGGACCCCACGGAGGACGGGTGCAGTGTGGGAACATGACAGCGTGCTCCGTACAATTCTATGGGGAAGTCATGGTTGAAGTTTTAGAGTTTAAGGACCCTTCCCAGTGGACTTCGAAGAAACCCCGTGGAACTTAGGGGGTTAGAGAGCCACCCCACCCTTGGATACCGTAGTACCAGAGTTACCTAACCCAGGGAAGCCAGGTGCATAGGTCTGAAGTGGCATCGGAAACTGCAGTCAAACCCAATGGAGGACTTCGTAGAAGAGCCGCTGCTGGAAGGAAGAAAAGTGTCCGTTGGAATCCAAAGGTGGATTCTTGTTGAAGAGTTTCTGAAAGCAGAGGGGACAGAGTCTGGGTCACTCAGAAGTGACCACTTGCTCGGTAGACGAATGCCTACCGATGTCGGATGCTTCAGGTGCATTGCGGGGGTTCTTGACTCTGCAGCCACGGGGACCAGGAGATATCGAGGACAACCTGGATACGAGCTGCCCCACAAAGGATGTCGAGTACTTAGGGGTCGGTGTCTGGCGGGAGCACCAACAAGCCTTGGCAACGGCAACCGACGCAGGAGGTCAAAAAAGGTTACGGTTCGGACCAGCAAGGCCCAGGAGACTCACCAATCACAGGGGAGTCAGGGCAAGCCTGGAGTGACCAGGGGAGCCGAAGAAAAGCAAAGTTGACCCTCAAGTGGACCCACTGGCCGGAGGCACTGGAGTCGCAAGCGGTCCTCAAGCGATTTCACCAAACAGCAGTCCACGGAGCACTCGTGCGAGGAGGCCAGAGTTCTTGGTAGGAAATGGTGCCAGAAGTTGGGGCTATTTGGAGTCCAATGCACTTGCTTGGGAAACGTCAACAAGCATATGCACTTGCAAATAAACGCGGTGCACAGGGGTACAGGTATTGCAGCCCCCACAAGGGATTCTGGCCTCAAACTTGGTAAGAGCGAAGCTCAAACCTCCAGGGACGTAGAAACTCATCTCCTGTGCTGCTGGAGCCTTCAGAGTCTGCAGGAGCTCAGGATCAGCAGACTGGTCAGTCGTGATGTGGTGCCTATGGTTGCAGGGGAGTGACTCCTTCACTCCAAGGTTATCCTTGATGCTCCACAGGTCCTGCACGGATCCTGTATGGTGCATGGGCATGGACGATGCTTCAGACTGAGAGGGAGACGAAGTCAGGCCGAAACGAAGTCCAGCGAAGTCGAGAGTGTCCAGACGGTCGAAGGTCAGTGGTTTCTTGATCAGAATCTTGTCCACGTCGAATCTAGGGTCCTACAGCCAGGTAAGCCCTTTTGTACCCATGGGAGAGGGTTGGACAGATTCAGGGGACCCTCCCAGGGAAGGGTCTGGACAGTGGGGAGGTTACTCCCATGCCCTTTGTCCAGTTTCGCGCCAGAGCAGGACCCAACGGCTCCCAGGACTGGTTTGAACTGGACTATGCACAGGGACACCAAATGTGCTCCTCATGCAGACTTTCAGTCGCTGGCAAGCGCACCCACCCAGCCCTAATACACTAAATCCTGTCTGGGAGGTGGTCACACCTCTCTGTGACAGGATACCTATTATTCTGCCTTCCCCTGCTCCAGCTTGGCTCAGCAGCAGGAGGGCAGAAATGTGTCTCTGGCCGGCAGCAACTATAACTATAACACCAGGGACCCAACGAAGCTCGTTTCTGAGGGATGAAATCATACCTCCCACACTGGGGGTATGATTCCACAATGTTTGACATCAAACACGACAGGGTTACTTTCAGCTGTTTTTGAGTTGGTCATCACGAGGTCGTGTAATGCCACTCTATATGTCGTAAATGGCTGCTCCTCTAACAACCCGGGAGAATGGACTCCGTAGGCTGCAGGGGTGTTCTGCTCATGCAGTGGCACCCTCTCACTTAGAACCAAGCACCCTGCCTTCAGGATTGTCAAGGCCTGCTGTAGGGGTGACTTATAGGTTTTAAGTGTAGTGACCCTTAGATATAGTAAACCAATATCTTAAGTAAATGGTGCATGCACCAACTTACACAGGCTGCAATGGCAGGCCAGTAGGTACATTTTGCATGGCCTCTCATGGGTGTCATGCTTCAGCCCATGGGAGGCCGCTGGGGTACCTATGCCCTGGGTACATGGGTACCATATACTAGGGACTGACAAGGGTACCCCAGTATCCACTCTGGAGTGTACCTAGGTACATGGCATAACATTTTAGTGAGAAAGCAGATAGACTGGGGTCCTGATTAGCAGGATCCCAGTCAGACTAGTCAAAAACAGTGTAACATCAAGCAAAAAGTGGGGGTAACCATAAGAAGCAGATCCTACTTTCCTACACAACCTCCCCCCCAAACGTAAGGAGATGAGACTAACCTTGCCCAGTTGAGTCTTCATTTTCTAAGTGGAAATATCTGGAGAGTCCATCTGCATTGGCATGGTTACTCCCAGGTCTATGTTCCACTGTATAGTCCATCCCCTGTAGGGAAATGGACCACCTCAAAAGTTTGGAGTTTTCACCCTTCATCTGTTTTAGCCATAGGAGGGGCTTATGGTCTGTCTGAACAATGAAGTGAATGCCAAACAGGTACGGCCTCAGCTTCTTCAGGGCCCAGACCACTGCAAAGGCTTCCCTCTCTATAGCTGACCAACGTTTCTCTCTGGGGGTCAACCTTCTGCTGATAAAAGCTACTGGTTGATCCTGACCCTCTGCATTAAGTTGTGACAACACAGCTCCTACCCCCAACTCAGATGCATCTGTTTGGACAATAAATTGCTTGGAGTAGTCAGGAGTTTGCAGAATGGGAGCAGTGCACATGGCCTGTTTGAGATCATCAAATGCCTTCTGACAGCTAACTGTCCACTGAACCTTCTAAATCCGTAAAATCCGTATTTGTAAAGCGCGAACTACTCACCCTTACGGGTCTCAAGGCGCTGGGGGCCGTCGTGGAAATTAAGTGAGCTATTGCCCAGAGTCACATGGTGCTGAGCTGAGCTGCCGCCGGAGCCGGGGATCGAACCGTGAGCCCTGTGCTCCGAAGTCAGCTGCCCTGGCCGCTGCACCACACCTCTCCTTTCTCTTGGGCATTATTTTTGATGTGAGATCATTTAAGGGAGTCACTATAGACCCATATCCTTAAACAAATCTCCTGTAATACCCAGTCAAGCCCAAGAAAGTTCTGACCTGAGTCTGGGTAGTTGGAGCAACCCAGTCCATGATGCTCTGGATTTTGCTCTGTAATGGTTGAACCTGGCCTCCACCCACAAGGTGGCCCAGGTACACAACCTTGCTCTGCCCTATCTGGCACTTAGTAGCCTTGATAGTGAGGCCTGCCTTTTGCAGAGCCTCAAAACATTAGGTGGACCAGGTGATCCTCCCAGGTGGAGCTAAAGACAGCTATATCATCAAGATATGCTGCACTATAGGTTTCAAGGCCTGTGAGGACTTTGTTCACCAACCTGTGGAACTTGGCAGGTGCATTCTTCAAACTAAAGGGCATTACAATAAATTGATAATGCCACTAGGGGTTGAAAATGCTGTTTTTGGTTTGGCGTCCTCAGCTAGTCTGATTTGCCAATATCGAGCAGCGAGGTCAAATGTACTTAGATACTTGGCTGAGGCCAACGTATCAATAAGCTCATCTGCCCAAGGAATAGGATGAGCATCAGTCCTAGTGACTGCATTGAGTCCCCTGTAATCCACACAAAACTTCATCTCTCTCTTACCACCCTGGGTGTGAGGTTTAGGGACCAGGACTACTGGGCTAGCCCAAAGGCTATCTTAGGGCTCAGTGACTCCCACTTCCAGCATCTTTTGGACCTCTGTCCTGATGCAATCTCTGACATGGTCAGGCTGCCTGTAGATTTTATTCTTCACAGGTAAACTCTCACCTGTGTCCAGTTCATGGGTACACCAGGTGGTTTGACTGGGTGTCAAAGAAAACAAATGCCTGTATTGATTGAGGACCTTCCTACAATCTATCTGCTGTTGACCAGTGAGGCTGTCTGCCAAGACTACACCATCAACTGATCCATCATCAGGGTTCTGTGAGAGGAGGTCAGGGAGTGGGTCACTCTCGTCCTCCTGTCCCTCATCAGTTGCCATGAGTAATCCCATGTCAGCCCTGTCAATGTATGGCTTGAGCCTGTTCACATGGAGCACCCTGTGGGGGCTCCTGGGAGTACCAAGGTCCACCAAGTTGGTGACCTCTCCCTTCTGCTCAAGTATGGTATGGGTTCCACTCCATTTATCTTGGAGAGCTGCTGGGGCCACAGGCTCCAACACCCACACCTTTTGCCCTGGCTGATAAACAGTCAGCACAGCCTTTTGGTCATGCCAAGCTTTTTGCAATGCTTGACTTGCCTCAAGGTTTTTGTTTGCCTTCTTCATGTACTCAGCCATCCTGGAGCGTAAACCAAGTACATAGTCCACTATGTCTGTTTGGGAGGTTTGAGTGTAACTCCCATTGTTGTATTCCGCTTTAGGGGTCCGTATATAGGTTTTCCTGAATCATGTCCTTATATAGGCACAATTCGCATTGCCCTTATATAGGCATAGAAATCCCTGTCCTTATTTAGGCATTAACCGTGCACTCCAAATACAGGCATGGTCACCGACATCCGTCCACCCTAACGTCACAACGAGTTCTTAGAAACCAGACCCTCAAGCTTCGGGAGTTCCCCTAGCACAGGACTATTGATTTCTCCAAGAACTCATCTATTATGTATGAACCGTTATACCTTAAGGGTTCATTCCTGACGTCTTCCTCTGTCCGACTTCACGTCAATGCTAACATTCCACGACACCTACCAGGTATAAATATACCTTCCCTTGCCCAAGCAAGTTAGAGGAGACCTCGACTTCAGAGGAGCCCGTATCCCGGCCTGACGCACTGAGAAGACGCTGTCATTCCTGCACGCAGACGAATCCAGCTTCCAGTGTTCTGACTCCCTTCGCGGGGTGTTAGAGTTCCAAGATCCGGCAGGAGATTCCCACATCTCTCATTCTCAAGGTATGGAGCTGACTAGATCCTAGAGGGACTCTTGGCATACTAGACTTAACACACTCTTAGTCTACCATACTAGAGAATACTCCACCTACTTCTACTCTTCCCTACACCTAGACTAGGTTAGGTACATTGGGGTAGAACTAACTTAGAGACGCATCGTATGAGTACTCGCATTTTTAGCTCATGTTATTTATGTACGTGAATATATGCTAAAAGATAATGCTAGCACAGTATTATTTATTTCTACTGCTTACGCTGTACATTATTTATCTTGCATACTGTCTTGTGATCATAACAGCACATATCTCTTACCCGAGAAACAAGACTGTTCAATAAAACCCTTTTTATTGAAACGCCCGTCTTTCCTTTCTGTGTAACTCTGTAGAAACTAAGCATGCACGATTGAATGAGTGAAACTGTTATCTATTGTTTCCACGATTCTGAGACATGTTCCGCTTCTAAAGGGAAACAAAGTTGTCATGTTTTTCGGTTGCCAGAAACTACTCCCTTCTTGTTCTCAAGGAGTTTCTAGTGGCCTCTGAGCTAGCTGGCACAGGTAATTAAGTTTAATATAATCGATAGGGACATACCGACCTTAGTCCTATGTCAAACCTATAGGTTATATTATTCCAATGCGCAGAGCCTATTAGGGAAATAGGAACTACACTACATGGCGCCCAACGGTTTGGTAAGGCAATAATTTAACGCTAGATACTGAGTAACTCATTCGTGCTTTTCTCAGAGACCCCTACTCACATACTCCATAAGACGTCCGGAGTGGGTAGGGCTAAATATCCGCCATAACTAAATAGGGAAGCACCCTATATATTAGTTGTTTGGTTTGTTCAACGTTGAAGGATACAGTGTTCCAAAATATTGTGCACCTTATCTTTTTGTTTCCTTGAAACTTGTTCTACATTTTTCTAAAAACAAAATGCCTGACTCCGACAACGGTGACGTTGCGGGTCACCCAGCTTTAACAGCTCATAACATCACAGGTTTTATTGAAACCGAGGAGGGTGTCATAGACATCAATCCAAACTTAAGAAGAGCCATCACTCTAAAACTTATAAAACACGGCCTACCACCAAGAGGCGGTAGAGCAGTTTTCGTGATAGAGGCACACGAATCCTTTCAGACAGAGGTATTCTACTCATGGGTCATATTTCCTGAATCAAATTCAGTAACAAAACTGTTTCACTTCTACAAAGAAGATGAACCACCAGAGGAATATATTCCTTTCGAGGATATTGAAATTCCACTTACATACCAGGAGCATCAGCTCTGGTTTAAAGGCGCCCTAAAACATCACAAAAACATTACCAGGCTCGGTCCACTAGGTAGACCAGGAGCAACATGGCCGATTCTAGCCGGCTACACACCTCATCCTGACATTGCAGAAATGTCAGACGAGGAATTACTTACTCAACTTACAGAGTTAATCAAAATCTACAGACAATTAGTCCAATATGTCATGCAGACTTTCACAGTCCAACCACCATTGACACTTCCAAATCAAACTCCTCAACAGGGGAATACACTAAAAATTACACCACAGACTCTATACGCAGTCATGGGTAAAATGCCCACAAAACGTGAGCAAATTCCATTCTGGATAGCTCAAAAAATTACTCAAATCGAAGCAGTATTTCCAAATACTAGCCCGTATGAGAAACACAGAATCCTAACAATCTGTTTACCAATGGGGATCACACCACAACTGGAAGACTGCACCACTTGGGGTTCAGTCTTTGCTGCCATCTATACTAAAACACATGGTATTCCATCAATTGCAGTAATACCTGATGTCCTGGAAAAATTCAAAACGAATACGGGGCAGAGCCTGCTCTAAATTTAGGTATGAAATTACTGAAAAATTTCGACCAGGTCTCAACAATAATATTATCTAATATTAAAGGGGAGGCAGCAGCAGTGGCGATCCGCCAACGATTAAGGGAATTCGATGTTACAGAACATCAAACAGAACTACCCAGAATAATAGAACAATCTTATGCAGAATAAGGCAGAGATAGTTTGGGTGGAAGACCAGTGAAGCCAAAACTATCTGAAAGTCCTGAGAAGGACTCTAATAAACAAACTCCTACATCTTCTAAAAAGAAGTGGGAAACTAATAAACAAAATTCAAACGAGAAACGTTCTCAATCCCGAGGTAGGTCTCCTCAAAAGGAGCCCTCTGAAAGGAGGTATAACCTCAGGAATAGGGATAATTTGAAAAAGCCTGACAGGTATCAAGATACTGATACACGTTCCTCTCGTACCTTTTAGATCTCGTCACAGACATCGGAAAGAAGAGGACGGTCAGAACATAGAGAAGAACGCGTGAAATCAAAAGACGACAAACACGTTCCGAAAAACATATCAAAACCTCAATTCTCAAAGAAGAAGGTAGCAGGTCTGAAGGTCAGACATGCCGAGGATACTGAGAACACAACTCAAGAACGGAGAATGGGCTCAGACAATGCTGGACAGTGCAGCAGAAGTCACAATAGCTCGCCAGAACCTGAAGGAACTTCTGGAGATAGTGGACATGAATGAGTACATTAAAGTTGAGACTGTAGACACCAGGGTTAGTACTCCACAAAAGTTATATGAAATAACACTCCGGATGGAGGGAGACATACCCAGACAGGTGAAAGCACTCTTTTGGGAAAAACTTTCAAGGGGTTATGATATACTTCTAGCAGAAAAAGACTGGCCACCACAATTTGTCAGGGAGTGCCCACATGGCGAGGACATTATAATGCCTGCCTTCTCTAACCATATTCCAATTCATCTAAAATATACTTATGCCAGGAAATGGGCAGTTGCCCAGGCCCCAGCATTATACAAAAATCATGTAGGATGGGACGAGGATTCACCTCACCATAAAATACATCTAAAAAATGAACCTACTGCACAAAGGCAGTATCCAATAAAGCAAGAAGCTAAAAAACAGGTCAGGGAGATCTTAGATCAACTTGAATACCAAGGGGTGATTGAAACATGCACCTCTTCAATGAACAATCCTTTGTTTCCTGTCTCCAAACCTGACAACACCTATCGTCTAGTTTTGGATTACAGACACTTAAATACTTGTTCTAAAACATTTGCAGTGCAAAATGCACACAGTACAGCATTAATGAATAACATTGTGCGTAAAAAATACAAAACCATATTGGATATCTCAAATGGTTTCTTTTGTCAAAACATAGCACCTGAAAGCAGGTACTTAACAGCTTTCTCAATAATGGGGACCCAGCGTCAATTTTGTCGACTCCCACAAGGGTTCAAGAACAGCCCGGGGTTATTCTCAGCGAGGGTAACGGAGTTACTACAAATTTATGACAATGAGGCATTGTCCTATGTCGATGACATCTATCTGACAGACGATGACCTGGACAAACACTTGAACAGGGTGAGCACCATTATACTGGGCTTCGCCTCTGAGGGCTACAAATTCAACTTCAAAAAGTCCAGAATTGCCCATCTCAATGTCCTGTTCCTAGGATATGAGCTTTCAAGTGAAGGCAAGAGCTTGGCAGCCAACTTTTAGAAAGGTGTGCGCTGCTCCAACCTCCAAAAACGCTTAAAAATTTACAATCCATACTGGGTTTCCTAAATTTTGGAAGAACTTACATTCTAAATTACGCAGAAAGGGTTAAACCTCTCTACGCACTAATCAAACCTGATTTTTCAATCACAAATTGGACACAAGAACACACAGAAATCTTGCGTCCACTCCAAGCTAACATGTTAGCAACAAATCACTTACAAACACGCGTAAGCCAACGCAATTTAGTGATCCGAATAATTTCGGGTCAATGCGGATTCACCTACTTAACATTTAATGAGGGTGAGAAAGTACCAATTGCATACAAATCACATTTGTATACACAAGCAGAAATGCGCTTCACTTCAACAGAAAAAATACTGACAGCAGTTCAAACTGCAGCAGCAAAAGAAAGAGCTCTAGCCCAAGGGAAACGCATTATTGTCGTAACCCCAGTTCCGGCCTTAGAGGCGGTAACTAAAGCGAGCATTCCAAATGCTAAAGCATTACATCCGAGATGGATACAATGGGTTAATTCTCTTGCTGCAACAGACGTTGAATATGTTTTTGATCCTGATCTAAAAACACAAGCGTTCCTGCAATATGAACATGAATGTCCTCTGCCCACTGAGATTCTGCCTCTCGATCAGTACGAATTCATAATTTACACTGACGGATCCGCACAACCCGCAACAGGGAGTAAGCAAGCTTACAGTGCAGCGTGCGCAATCGTTAAAGGTCGCATGCGCGATGGCAAATTCAGACCTATGGTCACAAAAACCCAATCTCTAGGAGGTTGTACAGCTCAGCGAGCTGAACTACAAGCATTCAAACTGGCACTTGAAAGTACAGATCGAGAATTCCCCACACTAATAGTGTGCGATTCTTTCTACTGTGTGCAGTCGTATAATGAATATATACAATCTTGGCTTGAAAACGGGTTCAAAGATGCAAAAGGTGGCACAATAAAGCATAAAACGCTTTGGGAACAAGTAGTTCAGTTAAAAAGCGAACTACCAAAGGCTCACGTGATCCATACACTGAGTCATCAACGTGATGGCGTTCACGTTGCAGGGAATTCATTGGCTGACGAAGCCGCAAAGGGGGCAGTTCAGTCAGCTTCCGTAGCTGCGATCACTCGTTCAAAAACGAAAATAGACAGTGAGATAATGTTGGCTGTCAATGCTACGAGCAAAGGCAGTGGTGCAGCGTTACCAAAAAAGTTTCCACTCAAGTACTCTTATGTAATTGATGCAAACAACGTTCCTTTTGCTCGAATCCCTGGAGTGGGGGATAGGGTAATTCCAAACATGGAACGTAGAGCAGCTTTGATTTATGAAACACATCTGGGGGAGGGTCTGTCACATCAAGGGATCTCTAAAACAATATTGACATTAAAAGAGATGTACTGGTGGCCTGGGATGAATACAGAAATACACATATTCATCAACAACTGCATAGACTGCAAATTACAGCGAGAAAGCCACCAGACACCATGCTACGAATGTAGCTGCCCAGCACAGACACCATTGTTAGACAGCATTAGACTATCTATGCACAGGCGTCCTCATGGACAAGTGCAATCCCACGAATACTAAGTCAAGGTTCCTATGGATATGGCCTCAGTGCTCGGCTGACGCTCGAACTGTTATAAAAGATTTGCGAGTCTTTATCGGCACATACGCAATAGGCACGCTACATTCTGACCAGGGCCCTGCGTTTAGCTCTCGGGCTTACAAAGACACCATGGCCAGTCTGGGCGTTGCATTGCGGTACTCCTCTCCCTTTCATCCTGAGGGAAATTCTGTTGTGGAAAGGAAAAACCGGGACATAAAGCAGTCTATAACAGCTAGGGTATTAGGTTTGGGTGATGGGTGGGTCAAACATCTATATGGGGTCCAACGCTCATTAAACAATTTGCCAAGAAGTTCTCTAGGGGGGGTCACTCCATATGAGGTCCTATTTGGGACAAGAATGTGGGTGCCCGATCTGGAATGTAGAGGCACAGTGGTGGAAAATAAACCTTTTGATATCAAAGATCGTTTGGCTGTTTTACAGGAACTAAATGAACTAAGATCGAAACAAAGCAACGTATTCCTGCAGCCAACCACCACTGGGGAAAAACCGGCGGTCCCAGCAAGGCCTGTCTGGATTCCAAAAGTTGGGGATCTAGTCAGAGAGAAGATTGCAGACAAGAAGGAATTTGGACCTTCTTACAGACAACCAGTACCTGTCCTAGCCATACACGGAACAAGAACAGTACTTCTGCCGCCCCATGCTGGAAAAAAGGAGAAAAGATTTGTGTCCATCGACCTCATCAAACCACAGTATGTGGCCAATACTAAATAGTAGGCCTCATGGACTCTGACCTAGTAGCAGACACACTCCTCTCGCTACTATCCAAGAGGTTCAGACTGAAAGACTGATAACCATCGAGAATTCAGCAGTAACAGATGAAGGACTGAGCAACAATGATATGGAACTCATCCCTCTTGAAACACAAGTAACAGTTCGTCCAAATACACCTGTCTACACCAATGTAACAAGTGATCAACTGGTACCAACGATTTCTACAAATCCTGATGCAATTCCAACAATTGACAGAACTGCTTCTGGCTACTTCATTAACTTTGATACGTTTTCCAAGGACCCGAGTGAGCCCGAGACGTCGCCAGCATCAAAAACTTTTAAACAGCAAGTACTAGACTTTTTACATTTTTTGGAAAAGACTTATCTAGTTTCACCATGGATTGAACTTTGGGTTATTTCTGGAATATTTTTCTTCCTGCTTTGGCTAGCTTTGGTTATGACTATGAGCGTGCTTATAAATGGGAGATACATCCATTTGGACACTGAAAGAAAAGAAGTGAACTTACTTTTGAAACCTCACACATCATCCCATCGTGAAACAAGATACTTGTCTGCAGTGAACATCACAGCCGTTCCTATACAGGATGGTATAGTGTGGGACAAAACTGATTTTGATATTTTTGGCCCGACGGAACATTTGAACATTCCACATTTATTTAAGATTTCACTGAGTGATTTCGTTTCATCCAGTACCTTTTCTGATGATTGGGACTTTGAAACTGTAAATGATATGATGTTTGACCTAGAAAAATCTGCTGCATTTTCTAATAATGAATATTTAGAGGGTTCATCAGACTATGAACAGCTGTATTGCTATAACCACTATGGTCATCATTTTTTGCATAAATCTGCAACACCTAGAAATGTGTTTATGTTTAACCAATGGGAGCATTGTCCTACACCACCAAAAGGTAGTTCAAAAACATTTGCTAAAAAGTTTCCATATTTTTCAGGATACAATACATCTGATCCAGAAACATTTTACTATAGAAATGTAAACAAAACAGGAATGAAAATTATGTTAACAAATACAAAACAGATATACTCTGCAGCATTTATTGCCCAACTGTCTAGACATGGTTTCGACTTGTGGAAAGAGACAGTAGACACAAAAACTGTCTGGGGTACTAAAGATTGGCAAGTGCAGGGGATAGAAGCTTTATTTAGAGCCTGTATCGTCCCTCAACAAATAATGGGGCATATTAGCAAGAAGAGGCGATAATCATCGCTAACCCTGCTTAGCGTGATTTTTTTTATCGCCGGCTAACGCTGGAATATATCGCCACGCTAACGCTGTATTAGCAACGATTAGCGCTATGGCGATGAATATTCCAGCGATAGCGAGGAAAGGGGCCAACATCGCTGAAAAACCAGCGATGTTGCATGGAGAAGGGAGAACACCTTGCTGATACGACCCTGTGGTCGTATCAGCATAATCCACCCCCCATGTTAGGTATGGCTAACACCTGCTAATTGCAGGTGTTAAATAAATGGCGATGACCCCGGTTAGCGCGACTTTTCACGTCGCTAACTGGGGCCATGGCCACCTTGCTAATAGGCGATAGGCCTGTTAGCGGGTGTTTCCCAGGTTTGTTCATCGGGAACGCCCACTTTGCATGTCATTAGCGATAAATATCGCTGACATGCAAAGCGGTAAAAAAACGGGCGCTAATGCCTGCAAACTGTCGCTAACTGCTGTTAGAGACAGTTTGCTGATAGGGCGATATGAATATCGCCGCTTTAGCGGCAAAAAGTGCCGCTAAATCGGCGATAGTGCCCTTGCTAATATGCCCCAATGTTTTTGAATGACACTGTCCAACAAACGTCTTGCCTTGGTTTAGCCAAGATTAAAGACATGAAAGCACCTTCTGTACCAACACCTGCAAGTGATAACAATACACAGGCAGCGATTACAGTTGACACCATACTACAACTCAACAGAACAAATCCTGATTGGAGAAAATGGTTGATCTGGCCCACAGACACAAACAACTGTCAAGAGAGATTCCTGAATAAAACACAGGGGTTTACTATTCATAGGCCAGACCCACGATACGTCCAATGACAGCATCTGGGGGTAGTAACAACATACAGTGTAGGAAAATTATGCCTCGATTGGCTGCACAAATCTACACTTAAGGATGTGAAACAACACTTATCTTTACTTAAAGAAGACGCAGACCTTAGGGAATTCTTGCTTGGACCAAGAAAACCGCGTCAAAAACGTTTCATATATGCCGGCATTTATGCTGCTTATAATGAAGCATGGAAGGTGTCACAGATGGAGGCCGCAGAACGAATACGTGAACTTGATCGTATTAACTTAGAGAAAACTCTCTCTGTGGTCGACAATGGGTTAACAACTTTGTCCTCCAGAATTTATTCATTGGACAGTATTGTATCCTCTGCTATCGACATACTGGAACAAGATTTAGCCATGTTACAACAAGGCCAAACACAGTTACGTTCTATTATGTTATTAAGCTGGACGCTGCAATCTTTGCGTGCGGGCTATGTGCCTTGGCGTTTTATCAACACGACGGCTCTGTTTGCAGAATACAATCTAACTGATAAACAGATCAAACTGGCACAAAGGGGAGCAAAGTGTACAGTACTGAGCATTGAAAAACTTGAAAAATTACCATTCACAGTGGCAGAAAAACCAGCTACAGAATGGCTTATTCATGGCAAAATTAGTCTACCTGTGACTACTTTTCAGTTTCAGTATTGCCTTAGACAGATGCAAGCAGGCAAATATGAAAGGTAGGGTAAAGAATACATTAAGACATCCTGGAATTTACCATACACATATAGATGTTGGATTGGGGATCGTGAAGTGTTTCTAAGCGGTACACACTGTGAAAATGCACTAAGCGGTTCACTGATTTGTCAGGACATATCTTTACACGGGGCTTGTAATGGTTCTGTGGCAAATTTGTCCTGCCAACAGCAGGGTACACCAGCTGCTGTGATTAATCCAACGTTTGGACAACTTTCTAATGGGAGTTACCTCATGTTGAATGATTGGAGTTGCTGTGGCATGTTGCCAGGCATCCCATATCTAGTAACGGTCAACTCCAGGGTCACTTGCTGTATGCAAGTATTGTTTGCCCCAATAGACACAGTCAGGGAGTCGCCTTTATGGCCTTCGTTGAATGTCTCTTTTATACGATTTGATACTTTAAGAAGAATGAAAGCCATGCTTATACAACAATCAGTGCCTTTGACCTCGGCCAAAGAAACCTATGATCTACAAGTTGCAAGGACTTCGGCTGAGATACAAGCTTTAATTCGTACAAACTGCCCTATACATTTCGTAGAAATGATAGGACGTATCTTTAACATGTCAGATACAAGCGGAATTGTACATGTATTTAAGACCATCTGTTCCGGACTATTAGCACCTTTCCAGGCTGTCCTCGGAATCATCCCAAACTTCGCACTTTCAGTGTTTGGTGGTGTGCCGTTAATTCTAGCACTTGTTGCAGGAATTCTGTTTCTATTCCTCCTACTACGCTATGGCAAGCCTCTTCGCCAACATCACTCCGAGCGATGTGGAGAGAGCCCTCCTTGAACAGAAATGCCGTGAGCGAATAGTACAGCTTTTGGGCATGCCTCGTCTACGGGAACTTAATACAACGTGGTTCCTGTCATTCAGACCAATCTGGCAAGATTGCATCTTACCTGTTCTACGCTGCCTGTTTTGCGGTGAAGAATGCGTGCTAGACATCTGTCTAACACTCCCATCAGTCATGCCAACGGATATCGATATTCTGCTGGACCCGATAACGGCCCATGCTGTGTGTTGTCCCCAGAGGCTTCCAATCCTGATGGCGGCATTCATTGAGATCTCACAGACGCTTCCGGCTGCTGCTGAGGTACGAGATGGATCAACGGGCACACAGGTAACAACGGACGTGAACATTGCATCTTCTGCTGAGGGCGATGTTTCTCATCTCTGTGCGATTAACCTTCTGAACGAGGTGTTCCAAATGTCACCGACTTCGGTGGATGATATTTTGGCTACAGACATAGATGATCTAATGTTTACGCCAGACCCATACACTGACTTTGATTCGGCTCACAGTGTACCAGGGCAACAATGAAATTTGGCCTTCATATTTTTCAAACTTGGAACTTTTCCCAGAATTGAACCTTTTTCTTTTTAAATTTTTGAAATGACATGGCAAAATGAACAATCTGCTTACAGTAGAACTAGTCTTATAAAACGGACTTCTTTGAATACTTCCAGGGACACATTGTCACCCTATTTGTCTAACATTTCATTTACTTCCATGATATGCAATGGCTTTGATTTTTAGAACTTATCGACCATTTCGTCATATATATATATTTCTGTTTTCATTCACGTTGCATTTTACTTCCGTTATATGCTTAGAATGAAATCAATGCTTTAAATGTATAGTACCTATTGCATTTCAACAGTTTTGAGCTTCTTTTAAAATGCTTTTAGAAACGTTTTTAGCAATATGTGATACTCAATTTTATGTTTTGCATTTAAATGTTTAGCATTTAGTATTATCGTTCAATCGAAGATGGAGTGGGTGTTGTATTCCGCTTTAGGGGTCCGCATATACGTTTTCCTGAATCATGTCCTTATATAGGCTCAATTCGCATTGCCCTTATATAGGCATAGAAATCCCTGTCCTTATTTAGGCATTAACCGTGCACTCCAAATACAGGCATGGTCACCGACATCCGTCCACCCTAACGTCACAACGAGTTCTTAGAAACCAGACCCTCAAGCTTCGGGAGTTCCCCTAGAACAGGACTATTGATTTCTCCAAGAACTCATCTATTATGTATGAACCGTTATACCTTAAGGGTTCATTCCTGACGTCTTCCTCTGTCCGACTTCACGTCAATGCTAACATTCCACGACACCTACCAGGTATAAATATACCTTCCCTTGCCCAAGCAAGTTAGAGGAGACCTCGACTTCAGAGGAGCCCGTATCCCGGCCTGACGCACTGAGAAGACGCTGTCATTCCTGCACGCAGACGAATCCAGCTTCCAGTGTTCTGACTCCCTTCGCGGGGTGTTAGAGTTCCAAGATCTATTTTGGAAGCTCTATTTTACCGCCCGAAGCCGATTCAATCCTTCACAAACGGCTCACACCGCACACGGCTGTGGCGGTTCCTGTCAGTTCTCAGATTTATTCGAGCTGGCCTCTTCAATATCCTACACAGTACCCTTGCTTGGACCGCCGCAGTGGATCGGGGACCCGACCCTGCCTTTATGTCCTTGCTGGAACCTTCCAACTACCAATTTAACAGTTCCACTATTGGCTTTTTTGAATTGACCTTTGCAGTTGATCGGGGCTCCGACACTGCATACCTAGCCATCCTGGACTCCTCAATATCATTTGAGCGAGATCTCGGCTGTATTACCACTAGGTTCCTTCAGCCTTGCTGAACCCTGGTTGGTACGCAGCACTTCTAAAAATTGGGCAATCTGGTCCTGATGATGGTCCTGAATGAATAGGACCGAAACGCCGTCGACCTTTCTTTCAGCGCAACTTACGGCGCATCTCTTGCTTGGGTTCTTCCAGAATCAAAAATTTTGTATAATCATTGTATATAATCAATTGTGTCGAACCCTCGATCACTGTATATAGTTCTTTATCACTTTGTCACTTTGCGTCGCCCGCTGTATTCTGCACTAATCACTTGCGCCGTTTAGTTTCTTACCACGAGCACAATGTGCACTTTGCCACCTTGATTGCCATCACAATTTATGTTTCCAGTGCTGCTGAATCTGTTATGATAAATTGTGTACTTTAAATATATGATGCCATGAGCACCTTTATACAAATAACCAGGAGTCTCCCTTTCTTTTTCTTTTTCTTTTTCTTGCAATGTTGTGTACATGCTGATATATTTGCCTTCTTTAGTGAATCCAGTTGAGACATTGTTGTTAGTTCTCAGAGTTCCAAGATCCGGCAGGAGATTCCCACCTCTCTCATTCTCAAGGTATGGAGCTGACTAGATCCTAGAGGGACTCTTGGCATACTAGACTTAACACACTCTTAGTCTACCATACTAGAGAATACTCCACCTACTTCTACTCTTCCCTACACCTAGACTAGGTTAGGTACATTGGGGTAGAACTAGCTTAGAGACGCATCGTATGAGTACTCGCATTTTTAGCTCATGTTATTTATGTACGTGAATATATGCTAAAAGATAATGCTAGCGCAGTATTATTTATTTCTACTGCTTACGCTGTACATTATTTATCTTGCATACTGTCTTGTGATCATAACAGCACATATCTCTTACACGAGAAACAAGACTGTTCAATAAAACCCTTTTTATTGAAACGCCCGTCTTTCCTTTCTGTGTAACTCTGTAGAAACTAAGCATGCACGATTGAATGAGTGAAACTGTTATCTATTGTTTCCACGATTCTGAGACATGTTCCGCTTCTAAAGGGAAACAAAGTTGTCATGTTTTTCGGTTGCCAGAAACTACTCCCTTCTTGTTCTCAAGGAGTTTCTAGTGGCCTCTGAGCTAGCTGGCACAGGTAATTAAGTTTAATATAATCGATAGGGACATACCGACCTTAGTCCTATGTCAAACCTATAGGTTATATTATTCCAATGCGCAGAGCCTATTAGGGAAATAGGAACTACACTACACCATCCCTCCTTAACCAAACACAAGGGACCCCTAACTGGATGCCCAAACAAAAGTTCAAAAGGGCTGTAGCCAACCCCCTTTTGTGGGACCTCTCTGTAGACAAAGAGAAGGCAGGGCAACAGGACATCCCATTTTTGCCTAAGCTTTTCTGGGAGGCCCATGATCATGCCCTTTAGGGTTTTGTTGAACCTTTCAACCAACCCATTGCATTGTGGGTGATAGGCTGTGGTGAACTTGTAGTTCACCCCACACTCCTTCCACATTGCAGTGATATAACTGGACATGAAGTTTGTACCTCTGTCAGTTAGGACCTCCTTAGGGAAACCCACTCTGGAAAAAATTCCCAGGAGGGCCCTGGCCACCACAGGAGCTGTGGTGGTTCTAAGGGGTATGGCCTCTGGATACCTAGTGGCATGGTCCACCACCACTAGAATATAACTGTGCCCAGATGCAGTTGGAGGGTTCATGGGACCAATTATGTAAATCCCAACCCTCTCAAAGGGAACCCCCACCACAGGGGCCTTTGTGTTACCTCCTGCCTTACCACTGGTTTGACAGGTGGTACAGGAGCGACAAAACTCCTTTGTGTCTTCTGACATGTGAGGCCAGTGAAAGTGAGGGACAAGCCTGTCCCAAGTCTTACTTTGGCCTAGGTGTCCTGCTAAGGGAATGTCATGTGCAAGGGTGAGTAGGAAGCCCCTAAACTTCAGATGTATGACCAACCTCCTGGTGGCACCAGGCTTGGGGTCTCTACCCTCTGAGTATAGGAGTCCCTCATCCCAATAGATCTTGTGAGATCCACTGACACTCCCAGCAGCCTCAGCAGCAGCTTGCTGTCTGAGGGGTTCAAGAGAGGGGCAGGTTTTCTGCTCCAAACTTAAGTCTGCCCTGGTAGAGCCCCCTGTCCCCAAGAACTCAACCTGATCAGGTTCCAGTACATCTGAGACAGCTCCTTCACAGGGACTGAGATCATCTCCCTCAAGAGATTGATCCTCACACTGAGTCTGGTGGGAAGACACAGCCTTACCACTCCTGCTCCTTCTCTTGGAAGGCCCTTGGTCCATTGTTCCAGGATCCAAGGCCTGTTCAGTGTTAGCCAGCTTGGCCTGTGACCTGGTCACAGCAAACACATCTGCAGTGATGCCCAGCATTGCTGCATGAGTCCTAAATTCTACATCAGTCCAGGCTGATGCCTCCAAATCATTGCCTAAAAAACAATTTACTGGTAGGTCTGAGTTAACCACAACCTTCTTAGGGCCAGTTACCCCTCCCCAGCTGAAATTAACAACTGCCAAGGAATGGTTAATCCTGACATTGTTTGCATTGGGCACTTGGTACATTTCACCAAGTATGATTTGTTCAGGAGACACAAGTTTCTCTGTCACCATTGTGAAACTGGCCCCTATGTCTCTGTATGCCATTGCTTCTACTCAATTTATTAAAGGCTGTTGTCTGTACTTGCCCAAGTTACTGGGACTAACAAGTAGGGTGGCAATATCTATGCCACCATCACAAACTAACACAGCCTGAGCTGGAGTCCTGACTAGGCCAGAACCCATCTCAGCACCCCAGGTTAACCCTACTAATCCCTTGTAAGGAGCTCATCTCTACCTTTGTCAGCAAAGGAGAGCCACAATATAGCTGCCCACTGCTCTTGAGGGACCCTCTGAACTTTACAGGCCCTTTCTAAAGCAGTTATCCATTTATGGATGTCATCCCCAACATGGTAGGGAGGGACAATCTTGCTTGTGTTCCTATTATCAAAGGAATGTTCCTTAATTCTAGGGACACTGTTGCTGCCACCATGGGACTCTAGTCCCAACTTTTTTCTAGCTCTCTGGACTTCTAGGAACTCGCTGTCCAGGGCCAATTGCTGTTGCCTGAGCCTAAGCTTAGCTTTCTCAAGTTCCAGAAATTGGTAATCCCTGTCATGGTCCCTACAGACTGTCCTGAGTGATTAGACTCTGCAGAGGGAGATCTAGATCTCCTTGGTAAACTCTGCACTCTTCCAGGAGGGGTGAAGAGGGGGCCTTCTTGGCCTTCTCCATCATCTCCCTGAAGATCTGAGTTATCCAGGTGGGAACCATCTTGTTCCTCCTGGCCAGGGTTTGAGTCTAGGTCATAAAAGGTGTCACCTCCTGACCTGTCCTCATTCCCTGTCCCACCCACTCTCTCCTGTTCATCTGACCCAGGGGTATTCCTAAGGTCATCAAGAAGTAACATCTCTATTAGACATTGAGTGTTGGCACTTCTCCCTGTCTTCAGCTTTCTAGAGGCACACAGGGCTTTCAATTCTTGGAATGAAAGCTCACTGTACCTAGAGGGCAGAGAGCCACTGGCATCTCCTTTAGTAGACATACTAAGTGTGGTGAGGTGTTGCACCTACCTAACCTAGTGGGAACTAAACTCTGAGGTTGGAGAAAGGGTGTGCTAGACACTTGACTTACCCAACCCTAAATTCAGTAGAACTTACTTATTCTAAGCTAGTATTATATGTACCTAGTACTTAGTGGTTTTCAGTTAATCAATACAAAGATTTATCTGGTAAAACAATGCAGGCTTGAATCTCAACCGCTGCACACCAATGTGAGAAGTTGGCCTGGTATATGATGTCCACTAATTAAAGTGGGCACCTTGCACCAGTCCAAACAACCCTTATGTTGATTTAAGAGGTCAAAGATAACCTTAGAAATCTATCCAAGTGGTAGCTGTGGAGAGCAGCCTTCAGGCTTAGTCTTGAAGAAATGTTAAGCAGCTTGCTTTACCAGAATGCAACCTTATTGTATTGGTTAAATGAAAGGAGAACCACACAGTAGCTATAAAAATGTATATTTATTATTATAACACACTCCAAATACCTCACAGTATCTGCTACACGCAGATAAGCACAAAGCACACAATACTGTAGCACAGAAACAATCGTAAGTAGCACTAATACACAGTGGGCTCCAGGGGGAGACCAAACCATATACTAAAATAGTGGTATAAGAACCACAACTCGAGTCAAGACAGTATCTATAGGATGTAGAATCACTGGGACCCCAAGCAACCACCCAAGGTGAGTAAGTAGGGACCCCACGGAGGATGGGTGCAGTGTGAGAACACGACCGTGTGCTACGTAGAATTCAATGGGAGAGTCGCGGTTGAAGTTTCAAAGTTTAAGGACCCTTCCCAGTGGATTACGAGGAAGCCCTTTGGATCACAGGAGGTTGGAGAGCCACCCCACCCGTGGATACCATAGTACCAGAGTTACCTATCCCAGGGAAGCCGGGTGCATAGGGCTGAAGTGGTGTCGGAAACCGCCGTCGATTTAAATGGAGGACTTCAAGGAAATACCACTGCAGGAAAAAAGAAAAGCGTCCGTTGGAATCCAAAGGTGGATTCATGTTGAGGAGTACCTGAAAGCAGAGGGGACAGAGTCTGGGTCACTCAGGAGTGACCAGGGGCTCGGTAGACGTATGCCCACTGATGTCGGGTGCTTCAGGTGCGCTGGAGGGGTTCTTGACTCTGCAGCCACCGGTACCAGGAGACGTCAAGGACAACCAGGAGCCGGATGCGAGCTGTCCCACGAAGGATGTCGAGTGCTGAGGGGTCGGTGTCCGGCTGGAGCACCAACAAGCCTTGGCAGCGGCAACCCACGAAGATGGACAAGAGGAGTTACGGTTCGGACCAGCAAGGCCCAGGAGACTCACCAAACACAGGGGAGTTGGGGCAAGCCTGGAGCAACCAGGGAAGCCCAAGAAAAGCAGTGTTGACCCTCAGGAGGACCCACAGGCCGGAGGCACAGGAGTCGCAAGGGGACCTCGAGCAGATTTACGAAGCAACAGCCCACGGAGCACTCAGTGCGAAGAGGCTGAAGTTCTTTGGTGGAAATGATGCCAGAGGTTGGGGATACTTGGAGCCCAGTGCACTTGTTTTGGGAATGCCAACAAGCATAAGCACTTGCAAAAGTACGCGGTGCACGGGGGTATGGGTATTGCAACCCCCACGAGGGATTCTGACCTCAAACTTGGTGAGAGGGCAGCTAGGACCTCAAGGGACAGGGAACCCACCTCCTTTGTTGCTGGAGCCTTCGGAGTCAGCAAACCGGTCAGTTGCGTTACGATGCCTGTGGTTGCAGGGGAGTGACTCCTTCACTCCAAGGGAGATGTCTTTGGTTGTCCTTGATGCTCCACAGGTCCTGAACGGAGCCTGTATGGTGCACGGGCACAGACGATGCTTTGGACGGAGTGGGAGACGAAGTCGGGCCCAAACAAAGTCCAGCGAAGTCCAGAGTGTCCAGACGGTCGAAGGTCGGTGGTTTCTTGATCAGAATCTTGTCCACGTCGAATCTCGGGTCCTAAAGCCAGGTAAGCCCTTTTGTACCCACGAAAGATTCAGGACAGATTCAGGGGACCCTTCCAGGGGAGGGTCAGGACAGTGGAGAGGATACTCCCCTGTCCTTTGTCCAGTTTCGCGCCAGAGCAGGAGCCAACGGCTCCCAGGACTGGTTTGAACTGGACAATGCACAGGGACACCAAATGTGCCCCTCATGCAGACTTTCGGTCGCTGGCAAGCACACCCACCCAGGCCTAATACACTAAATCCTGTCTCGGAGGTGGTCACACCTCCCTGTGACAGGAAGCCTATTGTTCTGCCTTCCATTGCTCGAGCTTGGCTCAGCAGCAGGAAGGCAGAAATGTTTCCCTGGTCGGCAGCAACCCTGTTGGGCTGCCCGGGACTAGAAGGCTGGTACCGGGAGCACCAGGGACCTCACAAAGCTCGTTTCTGAGGGGTGGAATCATACCTCCCACACAGGTTACCGGTGTGGGGTTATGATTCCACAGTGTTTGATACCAAACACAATAGGGTTACTTTCAGCCGTTTTAGAGTTGGTCATCACACGGTCGCATAATGCCACTCTATATGTCGTAAATGGCTGTAGCACTAACCCGGGAGAATGGACTCCGTAGGCTGCAGGGGTGTTCTGCTCATGCAGTGGCACCCTCTCACTTAGAACTAAGCACCCTGCCTTCAGGATTGTCAAGGCCTGCTATAGGGGTGACTTATAGGTTTTAAGTGTAGTGACCCTTAGTTATAGTAAACCTATATCTTACGTAAGTGGTGCATGCACCAACTTACACAGGATGCAATGGCAGGCCTGTAGATCCATTTTGCATGGCCTATCATGGGTGGCATAATGCATGCTTCAGCCCATGGGAGGCCTCTGGGGAACCTATGCCCTGGGTACATGGGTACCATATACAAGGGACTGACAAGGGTACCCCAGTATCAAATCTAGAGTGTACCTAAGTACATGGTGTAGGAAAGTAGGATCTGCTTCTTATGGTTACCCCCACTTTTTGCTTGATGTTACACTGTTTTTGACTAGTCTGACTGGGATCCTGCTAATCAGGACCCCAGTCTATCTGCTTTCTCCCTAAACTGTTATACCATGTACTGAGGTACATTCCAGATTGAATACTGGGGTACCCTTGTCAGTTCCTAGTATATGTGTGACCATCTCCCAGATGGGATTTAGTGTATTGGGGCTGGGTGGGTGCACTTCCAAAGTGCCTGAAGGTCTGCAAGAGGGGCGCATTTGGTGTCCCTGTGCATAGTCCAGTTCAAACCAGTCCTGGGAGCCGTTGGCTCTTGCTCTGGCGCAAAACTGGACAAAGGACAGGGGAGTAACCTCCCCACTGTCCTGACCCTCCCCTGGGAGGGTCCCCTGAATCTGTCCAACTCTCTCCCGTGGGTACAAAAGGGCTTACCTGGATGTAGGACCCTAGATTCGACGTGGACAAAATTCTGAACAGGAAACCACTGACCTTCGGCCATCTGGACACTCTGGACTTCGCTGGACTTCGACTCGGCCCGACTTCGTCTCCCACTCTATCCAAAGTATTGTCTGTGCACGTGCACCATACAGGCTCCGTGCAGGACCTGTGGAGCATCAAGGACAACTGAAGTTATCTCCTTTGGGGTGAAGGAGTCACTCCCCTGCATTCGCAGGCACCCTAATACAACTGACCAGTCTGCTGATCCTGAGCTCCTGCAGACTCCGAAGGCTTCAGCAACACAGGAGGTGGGTTCCTATGTCCCTTGAGGTTGAGCTGCCGTCTCACCATGTCTGCGGCCAGTATCCTTCGTGGGGACTGCATAACCCAAACACCTGTGCACCGCGTACTTTTGCAAGTGCATATGTTTGTTGGCGTTCCTTAACTAAGTGCATTGGGCTATTGATAGCCCCAACATCTGCACACATTTTGTACAAAGGACTTTGGCCTCCTTGCACTCTGTACCCTGCAAGCTGTTGCTTTGTGAAACTGCTAGACGTCCCTTCGCGACTCCTGTGCCTTCGGCCAGTGGGTCCATTTGAGGGACAACACTGTTATTCTTGGGCTCCCCTGGTTGCTCCAGGCCTGCCCTGACGCCCCTTGCTGTGGTGAGTCCCCTGGTCCTTGCTGGGCCAGACCGTAACCTTTCTTGACCTTCTTCATGGGTTGCCGTCGCCAAGGCTTGTTGGTGCTCACGCCGGACACCGACCCCTCAGCACTCGACATCTTTCGTGGGGCAGCTCGTATCCAGCTCCTGGTTCTCCTCAACATTGCCTGGTCTCTGCAGCTGCAGAGTCAAGGTCTCCATCATCACACCTGAAGCACCCGACATCAGTGGGCATTCGTCTACTGAGCTCCTGGTCAATCCTGAGTGACCCAGACTCTGTCCCCTCTGCTTTCAGGTTCCTTCCATCAAGAATCCACCTGTGGGTTTCACCGGACACTTTTCTTCTTTCCAGCAGTGGCATTTCTTTGAAGGGTCCCATTGAGATCGACAGCGGTTTTCGACGCCACTTCGACCCTATGCACCCGGCTTCCCTGGGATAGGTAACTCTGGTACTTTGGTATCCACGGGTGGGGTGGCTCTCCAAACCTCTAGGTGCCAAAGGGTTTCTTCATAATCCACTGGGAAGGGTCCTTAAACTGTAAAACTGCAACCGCGACTCTCCCATTGAATTGTACGTAGCACGCGGTCATGTTCTCACACTGCACCCGTCCTCCGTTGGGTCCCTCCTTACTCACCATGGGTGGTTCCTTGGGGTCCCAGCGATTCTACATCCTCTAGACACTGTCTTGACTCGAGTTGTGGTTCTTATACCACTATTTTAGTATATGGTTTGGTCTCCCCCGGAGCCCACTGTGTATTAGTGCTACTTACGATTGTTTCTGTGCTACAGTATTGTGTGCTTTGTGTTTATCTGCGTGTAGCAGATACTGTGAGGTATTTAAGTTGTGTTATAATAATAAATAAATATTTTTATAACTACTGTGTGGTTCTCCTTTCATTTAACCAAAACAATAAGGTTGCATTCTGGTAAAACAAGCTGCTTAACATTCCTTCAAGACTAAGCCTGAAGGCTGCTCTCCACAGCTACCATTTGGATAGCTTTCTAAGGTTATCTTTGACCTCTTAAATCACCATAAGGGTTGTCTGGACTGGTGCAAGGTGCCCACTTTAATTAGTGGACATCATATACCAGGCCAACTTCTCACATTGGTGTGCAGAGTTTGGGATTCAAGCCTGCATTGTTTTACCAGATAAATCTTTGTTTTGATTAACTGAAAACCACTTAGTACTAGGTACATATAATACTAGCTTAGAATAAGTAAGTTCTACTGAACTTAGGGTTGGGTAAGTCAAGGGCCTAGCACACCCTTTCTCCAACCTCAGAGAGTTTAGTTCCCACTAGGTTAGGTAGGTGCAACACCTCACCACACTTAGTATGTCTTCTAAAGGAGATGCCAGTGGCTATCTGCCCTCCAGATACAGTGAGCTTTCATTCTAAGAATTGAAAGCCCTGTGTGCCTCTAGAAAGCTGAAGACAGGGAGAAGTGCCAACACTCAACGTCTCATAGAGACATTACTTCTTGATGACCTTAGGAAGACCCCTGGGTCAGATGAACAGGAGAGAGTGGGTGGGACAGGGAATGAGGACAGGTCAGGAGGTGACACCTTTTATGACCTGTACACAAACCTTGGCCAGGAGGAACAAGATGGTTCCCACCTGGATAACTCAGATCTTCAGGGAGATGATGGAGAAGGCCAAGAAGGCCCCCTCTTCCTCCCTCCTGGAAGAGTGCAGAGTTTACCAAGGAGATCTAGATCTCCCTCTGCAGAGTCTAATCACTCAGGACAGTCTGTACGGACCATGACAGGGATTACCAATTTCTGGAACTTGAGAAAGCTAGGCTTAGGCTCAGGCAACAGCAATTGGCCCTGGACAAAGAGTCCCTAGAAGTCCAGAGAGCTAGAAAAAAGTTGGGACTAGAGTCCCATGGTGGCAGCAACAGTGTCCCTAGAATTAAGGAACATTCCTTTGATAATAGGAACCTGAGCAAGATTGTCCCTCCCTACCATGTTGCGGATGATATCCATAAATGGATATCTGCTTTGGAGAGGGCCTGTAAAGTTCAGAGGGTCCCTCAAGAGCAGTGGTTAGCTATCTTGTGGATCTCCTTTGCTGACAAAGGTAGAGATAAGCTCCTCACAGTTAGAGAAGAGGATGCTGACAATTATTCAGTCCTGAAGAGTGCTCTTATTGATGGGTTTGGCTTAACCACTGAACAGTACAGGATTAAGTTCAGAGACACCCAGAAGACACAGAATCAGGACTGGGTAGACTTTGTGGATAGTGCCATTAAGGCTCCTGAAGGCTGGTTGCTTGGCAGCAAAGTGAATGATTTCTAGGGATTGTACAGTTTGATTATGAGGGGGCAGATCCTTAATAATTTCCAAAATCAGTTGTTACATCAATACCTGGTTGACTCTGATCTGACTTCACCCCAAGAATTGGGCAAGAAGGCAGATGGGTGGGTCAGAACCAGGGTGAAGCAGAGAAACCAGAACCATGGTGGTGACCAAAAGATGCAAGATGCTAAAACTTCAGATAAGGGTGGGGACAAGGGTCAAGATGAAATGTCTTCAGCAGGGCCCCAAAAACCTGCATCTGGGGGGGAGTCACAATCCAACAAGGGAAAAGGCAAAAAGAAACCTTGGTGTTACTTATGTAAAGAAAAGGCCAATTGGACAAAAGATGCCACTTGTCCAAAGGCCAAGGATTCAACTCCAGCCACCACTGCCCCTAAGGCAACTGCTCCCCCTAGTACAGTTTCAAGTGATGGTACAGGGAAAAAGGGTTTAGTAGGGTTAACCTAGGACTCTGAGATGGGTTCTGGCTTAGCCAGAACACCAGCTCAGTGTGTACTTGTCTGTGATGATGGCATGGATATTGCCACCTTATTTGTCAGTCCCAGTAACCTGAGCAAATACAGGCAGCAGCCTTTGATTAATGGTAAGGAGGCCATGGCATACAGGGACACAGGTGCAAGTGTCACTATGGTGACAAAAGATCTTGTGGGCCCTGACCAGATCATACTTGGTGAGATGTACCAAGTGACCAATGCTAACAATGTCAGGACTGATCATTCCTTGGCAGTTGTTAATTTCAGCTGGGGAGGGGTAACTGGCCATAAGAGAGTTGTGGTTAGCTCAGACCTTCCAGTAGAATGCTTGCTGTGCAATGATTTGGAGACTTCAGACTGGGCTGAAGTGGAACTTAGGACTCATGCAGCAATGCTGGGCCTCTCGGCAGATGTGTTTGCTGTGACCAGGTCCCAGGCCAAACTGACTTCTATTGAACAGGCCCTGAATTCTGAAAAAATGGACCAGGTGCCTTCCAAGAGAAGGAGCAGGAGGGGTAAGGCTGTTTCTTCCCCCAGGCTCAGAGACAGGATCAGTCTCTTGAGGGAGATGATCTCAGTCCCTGTGAAGGAACCGTCTCAGATGAACTAGAACCTGATCAGGGTGAGTTCTTGGGGACAGGGGGCCCTTCCAGGGCAGATCGGAGTCAGGAGCAACAAACCTGCCCCTCTCTTGAACCCCTCAGACAGCAAGCTGCTGCTGAGGCTGATGGGAGTGTCAGTGGATCCCACAAGATCTACTGGGATGAGGGACTCCTTTACTGAGAGGGTAGAGACCCCAAGCCTGGTGCCACCAGGAGGTTGGTCATACCTCTGAAGTTTAGGGACTTCCTACTCACTTTGGCACATGACATTCCCTTGGCAGGACACCTAGGCCAAAGTAAGACTTGGGACAGGCTTGTCCCTCACTTTCACTGGCCTCACATGTCAGAGGACACAAAGGAGTTTTGTCGCTTCTGTACCACCTGTCAAGCCAGTGGTAAGTCAGGTGGTACCACAAAGGCCCCCCTCATGCTACTACCTGTGGTGGGGGTTCCCTTTGAGAGGGTTGGGGTTGATATCATTGGTCCCATGAACCCTCCTACTGCATCTGGGCACAGTTACATACTAGTGGTGGTGGACCATGCCACTAGGTATCCAGAAGCAATACCCCTTAGAACCACCACAGCTCCTGTGGTGGCCAGGGCCCTCCTGGGAATTTTTTCCGGAGTGGGCTTTTCTAAGGAGCTCTCTTAACTGACAGAGGTACAAACTTCATGTCAAGTTACATTACTGCTATGTGGAAGGAGTGTGGAGTGAACTACAAATTCACCACACCCTATCACCCACAATGCAATGGGTTAGTTGAGAGATTCAACAAAACCCTGAAGGGCATGATCATGGGCCTCCCAGAAAAGCTTTGGCGAAAATGTGTTGTCCTGTTGCCCTGCCTTCTCTTTGCCTACAGAGAGGTCCCACAGAAGGGGGTTGGCTACAGCCCTTTTGAACTTCTGTTTGGACATCCAGTTAGGGGTCCCTTGTGTTTGGTGAAGGAGGGATGGGAGTTATCTCTCAAACCTCCCAAACAATAATTAGTGGACTATGCACTTGGTCTCCGCTCCAGGATGGCTGAGTACATGAAGAAGGCCAGCAAAAACCTTGAGGCAAGTCAAGAATTGCAAAAAGCTTGGCATGACCAAAAGGCTGTACTGACTGTTTATCAGCTAGGACAGAAATTATGGGTGTTGGAGCCTGTGGCCCCAGCAGCCCTCCAAGACAAGTGGAGTGGACCCCATACTATCCTTGAGCAGAAGGGAGAGGTCACCTACTTGGTGACCTTGGAACTCCCAGGAGCCCCCATAGGGTACTTCATGTAAACAGGCTCAAATCCTATGTGGACAGGGCAGACATGGGCTTGCTCATGGCTACTGATGAGGGACAGGAGGAAGAGAGTGACCCTCTCCCTGACCTCCTCTCATAGAACCCTGATGATGGTTCAGTTGATGGAGTAGCCTTGGCAGGCAGCCTCACTGAGCAACAGCAGATTGATTGCAGGAAGGTCCTCAATCAATACAGACATATGTTCTCTTTGACTCCTAGTCAGACCACCTGGTGTACCCATGAAGTGGACACAGGTGAGAATCTACCTGTTAAAAATAAAATTTACAGGCAGCCTGACCATGTCAGAGATTGCATCAGGACTGAGGTCCAAAAGATGCTGGAATTGGGAGTGATTGAACCCTCAGATAGCCCTTGGGCTAGCCCAGTGGTCCTGGTACCCAAACCTCATCCGCAGGGTGGTAAGAGAGAAATGAGGTTTTGTGTGGACTACAGGGGGCTCAATGCAGTCACTAGGACTGATGCTCACCCTATTCCTAGGGCAGATGAGCTCATTGACACTTTGGCCTCAGCCAAGTTCTTGAGCACATTTGACCTCACTGCTGGCTATTGGCAAATTAGACTAGCTGAGGATGCCAAACCCAAAACAGCATTTTCAACCCCAGTGGGCATTATCAATTTATTGTAATGCCCTTTGGTTTGAAAAATGCACCTGGCACATTCCAAATGCTGGTGAATAAAGTCCTTATAGGCCTGGAAGCATATCTTGATGATATAGCTGTCTTTAGTTCCACGTGGGAGGATCACCTGGTCCACCTGAATAGTGTTTTGGAGGCTCTGCATAAATCAGGTCTCACTATAAAGGTCACCAAGTGCCAGATAGGGCAGAGTAAGGTTGTGTACCTGGGCCACCTTGTGGGTGGAGGCCAGGTTCAACCATTGCAGAGCAAAATCCAGACCATCATTGACAGGGTTGCTCCAACTACCCAGACTCAGGTCAGAGCTTTCTTGGGCCTGACTGGGTACTACATAAGATTTGTGAAAGGATATGGGTCTATAGTGACTCCCTTGAATGATCGTACATCAAAAACGATGCCCAAGAAAGTTCAGTGGACAGTTAGCTGTCAGAAGGCATTTGATGATCCCAAGCAGGCCATGTGCACTGCTCCCATTCTGCACAGTCCTGACTATTCCAAACAATTCATTGTCCAAACAGATGCATCTGAGTTGGGGGTAGGGGCTGTGTTGTCACAACTTCATGCAGAGGGTAAGGATCAACCAGTAGCTTCTATTAGAAGAAGGTTGACCCCCAGAGAGAAACGTTGGTCAGCCATTGAGAGGGAAGCCATTGCTGTGGTTTTGGCTCTGAAGAACCTGAGGCCATACTTGTTTGGCACTCACTTCATTGTTCAGACAGACCATAAGCCCCTCTTATGGCTAAAACAGTTGAAGGGTGAAAACCCCAAACTTTTGAGGTGGTCCATTTCCCTACGGGGGATTGACTATACAGTGGAACATAGACCTGGGAGTAACCATGCCAATGCAGATGGACTCTCCAGATATTTCCACTTAGAAAATGAAGACTCAACTGGGCAAGGTTAGCCTCATCACCTTACGTTTGGGGGGTGGGTTGGGTAGGAAAGTAGGATCTGCTTGTTATGGTTACTCCCACATTTTGCTTGCTGTTACACTGTTTTTGACTAGTCTGACTGGGATCCTGCTAATCAGGACCCCAGTCTATCTGCTTTCTCCCTAAAATGTTATGTCATGTACTTGAGTACACTCCAGATTGGATACTGGGGTACCCTTGTCAGTCCTTAGTATATGGTACACCTGTACCAAGGGCATAGGTACCCCAGAGGCCTCCCATAGGCTGAAGCATGTATTATGCCACCCATGAGAGGCCATGCAAAATGGAACTACAGGCCTGCCATTGCCGCCTGTGTAGGATGGCGCATGCACCACTTACTTTAGATATGGGTTTACTATATCTATAGGTCACTGCACTTAAAACCTATAAGTCACCCCAAAAGCAGGCCTTGACAATCCTGAAGGCAGGGTGCTGAGTTTTACATGAGAGGGTGCCCCTGCATGAGCAGAGCACCCCTGCAGCCTTTGTAGACCATTCTCCCGGGTTGTCGGTGACGCAGCCAGACATATAGGTGCATTATATGCTCACGTAAAATGCTATCTCGAAAACGGCTGCAATAAACCATGTCGTGTTTGGTATCAAACACCTTGGAACCATACCTCCGTATGATTCCACCCTTCAGAAGCAAGCTTTGTGGGGTCCCTGGTCTTCCCAGTACCAGCCTTCTCGACCCGGACAGCTCAAAATGGTTGCTGCCGACCAGAGACACATTTCTGCCCTCCTGCTGCTGAGCCAAGCTCGAGCAGAGGTAGGCAGCATAATAGGCATCCTGTCACAGGGAGGTGTGACCACCTCCCATACAGGATTTAGTGTATTGGGGCTGGGTGGGTGCACTTCCAAAGTGCCTGAAAGTTTGCACGAGGGGCACATTTGGAGTCCCTGTGCATAGTCCAGTTCAAACCAGTCCTGGGAGCTGTTGGCTCCTGCTCTGGTGAGAAACTGGACAAAGGACATGGGAGTAACTTCCCCACTGTCCTGACCCTCCCCTGGGAGGGTCCCCTGAATCTGTCCAACCCTCTCTCGTGGGTACAAAAGGGCTTTCCTGGCTGTAGGACCCTAGATTCGACATGGACAAGATTCTGATCAAGAAACCACTGACCTTCGACCGTCTGGACACTCTGGACTTCGCTGGACTTTGACTGGGCCCGACATCATCTCCCTCTCCGTCCAAAGCATCGTCTGTGCCCATGCACCATACAGGCTCTGTGCAGGACCTGTGGAGCATCAAGGACATCTGAAGTATCTCCCTTAGGGTGAAGGAGTCACTCCCCTGCATTCGCAGGCACCGAACTGCAATTGACCGGTCTGCTGATCCTGAGCTCCTGCAGACTCCGAAGGCTCCAGCAGCACAGAAGGTGTGTTCCTATGTTCCTTGAGGTTGAGCTACCCTCTCACCACATTTGAGGCCAGTATCCCTGTGCATCGCGTACTTTTGCAAGTGCATATGCTTGTTGGCATTCTCCAACTAAGTGCATTGGGCTATCGATAGCCCCAACCTCTGCGCACATTTTGTACAAAGGAATTTGGCCTCCTTGCACTCTGTGCCCTGCAAGCTGTGACTTTGTGAAACTGCTAGAGGTTCCCTCGCGACTCCTGTGCCTTCGGCCTGTGGGTCCACTAGAGGGACAACACTGCTTTTCTTGGGCTCCCCTGGTTGCTCCTAGCTTGCCCTGACTCCCCTTGCTGTGGTGAGTCCCCTGGTCCTTGCTGGGCCAGACCGTAACCTTCTTTGACCTTCTTCGTTGGTTGCCGCTGCCAAGGCTTGTTGGTGCTCCCGCCGGACACCGACCCCTCAGCACTCGACATGCTTCATGGTACAGCTCGCATCTGGCTCCTGGTCATCTTCGACATCTCCTGGTCCCTGCAGCTGTGGAGTCAAGGTCAAGCTGCTTAACATAACTTCAAGACTAAGCCTGAAGGCTGCTCTCCACAGCTACCACTTGGTTAGCTTTCTAAGGTTATCTTTGACCTCTTAAATCACCATAAGGGTTGTTTGGACTGGTGCAAGGTGCCCACTTTAATTAGTGGACAGCATATACCAGGCCAACTTCTCAAAATGACATTCGGATCAAACACTCCAGTGTATACAGTGCCGTAGGTTAGAGTTCACCTATGTTGACATCATTAACAGTGTTGAATGGAAGGAAAGATGGAGAGAGAAAAAGAAAGCGAGACAGAGGGAGATAGAAGATTTGTATTCTTTGGGATAAAACATACATGTAAAGAGGGATTGTCAAAGAAGGAGAAATGAAAAAGAATTTCCAACATTTATCAGAGAAATACCATTGCCTATAGTTTTACCTCAGAAACCACAACCATTGAAACACCAGGATTTAAACACATAACCTTCGGATTAAAAGTCAGTGACCTTAACCACTAGGCCACTGTGACTCATGAGTAGGCTGCACGAAAACCTATATATGACATTCAAATCAAGCACTCCAGTCTATGCAGTGCCGTGGGTTAGAGTTCACTTATGTTGACATCATTGACAGTTTTTGATGGAAGAAAAGAGAGAGAGAGAGAGAAAAAGAAAGCTAGACAGAGGGAGACAGAAGATTTGTATTCTTTAGGATAAGACATACTTGTAAAGAAAGATATTCAAACAGGGAGAAATGAAAAAGAATTTCCAACATTTATCAGAGAAAGAACCATTGCCTATAATTTTACCTCAGAAACCACAACCATTGACACACCCGGATTTGAATACATAACCTTTGAAGTAAGAGTCAGTACCTTAACCACTAGGCCACTGTGACTCATCAGTACTCTGTATGAAAACTCATATATGACATTCGAATGAAACACTCCAGTGTATGCAGTGCCGTGGGATAGATTTCACCTATGTTGACATTATTGACAGTGATCAATGGAAGGAAAGAGGGAGAGAGAGAGAAAAAGAAAGCGAGACAGAGGCAGATAGAAGATTTGTATTCTTAGGGATAAGACGTACTTGTAAAGAGAGGTAGTCAAAGAAGGAGAAATAAAAAATATTCTCCAACATTTATCAGAGAAAGTACCATTGACTATAATTGTACCTCAGAAACAACAACAGTTGAAACACAAGGATTTGAACACATAACCTTTGGCTTGCAGGGCACTCTGTGCCCTGCAAGCTGTGACTTTGTGAAACTGCTAGAGGTCCCCTCGCGACTCCTGTGCCTTCGGCCTGTGGGTCCACTAGAGGGACAACACTGCTTTTCTTGGGCTCCCCTGGTTGCTCCTAGCCTGCCCTGACTCCCCTTGCTGTGGTGAGTCCCCTGGTCCTTGCTGGGCCAGACCGTAACCTTCTTTGACCTTCTTTGTTGGTTGCCGCTGCCAAGGCTTGTTGGTGCTCCCACCGGACACCGACCCCTCAGCACTCGACATGCTTCATGGGACAGCTCGCATCCGGCTCCTGGTCATCCTCGACATCTCCTGGTCCCTGCAGCTGTGGAGTCAAGGTCTCCATCTTCACACCTGAAGCACCCGACATCGGTAGGCATTAGTCTACTGTGCCCCTGGTCACTCCTGAGTGACCCATACTCTGTCCCCTCTGCTTTCAGGTTCCTTCCATCAAGAATCCACCTGTGGGTTCCACCGGACATTTTTCTTCTTTCCAGCAGTGGCATTTCTTTGAAGACTCCCATTGAGAACGACGGCGGTTTCGACGCATATTCAGCCCTATGCACCCGGCTTCCCTGGGATAGGTAACTCTGGTACTTCAGTATCCACGGGTGGGGTGGCTCTCCAACCTTCTATGTTCCAAAGGGTTTCCTCGTAATCCACTGGTAAGGGTCCTTAAACTGTAAAACTGCAACCGCGACTCTCCCATTGAATTGTACGTAGCACGCAGTCGTGTCCTCACACTGCACCCGTCCTCTGTGGGGTCCCTACTTACTCACCTTGGGTGGTTCCTTGGGGTCCCAACGATTCTACATCCTCTAGACACTGTCTTGACCCGAGTCGTGGTTCTTATACCACTATTTTAGTATATGGTTTGGTCTCCCCCTGGAGCCCACTGTGTATTAGTGCTGCTTACGCGTGTTTCTGTGCTACAGTATTGTGTGCTTTGTGTTTATCTGCGTGTAGCAGATACTGTGAGGTATTTAAGGTGTGTTATAATAATAAATACATATTTTTATAACTACTGTGTGGTTCTCCTTTCATTTAACCAATACATTAAGGTTGCATTCTGGTAAAACAAGCTGCTTAACATAACTTCAAGACTAAGCCTGAACGCTGTACTCCACAGCTACCACCTGGATAGCTTTCTAAGGTTATCTTTGACCTCTTAAATCACCATAAGAAGAATTTATTGTACAGTTAATAAAAACTTACAATGTTAAAAACTTATATTTAAGAGAAAAACCTTATTTACATTTATAATGTAATAAGAGAAGATGGTCACATTCCATATGATCATAAAATTCTTAATTACGTTTTAAGAAAGTCCGTTAAAAAGTAGAAATTTTTATTTTTTATTTTTTATAATGACGGTATGGTCCAAAAGTTTTTGCATAGTGGTAGCTTGACAGATATCGAGGCAGGATGTTTGATTAAAGTGCAAGTGCTTTAAATAAGGCTTGTGGCTATCTCTTTAGTCTTTCGGCCACTATATCAAAAATTTTTGTTAATCTGCAGTTTATCTGAGTCTCTTCGGGGTTAAAACACAGCATCACAGCCTGCCTGCAGCTTGTTATGCCCCTTTGGTTCCATAAAACTCGAAATAGGGAGCGCCTTGTGTCCATAAGCCTTGGGCAAATACAGATAATATGAATTAAATCCTCTTTTCCTGTCCTGCAGAGTCGACAACAATTTTCCACACCTTCCCTTTTCCAAGGTGCCAAATGAGGTAAAATTGGTATTATGCCGAAGCGCAGATTTAAAAATTTGTTTTTTGTCGTCTGTGTTAGGCCCATTTTTAGGTATTCTTGCGGCTTCAGAGCATTATAGTCTTTCAATACTGTCCACCCGTGAGCTCTCTTTGCCAAAATTTCTTTATCCTCTATTGATGATATCATTTTGGTTACTTTTGTTACCACGGTTTTAAAGCTTTTGATATCAGTTGCTGACTCCCAGAGATTTGTTAGTCCCATGGTCTCCAGTGATTCTTTTAGGTACTTCCTTGCAGGTGAATTCTCTCGGATAGAGAGTTCAGTCCAGAGTTGGGCATTTAAAGATTCTTGGTCGGCGTCTCTGTTAGCTTTCTAAGGTTATCTTTGACCTCTTAAATCACCATAAGGGTTGTTTGGACTGGTGCAAGGTGCCCACTTTAATTAGTGGACAGCATATACCAGGCCAACTTCTCACAATGACATTCGGATCAAACACTCCAGTGTATACAGTGCCGTAGGTTAGAGTTCACCTATGTTGACATCATTAACAGTGTTGAATGGAAGGAGAGAGAGAAAAAGAAAGCGAGACAGAGGGAGATAGAAGATTTGTATTCTTTGGGATAAGACATACATGTAGAGAGGGATAGTCAAAGAAGGAGAAATGAAAAAGAATTTCCAGCATTTATCAGAGAAATACCATTGCCTATAGTTTTACCTCAGAAACCACAACCATTGAAACACCAGAATTTAAACACATAACCTTCGGAATAAAAGTCAGCGACCTTAACCACTAGGCCACTGTGACTCATCAGTAGTCTGTATGAAAACTCATATATGACATTCGAATGAAACACTCCAGTGTATGCAGTGCCGTGGGTTAGATTTCACCTATGTTGATATTATTGACAGTGATCAATGGAAGGAAAGTGGGAGAGAGAGAGAAAAAGAAAGCTAGACAGAGGGAGACAGAAGATTTGTATTCTTTGGGATAAGACATACATGTGGAGAGGGATAGTCAAAGAAGGAGAAATGAAAACGAATTTCCAGCATTTATCAGAGAAATACCATTGCCTATAGTTTTACCTCAGAAACCACAACCATTGAAACACCTGGATTTAAACACATAACCTTCGGAATAAAAGTCAGCAACCTTAACCACTAGGCCACTGTGACTCATAAGTAGACTGCACGAAAACCTATATATGACATTCAAATCAAGCACTCCAGTCTATACAGTGCCGTGGGTTAGAGTTCACTTATGTTGACATCATTGACAGTTTTTGATGGAAGAAAAGAGGGAGAGAGAAAAAGAAAGCTAGACAGAGGGAGACAGAAGATTTGTATTCTTTAGGATAAGACATACTTGTAAAGAGAGATATTCAAACAGGGAGAAATGAAAAAGAATTTCTAACATTTATCAGAGAAAGAACCATGCCTATAATTTTACCTCAGAAACCACAACCATTGACACACCAAGATTTGAATACATAACCTTTGAAGTAAGAGTCAGTACCTTAACCACTAGGCCACTGTGACTCATCAGTAGTCCGTATGAAAACTCATATATGACATTCGAATGAAACACTCCAGTGTATGCAGTGCCGTGGGTTAGATTTCACCTATGTTGATATTATTGACAGTGATCAATGGAAGGAAAGTGGGAGAGAGAGAGAAAAAGAAAGCGAGACAGAGGCAGATAGAAGATTTGTATTCTTTGGGATAAGACGTACTTGTAAAGAGAGGTAGTCAAAGAAGGAGAAATACAAAATATTCTCCAACATTTATCAGAGAAAGTACCATTGACTATAATTGTACCTCAGAAACAACAACCATTGAAACACAAGGATTTGAACACATAACCTTTGGAATAAGAGTCAGAGGGGGATATTCTCAAGAACGTGCGATAATCATCGCCAAAATACGTTAACGCAAGTTTTCATATCGCCGTCTATCGCGGGAAAATAACTCTGTGTTAACGTGGCATTCACAACACGGCGGTAACATGCGATAGTACCCCGATAACGCGGCAAATGTCCGCGATAACATTACCGGGACGGCGATAAAAATCTCAACCCGAACGTGAAAAAGTTGCGATGTGCCCAACCGCGATAAAAAATCCAGCGATATGCAGTGCCAGGCCTGCAAGTCCCACAAGTCAGGCTGCAAAAAGCACAATAAAAGCGGCAACACAAAACACAAACAACTGCGAAGCACCATGGAGGTAGCCGGAGCAAGCACAGAGGACAACCAGAACCCCACAAGCCCCACGGAGGACCAGCCTGGGACCTCGGGGTCAGGGAAGGGCAAGGAGAAGAAGAAGAGGAAGACACGGTTCAGTCCGCAGGAAAACAGGATCCTGATCACGGAGGTGATAGAACACCATCAACAACTGTTCGTCACCTCCACTGTGTCATTGGCAACAAAAAATGGAATATGGCAGTCCATCCTGGACAAGGCGAATGCAGTCGGAGTGCTGAGGAGGACAATGGTCAAGGTCAAGAGGCGCTGGAATGATGTGAAGCGCAAGACCAAGCAGAAACTCGGCAACAACCAGAAGGCAGCAATGCAGACTGGAGGTGGGAGTCCAGTGCCACAGGAGGAGCTGAATGAGATGGAGGAAATGGTGACCACAGTCATCAGTGTGGAGACAGTGGCAGGAGTTGGGGGACCGGACACTGCTCAACATGACCCGACACAACAGCAACAGGGTGAGTAACCACCAGGGACTGGGGGGACGGGGGGAGATGGGCACAATGGCACACATGCACAATTAAGTAGAGCACATCTGCGGACAAACCATGGCCAAGAGTCACAACACCAACCAAGAGCCCAATTTACCCAAGTCTGCAACATCACAGCACTGCATAAGCAGAGAAGTGAAAGCCACACCGCCTGAAAGGGATAAGGGCCAGCCAAATCAGAGCTGAAGGGGCAACTCACCTACAATGCAGCACACACACATAAGATGCAGAGCACCGCAACATTTACAACAATGTTGAACAAACAGCAACACCAGCAGAACAGAGGACACAACTGCTGCCGCTTGTGTGTGGAAAATGGCCATTCGCATGTGGCATAGCAGGAAACTGTGAGATGATAATGTACTAGTACAACCCCACATCCCTGATGGTGTAGTAATTAGGCCTGGGCGGTAAATTCCGTTCCGCTCGCGGAATTTGCGGAATTTGGGTAATTTCGCGTTCCGCGGAGAACGCGGAATTGCCAAAAATTCCGCGATCCGCGGCTTCGCGGAATTTTTTGCTTGTTTGCGCTTTTAAATTGCGTGGTCGCGAGATATTTCCCCCCGAGCACGCAAACAGCGTTCGCGAACAGGAAAAAAGCATCGCGAACGGGCGGAACAAGCAATTCCGCGTGTTCGCGGAACTTTTGCGTGCTCGCGGAGATTTTTTACCGTTTCGCGGAGCTTTGCGTAGCGCGACTACGCAAATTCCGCCCACCCCTATGCATGTATGGCCGTGACCCAGATAGGCAGTGAGACACATATTGTCAAACAAATCAACACTCATCACAGTTGAATACAGGTGAAGGTGCGTAGACTTTATTAGCATATGCGTGTCAGTACGGCCAAGATAAGTGCCACAACATGCAGACCAATGCAGCAGTATGTCAGAACGTGGAATGTTGCCAAGCGCCGCTGTCCACTCGGGGGGAGTGCCGCACCATTCACAGGTGTGTGTTTACCCATGTTGTTGCCGCTCATGTATTCGGAGTCCAGGCGAATGCAGCCATGTCCACTGTCGTCGTGGGAGATGTGACCAGAACCCCAAGTTCCAACAAGGTGTCGGGACATGTGCAATGTGCTCCAAACTGTTGTGTCTGCAGGTACGTAGTTAAACGTCCATGAAAGCTAGTGCAGCTTCGTAGGCAATCGAACAGGACGGCGAGGCTAACCATTAGCAGGTCCGGACAGATGTGCTGCGTCCACCCCCTTTCACCAATTAGCACCACAGCCCAATAGGGGAGCGGCTCAATTTGGTCACTGCACACGAGGAGTTCAGCAATCTCCCAAGTCCAGCTGCCAGCATGTATGCCAAGTATCCAGGCATCCCATAGACGGGTGTCACGGTGACACTCATGGTCGTGGGCCAACAGGGGGTGCACACACATGTCGAAATCCAGTTCGGCTACCGTCCTGTTGGATAGGCAGACATCCATGGAGCACTCGAATATGCACGAGCGACAATGCAACACAGGCTGCACGCAGGTGAAGTTGGCAAGGCGGAAGCTTAGCCGGTAACTGATCCGCAGCACTACCAATGGCAGTGCCCCCAGTAAATGCAGCATACGTGCACGGTACAGTTCCACGTGACAGGGGTTGTGCATGTGTCTGGGATGGTCTGCCATTGCGTCAGTGGCTCTGGTTGAAGCGGCACTGTTCTGACCTGCGCCAGTTCTGTGGATGAAATGCCACAGCTCGGATCAATGAGTTGTTGAAGTGTGCAACGGTTGTACGCCTGGGATGGTGTGGGAGTAAGTGTGAAGGCCATTCCATGCAAGATAACTCCGAGCAAGGACTCCTGTGTGTGGGGTGTGTATACGTTGGTCTGTCGTCGGGCTGTGCGTAGTGTGGGAGTCGTCCTCAACTGCTATCGTATCTGTCAGGGGGTGCCGGGCACATGCAATTTCGAGGTCGGATGTGCAGATGTGCTTCCGCCTGATAGTTCAGACAAAGGAGCTTTCATCCCTAATGTCAGTTTGTCATCTGCTTGCATTCATGAAGTGTGATGTGGCTTGTTGGGTGTGGGGTGGGATGTGTGCGACTTTGGGATTCATGTTTGACATGACTTGCATGTGGCAAATGAGCGGCATCACTGTGTGTTACGTTGCCTCACAGCTGCTCCTCCCTCCCCCGAGCCTATTTACTTGTGTGCGCTGCGCGGTTGCATCACTTGCACTGCAACGGCACACCATTGTCATGCCTGTCTGCGCATGTCCACAAGCCTGACAACGACACTGTGATGTTGGCTGTTGAAGGTGGGCGGCCACGTGAGTGTAGGCCTATGGTGAGGATAGTGCGGACACAGATGTAGAGTTCATGCCTGGCTGAACTTGCGCTGCGACTAAGGCTAGGCATTTGGCTCATGCTGCGGCAATGCAGATACACACAACACTTGGCATGCATGAGCCAAGACCCCGAGCGGTCTTGCGCTCCTTCATTTCTCCGTTCGTGCGAGACCGCCCTCCGGGTGCATGCTGCATTGCAACATTGTCAATTGCGGGCCGGGTGGCGCCGACACTACAACAGAGACACACGCATTGGTGACTTCCTCGTCCAGGCCAGAACTGAACCACGCCCTGAGCCCCGGGCTAATTCTACGCACCCCTGCGCTGGACTGACGTACGCCGGCACAGCCCACTCCACTTACGCTTACAGGGGGGACGACAAAGCTACATGTCCAAGGTCTTACCCACTGCCTGAGGTGACATGCTTGCGTCCGCTGTCCACAGCACGATGTGATGTGGTAGGGCCAGGGGCCATCACGCATACACAATGACCACACGGACACACTTAGATAGATAGTGGAACTGGCTACGGGCACGTGCGCCCGGCCCCTTTTTATTACCAGGGTCACATGTCCAGTGACGCCTGTGCTGGATGGGTGTGGGGTGAGTGTGAGCCAGCCCTCAGGGAGTGGTTGGTGCTGGCAACAACTAGAACCGTGATCATCTGATCACACACACAGAGTCACTCATGAAGGGTCCATGACTTGCAGTGCACTGAGGTAGGGGCACCAGAACTGGACTCACACACATATGATTACATCATAAAGGGTCCATGACTTCAGCTACACTGAGTTCGTGGCACCGGAAGCGCTCGGCGGGTGCGCGGCCTGCGCTGATGCGTCGTCCGGGCGGGCCACCCTGGAAGCAATGTCTGTTGCCTACTGGACTGCGCCATGAATAAATGAAGACTCAATTTGAATTGTGAGCCCTGCTGACCGCAGTGTAGGCTGGAGGCAGCAGTCAGAAAGGGCCCACAGCCACGTGATGATGACTTGTGGTGCACAGGGTCAGTGGCACCTGGAGCGCTCAGCAGGTGCACAGCCAACGATGATGCGTCGTCCGGGCGGGCCGCACTGGGAGCAATGTTTATTTTGCCTACTGAAGTCTGCCTCAATATTGCCATGTGGCGTCGACTTGTGTTGCACAGGGTCAGTGGCACCTGGAGCGCTCAGCAGGTGCACAGCCAACGATGATGCGTCGTCCGGGCGGGCCGCACTGGGAGCAATGTTTTTTTGCCTACTGAATTCTGCCTCAATATTGCCACTTGGTGTCGACTTGTGTTGCACAGGGTCAGTGGCACCTGGAGCGCTCAGCAGGTGCACAGCCAATGATGATGCGACGTCCGGGCGGGCCGCACTGGGGGCAATGTCTGTTGACTAGTGGTTTCCTCCATTAACAGAAATGTGGCACGATTTGAATTGTGGGACCTGCTGACCGCAGTGTAGGACTAAGGCAGTATCCGGCACACACATGACTCCGTGTTACTGTGCCGCTGGATGCGCTGGGGGCCTGTGTCGCGGAGTCTGGAGGTCACGACGGCAGACTCGTGGCAGGGTGAGGTGCGCCACCCTGGCAGATGCGTTGCCCATCACGGAAGAGAACCACGCCCAGAGCCCCGGCCTTTTTATCCGCACTCCTACGCTGGAGTGGCATACGCCGGCCCAGCCCACTGCGCTTACGCTTACAGGGGGGGACGGCACAGCTACATGTCCAAGGTCTTCCCCACTGCCTGAGGTAACATGTTTGCGTCCACTGTCCACAACACTACAAATCCCAGCAGTATATGTCCACATGTCTGTGCTCTGCATTCTGTGGCCTGTCCAGCACATCACCGCCATACTTGGCATTATGTACATTCTTCTTCATGGGTGAGTTGCCTCCTTCACACATACTTGGTTCCCACCTCTCCCCACATTCTGCACTTGTGTGGCTGAGGGGCCATGCCGTTTTCGGAAGGTTCGCTGTCTTGTCCTACGCTGCCTCGGTGGTAGTCCAGGGGGGGGTCTGAAGGGGGGGGGTCCTGGGGGTGGTGGCGGTGGGTGTTGTGGCCCTCTTGGGTCTATGAGCTGCATGTTTATTGGCTCCATGGCATCTGTGGGTCTTCAGATGTGGCTCTGGGCTGGGCTCCCTTTCATACTGCAGGTAGTCGTCCTGCTTAGCACCAGCAGAAGGCAGGTGTTAAATCCCTGCAGCTAACGCGCCTTATCGCCTGTTCTTGGTTCGCAGATCTGACTGGTCGTTGAGAATATCGCGAAGTGGTGTTTTCGTGTGTTTTTGCACGGGAACGCCTACTCTGCATATCAGCGTTAGTTGTCGCACTCATCCGTGGCAATGTTTTTTGCGGTAGCTATCGCAGGGAAACTGGCAATGTCGGCAGTTTGCACCAGCTTGTGAATAGGGCGAAAAATCTATCGCCACTTTTGCGGCGCTAAAGTGCCGATAAATCGGCGATGAGTCCTTGAGAATATGCCCCAGAGACTTTAAACACTAGGCCACTGTGACTCATTAATAGGCTCCACGAAAACTTATATATGACATTCAAATCAAACACTCCAGTGTATGCAGTGCTGTGGGTTACAGTTCAGCTATATTGACATCATTGACAGTTTTGGATGGAGGGAAAGATGGAGAGAGAGAGAAAAAGAAAGCGAGGGAGAGGGAGACAGAAGATTTGTATTCTTTGGGATGAGACATACTTGTAAAGAGAGAGATATTCAAACAAGGAGAAATGGGAAAAAAAAAATTCCAACATTTATCAGAGAAAGTACCATTGCCTATAATGTTACCTCTGAAACCAAAACCATTGAAACACCAGGATTTGGACACATAACCTTTGGAGTAAGAGTCAGAAACATAAACAACTAGGCCACAGTGACTCATGAGCAGTTTGCACGAAAACGTATATATGACATTCGGATCAAACACTCCAGTGTATACAGTGCCGTAGGTTAGAGTTCACCTATGTTGACATCATTGACAATGTTGAATGGAAGGAAAGAGGGAGAGAGAGAGAGAGAAAGAAAGCGACACAGAGGGAGATAGAAGATTTGTATTCTTTGGGATAAGACATACTTGCAAAGGGAGATAGATAAAGAAAGAGAAATGAAAAAGAATATCCCAAATTTATCAGAGAAAGTACAATTGCCTATAATCTTACCTCAGAATCCACAACCATTGAAGCACCAGGATTTGAACACATAACATTCAAAGTAAGAGTTAGAAACTTGAACCACTAGGCCACTGTAACTCACAAGTAGTCTGCCCGAAAACTTATATGTGACATTCGAATGAAACACTCCAGTGTATGCAGTGCCCTGGGTTAGATTTCACTTGTGTTGACATCATTGACAGTGATGAATGGAAGGAAAGAGGGAGAGAGAGAAAAAAAGAAAGAGACAGAGGGAGACAGAAGATTTGTATTCTTTCGGATAAGACATACATGTAAAGAGAGATAGTCAAAGAAGGAGAAATGAAAAAAAAATTCCAGCATTTATCAGAGAAAGTACCATTGCCTAAGAAACCACAACCATGGAAACACCAGGATTTGAGCACATAACCTTCGAAATAAAAGTCAGAGACTTTAACCACTAGGCCACTGTGACTCATGAGTAAGATGCACGAAAACCCATACATGACATTCAGATCAAGCACTCCAGTGTATGCAGTTCCGTGGGTTAGAGTTCACTTATATTGACATCCTTGACAGTTTTGGATGGAAGAAAAGAGGGAGAGAGAGAAAAAAAGAAAGCGAGACAGAGGGAGACAGAAGATTTGTATTCTTTGGGATTAGACATACTTTTAAAGAGAGATATTCAAACAAGGAAAAATGAAAAAGAATTTCCAACATTTATCAGAGAAAGAAAAATTGCCTATAACTTTACCTCAGAAACCACAACCATTGACACATGAGGATTAGAATATTTAAGAACCTTTGAAGTAAGAGTCAGTACCTTAACCACTAGGCCACTGTGACTCATCTGTATGAAAACTCATATATGACATTCGAATGAAACACTCCAGTGTATGCAGTGCCGTGGGTTAGATTTCACCTATGTTGATATTATTGACAGTGATCACTGGAAGGAAAGAGGGAGGGAGAGAGAAAAAGGAAGCGAGACAGAGGCAGATAGAAGATTTGTATTCTTCTGGGATAAGACGTACTTGTAAAGAGAGGTAGTCAAAGAAGGAGAAATAAAAAATATTCTCCAACATTTATCAGAGAAAGTACCATTGACTATAACTGTACCTCAGAAACAACAACCGTTGAAATACAAGGATTTAAACACATAACGTTTGGAATAAGAGTCAGAGACTTTAACGACTAGGCCACTGTGACTCATGTATAGGTTTTACGAAAACGTATATATGACATTCAAATAAAACTATGCAGTGTATGCAGTGCTGTGGGTTACAGTTCAGCTATATTGACATCATTGACAGTTTTGGATGGAAGGAAAGATGGAGAGAGAGAGAGAAAAAGAAAGCGAGGGAGAGGGAGACAGAAGATTTGTATTCTTTGGGATGAGACATACTTGTAAAGAGAGATAGATAAAGAAAGAGAAATGAAAAAGAATATCCAAAATTTATCAGAGAAAGTACAATTGCCTATAATGTTACCTCTGAAACCAAAACCATTGAAAAACCAGGATTTGGACACATAACCTTTGGAGTAAGAGTCAGAAACATAAACAACTAGGCCACAGTGACTCATGAGCAGTCTGCACGAAAACTTATATATGACATTCGGATCAAACACTCCAGTGTATACAGTGCCGTAGGTTAGAGTTCACCTAGGTTGACATCATTGACAGTGTTGAATGGAAGGAAAGAGGGAGAGAGAGAGAAAAAGAAAGCGACACAGAGGGAGATAGAAGATTTGTATTCTTTGGGATAAGACATACTTGCAAAGAGAGATAGATAATGAAAAAGAATATCCAAAATTTATCAGAGAAAGTACATTTGCCTATAATCTTATCTCAGAATTCACAACCATTGAAGCACCAGAGTTTGAACACATAACCTTCAAAGTAAGAGTTAGAAAGTTGAACCACTAGGCCACTGTAACTCACAAGTAGTCTGCCCGAAAACTTATATGTGACATTCGAATGAAACACTCCAGTATATGCAGTGCCCTGGGTTAGATTTCACCTATGTTGACATCATTGACAGTGATGAATGGAAGGAAAGAGGGAGAGAGAGAAAAAAAGAAAGAGAGACAGAGGGAGACAGAAGATTTGTATTCTTTCGGATAAGACATACATGTAAAGAGAGATAGTCAAAGAAGGAGAAATGAAAAAAAAATCCAGCATTTATCAGAGAAAGTACCATTGCCTATAGCATTACCTCAAAAACTACAACCATGGAAACACCAGGATTTGAACACATCACCTTCTAAACAAAAGTCAGAGACTTTAACCACTAGGCCACTGTGACTCATAAGTAAGATGCATGAAAACTTATACATTACATTCAGATCAAGCACTCCAGTGTATGCAGTGCCGTGGGTTAGAGTTCACTTATATTGACATCATTGACAGTTTTGGATGGAAGAAAAGAGGGAGAGAGAGAAAAAAGAAAGCGAGACAGAGGGAGACAGAAGATTTGTATTCTTTGGGATTAGACATACTTGTAAAGAGAGATATTCAAACAAGGAGAAATGAAAAGAATTTCCAACATTTATCAGAGAAAGAAAAATTGCCCATAGCTTTACCTCAGAAACCACAACCATTGACACATGAGGATTTGAATACATAATAACCTTTGAAGTAAGAGTCAGAGACCTTAACCAATAGGCCACTGTGACTCATGTGTAGTCTGTATGAAAACTTATAAATGACATTTGAATGAAACACTCCAGTGTATGCAGTGCCGTGGGTTAGATTTCAACTATGTTGACATCATTGACAGTGATGAATGGAAGGAAAGAGAGTTAGAAAAAGAAAGCAAGACAGAGGCTGATAGATTTGTATTATTTGGGATAAAATGTACTTTCTAAAGAGAGGTAGTCAAAGAAGGAGAAATAAAAAATATTTTCCAACAATTATCAGAGAAAGTACCATTGCCTATAATTTTACCTCATAAACAACAACCATTGAAACACCAGGATTTGAACACATCACATTCAGAATAAGCGTCAGAGACTTTAACCACTAGGCCACTGTGCCTCATGAACAGTCTGCATGAAAACGTATATAAGACTTTCGAATCAAACACTCCAGTGTATGCAGGGCCGTGGGTTACAGTTCAGCTATATTGACATAATTGACAGTTTTGTATGGAAGGAAAGACGGAGAGAGAGAGAAAAAGAAAGCGAGGGAGAGGGAGACAGAAGATTTGTATTCTTTGGGATAAGACATACTTGTAAAGAGAGATATTCAAACAAGGAGAAATGAAAAAAATTCCAACATTTATCAGAGAAAGTACCATTGCCTATAATGTTACATCTGAAACACCAGGATTCGGACACGTAACCTTTGGAGTAAGAGTCAGAATCATTAACAACTAAGCCACAGTGACTCATGAGCAGTCTGCACGAAAACATATATGACATTCGGATTAAACACTCCAGTGTATACAGTGCTGTAGGTTAGAGTTCACCTATGTTGACAACATTGACAGTGTTGAATGGAAGGAAAGAGGGAGAGAGAGAGAAAAAGAAAGCGACACAGAGATAGTCAAAGAAAGAGAAATGAAAAAGAATATCCAAAATGTATCAGAGAAAGTAAAATTGCCTATAATTTCACCTCAGAAACCACAACCATTGAAACACCAGGATTTAATCACATAACCTTCTGAGTAAGAGTCAGAAACCTCAACCACTAGGCCTCTGTAACTCACAAGTAGTCTGCCCGAAAACGTATATTTGACATTCGAATCAAAAACTGTCCTGTGGGTTAGAGTTCAACTATATTGACATCATTGACTGTTTTGGATGGAAGGAAAGAGGGAGAGAGAGAGAAAAAGAAAGCGAGACAGAGGGAGACAGAAGATTTGTATTCTTTGGGATAAGACATACTTGTAAAGAGAGCTATTCAAACAAGGAGAAATAAAAATAAAAATTCCAACATTTATCAGAGAAAGTACCATTGCCTATAATTTAACTTCAGAAAACACAACCATTGAAATACCAGGATTTGAACACTTAACCTTTGGAGTATATGTCAGAGACCTTAAGCACTAGGCTACTGCGACTCATTGAGGACCCTCCATGAAAACTTATATATGTCATTCGAATCAAAAACTCCGGTGGAGTACAGTGCCGTAGGTTACAGTTCACCTATGTTGACATCATTGACTGTGTTGAATGGAAGGAAAGAGGGAGAGAGAGAGAAAAGATAAGATGTACTTGTAAAGAGAGGTAGTCAAAGAAGGAGAAATGAAAAATATTTTCCAACATTTATCAGACAAAGTACCATTTCCAATAAACTTATATATGACATTCATATCAAACACTCCAGTGTATACAGTGCCGTGGGTTAGAGTTCACCTATATTGACATCAAGGAAAGAGGGAGAGAGAGAGAAAAGAAAGCGAGAAGATTTGTATTCTTTGTGATAAGACATACTTCTAAAGAGAGATATTCAAACAAGTAGAAATGAAAGATATTTTCCAACGTTTATCAGAGAAAGTACCATTGCCTATAAGTTTTTGCTCAGAAGCCACAACCATTGCAACATGAAGATTTGAACACATAACTTTGGAGCACGAGTCAGAGACCTTAACCACTATTCCACTGTGATTCATAAGTAGTTTGTACAATAACTTATATATGACATTCCAAGCAAAAACTCCAGTGTATACATTGCAGTAGGTTAGAGTTCACCTATGTTGACATCATTGACAGTGTTGAGTGGGAGGAAAGAGAGAGAGAGAGAGAACAATGAAGCGAGACAGAGGGAGATAGAAGATTTGTATTCTTTGGGATAAGACATACTTGTAAAGAGAGGTAGTAAAAGAAGGAGAAACGAAAAATATTTTTCAACGTTTTTCTGAGGAAGTACCATTGTCTATAATTTTACCTCAGAAACCACAACCATTGAAACACCAGAATTTGAACACATAACCTTCTAAGTAAGAGTCAAATAGCTTAACAACTAGGCCACTGTGACTCAAGAGTAGGGTGGGAAAGTAGGATCTGCTTCTTATGGTTACCCCCACTTTTTGCTTGATGTTACACTGTTTTTGACTAGTCTGACTGGGATCCTGCTAATCAGGACCCCAGTCTACCTGCTTTCTCCCTAAAATGTTATGCCATGTACTTAGGTACACTCCAGATTGGATACTGGGGTACCCTTGTCAGTCCCTTGTATATGGTACACATGTACCCAGGGCATAGGTCCCCGAGAGGCCTCCCATGGGCTGAAGCATGTATTATGCCACCCATGAGAGGCCATGCAATATGGAACTACAGTCCTGCCATTATAGCCTGTGTAAGATGGTGCATGCACCACTTACTTCAGATATAGGTTTACTATATCTATAGGTCACTACACTTAAAACCTATCAGTCACCCCTCTAGCAGGCCCTGACAATCCTGAAGGCAGGGTGCTGGGTTTTACGTGAGAGGGTGCCCCTGCATGAGCAGAGCACTCCTGCAGCCTTCGGAGACCGTTCTCCCGGGTTGTCGGTGACGCAGACAGACATATAGGTAGAGGTGCATTTTATGCTTGCGTAAAATGCTATCTCGAAAACGGCTGCAACAAAACATGTTGTGTTTGGTATCAAACACCTTGGAATCATACCTCCACACTGGTAACCGGTGTGGGAGGTATGAATCCACCCTTCTGAAGTGAGCTTTGTGGGGTCCCTGGTCTTCCCGGTACCAGCCTTCTCGACACGGGCAGCACAAAATGGTTGCTGCCGACCAGAGACACTTTTCTGCCCTCCTGCTGCTGAGCCAAGCTCGAGCAGGGGAAGGCAGCACAATAGGCATCCTGTCACAGGGAGATGTGACCACCTCCCAGACAGGATTTAGTGTATTGGGGCTGGGTGGGTGCACTTCCAAAGTGCCTGAAAGTCTGCATGAGGGGCACATTTGGTGTCCCTGTGCAAAGTCCAGTTCAAACTAGTCCTGGGAGCTGTTGGCTCCTGCTCTGGCACGAAACTGGAGAAAGGACAGGGAAGTATCCTTCCCACTGTCCTGACCCTCGCCTGGGAGGGTCCCCTGAATCTGTCCAACCCTCTCCCAGGGGAACAAAAGGGCTTACCTTTCTTGCGAGAAATGCGCATGCGCGGGCGCGCGCGCAGTTTTCTCAAAGAATTACCCAGACGGCGAGGAAGAGGAGGAGGGCAACGCGGGGATGCCGCATGCCAGGTAAGTGGTTTTAATTTAATTTTAAGTCAGTAGAATAAATTGTTAATATAGGGGGGGTGGAGGCGGCGGCTGGCCAACTCCACTTTGCTGCGAGTGTGCGGAGATTTGCCTTCTCCGCGTTCTCCGCGGAACACGGAGGAGGCAAATCCCCGCACACTCCGCATGCGGAGCGGAGGTCTCCGCCCGGGGTTACCATTAAGGCTCTGGAAGACTGGTTGCTTGGCAGCAAAGTGAATGATTTCAAGGGATTGTACAATTTGATTATGAGGGAGCAGATCCTTAATAATTGCCAAAATCAGTTGTTGCATCAATACCTGGTTGACTCTGATCTGACTTCTCCCCAAGAATTGGGAAAGAAAGCAGATAGGTGGGTCAGAACCAGGGTGAAGCAGAGAAACCAGAACCATGGTGGTGACCAAAAGAAGCAAGATGCTAAAACTTCAGATAAGGGTGGGGACAAAGGTAAAGATGACAAGTCTTCACCAGGGCCCCAAAAACCTGCATCTGGGGAGGAGTCACAATCCAACAAAGGAAAAGGCAAAAAGAAACCTTGGTGTTACTTATGTAAAGAAAAGACCCATTGAACAAAAGATGCCAATTGTCCAAAGGCCAAGGATTCAACTCCAACCACCACTGCCCCTAAGGCAACTGCTCCCCTTAGTACAGTCTCAAGTGGTGGTACAAGGAACAAGGGAATAGTAGGGTTAACCTTGGGCTCTGAGGTGGGTTCTGGCCTAGTCAGAACTCCAGCTCAGGCTGTACTTGTCTGTGATGGTGGCATGGATATTGCCAACTTATTTGTCAGTCCCAGTAACCTGGGCAAATACAGACAGCAGCCTTTCATTAATGGTAAGGAGGCCATGGCATACAGGGACACAGGTGCCAGTGTCACTATGGTGACAAAAGATCTTGTGGACTCTGAACAGATCATACTTGGTGAGATGTACCAAGTGACCATGCTAACAATGTCAGGACTGATCATTCCTTGGCAGTTGTTAATTTCAGCTGGGGAGGGGTAACTGGCCCAAAGAAAGTTGTGGTTAGCTCAGACCTTCCAGTGGAATGCTTATTGGGCAATGATTTGGAAACTTCAGCCTGGGCTGAAGTGGAATTAAGGACTCATGCAGCAATGCTGGGCATCTCTGCAGATGTGTATGCTGTGACCAGATCACACGCCAAACTGGTCTACTGAACAGGCCCTGGATTCTGAAAGAGTGGAACAGGAGCCTTCCAAGAGAAGGAGCAGGAGGGGTAAGGCTGTGTCTTCCCCACAGGCTCAGAGAGAGGATCAGTTTCTTGATGGAGATGATCTCAGTCCCTGTGAAGGTACTGTCTCAGATGAACTGGAACCTGATCAGGTTGAGTTCATGGGGACAGGGGGCCCTTCCAGGGCAGATCTGAGTCAAGAGCAGCAAACCTGCCCCTCTCTTGAACCCCTCAGAGAGCAAGCTGCTGCTGGGAGTGTCAGTGGGTCCCACAGGATCTATTGGGATGAGGGACTCCTTTACTGAGAGGGTAGAGACCCCAAGCCTGGTGCCACCAGGAGGTTGGTCATACCTCTGAAGTTTAGGGGCTTCCTACTCACCTTGGCACATGACATTCCCTTAGTAGGACACCTAGGCCAAAGTAAGACTTGGGACAGGCTTGTCCCACACTTTCACTGGCCTCACATGTCAGAGGATACCAAGGAGTTTTGTTGCTCCTGTACCACCTGTCAAGCCAGTGGTAAGTCAGGTGGTACCACAAAGGCCCCCCTAATACCACTACCTGTGGTGGGGGTTCCCTTTGAGAGGGTTGGGATTGACATAATTGGTCCCATGAACCCTCCAACTGCATCTGGGCACAGTTATATTCTAGTGGTGGTGGACCATGCCACTAGGTATCCAGAGGCTATACCCCTTAGAACCACCACAGCTCCTGTGGTGGCCAGGGCCCTCCTGGGAATTTTTTCCAGAGTGGGTTTCCCTAAGGAGGTCTTAACTGACAGAGGTACAAACTTCATGTCTAGTTCTATCACTGCAATGTGGAAGGAGTGTGGAGTGAATTACAAATTCACCACACCCTATCACCCACAATGCAATGGGTTGGTTGAAATGTTCAACAAAACCCTAAAGGGCATGATCATGGTCCTCCCATAAAAACTCTGGTGAAAATGGGATGTCCTGTTGCCCTGCCTTCTCTTTGCCCACAGAGAGGTCCCACAAAAGGGGGTTTGCTACAGCCATTTTGAACTTTTGTTTAAGAATCCAGTTAGGGGTCCCTTGTGTTTGGTGAAGGAGGGATAGGAGTTACCTCTCAAACCTCCCAAGCAAGACATAGTGGACTATGTACTTGGTCTCCGCTCCATGATGGCTGAGAACATGAAGAAGGCCAGCAAAAACCTTCAGGCAAGTCAAGAATTGCAAAAAGCTTGGCATGACCAAAAGGCTGTACTGGCTGTGTATCAGCCAGGATAGAAAGTATGGGTGTTGGAGCCTGTGGCCCCAGCAGCTCTCCAAGACAAGTGAAGTGGACCCCATACTATACTTGAGCAGAAGGGAGAGGTCACCTACTTGGTGGACCTTGGAACCTCCAGGAGCCCCCACAGGGTGCTCCATGTAATCAGGCTCAAACCCTATGTGGACAGGGCAGACATGGGCTTGCTCATGGCTACTGCTGAGGGACAGGAGGAAGAGAGTGACCCAACCCCTGACCTCCTCTCACAGAACCCTGATGATGGCTCAGTTGATGGTGTAGCCTTGGCAGGCAGCCTCGCTGAGCAACAGCAGATTGATTGCAGGAAGGTCCTCAATCAATGCAGGCACATGTTTTCTTTGACTCCTAGTCAGACCACTTGGTGTACCCATGAAGTGGACACAGGTGAGAGTCTACCTGTTAAAAATAAGATTTACAAGCAGCCTGACTATGTCAGAGATTGCATCAGGACTGAGGTCCAAGAAATGCTGGAATTGGGAGTAATTGAACCCACAGATAGCCCTTGGGCTAGTACAGTGGTCCTGGTACCCAAACCTCATACCCAGGGTGGTAAGAGAGAAATGAGGTTTTGTGTGGACTACAGGGGGCTCAATGCAGTCACTAGGACTGATGTTCACCCAATTCCTAGGACAGAGGAACTCATTGACACTTTGGCCTCAGCCAAGTTCTTGAGCACATTTGACCTTACTGCTGGATATTGGCAAATCAGACTAGCTGAGGATGCCAAACCAAAAAGAGCATTTTCAACCCCAGTGGGCATTACCAATTTATTGTGATGCCCTTTGGCTTGAAGAATGCACCTGCCACATTCCAAAGGTTGGTGAACAAATTCCGTAAAGGCCTGGAAGCCTATAGTGCAGCATATCTTGATGATATAGATGTCTTTAGCTCCACCTGGGAGGATCACCTGGTCCACCTAAAGAATGTTTTGGAGGCTCTGCAGAAAGCAGGTCTCACTATCAAGGCCACCAAGTGCCAGATAGGGCAGAGTAATGTTGTGTACCTGCGCCACCTTGTGGGTGGAGGCCAGGTTTAACCATTGCAGAGCAAAATCCAGACCATAATAGAGTGGGTTGCTCCCACTACCCAGACTCAGGTGAGAGCTTTCTTGGGCTGACAGAAGATTTGTAAAAGGATATGGGTCTATAGTGACTCCCTTGAATGATCTTACATCAAAAAGAATGCCCAAGAAAGTTCAGTGGATAGTTAGCTGTCAGAAGGCATTTGATGATCTCAAGCAGGCCATGTGCACTGCTCCCATTCTGCAAAGTCATGACTATTCCAAACAAGTCATTGTCTAAACAGATGCATCTGAGTTGGAGGTAGGGGCTGTGTTGTCACAACTTAATGCAGAGGGTCAGGATCAACCAGTAGCTTTTATTAGCAGAAGGTTGACCCCCAGAGAGAAACGTTGGTCAGCCATTGAGAGGGAAGCCTTTGCTGTGGTTTGGGCTCTGAAGAAGCTGAGGCCATACTTGTTTGGCACTCACCTCATTGTTTGGACAGACCATAAGCCCCTCTTATTGCTAAAACAGATGAAGGGTGAAAATCACAAAGTTTTGAGGAGGTCCATTTCCCTACAGAGGATGGACTATACAGTGGAACATAGACCTGGGAGTAACCATGCCAATGCAGATGGACTCTGCAGATATTTCCACTTAGAAAATGAAGACTCAACTGGGCAAGGTTAGCCTCATCGCCTTACGTTTGGGGGGGTGGGTTGGGTAGGAAAGTAGGATCTGCTTCTTATGGTTACCCCCACATTTTGCTTGATGTTACACTGTTTTTGACTAGTCTGAATGGGATCCTGCTAATCAGGACCCCAGTCTATCTGCTTTCTCCCTAAAATGTTATGACATGTACCTAGGTACACTCCTGATTGGATACTGGGGTACCCTTGTCAGTCCCTAGTATATGGTATATGGTACACATGGGGCATAGGTACCCCAGAGGCCTCACATGGGCTGAAGCATGTATTATGCCACCCATGAGAGGCCATGCAAAATGGAACTACAGGTCTGCCATTGCAGCTTGCGTAATATGGTGCATGCACCACTTACTTTAGATATAGGTTTACTATATCTATAGGTCACTACACTTAAAACCTATAAGTCACCCCTATAGCAGGTCTTGACAATCCTGAAGGCAGGGTGTTGGGTTTTACACGAGAGGGTGCCCCAGCATGAGCAGAGCACCCCTGCAGCCTTCAGAGACCATTCAGAGACCCGGGTTGTCGGTGACGCAGCCCGACATATAGGTAGAAGTGCATTATATACTCACGTAAAATGCTATTTCGAAAACGGCTGCAACAAACCATGTCGGGTTTGGTATCAAACACCTTGGAATCATACCTCCACACCGGTAACCGGTGTGGGAGGTATGATTCCACCCTTCTGAAGCAAGCTTCATGGGGTCCCTGGTCTTCCCCGTACCAGCCTTCTCGACCCGGACAGCACAGAATGGTTGCTGCCGACCAGAGACACATTTCTGCCCTCCTGCTGCTGAGCCAACCTCGAGCAGAGGAATAGGCATCCTGTCACAGGGAAGTGTGACCACATCCCAGATAGGATTTAGTGTATTAGGGCTGGGTGGGTTCACTTCCAAAGTGCCTGAAAGTCTGCATGAGTGGCACATTTGGTGTCCCTGTGCATAATCCAGTTCAAACCAGTCCTGGGAGCCATTGGCTCCTGCTCTGGCGCGAAGCTGGACAAAGGACATGGGAGTAACCTCCCCACTGTCCTGACCCTCCCCTGGGAGGGTCCCCTGAATCTGTCCAACCCTCTCCTGTGGGTACAAAAGCGCTTACCTGGCTGTAGGACCCTAGATTCGATGTGGACAAAAATTCTGAAACAACTGAACTTCGACCGTCTGAACACTCTGGACTTCGCTGGACTTCGACTGGGCCCGACTTCATCTCCCTCTCCGTTGAAAGCATTGTCTGTGCCCATGCACCATACAGGCTCTGTGCAGGACCTGTGGGGCATCAAGGACATCTGAAGTATCTCCCTTTGGGTGAAGGAGTCACTCCCATGCATTTGCAGGCACTGTAATGCAACTGACTGGTCTGCTGATCCTGAGCTCCTGTGGACTCCGAAGGCTCCAGCAACACAGGAGTTGGGTTCCTACATTCCTTGAGGTTGAGGTCAGTATCCCTCGAGGGGACCGCATAACCCGTAACCCTGTGCACCGCGTACTTTTGCAAGGGCATATGCTTGTTGGCGTTTCCCAACTAAGTGCGTTGGGCTATCGATAGCCCCAATCTCTGAGCACATTTCGTGCAAAGGCCTTCAGCCTCCTCACACTCTGTGCCCTGCAAGCTGTTGTTTTGTGAAACTGCTAGAGGTCCCCTCGCGACTCCTGTGTCCTTTGGCCTGTGGGTCCATTTGAGGGACAATCCTGATTTTCGTGGGCTCCCCTGGTTGCTCCAGGCCTGCCCTGACTCCCCTTGCTGTGGTGAGTCCCCTGGTCCTTGCTGGACCAGACCGTGGCCTTTCTCGACCTTCTTCGTGGGTTGCCGCTCCCAAGGCTTGTTGGTGCTCCCGCTGGACACCGACCCCTCAGTACTCGACATCCTTAGTGGGACAGCTCGTATCTGGCTCCTGGTCATCCTCGACGTCTCCTGGTCCCTGCACCTGTAGAGTTGAGTTCTCCTTCTTCACACCTGAAGCACCCGACATCGGTGGGCATTCATCTACCAAGCCTCTGGTCACTCCTGAGTGACCCAGACTCTGACCCCTCTGCTTTCAGGTTCCTTCCTTCAAGAATCCACCTGTGGGTTCTACCGGACACTTTTCTTCTTTCCAGCAGTAGCATTTCTTTGAAGACTCCCATTGAGAACAACAGCGGTTTCCGACGCCACTTCAGCCCTATGCACCCGGCTTCCCTGGGATAGGCAACTCTGGTACTGCGGTATCCACGGGTGGGATGGCTCTCCAACCTTCTATATTCCAAAGGGTTTCCTCGTAATCCACTGGGAAGGGTCCTTAAACGTTAAAACTGCAACTGCGACTCTCCCATTGAATTGTACGAAGCACGCGGCCGTGTTCTCACACTACACCCGTCCTCCGTGGGGTCCCTAATTACTCACCTTGGGTGGTTCCTTGGGGTCCCAGCGATTCTACATCCTCTAGACACTGTCTTGTCTCGAGTCGTGGTTCTTATACCACTATTTTAGTATATGGTTTGGTCTCCCCCTGGAGCCCACTGTGTATTAGTGCTACTTATGATTGTTTCTGTGATACAGTATTGTGTACTTTGTGTTTATCTGCGTGTAGTAGATACTGTGAGGTATTTAAGGTGTGTTATAATAATAAATATATATTCTTATAACAACTGTCTGGTTCTCCTTTCATTTAACCAATACAATAAAATTGCATTCTGGTAAAACAAGCTGCTTAACATTCCTTCAAGACAAGCCTGAAGGCTGCTCTCCACAGTTACCACTTGAATAGCTTTCTGAGGTTATCTTTGACCTCTTAAATCAGCATAAGGGTTGTTTGGACTGGTGCAAGGTGCCCACTTTAATTAGTGGACATCATATACCAGGCCAACTTCTCACACTCTGCTAACTATAATTGGTAAAGTAATAATTAACAATACATTAACATCTAAAACAAATAACTTTATTACTAATGTACTCACTAACCTGATATTCTTTAGTTTAGGGTTTATAATCAGTTATACAAGACATACTTTACTTTTATTTTTTGCTCTGCTCTACAAGGTACACAGATATAACTCTCTATCCATCTACCTCTCTTGGATCTATGTACTATAGATGTACTAAGTATAACTGAGTGTGTGAGTGAGTCAGAGACTGCATTAATGTGTCATGGGGTGTGGCACTGTATGTATTACTCTGTTCAAGGATATCTCACTGTATTTATCACAGAGTATGTAACTAAGTCAATGAATGCATCAGTGTATCCATAGATGTCTCAGTGTATGTATCAGTGTGTCACAGAGTATTTCACTGTGTGTATAAGTGAGTGTGTCAGTGTCTCACTGTATCTATCACTCTCTCTCATGGTATCTGTGTGTATAGGTGAGTGTGTCACTATATCACTCAATGCATCACTGTGTTTATGGGTGTATGTATTAGTATCTGCAAGAGTGTCTGAGTGTATGTTTCAGTGAGCATATAAGTACGTCAGTGAGTGTATCAGTGTATGCATGGGTGTCTTAGTGTATATATCAAAATATCCCAGGGTAGCTAACTGTGTGTATAAGTGAGTATGCGAGTGTATCAGTGAATGCATCACTGTGTTCATGGCCGTGTATCTATCAGTATGTCCCAAAGTATGTAATTGTGTATGTATAGGTTAGTGTGTAAATGAGTCAGTGAGTGCATTACTGTGTACATGGGTGCCTCAGTGTATTCATTATTGCGTCCCTGGGTGTTTGAGTGTGTATATAAGTAAGTGTCTGAGTCAGTCACTGAGTGTATCAATGTGTCCATGCATGTGTAAGTGTATGCATCAATGTCTCAAGGGTCTATCAGTGTATGCATAAGTGAGTGTGTTAGTGTGTTAGGGAATGCATCATTGTGGCAATGGCTTCTCTATAGTTGTACTCTCGCAGTTTCTAAATAGTTATGCAGACAATACTGTCCTTTTATTCTTTGCTCTGCTTTGAACAGTACACACATATAACTGTCTACCCATCTACCTCTCTTATACATAGGTATTAGAGATACGCTAAATGTATTGTTCTAGGTATTCATGTGTGCATATGTGTATCACTACATGCATTACTGCTTCACTTGGTCTATTATTGTGTGTCTCACTGTACATCTGGTCCTGTATATACCACTATTATTATTTTGCTGGCTATCTTTCTAGAAATTTTAGTATCTACTTTATAGTGCTTGTCCCTGCATAAAAGTGTTCGCTTAGTGTCTCTCCGTACTTATCTGTATGTCATAGCTGTACTACTGCCCCATTACTTTGTGCCTCTGTGTATAATTGTGTACTTTAATGTTTCACTATATCTTACAGTATCTGTACATGCCCTGCTATATATTTCAGTTTCTCTCTGGGTACCTCAGCTTACATTTTACTATTTAACTAGTTATGGAACTGCATACATCAGTGTCTCTCTGAGTGACTTAGTGCACACATCAGCTTCCTTCTGACTGTGTAAATGCATGCATAACAGTATCCTTTGCGTATCTCGCTGTCTTAGTAAAAGCATTAGTGTGAACCAGGTAATCTTAATCTTTATATCTGTGTATATGTCATTGCATAACTCTATACATAATAAAATACCTCAATATCTCACTGCATACATTAGTATTTCACTCCTTGTATCACTGCCTATATTGCTATATACCTGTGTGTGGGAAGCTGGCCTGGTATATGATGTCCACTAATGTAAGTGGACACCTTGCACCAGTCCAGAAATCCCTTATGGTAATTTAAGAGGTCTCAGACAACCTTAGAAAGCTATCCAAGTGGTAGCTGTGGAGAGCAACCTTCAGGCTTAGTCTTGAAGGAGTGTAAAGCAGCTTGTTTTACCAGAATGCAATCTTATAGTATAGATTAAATGAAGGAGAACCACACAAAGTATTTATAAAACTATGTATTTATTATATAACACTCTCTAGTACGTTACAGTATCTCCTACACGGAGATAGACACAAAGCACACAATACTTAGGCAAAGAAATCACAGTAAATTGCACTATACACAGTGGGCTCCAGGAGGGGACCAAACCATATACTAAGAAAGTGGTATAAGAACCACAACTCGAGTCAGGACAATGTCGAGAGGACGTAGAATTGCAGGGGACCCACAGAACCACCCAAGGTAAGTAGATAGGGACCCCACGGAGAGCGTGTAGTGTGTGAACACGACCGCGTGCTCCATACAAGTCTATGTGCAAGTCGCGGTTGGATTTTTAAAGATTAGGGACCCTTCCCAGTGGACCCTGAAGAAACCCCGTGGAAGACAGCAGGTTGGAGAGCCACCCCACCCGTGGATATGGTGGTACCCAAGTTACCTATCCCAGGGAAGTCGGGTGCATAGGTGTGAAGTGGCGTCGGAAACCGCCGTCGAACCCAATGGTGGGCTTCAGGAAAGTGCTGCTGCTGGAAGAGGAGAAAGTGTCCAGAGGAATCCAAATGTGGATTCTTGACGAGGAGTACCTGAAAGCAAAGGGGACAGTGTCTATGTCACTCGGGAGTGACCAGGAGACTTGGAAGACGGATGCCCTCCGATGTCGGGTGCTTCAGGGAGGATGACAGTGACCTTGACTCTGCAGCTGCGAGGACCAGGCAATGCTGAGGCCAACCAGGACCCTGATATGAGCTGTCCCACAAAGGATGTCGAGTGCTGAGGGGTCGGTGTCTGGCCGGAGCACCAACAAGCCTTGGCAAATGCAACCCACGTAGGAAATCGAGAATGTGCACGGTCGGGACCAGCAAGGTCCAGGAGACTCACCACATGCAGGGGAGTCAGGTCAGGCCCCAAGCAATCAGTGTAGCCCAAGGAAAACAAAGGTGACCCTCAAGTGGACCCATAGGCCAGAGGCACTGGAGTCATGACAGGACCTCCAGCAGCTCACCAAAAGATGCAGGCCACAATGCGGTGTGGCCAAAGATTCTGGTCACTGGAGGTGCTCGAGGTTGAGGCTACTTGGAGCCCGAAGAACGTCTTGTAAAGATGTCAACAAGCCTTTGCAACTGCAAAGGGACGCGGTACCCATGGATTCGGTTATTGCAACCCCCACAAGGACTACTGGCCTCAAACTTGGTGAGAGGGTAGAGCAGGCCTCGGGAGCTGAGAAAAACCACCACCTGTGTTGCAGAACTCACGGAGTCCGGAGGAGCTCGGGATCTGCAGACCTTTCGTCTTCGTTGAGGTGCCTGTGAATGCAGGGGAGTGACTCCTTCACTCCAAGGGAGATTACTTTGGTTGCCCTTGATGTTTCACAGGCCTTGGAAGGTTCCTGTATGATGCACAGGCAGAGAAAATGCAGCAGACGGGAAGGGAGACAAAGTCAGGCCCAAACGAAGTCCAGCAAAGTCCAGAGTGCCCAGATGGTAGAAGTGCAGTGGTTTCAGTTCTGAATCTTATCCCACGACGAATCTAGGGACCTACACCCAGGTAAGCCCTTAAGTAATCTAAGGAAAGGGTTAGGAAGATTCAGGGGACCCTCCCAGGGCAGGGTCTGGAGAGGGGGGAGGTTACTCTCATGTGCTTTGTCCAGTTTAACGTCAGAGCGGGAGCCAACGGCTCCCAGGACTGGTTTGAACTGGACTATGCACAGGGACACCAAATGTGCCCCTCATGCAGGCTTTCAGGCACTGGCAAGCACACCCACCCAGCCCTAATACACTAAATCCTGTCTGGGCTGTGGTCAGACCTCCCTGTGACAGGATGCGTATTGTTCTGCCTTCCCCTGCTCGAGCTTGGCTCAGCAGCAGGAGGGCAGAAATGTGTCTCTGGTTGGCAACAACCATTTTGTGCTGTCTGGGACTAGAAGGCTGGTACCGGGAACACTGAGAGCCTAACGGAGGGCTGTCCCGGTGCTTGGAATCATACCTCCCACACCATTTATGGTGTGGGGGTATGATTTCAACATGTTTGATACCAAACATGATAGGATTCATTGCAGCCGTTTTCGAGATGGTCATTGTGCGATTATGCGATGCCCCTCTATATAGTATATGGATGCTTCATTGACAACCCAGGAGAATGGACTCCGTAGGCTGCAGGGGTGTCCTGCTCATGCAGGGGCACCCTCTTACTTAGAGCCAAGCACCCTGCCTCAGGACTGTAAAGGCCTGCTATAGGGGTGACTTATAGGTTTTAAGTGCACTGACTTTTAGATATAGTAAACCTATATCTTTAGTAAGTGGTGTATGCACCAACTTACACAGGCTGCATTGGCAGGCCTGTAGTTCCATTTTGAATGGTCTCTCATGGGTGGCATAATGCATGCTTCAGCCCATGGGAGACCTCTGGGGTACCTATGCATTGGGTACATGGGTACCATATACTAGGGACTGACAAGGGTACCCCAGTGTACAATCTGGGATGTACCTATGTACTGAACACAACAGTTTAGGGGTCGAAGCAGATAGACTGGGGTCCTGATTAGCAGGATCCCAGTCAGACTAGTCAAAAACCAGCTTAGCACCAGGCAAAAAAGTGGGGGTACACATGCAGAAGGATCCTACCTTCCTACACTTTGTTTTGTTTTTCTTTACAACGTTTTACTCATACTTCCTGATCAGTAAAGTTTACTCTGTTTTCATCTTCTACTCTCTTTTAATATTTCATTTTAGTTTTCTCAAACATCCTGCTCACTTTCATCCATCTTACTAACACTCACTCCTTCTCAATCCACTATTTTCTTATTCAAATAGTTGTTAAATGTGATTGTTGGTCTGTATTTTTCATTTTTAGTATCAGGTTGTCAAACTTGTCTCAAGAAAGCACACAAAAACTGAACACAAGAATGGTAGACTATTCTTATACAAGACAACCATTAATGGCACCATTTTCAACTTTGCTATCAAGGTTACACAGGCTGCAAACAAATAAAAACAGTGCTTTCATTTTTTACTGATCATACAGATCTTGTAAATGGTCATATTTCTTAACCCTTTGTTTGACTCCTCTAAAGAAAGCCTAATTTGGTACAATTCTCAAATCCACGGATCCATTGCGGATCCGCAAACCAAAAGCGCACATTTAATTCAATAGAGCACATTTAATAGTTCTAGTAGACTGGTCTGAATGTTTTTCAACGTCTGGTAGGCTCTCTGAACGCCAGAGCAGATGAATTCAGCCAATGACGCCTAGGAAATCACGAATGGAGTCTCCACCCGGAGGTGGTGCAAGGTCTCTTTCAGCAGTGGAGAGACCATTTGTTAGATCTGTCCACCACCAATGAGAACGCGCAATGTCAGCAGTTCTGCACGCTGGAGTTTCCAAGGCTTTTCTCTCTCAGAGGCGCTTTTCGTCCAAAGTGGAGCTCAGGCCTCCTGATCGCCTTTCCACCAATACCACTCCTGCCCAGATTTATCAAGAAGATCATGTACAACAGGGCCCAAGTCATCCTTGTAGGTCCTCTGATCAGGCTGCCCCTTCAGGAGCATCTTCCATTGCAGCAGCAGGGCAGGATTCTCCACTTGAACCTGTCAATGCTCCGCCTTCTTGCGTGGAGATTGAGTCATAACAGTTGACAGCTTTCAGCCTTCCACCCAAAGTCTGCAATGTTATTCTAGAAGCCAGGCATCCCTCTACCAACACAGTATAAACCTGCCATTGGGGCAATTTTGTGGCATGGTGTGCAGAGAAACATGTTGATCCTCTTTCTGCTCGCCTTTCTCAGGTTCTTCTGTTTGTTCTTTCCCTTACCCAGCAGGGCTCTGCTCTGGATACTGTTAAGGGATACCTTTCTGCTATATCTTCTTTTTTGTGGTTGCCTGACCAACCTTTCTTCTTCTAATCCCCTACTGTACATAGGTTCTTGAAAGGTTTGCAACATATGTTTCCTCCTTCTCCCTTTATTATGCCTCAGTGGGACCTTAATCTGGTCCTGATGTTCTCGATGTGCTCTCTCTTCAAGCCATTACACAACTTCCCTCTCAGGCTCCTTACCATCAAGGTGGCCTTCCTGGTGCCAATAACATCTGCCAGGAAGGTCAGTGAGCTTCAAGTTTTAACATCCAAGGCTCCCTCCCTGAACATCCCCCCAGACAAACTGGTGCTTCGTATGAGGGCTTCTTTTCCCCCGAAAGTGGTCAGTCCCTTTCACGTAGGTCAATCCATCAGTCTGCCTACTTTTTATGCTTCACCTCATCCCACCAAGGAAGGGGAGCGACTTCACTGTCTGGACCCAAAAAGGGTGTTGTCCTTCTACCTTGACTGCACACCAGAGTTCCAGGTGGACGACCAACTCTTCATGGGTTGTGTCGGAGTGAAGAAAGGACGGGCTGTACAGGGGAGGACCATCTTATGGTGGATCATGCTCTGTTTCAAATTTGCTGTGCATTGGCTAAGAAGCAACCCCTGAGGGTTTGTGTGCTCATTTTACCACAGTTAAAGCTGAAACCACTGTGTTAGTATGCAGAGTTCCGGTCCTGGACATCGGCCAGGCAGCAATGTGGGCTTCCTTGCACATGTTTACTAAGCACTACTGCCTGGAAAGTCAGATCCATAGGGATGGGCATTTTGCCCCTTCGGTCCCTCGTGTGGAAGTGGTTCGCAAAGCCCCTTCCGGGGAGGTATTGCTTGGGTATCTATTCTAAGGTAAGGAATCTGTGGCTAGAAGTCGCTATCAGATGAACAACTTACTTATCTTTGGTAACACCTTATCTGGTAGAGACTCTATCTATTCACAGATTCCTTACCGACCCACCCATCCTCCCCTTTCTGCAAATGGATTTCTAGGGACAGGGCTTCCCCTTTCAGGGCCCTTGAATTCCACACCAGTGGTCAGTGCGCTTCGTGGAACTGCACTTCTGCCGTGGAAAGACATGAAAAGAAATTGATGTCAGCATGCTGGGGTGGCTCTTATATAATCACAAGTGAACAGAAACAGGAGTAAACCCGTTAACCCAGCTGAGACCGGGTAAGTATTATAGCAATAGGACAACGTCTCAACTGGTAGGTCATGCAGAGGGACTGTTCAAAACCGTGTATTAATCACAAAGCACAGGAAAGGGACGAGGGAGACCAAGTCAAGGTGGAAGGGTTGTTATTTGCATATAGGAGCACAAAACACAACTAAATTGCTGTAACCATAACAACCAAATGTGCACTGGAAGTGTTGTAGTGAGTAAACGGCGCAGTGACACATGTGATAAATGGACAACGTGAGGCGGCGAAAAAACAGTGGGGGTCAAACGAAAGTATTTACAATCACAAACATAATTTCATTATTTGTTAAATGACCCTTTGGTTGCCGCGAATGGCGTTGTAGAGTTGACGGCGTTTCGACCTCTTTAATTCAAGGTCATCATCAGGACGATGGTTACACGATTCAAAAAGTGCTCTGGAAGCACTTAGAGGGGAGAGAGAAGGGGAAAGGAATCCAGAGGGTAAATTCGCTCGTCTGGAGCCGCAGTGAACCGTCACTTAGTGGGAGGCAGCGTTGTTTAGCTCGGATGCGGTCGTGTGAGGAAGGTCCAACGTCAAGTGAAGGAACGTGTGGAAATCTGGGCTGCGCTGAGAAGTGAATTCTACTAGCTGCAAGAGAACGGAGCGATGAATCCGGCAGTAATTCGTGACCAGCTAAGTCGTGGTCCAGAGAGCCGGGATTAGTCCGGGGGGAAGAGGGGGGGACAAGTGAAGCGGCAACCAAAGGGTCATTTACAAATAATGAAATTATGTTTGTGATTGTAAATACTTTCGTTTGACCCCCACTGTTTTTTCGCCGCCTCACGTTGTCCTTTTATCACATGTGTCACTGCGCCGTTTACTCACTACAACACTTCCAGTGCACATTTGGTTGTTATGGTTACTTCAATTTAGTTGTGTTTTGTGCTCCTATATGCAAATAACAACCCTTCCACCTTGACTTGGTCTCCCTCGTCCCTTTCCTGTGCTTTGTGATTAATACACGGTTTTGAACAGTCCCTCTTATATAATCACAGCACACGTCACTTTTGGCGTGGATGCCGCCTGCCGATGCCAAGCAGAGACAAGCCACACCACCTACTGGTGCGCAGGGGTGCTGCTCAAGAACATTTTCCGGATCCAGTCTGTCACCTGGGGAAATTCTAAGGTAAGAAATCTGCAGTTAGATAGAGGACCATATTTTTTACAGGGTTGCATTGCTTTAGCTCCATGTAACGGGGTGCAGAAGCGACGCAACCCTTAAGATGCAATTAATCACGCCACGCAAGGCCACCTTGCGTGGCCCTGAATGGTTTGAAGAATCCAGAGTAACGCAATGCAGTGCAAACTGCTGCATTGCATTACTCTGCCCCAGGGAGGTGTTCCATGGGTTTAAGTGGGTGTTCCCACACATAACCCAAGACTTTTGATGTATTCCCAGATTTACCATTACTGGTAGACCTGGGAATGCGCCAAATCTGCTACGCCTCCCCAGGTGAGGCACAATGAAGAGAAATATGTTTATTTCTCCAGTTTTTTTCCTCTTTCTATGTGTGCTGCATTCTGCAGCACACATAGAAAGAGGAAATGCCTCAGGGAATTGTTTTTGTGCAGGAAGGTGCCCCTTCCTGCACAAAAACAATCCTGATACAAAAGTGCTTGCGTTGGCGCTAGGCAGCACATTGTGCGCCAGCACCGGGAAAAGGCATGAATGCACCATAGAGTGTTAAGTATGGTGCATTCTTGCCCTATTACGCAGCACAGTACAGCAAGGTGACTTGCTGCATGATATAATCATAAATATGCCCTAGAGTTTCTACCAGATAAGGTGTTATTGAAGGTAAATTGCAATTCTCCTATTACCATGACCAGAGAATCTGGATTTCATTAAAGACACGGAGGCTAACATTATGCATTATTCCTTTAATGCAACTTCAAGCAGCCATTTTAAAGTTAATACATCACAAAGCAAAGCTCCATAATACTCATATGTTACATTGGCAACAAGGCTAGATAGATCTGCCTCTTTTAAATGCAATGCAAGTCAGAGTTCAAGTATTATGAAAAAGATAAGCTTCTTCTTTAGGAACTGATGAATTCCAAAGGAACAAAAGGTACGATGCCGAGACTTGCTTGGAGGAAAGATGAGGAAATCTTAGAAATCCAGGTGAGATCCTGCATCTTGTGGAGGAACCAATTACGTTGAATTATCTGAAAAGGGATACATTATTAAAAATTTGCACTAATAAGCCCTATGAAAAGGGAGAAAATTAAGGGTAATAAATAACTGAGATGTTTCCTCATTATACATCCCCTTTTTAAAAAGTTTAATTCTAATCTTCAAACAAATGCAATAAAGTAACTTACAATAAGTTAATAACATGCTATAATAAAATAAGAGTCCACTCCCGGGAGGGGAGGGTTGGTATAATGTTAGCCTCCGTGTCTTTAATGAAATCCAGATTCTCTGGTCATGGTAATAGGAGAATCGCAATTTCATTACAAGACCGGAGGCTACCATTATGCATGTTGGTAGTCTAGTAAAACTACATCAGACATATGTTCTAGGTTTGAGGTAATGTTTTGCAAAAGTATAGGAACTGGACCTGTCGGCCGCCTTAAGAATATCATCTAACTTACCTCCTTTCCAAAAAGATTGGCTAGCCATAGCGCCTCTTAAAGAATGTGCTTGAAATCTGTGGAGGTCAACGCCTGCCATTTGCATAGCTAGTTTAACCCATCTAGCTATAGAGGAAGAGGAGACAGGTTTGAAAGGAAGAGTGGCGTCTCTCTTCCGAAGGGGGGCAGAAGGCTCGGTGGCTGGGCCCGGGCCGCAACGAGTTAGAAAGTTTTGCGGTCACACGAAAAAAGGGCAAAAGAAAAAGTGGAAAGGGGAAAGGAGAGTGGCGTCTCTCCTACGAAAGGGCACAGAAGGCTCGGTGGACGCGATTGGAGCGCCGAGGTATGTTGGGAACATGGGAAGCCCAAAATATAAAAAAAACAGCAAGGTAATAAGTTAAACAGAAAGCAACGATGTTAGCGGTTGAAATGTTATGGCATAATAAAAGGTATTTAAGATTAAACGCAATACAAATGTAACAGTGACAAGAAAGCATAGAGAGTAATGAGAAAACAGAACTTATCTGCTTGAAGCCGCATTTAAAAGAGGCAGATCTATCTAGCCTTGTTGCCAATGTAACATATGAGTATTATGTAGCTTTGCGATGTATTAACTTTAAAATGTCTGCTTGAAGTTGTATTAAAGGAATAATGCATAATGGTAGCCTCTGGTCTTGTAATGAAATAATTTGTTCTTTATAGTTCTTGTTGTCTGGTTAGTGAGCTGAAAAGAGTGTGTAACGAGGTCCGCTAGCTCCTTAAAATAATTTGAAGGTGGTGGATACATTGTAAATAAAAATTATACTATAAACTATAACTTTAGAATTTTTAGAGTTTGTGTAGCTTAACCCCTTCGCTGCTAGGCCTTCTCCTCCGTGCTAAGCCTTTTTGTGGCTATTTCGGGCAGTTCGCGCTTAGGCCCTTGTAACTTTTTGTCCACATAAGGTATCCACAACAAATTTACGTCCTTATCTTTCAGCATCCTGAAGAGTCTAAAGGTACCCAGGGTCTGTGGATTCTCATGGAGGGGACCGAGAAATTAGCCAAAATACAGCGAAATTTTGTTTTTTGGGGTAAAAATGGAAAATAGTGCTGCAGAAGAAAGCATCTGTTTTTCCCCCTGAAAATAGTATCAATGAAGGGGTTGTGGTGCTAAAATGATCATCTTCCCTGCTTTCAGTAACAGGCAGACTTTTGTCAGAAAACCAAACTTTTCTACACAGTTTTGGCATTTTACTGGGACATAGCCTCTTTTTCCTATTTTTTGTGCTTTCAACCTCCTTCCAGTTAGTGGTAGAAATGGGTTTGAAACTAATAATGGATCCTGGAAAATGTTATACATTTCTGAAAAGTAGACAAAATTTTGAATTCAGCAAGAGGTCATTTGTGTACATCCTTCAAGGTTTTCCTATAGAAAGTAACAGTGAAAATAAAAAAATATTGAAATTAAAAAAAGACATCTGTGCCTACGTTTCCACCTGTATTTCTTCTAAGTATGGCACATTTTTTAAAGCAAATACTGCTACATCTGCTGGACCTTTCTCGTTTGGGGTATATATAGGACTTGTAGGTTCACCAAGAATCCGATGTACCCAGAGCCAAAAACTGAGCTGTGCTTTGCAATGATTGTTCATTGTGTACAGAGTACACAGCAATTTATTTGGTAAAATATAAAGAGTGAAAAATAGGTATCATTGAAACCTATGTATTTAGGAAATGGAAACAAGATATAGAGTTTAGAAGCAGTGATTATTTGCGCTTCTCCAAATTTATGTGTACCCATATTAGCATGTGAATATGAGGGCATTTTTCAAAATGACCTTTTTTTTACACACTGTCTTACATTTGGAATGAATAAATCCATAGAACTTCAATTGGTAATGAAACTTGTTCTACTATTATGTCTTCCCCTAAGTCTCCTGATAAAAATGGTACCTCACTTGTGTGAGTAGGCCTAGGGCCCACGACAGGAAACGGCCCAAAATGCAACATTGACACATTACATTTTTCTAGTGAAAACTGACCCTTTTTTGCAATGTGCCTAGCAGTGGATTTTGGACCCTAGGTCAGCCGGCACCTAGGGAAACCTAGCAAACCTGTACATTCTTTAAAACTAGGCACCTAGGGGAATTCATGACGGGGTGACTTGTGGACCTCTCACCAGGTTCTGTTACCTAGAATCCCATGCAAATCTCAAACTATGTAAAAAAAAACACGTTTTCCTCACATTTCTGTGATGGAAAATTCAGGAATCTGTGGGAAGCCACAAACTTCCACCTACCCAGCATTTTCCCAAGTCTCCCAAGAAAAATGGTACCTCACTTGTGTAGGTAGGCCTAGTGCCCGTGATAGGAAAGGCCCAAAACGCAACGTGGACACATCAGATTTTTCTATTGAAAACTGACCCCTTTTTTGCTATGTGCCTAGCTGTAGAATTTTTGGCCCTAGCTCAGCTGGCACCTAGGGAAACCTAGCAAACCTGTATATTTTTTACAACTAGGCACGCAGGAGAATCCAGGATGGGGTGACTTGTGGGGCTCTCACCAGGTTCTGTTATCCAGAATCCCTTGCAAACCTCAAACTTTGCACACAAAAAAACACATTTTCCTCACATTTCTGTAATGGAATGTTCCAGAATCTGTGGGGAGCCACAAACGTCCACCCACCCAGCATTCCCTAAAGTCTCCCAATAGAAATGGTACCTCACTTGTGTGGGTAGGCCAAGTACCTGCAACAGAAAAACGGCCCAAAACCCAACGTGGAAACATTACATTTTTCCACTGAAAAAAGACCCTTTTTTTGCAATGTGCCTTGCTGTGTAATTTGGACCCTAGCTCAGCCAACACCTAGGGAAACCTAGCAAATCTGTACATTTATGAAAACTAGACACCCAGGTGAATCCAGGATGGGGTCACTTGTGTGGCTCTCACAGGTTCCATTACATAGAATTTCTTGCAAACCTCAAACCTTGTCAAAAAACAAATTTTCCTCATGTTTCTATGATGGAAAGTTCTGGAATCTGTGGGGAGCCACAAATTTCCACCCACCCAGCATTCCCCCAAGTCTCTCAATAAAAATGGTACCTCACTTGTGTGGGTAGGCCTAGTGCCCGTGACAGGAAATGTCCCAAAACCTACTGTGGAATTCAAAATAGGGGGTCACCTGCGTTTTTTGATCCCCGGCTCGGCGGGCATGGAAACCTACCAAACCTCAACAGTTCTGAAAACTAAACACCCAGGGGTGTCCAGGAAGTTGTGACTTGCATGCATCCCCCAATGTTTTCTTACCCAAAATCCCCTGCAAACCTCAAATTTAGAAAAAAAAATCAAATTTTCCTCGAATATTTGTGTGGGAAAGCTGTGGGATCACTGGCCCACCACAAATTTCCTACCACCCTGAGTTCCCCCAGGTCTCTCGATAAAAATGATACTTCATTTGTGGGGGTGGGCAAGTGTCTGCAACAGGGAAGGGCTTGGTAGCCATCTAGGGAAACCTACCAAATCCAGACATTTCTGAAAACTAGACACCCGGGATAGTCCAAGGAGGATTGGCTTGCATGGATCTCCCGAAGTTTTCCTACCCAGAATCCCCTACAAACCTCAAATTTAGCTAAATAAATCATATTTTCCTTACATTTCTGTATGGGATCACCATGCCAGCACAAATTTCCTATCACCCAGGGTTCCCCTTGGACTCCCAATAAAAATGATACCTCACTTGTGTGGGTGGCCAATGCAGAGTCAGCCTAAGAAATGTATGTAAAATAAAAAATTGCGGTTAGAGGTCACTGTGCTATTCTCTCAATCTCTACATTTTTGGCCCTTCCCAGTTGCAAACATTTGCCCACCCACACAAGTGAGGTATCATTTTACACGGGAGACCAAGGGGAACGCTGGGTGGTAGGAAATTTGTGCCGGCGCAATGATTCCAGAGAGAACTGTGAAGAAAATATTATTTTTTAGCGAAATTCGAGGTTTGCAGAGGATTCTTGGTAAGAAAACGTTAGAGGATCCACACAAGCCACACCTCCCTGGACTCCCCCAGGTGTCCAATTTTCAGAAATATGAACACAACAAACAGGGACCAGGGGCAATAAAGGTCAAGCATATGTGTCCTGAGTAGAAAATGAATCATGAAAGGGGTATGCAGTTCCTGTGAGAAGATATATGTTTTACCAAGAGAAAGTGAGGGGGGAGTGCTCCTAATAGGAGCAAGGGCCCTCTCACACCCCAGGGGGTGTTATTCTTCATCATCGGGAAGCTCCTCTTTGGGCCAGTGCTGCAATGCCCAACGTGCCCTGCAGGGGGGCTCTTTGCCGGAGTTCTTCTCTTTTTGCTGATGTGGAGCATGGGTGAAATGAGAGGAGTGTGTGTAAGTAGTGAGTAGAGTGGAGGAAGTGTACTATAAAAATAACTATAGGAGCCCAAAATACCAATTTAATCACTGGGTTCATGCCTTTTACTGTCTGAATGATTGTTGCATTTCTTCGCGGCTGAACGTGACGCGAGCACCGACAAATGATATAAGGAACACAAGTGAGCATCCGTTCAGGCCCATGCGACGGGAGCCCTATAATACCTAATACTTGGGAATATATCCCAGAAGGTATAGTATATATCTGTGTGACATTTACAGGGTATGGTAATAGACACTTGCACTGACCACCCCCTTGTGAGTTGATAAGGATTATTGATCCTTAAGAAATGCCACAATCATTCAGACAGGGAGGTATGGGGAGAGTCCAGGGAGGTATGGCTTGCATGGATCCCCCGACGTTTCTTACCCAGAATCCCCTGCAAATCTCAAATTCAGCTAAAAAAAATCAAATTTTCCTCAAATTTCTGTGTGGCATAAGAGTGCTTGCACAAATTTCCTACCACCCAGCATTCCCCTCTGACTCTCCTGAATCCTTCAACTTTCCCATACAGACATGAGAGAAAAATGTGATTTTTTAGCTAAATCTGAGGTTTGCAGAGGATTCTGGGTAAAAAAGCGCTGGGGGATCCACACAAGCCACACTGCCAGCCAAACGACAGTCCATACACAGCACCAGCCAAGTGCCAGTCCACACACACTGCCAGCCAAGCACCATCCACGCACACCGCCACCCAAGCACCATCCAACGCACACTTCCAGCCAAGCGTCAGTCCACATACACTTCCAGGCAAGCGCCAGTCTACACGCACCGCCAGCCAAGTGCAAATCCACACACACCTCCAGCAAAATGCCAGTACACACACAGCCAGTCAAATGTCAGTACATGCAGACTGTCAGCCGAACTGCAGTTCACACACACACAGAAACTATCCCTGGTATCCAGTGGTTTTCGAGCCTAAAAATATCACTGATCTGAACCCAAGGGGGGTAGAAATGGCAAACATGTGTGCCTAAAGAAAAAGGCGGCGACCCTTGACTATGGGGTCGCTCTCTAACATGCCCGTAAACAAATCGATGGGGCCTTCTGGGGTTTCTGCCCCCACCCGAGGGGCAGATCGGGTGTAATAACCACCATCTGTCCCCCAGGCAGGGTAGAAAGACTGTGCCCATTTTTGTTCGAGGGGGTGGGGGCATCGACATGCCCATTCTGGGCAGCCCTACCCCTATACAAAGTAAAAATAATCCTTGGTGTCTAGTGGGCTTTCTGTCCCCCCTCTGGGGGGCTGTTGCCCATATATGCCCCCGGAGGGCAGAAAGACTGGGCCCATTTTTGGGGGGTGGGGCATCAGCATGCCCCTTCAGGGCAACCCCCACCCCTGTACAAGGAAAAAAATAGTCACTGGTACCTAGTGGGCTTTCTGCCGCCCCCGGGAAGCAGATCGGGGGATATTGCCCCATATGCCCCCAGGGGGGGGCAGAAAGACTGTGCCCTTTTTTTTGGGGGGGGCATTGGCATGCCCCTTATGGGCAGACCCCATCCCTCTTTTATAAAAAGAAATATCTCTGGTGTCTAATAGACTTTCTGCCCCCCCACAGGGTAGATCGGGGGGAATAACCCCCATCTATCCCCCGAGGGGGCACAAAGACTGTCCCTTTTGTGTTGGGGTGGGTGCATTGGCATGCCGATTGTGGGCAGCCCCCACCCCTCATTTATTAAAAAAAACAAAAAAATAATCTCTGGCACCTAGTGGGCTTTCAGTGATTCTGTGGATGATGTCAATCAATCAAAGACTTTATTTCGGTCATCTGACAATAAAAGTACAATGTGCGATAAATACATGATATGCAATTGCGTAGAAAATGTTAAAAAAAAGGCAAATTAATTCACACAACTCTTGCCCAGAATTTGTTAAAATTACTGTCTGGCTAAAATCCATACAAAAAGCCTACCAGCTAAGCACACGTAACAATGACAGCAAAAACCACTAGTAGCCAATAGCTAAGCAGTAGGGTCCGCTATGCTGTCTAGACTTCCTATGTGCATATGAGAGCTACATTGAGAGCTCCCTAATTTGGTAAAAGGGTAGGCCGACATAAAATATTAAAACTGATTCCAAAGGTAAAATTTGAGGCTTCTGTGCCTTGTGATTCCCTACATATGGCCCAAAAATGTTGCAAGTGAGCAGGCAAACAGTGGTCTTGCATCAGATTTAAGGAGGCACAGGGCCACACCATGCTCGCTAGTACCTAACTGCTTCCATATGGCGTGAGCCACCTGCCTGTTGGGAGGTAATACGCCTGACAGGAGAAAAAGACATGTGCAACTGATTCGTTAGGAGCAGAGCAGCTAGGACAGGACTTGGTATTAGTTTGGTTGCCAGACCAGATGCTTGTGAAAGAATTCAAGGGGAGTGTGCCAAATCTAAATTGGATTTATGGTTTTCTGTCTGTAGGTGACTGGATAAGGTCGAGGTAGCCTTCCAAGGATGTAGTCGTTTTAAAATCAATACATTCAGCTGTTAGCCTGCCCCTTGTGGTGTTCTTGGATTCAATCTAGGCTACTCAGTCCCAATACAGGGTGTTCACTTGTTTTTTGCTGGGTGGCACTTGGGGGCTACCAGTAACCCATTGGCCCTTGACCCCAATATTTTCCAGTAGGTATTTAGTATTTTTCATCCAGCCTATCTTGACGGATGTGTCCAGAGAACTAACTTCCTCAAAGGCAGTGGCATAGGAGCACAATTCGGGGGTCGTTCTTAACCTCTGCTAAAAGAGCAATGGGTGTAGTTTGGCTAAGTCGGCAATAGATTTTCGGCCCATATCCAACCTTAAAGGATGGAGTGGTGTGCTTGGACGAAGTGACACCAGGTTCCTTAAAAATGTGTTCCCCGACATGGTAAGATCTTCCAGTCTTTCGAAGCCCCACAGTTAGGCCCCAAATAAGGCACAGCTCACTGCTTTAGAGTTAAATATCTCTAGGGCGGCTGTGACAGGTTTAGTATATGAGCAGCAGTGTTCTTTCTTTATGGTACCAGTTATTTGTTTGTACTTCAAGTTTGCCTTGGTTAGATGCGGTTTCCAAGACATATCTTCTGTAAGTTTGATGCCCAAGTATTCAAAGCTGCCACCTTCTCTAGCGGGACACCACCTAGAGTCGGTCACCCACTGTATGATTTGTGCGGGTTTAGCGTCATCTGCTTCATAATTAATCTCTAGGCCTTGCATGTCACAAAAAGCTTTGAATTGATTTAAAAGTATCTGGAGGCCCCCAGGAGTTTTTGAGACTAAAAGGGTGTCATCAGCAAATAAAAGCATTACATTTTTTTCCTGCCCTAACATTGGTGCATCTGCTGGGATCGTTGATAGATATTCAACCACTTGGTTGATGTAGAGCGAGAATAGGGTAGGTGCCAAAATGCACCCCTATTGATTTTAATAGCGTTGGTGAGTTGGCCTTGTTCACCCCAGCTCACTTTGGCATAGTTATCCTCGTGGAGGCGGATAATTAGAAGCAGAATTTCAATGGGCATCCCCATATCTCTCAGTAGTTGCCAAAGGATGTTTCGAGGCACAAGGTCAAATGCTGTTTTCAAGTCAATGAGTGCAACATAAAGACTCCCTTTGCCAATGGTCACTACCTTCCAATATAGGAGGAGGAACTGAAAGACCTGGTCTGTTGTCCCTGTCTTCTGACGAAACCCCGCTTGGAAAGGAGACAGGATGTTGTTGTCACATATCCATTCCTGATTCCTAGCCAAAAGGGTGAGACATAATACCTTGTGTATGGAATCGATGAGGCTTATGGGCCTATAGTTGCTCTGGAGGATCTTCTTGCCTTTCTTAAAGATGGGAATTAATTCCACTCCCTTCCATGAATTGGGGATTAGAGCGCCACCTGCAATGAATACTTTTCCTTCCTACTAGTGACTGTGTATTTCACCTGATTGGCAACAATATACGGCTACGACCACTGCAATCTTTGATTCGTGACTTTTTGTGTTGAGTTCACAAACGGAACTTTACATGATACAAATTACGAATGCTCAACAAATATCGTTTGAAGTGGCACACATCCCCCGAGATACGATATATATTATGGTCACGCGGAATCTGCGCTACACATGTGTCCAAGTCGTGGGGCCACCCTGTGATACTTCACAGTTTGGACTAAGTCGGTGCTTCACCCACGCACCACCTGCTATTCAGAGCCTCAAATATTTGCCACCTAGATTATACCAGACGCGTTATGTATCTTATATTTGTGTACCCACATGACGCCTGAGTACAGTTAATGACATACTGATATCATGGATTTCCGTGTAGATCTCCTTATTTCCCCGGATTTACGATAAGGATCATACAACGTAAGATAAGAAGTCGGTCAATTCGCTTCTTATCATGAGCGGTCTATACCTTGAGGATATTTCATTTACCCTATCTTCTATTATTCTTTACAGAATACATACTATCACACCAGCACTTTATACCTTGGATTCTACTATTGCTTGGTCTTATCTTGACTGAGTGAGTACAAGACTACCTCTCTCCCACCAATAACTCACTGTTCACCAACTTACACTTGGTACTAATACGAATTAAGGATGCATGCTTCTATACTTTATGTAAAAATGCACAATTATTAGCATGCTAAATCCATACCTCACCATATTAAAAATTGATCCCCACTAAAAAAAGACCTTTATCCCATCGAATTACAAGCACGCATTTCCTGATATGATGGACACTCTCTGGTGAAACTTCAGGGTCAGTTGACCCGGGTGATGGCTAGATAAAATGCCAAATGAGACTCCTCCTAAATAAATTACATTTTTGTTCTAGATGCTTTGCCCTGAAGAAGTCTGCTGTGATTGAAACAGCATTAGACGAAACACGTGTTGGCATAAGGACATGTCTAAGATGATCGAATAAAAATAAAAAAAAGACTTCCGAAACCACGACCTCAGCCTGGAATTTCTGTGTACTTGGAGACATTGTGATTGCCATCTGCAATGGTGTTTGAGAGTGCCAATAAATGGTTGGACCAGCTATCTTTATAATGTTGGAATAGATCGCCTGGGATTCCGCCAGGGCCTGGGGATTTTAATGGGATGATTGACTCGATTGAGGTCAACATTTCACTTTTGGTTAAAAGGTCCACAGTTATAGGTAGATCTAAGTGGGTAGCCTGCATGATGGAATGGTGTGGGCTAGTATATAAGATATTAAAGTATTCTTGCCAGGCCCCAGCTGAGATGTTATTGGCAAGTGGTGTTTGGCTCTCCAGATCCCCCCTTACCACTAAGGTCCAACATTGGAGTCAGTCAGTCAAGTTAACTTTATTTCGCCGATACAATAACGACATCAAAAGTATTCTACAAGCATAAGTTCAGCAATATTAAAAAAAACATTACAGATTAAAAGGAACATCTAATTAATAAACACGATATTTATAAAAAAGACAATTAAAAAAATAATATATAAAACAGCCACTATCTAAAATCAATAATTCATACATATGTAAACAGGTTTTGAACGGATAAACCCTTGTTTTGTGTCAAGGGAATCAAGCTAGGGAATTAGTCTCCTTCTCTTTAAAGCAGATAAATAAAACGAAGCCAAGCAGAAACACACCCAGGGATCCGATAATAGCTGGAGGTAATAAAGGGCTGGGCGACATTGTCTAAAATTTAATTTCGCATAAGCGGGACAATATATCTATTTCTTTCATTAAAATACATCTTGCAAAAAAATAGAAAATACAAGTCATTCTTAGAAGATCGCATATCGCAAGGACAGAGAGGGAGAGCATCAATCAAATAAGTTTTAGACGGATAACCTAACATAAGAGGAATATATTTTAAACAGAATCTCAATAGTACATATCTGTGTTAGAGGTTTGTTACAAATGTCAGATAGGAAATTGATATATTATTTATACTAGGGGCTATATGGTATTGTATCACTGTACTCAAGTTGCAGTTAGACTCATATCTCTTTTTACCAAAATGGTTTAGTAGACAGAACTTCAGTTCTTTTTTAGTTATTGACATATATAACTTCGGGTCCTGATATATGTTGAGTAGCCTGTAGGTTTGTCTCAATATATTTTAACCATTTTATTTTGCCTACACCATCTAGATTCAAGCAATGCTTTAGGTGTCTCTGGTTAGGGTTTCTTTTCTCCAGACTGAATGCCACAGAAGGATAGGTGCAATACGAATCTTATCTGTAGTGTAAGGAACGCTCAGCTCCGAGTGACAGTTATAAGTGGAGCAGGATTGTGGAACAGATGCCAATTTTTTCAGAAAACCGTCCTCTATACACTGTAATTTTGAAATATCAGATTTGCCCCAAACAGCTGCCCCATAAGCTGCCCCATAAGAGGCAAAAGATAGTGTTTTTGCCTCATAGATCTTTTTTATTACTTCAATTGGCTTAGTTCTGAGTTTTTTTGACAAATCTAAAAAGTCCTCCAATACTTTTTTCCATTATACTTTCTCTATTAGTCACCATATTTTGCCAGTTGTTTTTCCTATCAAACATAATCCCTAAGAGTCCAAACCTCCAAATTTCACCCTTCAATAAACATTCTGGGTTGTTTCTGCAGTCTCGAACTTGCCACAAGTACAAAAGACTTCGATTGGTTTATCTTCATGTACAGATTATTCATACATTTTACATACTCCTCTATTAGTCGCTGCAGTACATTGCCAGTGCATGCCAGCAGCACTGTATCATCTGCATAGAGGAGTATCGGGACAGGAGGTGATTAAATGAGAGGGACGTCTGTGGTAGACCCTACCAAAGCCGATTCCATGGAGTTGGTATATAATGCAAATTAAAAGGGGGCAAGAAGGCACCCCTGCCTCACGCCACGGGTAATTCTAAAGTTTCTTGTGCATTTTCCCTTATTCCCATATCGAACGCAAGCCGTAGTCAGAATACATATCACGAATATAAAAATAACTATTTGGGTCTCAATCCCCATTATTACCCATAACTTAGAATGCACCACGCAATCAAAGGCTCCCGACAAATCCATAAAGGCCATATATAAATGGCAATGCTTAGCCACCGTGTACTTTGCTATTATCCTTTTCTAAAGCCATATTGGCTAGGAATTATTATACTCCTTTCATGAGCCCATTCCTCCAATCTATTCAAAAATAACCAGCCCATTAATTTAGCTGTGGAGTCTAATAGGGATATGGGCCTGTATTTTTAGGAACAGCCTTATCCCCTTTTTTGTGAATAGGTATTATGACCGTCTTTTTCCAGGATACCGGAACACCTGTTTGGGCTATTATATTAAAAACATTTGTAAGTAATGGGGCCCACAAGTCCTGATTATCTAAAAAAAAGTCAATCGGGACCCCATCTGGTCCAGGTGTCTTGGATCTATTAAACTAGTTAAGAGGGTGTTTTATATCTTCCAAACTGAAAGATAAACTGCCTCCACAACTACAAGGTAACAGAGATGCAGATGAATCATTTGCCTCCTCTGTTTTCCTGAACTATCCTTCAAAATGTGCTACCCATGCATTCTCATCCACATGTGTATCTAGGGACATCACTTTCTGCTCTTTTCAAAAGAGAGCATTAATTAAAGACCAGAAATCCCGACTACTATTTAGTACTGCTGCTCTTTGTAGCTTCTCTCACATCTCCTCCTTTAGCAGCTTTAGTCTTGCTGACCTCGCTTTTTTATCCCTGCCGCAGTAAATTCACTAAGTTTGGGTCTCTAGGCTTTGACCTCAAAGTGACATGGAGATTTTTTAGCTCTTTTACACAGTCATCATCGAACCAGGAGACCTCCTTGTGATTCCCATTGGAAATAGAACAAAACAGATTATTTTTAATTTTCAGTAGGATCCGCTCAAAGGCTGATGGTATATCACTATGGATTTTATTTGGTTCTAAGCAGATTATAATCTCTTGTGCCATTTTGCCTACAATTCTCCCAATAAACTTGACAGTATCCACTTTTTTCCATTCTAAAACAACCCCGTTTTTTCTTGCAATCAAAGGTTTCGGAAATAAGTTATCAGGTGGTTTCCGTCTTTGTCCTAATAATATGTGATTTATATTCTCAAGGCTGTTAGCTATTAGTAACCTATTGAGAGTATTACCATAATAATTTTTGGCAAAAATGAGGAAGAGGATCTCCATCAACATCAATCAACCCACATCCAGAGGAATTAACCCTGTTACAAGTATGGGCATTGAAATGGCCCATCCAAAGATGATCACAAGGTTTGTGGTGAGCTTTCACCAAATTGGCAATGTCTGTTTCCAAAGGATCCAGAATCACTGCCCGGTCACCTTCAAAGTTATTATTATAAAAGTTTATGAGGATCCAGTTCCATCCTTTATGAAGCTCACAGAGGAGGATATGGTAATATGATGTTATATTTAAAAACTTTATTACCTTTAGGCTAAGTGTATTAGAGAGTAGTGTTACTTTTCAACCTCTAGAACGGCCGGCACTCAAACGTATTGCGTGAGTCTGAAAGGACTTGTACCCATTTAAGTAAATGTGATCATTTTCCCAGGTTTACTGAAAACACAGTATATCGTATTTGGTCACCAAAGTCAACTAATCAGGGTTACTCTTTTTCGGATTGTATCCCGCTATATTCCATGAGATGACTTTTACATATTCCAGATCCCTTCCCACTTGATCTGAACCCTGGCGCAAGGGAGCAATATCATTCTGTACACACAATTTTGCAGGGAATTTGAAAAGGGATAAGGGAGCCATATCATTTTCTTTTGTGGGCAATATTACAGGTGATTTAACGTGTCAATCGCAGATATCCATATCTCCCAGTAAGGCAAATCTATTGCTGAGGGGGTGCAGGAGCACCTATTTGGGGGGAATAAGTATTAGATAGAAGGTGAGAGTAATGAGGAAATTTCTCCTTGGGCTGTGCAGTTAGGGATGGCCTAGCAAGTTTATAAAAAAATCTAACGGAAGGGCACAAATCTCAGAATCAAAAGATTGAGTATTTGGCAATAATCTCAGCAAGTCACCTATTAGACGCTGATTATTAAAATGTATAACTATACAGTCCCCTCCTATGACTTTCGGCACAAGTCCCACCTAGTTCACTCTTCTAGCCATAATAGGATGTTGATATAAATTAAACCTGCCCTTCGAGAATGTGAGGAGCCAATGAAGAACTTTATGCATTTACTGCTCAGTTGATTCCTCTTGGTCAAATTTTAATTCTGGTGTATTGGCTAGAATGATAACAAAGGGGCAAGATGCCGGGGGGAGGTCTAATCTCTCTCTTCGTTTATATATCTGCTCCTCTTGGTGAATTACATGCCCTCCAGTACCCCACCACTTGACCATCCACTATTAGCAACTGGGCCAGTACCTTTATCCATCCTCCCCTTTCGTAACCTCTCTGAAGCTAAAGCGGAGTGTTTTTTTAAAGGTTGCGGGACCAATAGAGGATTCCTCTGTCCGCCCCCAATCAAAGCCTTATCGGATTTCTCACTGGGTGGGTTAGCGACATTTGCAGAGAATGGTATTGATGCAGGCACCTGAAACAATGAAATAGGGGAAGTAGGACAGTTCGAACAGGCAGATGGAAGTTCAGGTTGAACGGACCTGAGCTCATTCCCCCCTCCTCCAGGTCCCCTCCCAAATCAGCAGGAATGGCTCTATTACACAACAAAGTCAAAGTATCCTCTATTTTGGACAGCCTGCTAATGAGCAGTTGGAGAAGAAATGAAAAGGTTTGTTCCAGTTTCTGACGTAAGACGTCGTCGATGGAACTGCACTCAGACCACTTGACGGGTTGATATCTATGCGTGTGGCATGATCAGAACTTTTTTAAGGTTTCACGGTCTTTAATGTAGCTGGTTTTTCCACCCTTCCCCGTTTCCTTTTGCCCGGGGGTTCCATCACTGGACTGCCTTCGGTTTGATGATCTATAACAATGTCATGCGAGGGCAAAGTACAAGGCACTACGTTATGATTTAACAAGACTGATGGGGTGCCTATTCCATTTAAGTCCAGGGCCGATCTTACCTCCTCCAACAAGAGGCGCCGCTCCTTTATCTCTATTTCTTTAGAGAGCACATTAGCCACCCTCAATAAGAAAGAGACTAAGGTATTAATAATTTCACCACCTGGTTCAGTAGATTTAATTTTTCCGCTTTACCATCTTGGTGAAGAAGGGGTACACAATAGTCGAATACCAGTTGTTGGGGGGGTGACCCAGCCCAGCCTCTTCCGGGCGATGACGGGTGTGGACGGGCCCGCCCATGGCCTTGGCTTTGCATCCCCGCGTGCTTCCCGCGCCACGGCCGGTGTCTAGCTTAACTGCGCATTCTCAGGAGCAGTGGGTGACGGGAGTTGCAGTCCCCCAGCGGTGCGAAAGGATTCCCAGCACAGCTCTCCCCTCTCAGGCTCAGGTCAGTTTTAAGCAAACATGTGGCTACAAATGCCACGGGCCGGCATCGCGCTTAAATGCACGTTCTCAGGAGCTGTGGGTGACGGGAGTTGCAGTCCCCCAGCGTTGCGAAAGGATTCCCAGCACAGCTCTCCCATCTCAGGCTCAGGTCAGTTTCAAGCAAACATGCGGCTACAAATGCCATGGGCCTGCGTCGTGCTTAAATGCACGTTCTCAGGAGCAGTGGGTGATGGGAGTTGCAGTCCCCCAGAGGTGCAAAAGGATTCCCAGCACGGCTCTCCCCTCTCAGGATCAGGTCAGTTTCAAGCAAACATGTGGCTTTTGGAGTCTTTAAGGATACATGCTTCTCCAATTTGTCTCCATCTGACCTCGTCCCACTCCCTCTTTGCTCTATTTATGGCTATTTTGTAGGACCTTCTTAGGACTCACATGGCAGCCATGCTCTTTGTTTTAATTGCCGTAGCGAGTTGGCTTCTCAGGAGTCTGCAATCTTGTGAGAATCAGGATTGCTGCTTTTCTTTCCCCAATCTACGCTTTGAGCAGTGCGAGTGAACAACAAAATGTTGTGCCAACTGTTCAAAATAGCAAGCATACATACCGCTAATAGTATCCCTCCCTCCCGGGTTCTCTAACTGGGCTTTGATCTCTGCTGCATAGGTTAGTAGGTCCTGCTTGATGGTCTCAAGTTTATTTTCCTCCCCACATATGTTATGTCACTTAAGGGGACGTTTATCATTTGTTGGGTACAGCTCTTTGGTTATAAGATAGTCCTTTGGAACACTAATTGAGTTTCTCCAGGGAGATGCCAGGCTCAGGCTTAGGGGGTTGTGGTCACTGTTGGTGCTTTTTCCCACATACATGTCGATTAGACTTGTCCAAAGCCTTAGGTCGAGTAAAATGTATTCAATGCGACTCGTACCGGTGGAGCCAATAAAGGTGTTTTCTCCTCCTTTGTCCAATTTTGACCTACCATTGGTAGCTCTCTGTAAGAAGCTGGCCTGGTATAGAATGTCCACTAATGTAAGTGGGCACCTTGCACCAGCCCAGACAACCCTTATGGTGATTTAGGAGGTCTCAGACAACCTTAGAAAGCTATCCAAGTGGTATCTGTGGAGAGCAGCCTTCAGGCTTAGTCTTGAAGGAGTGTAAAGCAGCTTGTTTTACCAGAATGCAATCTTATAGTATGGATTAAATGAAAAAGAACCACACAAAGTATTTATAAAAATATCTATTTATTATATAACACTATCTAGTATGTTACAGTATCTCCTACACGGAGATAGACACAAAGCACACAATACTTAGGCAAAGAACTCACAGTAAATTGCACTAATACACAGTGGGCCCCAGGGGGGGACCAAACAATATACTAAGAAAGTAGTAGAAGGACCACGACTCGAGACAGGACAATATCGAGAGGACGTAGAATTGCTGGGGACCCACAGAACCACCCAAGGTAAGTAGCTAGGGACCCCATGGAGAGCGTGTGCAGTGTGTGAACACGACTGCGTGCTCGTTACAAGTCTATATGCAAGTCGCGGTTGGAATTTTAAAGATTAGGTACCCTTCCCAGTGGACTCTGAAGAAACCCCATGGAAGACAGAAGGTTGGAGAGCCACCCCACCCGTGGCGTCGTGGTACCCAAGTTACCTATCCCAGGGAAGCCGATTGCATAGGTGGGAAGTGGCGTCGGAAACCGCAGTCGAACCCAATGGAGGACTTCAGGAAAGTGCAGCTGCTGGAAAAGGAGAAAGTGTCCAGAGGAATCCAAACATGGATTCTTGAAGAGGAGTACCTGAAAGCAGAGGAGACAGAGTCTATGTCACTCGTGGGTGACTAGGAGACTTGGAAGACTGATGACCTCCGTTGTCGGGTGCTTCAGGAAGGATGACGCTGACCTTGACTCTGCAGCTGCGAGGACCAGGCGACGCTGAGGACAACCAGGACCCGGATACGAGCTGTCCAACGAAGGATGTCGAGTGCTGAGGGGTCGGTGTCCGGCAGGGGCACCAACAAGCCTTGGCAAATACCACCCACGCAGGAAGTCAAGAAGGTGCACGGTCGGGACCAGCAAGATCCAGGAGACTCACCACAAGCAGGGGAGTCAGGGCAGGCCCTAAAATCAGGGGAGTCCAAGGAAAACAAAGGCGAACCTCAAATGGACCCACAGGCCAGAGACACAGGAGTCGCAAGGGGACCTCAAGCTGCTCACCGAAAGATGCAGGCCACGATGCACACGATGTGGTGTTGCTGAAGATTCTGGTTACTGGAGGTGCTAGAGGTTGGGGCTACTTGGAGCCCGAAGATCTTCTTGCAAAGATGTCAACAAGGCTTTGCAACTGCAAAGGGAATGCGGTACTCAGGGGTTCGGTTATTGCAACCTCCACGAGGACTACTGGCCTCAAACTTGGTGAGAGGGTAGAGCAGGGCTTGGGAGCTGGGGAAAACCACCACCTGTGTTGCAGATCCCACAGAATCCGGAGGAGCTCAGGATCTGCAGACCGGTCGACTTCGGTGCGGTGCCTGCGAATGCAGGGGAGTGACTCCTTCACTCCAAGGGAGATTACTTTGGTAGTCCTTGATGCTTCACAGGCCTTGGAAGGTTCCTGTATGATGCACAGGCACAGATGATGCAGCAGACTGGAAGGGAGACAAAGTCAGGCCCAAACGAAGTCCAGCGAAGTCCAGAGTGACCAGACGGTAGAAGTGCAGTGGTTTCAGTTCTGAATCTTATCCCATGATGAATCTAGGGACCTACACCCAGGTAAGCCCTTAAGTACCTTAAGGAGAGTGTTGGGAAGATTCAGGGGACCCTCCCAGGGGAGGGTCTGGACAGGGAGGAAGTTACTCTCATGTCCTTTGTCCAGTTTCGCACCAGAGCGGGAGCCAACGGCTCCCATGACTGGTTTGAACTGGACTATGCACAGGGACACCAAATGTGCCCCTCCTGCAGACTTTCAGGCGCTGGCAAGCGCACCCACCCAGCCCTAATACACTAAATCCTGTCTGGGAGGTGGTCACACCTCCCTGTGACAGGATGCTTATTGTTCTACCTTCCCCTGCTCGAGCTTGGCTCAGCGGCAGGAGGGCAGAAATGTGTCTCTGGTCGGCACTAACCATTTTATGCTGTCCGGGACTAGAAGGCTAGTACCTGGAACTCTGAGAGCCCAACGGAGGGCTCTTCCAGTGCTTGGAATCATACCCCCACACCGTTTACGGTGTGGGGGTATGATTCCAACATGTTTGATACCAAACATGATAGGATTTGTTGAAGCCATTTTCTAGATGGTCATCGCGCGATTACGCGGTCCCCCTATATATAGTATATGGCTGCTTCACTGACAACCCGGGAGAATGGACTCCATAGGCTGCAGGGGTGTCCTGCTCATGCAGGGGCACCCTCTTACTTAGGATCAAGCACCCTGCCTTCAGGATTGTAAAGGCCTGCTATAGGGGTGACTTATAGGTTTTAAGGGCAGTGACTCTTAGATATAGTAAACCTATATCTTTATTAAGTGGTGCATGCACCAATTTACACAGGCTGCAATGGCAGGCCTGTAGTTCCATTTTTAAAGGTCTCTCATGGGTGGCATAATACATGCAGCTGCCCATGTGAGACCTCTGGGGTACCTATGCCCTGGGCACATGAGTACCATATACTAGGGCCTGACAAGGGTACCCCAGTATCCAATCTGGGATGTACCTAAGTACTGAATACAAAAATTTAGGGAGAAAACAGATAGACTGGGAACCCTATTAGCAGGATCCCAGTCAGACTAGTCAAAACACAGTTCAGCACCAGGCAAAAAGTGGGGGTAACCATGCAGAAGGATCCTACCTTCCGACACTCTCAGCCTATGCTCCAGAACCAAGGCATTACGTTGTAGGGCTGGTTGGGTCCACTTCTTGATGGGCGGTAAGCCGAGGGGTGGGAAGGACCAAAGTTCATCCTCCTCTTTGACTTCACAGATGTCAACCCTGTCTAAAGGCTCAAAGGTCAATGTAAAGAATTAAGGCAACCATTCATGGAATGATGATTAACAATAATGTATAAACAATAATAAATGGAAAGAACCAAGGCAACAACAGCTATTTATCAAAAGTACAAAATATCATTTATTTAAATTCTTGACAATGTGACGATCTATAATCTACACACACTCACTTTCATGTCTATCAATCATACTTCCATGCATACTCATGTCAATATAAAAACATTGTTAAAGTGGTGACATTTTCCACAGAATTGATGGATAGGCACAATGTATAAGAAATGGATTCAAATAGAACACAGTGGCACAAAATCAAATGACTGGTGGTGTTCTACGCGCGTTTCGGCACACACAGGTGTCTTCGTCAGGAAAGAGGCCACACTTGGAACATGTGAGGATTCTGTGAATAAAAATTATTGCCTTATAAGAATTGCGGGGTTCTTTCCAAAATGCAAAGAGAACATAATAGGTATTAAAAGTCGATAGAAATCGTCTGCATTGAAGTGGGAAAGATGGAAAAAGAGGAGTGCGCAAGGTAGTATATTACTGGAGCGCTATGTCATAAGGTTTGTGTTAGAAAGAATTAAATTAGACTTATAAGAATGAAATTGATTGTAGATAATATAACCTAATAACCCAATGTGAATAGTGAGAAAGGGAAGAAAAAGAAAGGGAAGAAAGTAGTGAAACCATAGATGGAAGCCAATGAAAGCCTGCTCATTACAAGATCCCATGTATAGAAATTAGTGATGGGGTAGTTTAAACTTGTATGATACCTACTCTAGGTAGTTATAATAACCAGTCGTACTCTAAGATGATATGAGAACGAAATAAGAATAACAATTGTTGATAATAGCACAGATGCTTATTCATGTACAAGGGGAATATTTCTTAAGAGTCTGGCTAATATTTACCTCGGATATCAAAAATATTGGCTGAGTAGAGAATGTTAAAATCATGTCTGTCGATGTGATTGGCCGATTTTATCACGTGACAGATATTTGAGCGTTAAAACGAGACCATCAACGTCCGTTCGGTTAGTCTCCATCCAGAGCTATTGCGTGTAGGAACTCCATATCCGGAGGCTCCATGCCATCGAATATGTAAGTACGCGCTGATGCAACATTTCTATCCGCTTTGTCTCGCCTGCACATTAAGCCGGCTGTTGTTGCTCGGTACGATTATTTTGGCAGTCTTTATCTTTCATATTTTGAACTGCCACCTAACGCCACCTAATAGATAGCCACTTGCTAACTAGGCGTCATTGATACTGCATATGCTGCGATCGAATTCGGGCTTAATACATTAGACACGACCGTTAATTTCCTAATTGATATATATACTCTACCTATATCCGCTCACTTACTCTGCACAACCAGCCTCTCATTTCTCATTTTTCATGCATTGTTTCCGGCACTGGTATATTCGGCATCGGCTAAAAGCCTTTTGACAGTTCATTGAAGATCTGTCAGTCCTTTTATAATACATTCCTTATCTTAAGTGGTGCAACTTTTTACAGTGTTTCCCTTGTTGTTTTCATTACAGAAACCCCTTTCACCAATATTGATACGAATTGAGCTTCCCCAATTGCATCGAACCTTAACATAGTAAGTACGGTGCCTTGTTCAGTATAACTGATATAAACTTGACCACTAAGGCCAACAAGGTTTAAAGATCCACACTGACCAGCTATTTCTGTGGTAAAATTGTGTCTAATGTTGCATTTTCTTAGACCTGCATTGTTTTATATCGATCGGTAAATATACTTTTTCTTTTTATTCTAGCCCTGGAATACAAGACGAAACAAGTATCCCCTGTATTTTATCTTATATCAAGACAGCCTATCTTCATCTGTCACAACGAATTTTTATTATGAATATATAGGTTGACATACAGGTACATAAGAGAATAGCACCATGGTTTCCTTATAGTCGACGTTTGTTACCATACCATATGTTGACTTATAGCCTGCCTGTTTGTCTTCATTTTAGCACAATATTCACAGAAAGGGATACAATAGAATCATCATTGAATAATACATCGACAGACATGATTTTAACATTCTCTACTCAGCCAATATTTTTGATATCCAAGGTAAATATTAGCCAGACTCTTAAGAAATATTCCCCTTGTACATGAATAAGCATCTGTGCTATTATCAACAATTGTTATTCTTCTTATTTCAGGTCTAGATAAACATTCCAAGAACGGCACCGTTCTCATATCATCTTAGAGTACGACTGGTTATTATAACTACCTAGAGTAGGTATCATACAAGTTTAAACTACCCCATCACTAATTTCTATACATGGGATCTTGTAATGAGCAGGCTTTCATTGGCTTCCATCTATGGTTTCACTACTTTCTTCCCTTTCTTTTTCTTCCCTTTCTCACTATTCACATTGGGTTATTGGGTTATATTATCTACAATCAATTTCATTCTTATAAGTCTAATTTAATTCTTTCTAACACAAACCTTATGACATAGCGCTCCAGTAATATACTACCTTGCGCACTCCTCTTTTTCCATCTTTCCCACTTCAATGCAGACGATTTCTATCGACTTTTAATACCTATTATGTTCTCTTTGCATTTTGGAAAGAACCCCGCAATTCTTATAAGGCAATAATTTTTATTCACAGAATCCTCACATGTTCCAAGTGTGGCCTCTTTCCTGACGAAGGCACCTGTGTGTGCCGAAACGCGCGTAGAACACCACCAGTCATTTGATTTTGTGCCACTGTGTTCTATTTGAATCCATTTCTTATACATTGTGCCTATCCATCAATTCTGTGGAAAATGTCACCACTTTAACAATGTTTTTATATTGACATGAGTATGCATGGAAGTATGATTGATAGACATGAAAGTGAGTGTGTGTAGATTATAGATCGTCACATTGTCAAGAATTTAAATAAATGATATTTTGTACTTTTGATAAATAGCTGTTGTTGCCTTGGTTCTTTCCATTTATTATTGTTTAGACATTATTGTTAATCATCATTCCATGAATGGTTGCCTTAATTCTTTACATTGATTGATTTTTCCCTACCTTAAGGAACCTCACCTAAATAGTAGGGGGCCTCTTCTTTTACGCTTAAAGGCTCAAAGGTTACATTAAATTCACCCGCCAAAATCAACGGATACAGGATCCCCCTATGGTCGAGCGATTATAGGGTGGTTGATCACCCCTCCCATTGCCTCTTATATAGACATTGTAAATGTCGAGAGTTTCGCCTGCGTCGCCCTTCAATTGGACTGCAAGAATGTCTGGGCTGTCAGAAAGTGGCTCTGGAATTTTACAACAGAGCGCAATTCTAACCCAAGTCAGTAATCCGCCTGAAGGGCGCCCCGGTTTGGAAGTAGTTTCTGGGTGATGGAATGTTACATAACCCGGCATATATACTAGAGTTACACTCCAGGTTTCTTGGAAAATGCAAATGTCGAATGAATTGATGAAATTTACCCACTTGGGGAGGCACATTTTCCTTCTCACCTCTGCCACATTCCATGAAACCAACTTGAGCGTGGGGGGCTTGCAAATGGTGCAAGGATGGGGGGGCAGGAGAATCTGCATGCAGGTCTCCTTGTGAAGGAACTGGATTGGGTAGACTAATGGGGGATACTCTTGGGGGTGAACACCCATTACAACGCCGGCATCACTACGCATGGCTTTACGTCGCATGCGTTAGAACGCAAGCGACGTTACCACGCGTACACATTGCGACGCGTACCATTTACATCGCATGCGCTTTTAAAACGCATGCGCTTTTAAAACGCATGTGATGTAATGGCGACGGAGCAGAAACGGCAATGGTGGAACCGGGAGCAGAGACTGCGACGCTGGAGAGGAACCACGAGGAAAGAGAGGTAAGGGTGATTGTGCTTGGGGTGCGAGTAGTGTGGGTAGTGGTTTAGGGTTTAGGGTAGTGTTGTAGTGTCTAGGGTAGTGTCGTAGTGTATGGGAGTGTTTTAGGGCTTAGGGCTTAGGGTAGTGTCAGGGGGTCGTAGTGTATGGTTGTGTTTAGGGTTTAGGGCTTAGGGTAGTGTCAGGGGGTCGTAGTGTATGGTTGTGTTTTAGGGTTTAGGGCTTAGGGTAGTGTCAGGGGGTCGTAGTGTATGGTAGTGTTTTAGGGTTTAGGGCTTAGAGTAGTGTCAGGGGGTCGTAGTGTATTGTACTGTTTTAGGGTTTAGGGTAGGGGGGTTGTAATGTAGGATAGTCTACTGTTTTGTACTGTAGGGTAGTGCTGTGGAGTGTGTGTTATTTAGGGTACTGTGTTACTGTTTGGGGGTTATTTTGCGTTCTAAATACATGCAGGGAAATGGGGTCCGTTGTAAAGGCATTTAGTATGCATTTCAAAGGAAATGCGAACTAATGCCATCCGTTGTGAAAACATGCGTTGTGACGGTACATGCGAACTAAAAACCGCGTTGTAAAGGCACGCGTTGTTTTGGTTTGCGATGTATCGTCATACATCCCTCTTGGGTGGGCCGCTACTTCTAATTGCTCCCATAGGTCATCTCGCCTTTTGTCATTCCTAATCATTTCCTGTACTAATGGCCCGCTTAGTGATGGAGGTCCTAGTTTTGAAATGAGAATTTGTGTGCAAGCCTCTACATCATCGGGAGTAGTTCTAGACTGTAGTCAATCGATCTCTGCTAGGGGGGACAGTTGGTCTGTCTTAGTAATATGGGCATTAGGGGTAAATAGGGATGAACTATAGGGCACCTGGTATTTGAATTGTATATTGGATGTTGTGGGGGGCAAGTTCTAGCATCTAAGGCTATTAGATTGTATGCTAGCCTCCCATCCACTAAAGTCAATTCTATAGAATCGGTAAGACTATTCGGTAGAACGCGTCTTCTGGCTCTCAATATGTCATCCCTGTTCACAGACCAACATCCTCTTACATGTTAAATCCAATGGATTGATCTGTTTTTAAGGAGTCCTCATCTTCGTGTCTTGCCAGGTAGCTGTATTTTGGAACATTGATCATAGAAATACTATAATGGTTGGGAGGGGTGGTTGTTCCTCAGCCATTAGACACAGGTTTGGGGGATACTTTAATAGAGGTTCCCTACCCTGGGCTTCTCTGGGCAAAGTGGGGGGACACCTAGCATATGATTGCATAGCTGGGATAGCCTTAGGGACCATACACATCTCAACAACAGCCAGGCTGCGAACATCCACTTCACTACCTGCTCCATGTGGGGTATTATGGGGTCCTATGGGAGGGTAGACCTTATAATTTCCCATGGGGTTCATGAGCCCAGTGACCAGTGGCATGCCAATAGCATTGATCCCCCCTTCTTTCCTCGAGCAACTGGTTCACCTGCCCTGTGAGCACTCCTATTGTGGACTTAAGTGCTTCAATTTCTGAGCGTAGATCGCAGATGATTTTAGAGATCTTTGTGTTTAAGGGGGTTGGCTCTTTGGATGGTGGAGTGGCTCCCCCATACCCTCCTGCTCATCTACATGTGTGGGGCCTTCCGGTAAACAGCGTTTACAACGCATCGTTTACAACGCATGCGTTTACAATGCAAGTCATTACAACGACGCGTTGTTACATCGCATGCTATTACAACGCAAGTCGTTACAATGACTTGCTGTAGGGGGCTGAAGGTGTTGGATTTGTTGGATTTTCAATCCAACACCTTCCCCACTGTTGCACACACTGGAGTTGGAATAGTAAATTATACTATTCCAAACTCCAGCACCCCCCCCACAGCAAGTCGTTGTAACGACTTGCGTTGTAATGGCATGTGATGTAACAACGCGTCGTTGTAACGACTTGTTGTAAACGCATGCGTTGTAAAGGCATGCGTTGTGAAGAGTGCTATTCGGGCCTTCCAGCAAAATTGATAAGGGTGAAAATCTATTGCGACATGTGAGCTCTAGGAGGCATTGGGCTAGGTTGCTAGCTGCGTTTGGTGATTCTTTGATAGCTGTGACAGTGTGCTCTGGGATCTGGCTTCTTGTATTCACTCTCCTAAACATGAGTGGAATACATTTGTTTGCCGAGGGGCGCCCATTAATTCTGTAAACCTTTGGGCTGGGGTCGTGGTCAGGTGCTGGAGGATCTAAGATTTCTTCACATTCGACCAGCAAGTCATTGATGCGGTCAAATACGCAGTTCCCCCCTGCATGCCTTAGGGTTTTCTTCGATTTTTTAGTTATCTTATGTGCTGCCCCTGTCCCTCCCTCCACCTCTTTCCTTTTCCCCGTGGCTCCCTTAGTTTTTCACAGTCAGTGTAAAGGGGAAAAGAAAGAAATGAAGCCACTTCCCACTTGGGGCTTTGAATAGCCTTCCCAACAGTTCGGCGCTTAGCATCCATGCACACACAGTATCTTTTGTAGCGGAGAGCAGTCCTTAGGAGGATAGCCAAACTCAGCCTTTTCCGGGCTAAGACGGGTGCGGACAGGCCCGCACTTGGCCAGTACGCATCCCGCACCACGGGGGGAGAGGCAGCGCTAAGAGCATGGTAACCACGGCTCACCATGATGTCAGCAGAAGCGGTGGTTGCACCCTGGGACTGGAAGTTCCACCAGGGTGATGCGGGGTAAGGAAGGAGAAGGTAGGTGGCGCCCACAAAAACAGCAAAGCATCCCGCACCACGGGGGAGAGGCAGTGCCAAGAGCGCGGTAACCACGACTCCCCAGTGATGGCAGCAGCGGTTGCATCCTGGGACTGGAAGTCCCACCAGAGTGATGCGGGGAGAGGAAGGAGAAGGTAGGTGGCCCTCACAACAATAAGCATCCTGCGCCGCGGGGGAGAGACAGCGCTAAGAGCGTGTTATCTACGCCTCCCCCGTGACATCAGCGGCAGCGGGGGTTGTACCCTGGGACTGAAAGTCTCACCAGGATGAAGCAGGGCGAGGAAGGAGAGGTAGGTGGCCCCAGCAACAACAGCAAAGCATCCCCATCAGTGATGTCATTTGAGATGTCATGAGTGATGTAATATGTGAGGTCATAAGCAGTGCATTGCGGGAGGCGCGAGTTATAGTTAGATCAGCTAATTATAACTGTAGAATTTCACTGGTTTTGTAAGAGTGAAACCTGAGCCTAATTGTAACGTCCCAGTAACCTTTGCTTTTTCAATGAATTTATACGTTTTTTAAATTCCATTCCCAAACTATAACGTTCCTGTAACCTTTAGTTTTTTCAGTGAATATGTAAGGATTTTTAAATGCTAATTCTTAACTATATTGTCCCTGTAACCTTTGCTTTTGTCAGTAAATTTCTATGATTTTTTAAGTAGTAGTCGTGTTTGCAGAATGGTGGAGAAAGGGGGCTGGGCCTCCAACCAGCTCTCATCAATCTCGCTGTGTAGGACTTACAGGAGGTACCAGGAGGGCTTCTTGGCCCCCAAGGTCCCTCAGGAGTAAAGTAGAGTTCATCCTCCAACAAGTAGTGCGCCAAAAGGTGCATTTGCAGAGTGGTGGAAAGGTGTCCCCGGGGCAATAATAAGCCCTAGGAGGGGGTCCCTGAGCCCCCCTCCCTCATTAAAACAATGCCCCTGGGACCTGGCCAACATAGGGGCCGATAATGAACAAACCGCCGGAGCCCGCACTTTGTTTTTTTAAAAATGTTCGGCCAGATCCGTGAATCCCGCGGACATTTAATTTATTTTTATTTTTTTGGCCCTGGGAGGTCCCAGTGGGACACCCCAAGAGTCCCAGGGGGTCAGGGTGTTTCTACCCTTTTCTTTTCTTTTTTTACATTTTTTGTGGGACTCAGTTCAACCAAGTCCCAAGATGGCTGCCAACACTTCCTGGTTGAAGTGTTGGCATCCAATCAAATTTCAGTAGGGTTTCAATAGGCTGTTGGGCTCCCAGATATCTATATTTTTTAAACTTAAATATCTCTGAAACTACTAAACAGATTTACACCAAATCACAAAAAGCACGCTTTCTGGATCAACATCTAGCTTTCTGACAAATTTGGTGTAATTCTGTTCAGAAGTTCGGGCAGTAGTCGTGTTAAAAAAATGAAAAATCCCCATTCACATAGCATGGGGAAAACGCTTTTTGGGACCCCCTTTTTTCTCGGCCCCCGCTTCACAGATCACCCGAAACTTTCAACACAGCAGCTGAACCAAAAAGGGGAAGTTTTTTCTCAATTTTGTGAAGATTTGTCAAGAGGCGCCAAAGTTAATGCCAAAACAAAAAACGCTTTTCCTGTGGAAACTTTGGTCCTAACTATAACTACCTACTGGCGACTGCCAACAGGTAACTTATATATATATATAACTATATATTACCTACTGGCGGTCGCCAGTAGATAGTTATAGTTAGGTCCTTGTTTCTATTCAAAAAGCGTTTTTTCTTTTGCCAATATCTTTGACGCCGTTTGACGAATCTTCACAAAATTGTCAAAACTAATGGGGCGCTCCGGTCTGCTCCTGTCTTGCAAGTTTTGGGGTGATTCATCAAGCGGGGGCCAAGAAAAAAGGGGGGGTCCCAAAACGCATTTTCTCCATGTTAATTTCCATAGGAAACTTTAGACAAGGCTACAGCCCGAACTGCTGAACGGAATAACAACAAATTTGGCAAAAAGGTAGGTTTTAGTTCAGAAAGCGATCTTTTTTTTTAGATGGTGTAAATCCGTTCAGCAGTTCCTGAGAAATTCATATATAAAAAATATTAGTATCTGGTGACCGCGGTTCGATCCGTGAACTCTCCAGATCACGAGCTTGATTCTGATTGGCTGCCAACACTTCAAACCAGGAAGTGTTGGCAGCCATCTTGTGACTTGGTTGAACCGAGTCACAAGAAAAAAGGTTAAAAAAAGAAAAGGGGGCACAGTAGACACACCCTGACCCCCTAGGCCTGCTCAGGGGATCCCACAGGGAACCCGAGGGCCAAAAAAAGCATTTAAAAAAAAATTATTTGTCGGGATTCGCGAAGTGTCAGCGAATCCTGCTGAAATTTCTTGAAGCCCCCAGGTGGGCCAAGTCCTGGGGGCAATGCATAATTATTATGCGGGGCCCGCGGGGTCCTGCAGCCCCAGGGACCACCACCTCTCCGGGGCTATGCTAATGAATGAAGGCTTTAAATCAAAAATGCATGGGGGAGGCTTCTGCCCCCCCACGCTGCCCAGGGGACCGCCACCTCCCTGGGGCATTAACTTAATTATGGGCCCCGGGGCTTCAATTTTTTATTAAAAAAGAAGTGTGGGGGGTGCTCCTGCCCCCGGGACCACCTCTCCGGGGCTTTAAACATGCAGTGAGGGGGGCCGCGTGAGACTGCCACCCCCCCAGGGCTGGCTCCAGCAACGTACCGTGGTGCCCACCCCCGGGACATTGCAGTTTGCTATGGCAGGGCGGGAGCACTGCTCCCTCCCTGCCATTGCAAACATCTGCTTCGCTTCATGGAAGTGAGAGCAGGAAAACTGCTCTAGCTTCCATGAAGCAAAGCAGAATTGCTTTTGGACAAATGGAGCTGCATGTTAGAAGCTCCCTTTGCCCAAAAGCAATGCCGGCTCCCGCAGGAGGTGAGGAGCCGTCGGGGACCATGGGGGCATTGGGGCTCCTCTCGCGGTCCCCACCACAGAGGCCATGCCCCGGGGGATGGGGTCCCCGGGGCTGCCCTCCCTCAAAATAAAATAAATATATTTTTTTAAAAAGAGGCAAAGCCCCGGGGGATGGGGTCCCCGGGGCCCAAAATAGCCTCAGGAGTGGGGCTGCGCGGCCCTCCTCCTTTAAATAGAGATTCTTTATTAAAAAAATAGGAGTGGCCATGCCCCGGGGAATGGGGTCCCGGGGTCTGAAATCGGCCTCAGGAGGGGGCCGCGCGCCCCCTTCCTATTTTAATTTTTTTTTCTCAAAAGGGTCAGGCCCTGGGGGATGGGGTCCTCAGGGCCCAAAAAGTATTAAGGAAAGGGGGCCACACAGCCCCCCTTCCTAAAAGAAGGCAGAAAACAAAAGCCGACATGTGCTGGAGGCCCCGTCCCCTCCCTGCAGACTCTGCAAACGCGCCTCCTGCCACGATCTTGGTTGGGGAGTGAAGTCCCCGTCACTACTGAGGGTCCTTAGGGGCCAACTAGACCACCAGGTACCTCTAGTAAGCCCTACACAGCTGGTTTGCTGAGAGGTGGTAGGAGGCCACACCCCTTTTTACACCACTCTGCAAATGCGCCTCTTGGCGCACTGGTGGTGGGGCGATGAGGTCCCCTTGTGTCCTGAGGACTTCAGGACTAAAGTGGACTTCATCCCCCAAGCAGCAGTGTGCCAGGAGGCGCGTTTGCAGAGTGGTGTAAAAAGGGGGCGTGGCCTCTGACCACTCTCAGCAATCCAGCTGTGTGTGGCTTACTGGAGGTAACAGGAGGGTTAGTTGGCCCCCAGGGGCCCTTAGGAGGCAAGGGGACTAGGGTGAGTCCCATACAGCTGCTAAGAGGTCTTCGGAGGCCACGCCCCCCTTAGTCCACCACTCTGCAAACATGCCTCCTGGCACACTACTGGTTGGGGGATGAAGTCCACTTTACTCCTGAGGGACTTTGGGGGCCAAGAAGCCCTCCTGGAACCTCCTATAAGTCCTACGCAGCAGAATTCCTGAGCGCTGGTCGGAGGCCCAGCCCCCTTTTTCCACCACTCTGCAAATGCGACTACTGGTTATAGAAGCATTTACAATGTAATAGGTCTCGCATTTGCGAGAGTTAGAGCTATTGGCATTGTAAATGTAAAATGTATTTACTAATGTTTTTTGCAGTGAAGTGGATGCACGTTGTGTGTAGTGAAATTATGTGGTATGTTGTGCAGTGAAATTATGTGGATAGAAAGTATGTGGTATATAGTGTATAGGAATTATGTAGGGTGGGATTATGTGTTATGGAGAATAATTATGTGGTATGGTAGTCTGTGTTGTGGAGTGGTAACCTTAGGTTTAGTCTTCCTCGTTTCCATAGAAGCTAAACTATAAACTCAATGAGACAAAAAAAACTGAAGAAACCACTGACGAGCACTTCTGGACCTAGTTAGAGGTATGAGCAGGGCCACTGGAATTATGCGACTGTTCGGCTGCACCGATTTTTGCATTATTCTACATTTTTCCCATCTGCGCATAATACATCATGTGCTGCATAATCTGCAGATTTGAACAAAAACAACCTTGTTTCTAGCACAAACGGCTCAAACGTTACTAAAAATGCAGCGACAAGTGTTGCAGCGTGGTGGAAGGACCTTTGCAAGCCTGGAATGGTCACCTGTTACTTATTGATAAATGTGGGTGTTAAATTGGTAATAATAGTGTACAAACCATTGTTGCTTCTTTCTGCGCCTCTCTTGCCTCTTTCTGTATCTCTCTTGCCTCTTTCTGCACTTCTCTTGCCTCGTTCCGCACATCTGTTGCTTTTTTCTGCACTTTTCTTGCCTCTTACTGCACCCCTCTTGCCTCTTACTGCACCTCTTTTGCCTCTTTGTGCACCTCACTTGCCTTTTTCTCCGCATTTCTTGCCTCTTTCTGCACTTCTCTTGCTTCTTTCTGCGCTTCTCTTGCTTCTTTCTGTACCTCTCTTGCCTCTTTCTGCACCTCTGTTGCTTGTTTCTGCACTTCTCTTGCCTCTTTGTGCACCCTCTTCCCTCTTTGTGCACCCTCTTCCCTCTTTCTGCATCTCTCTTGCCTCTTTCTGCACTTCTCTTGCCTCTTCCTGCACTTCTCTTGCCTCTTTCCGCACCTCTGTTGCTTCTTTCTGCACTTCTCTTGCCTCTTCCTGCACCCCTCTTGCCTCTTTCTGCACCTTTCTTGCCTCTTTCTGCACCTCATGTGCTTATTTCTTCGCATCACTTGCCTTTTTCTGTGCATCTCTTGCCTCTTTCTGCACTTCTCTTGCTTCTTTCTGCGCTTCTCTTGCTTATTTCTGCACATCTCTTGCCTCTTTCTGCACTTCTCGGACCTCTTTCTGCACCTCTGTTGCTTCTTTCTGCACTTCTCATTTGAGATGTCATCAGTGATGTCATGAGTGATGTAATATGTGACATCATCAGCAGTGCATTGCGGGGGCGCGAGTTATAGTTAGCTCAGCTAACTATAACAGCCGAATTTCTCTGTTTTTGTACGAGTGAAATGTTAGCCTAACTATGACGTCCCTGAAACCTGTGGTTTTTTCACTGAATTTCTAAGGTTTTTTAAATTCTAATTCCTAGCTATAACGTCCCTGAAACCTGTTGTTTTTTCAGTGAATGTATATATATATATATATATATATATATATATATATATATATATATATATATATATAATATATATATATATATAATATATACATATATATAGATTCACTGAACAAAGGTTACAGGGCCGATGTATTTAGTTTCAGATTCCCCTCGTACAAAACCAGTGACATTCAGCAGTTATAGTTACCTGAGCTAACTATAACTTATGCCCCCGCAATGCACTGCTAATGACCTTATATATTACATCACTCCTGACATGGTCATCTCAAATGACATAACTGATAACATCACTGATGACATCATTAAGTGAGTGTAAGTGTTTTTAAGAGCTTATGGGTGTTAAACATATATAGTAACCTACTACAAAAGTTAAATTAGTATACTTGGTGTACTGCTACTGAGTGATACTACTTCTATCATATATTATGTGAGTGGCTGTTTGACTGTATCTTTGTGTGTATAGGTGTGTAAATGGCTGTATGGGTGTATAAGTGGATGTGTGAGTAGCTGTATGGGTGAGTGAGATGCTGTGTGAGTGGCTGTATTCATGAGTGAGTAAGTGTGTCAGTAGGAGTATGTGTGAGTGAGTGGGTGTCTCAATGGTTGTACGAGTGAGTGACTTGGTGTGTGGGTGGCTGTATGGGTGAGTGAGTGGCTGTTTGAGTGTGAGTGTTTGGTTAAGTGAGTTGGTATGTGAGTGGCTGTATTGGAGAGTAAGTGTCTGTGTGAATGGCTGCATGGGTGAGCGAGTGGATGTGTGAGTGCTTGTATGGATGTGTGAATGGGTATGTAAGTGGTTGTGTGGGTGTGTGAGTGAGTATGTGAGTGCTTGTATGGCTGAAAGACTGGCTATGTTGAGAGGCTGTATGGGTGAGTGAGTGAGTGTGTGAGTGACTGTATGGGTAAATAAGTGGGTATGTGAATAGCTGTGTGGGTGAGTGTGTGGCTATGTGAGTGGCTGTAGGTGTGAGTGACTGGTTATATGAGTGGCTGTATGGGTGAGTGAATGGTTATGTGAGTGGCTGTACAAGTGAGTGAGTGGGTGTGTGAGTGTCTCTGTGGAGGTTGTGTGGGTATGTGAGTACTGGTATGGATGTGTGGGTGGGCATATGAGAAGTTATATGGGTGTGTGAGTGAGTGAGTGTATGAGTGGCTCTGTGGATGATGTCATCAGTGATGTCATCCGTGATGTCATTTGAAATGTCATCAGTGATGTAATCAGTGATGTCACTGACCATGTCATGAGTGATATAATATGTGAGGTTATAAGCAGTGCATTGTGGTGGTGTAATTTATAGTTAGCTCAGGTAACTATAACTGCTGAATTTAACCACCTTTGTACAGAGGAAATCTGAGCCTAACTACAATGTCCCTGTAACCTTTGGCTTTTTAAGGGAATTTCTATGGATTTTTAACTGCTAGTCGTGTTTGTAGACTGATGGAGAAAGGGGTCGGGCTTCTGACCAGCGCTCAGGAATCCTGCTCTAAGGGACTTACTGGAGGTAACAGGAGGGCTTCTTGGTCCCCAAGGTCCCTCAGCATCCAAGAGGACATCATCCCCCAACACGTATTGTCAGAAGGCGCATTTGCAGAGTGGTGGAGAAAGGGGGCATGGCCTCCGTAGTCCTCACAGCAATAGTGCTCAGGGGAACTTACTGGAGGTAACAGGAGGGGTGGTTGGCCTCCAACGACCCTCTGGAGCCAAGGGGATTTATCCCTGAACCAGCAGTGTGCCAGGAGGCGCGTTTGGAGAGTGGTGGAGAAAAGGGGCATGGCCTCTGACAACGTCTCAACAATCCCACTGTGTGGGACTTACTGGAGGTAACAGGAGGGATAGTTGGACCCCAAGGTTACCTCAGCAGCCAAGGGTACTTCATCCCCTACCAGCAGTGTGCCTGGAGGTCCGTTTGCAGAGTGGTAGAGAAAGGGGGAATGGCCTCCCAAGACCTCTCAGCAATCCCACAGTATGAGTCTTACTGGAGGTAAGAGGAGGGGTAGTTGACCCCCTAGGGCCCTCTGGAGCAAGGGGATTTCATCCCCTAACCAGCAGTGCGCCAGGAGGCGCGTCTGCAGAGTGGTGTAGAAAGGGAGCGTGTCCTCTGAAGACCTTTCAGCAATCCTGCTGAATGTGACTTACTGGAGGTAACAGGAGGGCTTGTTGGCCCCCAAGGACTCTCTGCAGCCAAGGGGACTTCATCACCCCACCAGCAGTGCACCAGGAGGTGCGTTTGAGAGTGGTGGAGAAAGGGGTTGGCCTCTGGTGACTTGCCGGTCATTAAAAAAAAAAGAATTTAGGAAGGGGGACCGCTTGGCCCTCCTTCCCTGGGCCGTTTTGGACCCCGGGGACCCCATCCTCAGGGCCAGCCCTTTTTTCAATAAAGGGGGTGGCCCATGTGGCCCCCTCCCCAAGCCGATTTTGTACCTCCACAGCCAATTCCTCCACAAAATTCGACTCCAAGAGGAAGAAAAAGAAGAGGGTCACGTTCTGGTTCTCCTTCACCAACAAGGCCTTATTCCTCGCACTCTTATTCCACATACACTCCTACCTCCCCAGCTGCGTCACCTCTTAGATCATCTCTACATTCTTACTTTTCAAGATGTATTAGTCAGAGGTGCAACTAAACTAAACATACAACTTCAAACACATAAAACGGGCGTTTCGGTGATAATGGAGTGTTTTCAGCCAAGAGCTTCACCACAAACTACTTTACCTCTGGAACCGGGATTTGTGGAACTTGCAGAAGAGAAGTTCCTTACACCAGCTACTGTTAAAGCTGCAACACCTCAGCTTCTCAAAAAATACAAAGCCCCCAATCAAGATCCTATTTATCTAAGACAAGATCCCAAACCAAATTTGGTAATAGTCCCTGCTGTAAGAAAGAAACTTCCTTTGTCTCCAGAGACTTCTGTCCCTCCTGAAAAGGAAAATAGGAGACTGGATGCAGTAGAAAGGAAAAATTGTAATTCTGAATCTGTGATTTTTAAGGCTTCTAGTGCATCTACTCTGCTAGCAAGATTGAGCACTGTGGGATTCTCTCACTGCGTTTGCAAATGGTCTTCCAAAAGACAGAAGACAAGACTTAATGAAAACACTTTAAGAGGGGTAAACTGTCTCAAATTAGTCTATCAGTGCATCCATAGATGAAGCAGTTCTGGCCATAACACAATTCTGAGGTATCTCACTTCTCAGGTTGTCTTGGCTTAGGCTTATATCCCTAAAACCAGATGCTCAATTGTAGATCATGAACCTTCCTTTCACTGGGCCAGTCCTTTTTAGGCCACACACAGATGAAGAAATGGAGAGAATGAAGAAAGAGGAAGAAACATTGAAAGAAGTGGGTCTAGAAGAAAAAAAACACTAGTTCTATTGCTTCCAATACCATTGTAGGGACTTCATATTTCAGTCCAGACAGAGGGTTCTTTCACGTTAATAGTCCTACTATCCTCAATACCACGGTCGTCAACAGCAACATCAGCAACATCAGCAACAGCAGTTCCATCCTAGGAGCAATCGAGGAAGAAGTCCGCAACAGCAACAGCAAACACAACACCAATTTCTTCCAAGTCACTGTCCACATCAAAACAGTGAGAATCACACTCCCCATGTTTTGTTTCTTACTCCAGTGGGAGGGATTGTATCACATCAGCGGTTAATAACCACCTACAAATGGGTCTTGCAGAGTATCCAAAGAGGCTATACCATCCAGTTAAAAAATCCGCCACCTTCCATATCTCCAAAGCCAGCAGCAAATCATCAGTTTTTGTAATAAAAAAAAGGAGGTACAATCTCTAATTAAAAAATAAGCAATAGAATCAGTTCCTTCATCTAAAAAAAGAAAAGGTATCTATTAAAAGAAAAATGTAGGTATCCAAAAAAGCAAACAAACGGAGTACAGGCCTATCCTTGATTTAAGACAGTCAAACAAATGGATCAAGAAACAAAAATACAGGATACTAGTCCTGCAGTGATACATACATGGTAAATGAAAGGAGACTGGATGGGTTCTGTCAATCTTCAGGTCACATATTTTCACATACACATAGCGAAAAACCACAGAAAAGTCTTAAGATTTTCAGTGGGGGAAAAGCCCATTATCAATATAAAGTCCATCCATTCGGACTCAAGTCTGCACCCAGAACATTCTCCAAATGCATGGCTGTGGCTGCACCTCATCTCCAAAGAAAGAAGATTTACAGTTACCCCTCTCTAGATGATTGGTTCATAAAGGCACCTTCTTATTGTGAAGCGCAATTAGATTTCAACATAACGACCAAACTGTTGACACAACTGGGCTTACATATCAAGCACAATAACTCGATTTCTTCACCTCACCAGCTTCTCTACTGTCTAGGAACCACTCAGGATACTCTAAAGGGAGAGTGTACCCTTCAGAGGAGAAAGTGTCTAACATTTTTCAGGAAAATCACTAGCTGTTTCAGATGTGACATCCAATGGCTCGCCAGATCTCAACGTTACTTGGGTCTATGGTGTCATGCATTTACCATGTCCCAAATGCGCATCTTCAAATGAGACCTTTACAACATTGCCTTGAGGACCAGTGGTCCCAATGGAAAGACAATTGGGAAGACAAACTGTCTCTCATCACAGAAGCCAAACAGTCCCTGATGTGGTGGTGCAAGAAAAGCAACTTACTGAAGTGAATCCAATTTTACCAGAACCTTCCAAATTAAACAATTGTCACAGATGCTTCTCTGACAGGATGGGGAGCTCATCTATAAAATCCTACACTATAGGGTCAATTGTCAGAAAAAGAGCAATTGTACCAAATAAATGTTCAGGAGTTGAAGCCCGTCCAGTTAGCCATGAAGCTTTTTCCACCGTCCTTAATGTCAAATAGGATAGTAATTTAAACAGACAATACAATGACGATGCATTATTTAAACAAACAAGGGAGCACTAGATCATTAATTCTTTCTTTAGAAGTTCAAGCAATCTGGCATTGGCTACTGACAAGAAATCAAACAATTCAAGCAATTTATTTATCAGGCATCCAAAATTGTCAATTAGATCTATAAAGCAGATACCTCATAGGTAATCGTGAATCAGAATTAAACAATTCAGTCTTATTAAATATTTTCCAAGACTGGGGGTTTCCTGACATAGACTTATTTGCCACAGGAGAAAACACTAAGGGCCTGATTACGATGTCGGTCGGAAAGGCTCCGAACGGCAACAGAATTTCCTAAACCGTGTCGGAACCCATCGTAATTGGTCGGTCGGAAACATTCCGACAGACCAATTATGATGGAAAGGTAACCGTTTGGTCATTCCGAATCGGTTCTGACAGGTATTCAGAAACTCGGAGTCGGTCGAAGCTGAATCATACAGTTCTACGAACCGTGTTCCCGACCGATGTATTACGATGTCGACTCGGACCGTCTGACATTAAAAGGCTATCGTAAACTGACTTTGGGGGACCATAGCAGGCCCCTTCATTCTGAGGCCTCCAGTTGGGGGCAGTGGGGGTACCCAAGGGCCCCCCCTGTAGAACCATGCACAGTGTGACAGGCACCATGGGGTGCCCACCACAGGGTGCAAGGTTTTCCAAAATCCCCCCTTTTTTTCAATGGGAGCCTGTGTTGTCGGTCAGAACACAGGCTCGTATTGAAGTCAATAGGAGACTTTCCGAATAGTGTTCGGAAGCATCATAATCGTTCGGTCGGAACCTCCAACTGCGAGTCGGTTGGAACAGATTCCGACAAGGAGTCAGGAGGTTTAGTTTCTGACCGACATCATAATCAGGCCCTAAAATCTCAAGCTTTCTATTGAGAATGTGGTAACCAAACTCTTTGGGCAATGCCCTTTTGATCGAATCGTCAAAAAGATTTCTCTATGCATTTCCTCTAATTCCAATTAAATTTAATAGTACTACTAAAACTCAAAGCCTTTTATGATTCTAATAGCACCAGAGTGGTCCAGACAGCGGTGGTGTCCAGACCTACTTTACCGTTTTGTAAGACCCCACAAGAAGTTGCCGTGCACACACACCCTTCTGTCGAGGATGCAAAGCAAAGTCTTTCACCCCAACGAACAATCCTTGATTTGAGGGGCATGACTCTTGAAGTCATTCAATACGGACATTTAGATCTTCCTTCAGACTGCATTGCCATTCTCAAGAAAGCTTAATGTAAGAACACAAGAGCCTCTTACGCTCCTTTAATTGGAAATTATTTGTCATCTGGTGTCTTCAAAACAACAATGATCCAATAACAGGCCAAGAGGATGTCATTTTACCTTATCTGCTTCATTTGACACGATCTAAGCTACAATTCAAATCCATAAAAATGCATTTAGCTGCCATAACAGCATATAGATAAGGACCCACTCAGAGATCCTTCTTTATTATATCAGTTGTTGGAGACTTTTTAGAAGGATTGAAAAATGCTTTTCCTCCTAGTGGACAGCTTGCTCCTCCTTGGGCGGTAAATCGAGTTTTATCCAAATAAATGCCTCCTACTTTTGAGCCCATACATAAGAACCCAATGCAGCGCCTCACCGGAAAAGTAGCTTTTTTAGCAGCTATTACATCAGAAAGAGCAGTCAGTGAACTTCAGGCTCTTTCTTCTATAGAGCAATATGCAGTTCCTCACAGCAGTAGAGTATTATTAAGAACATAGCCTGTGTTTTAACAAAAGCTATGTCATATTTTCACATCAGTCAAATATTTAACTGGTACAGTTTCTTAGAAACAAACTATAGCTAGATGGATAGCTTCCGGTATTACTCTCTTTTACTAATTGTCTAACAAGCACCTCTTCCAGGTAAACCTGGAGCTCACTCTATGCCTAGTAAGACTGCATCTGCTGCCTGGATAATTTTTTTTCCTAATAATAGGAATTTGTAAAAGTGCTACAAGGAAATCTGTCATACCTTCTCTAAACATTGTTTAGCGAATGTTAAAGCAGATACAATTAATTGGAACTTAGTTGTGATTTATACCAGGGATGGGGATGAGAAGAAGCCTCCTGTAGCATGCCTTCTGGACTGATGATACATCCAAGGTTGTGCAGCCTTGTTCTCCTTTGTTCAAGGATGGGAAAGAAAAGAGTTTACCTGTTCTAAGAAGACTCTGTATTTTGATTGCTTCCCGTATATTTCATGTTCTTGAGATTAACTATTGAATGCATATTCCTCCCTTTGCTTTGAATCTTCATTTGGTTCAGTTCTAGAACTTTCTGACTGACACCTTCTGCTTAGAATTTCTCTAGGTCTTTTTAGACATCTTGGTTTAGCATTAGGGAAGTTTCTTTATGGAACTGAAACTGTTTCTGTTTTGCATTTGGAAAAGTTCAAATCCTTCCTGCTGTTTTTGACTATCTTTGTTATTATGTTGAATTGATTAACTTTACTGAATTTGAAGATTATTTGACTAATGAGAAATCGATTGAATAACATTGTAACTTGACGAACCTGATAATAAACCTTCATTGCTTGAAAGGATCACTCTCTGTCATTTCTGTAGAACCAAATCGGTTTCACTGTAATTTGTTGAAGTTATATTAATTTGACAGTTGTTGTCAGCTTATACAACTCAGTAAATTATCAACGGTCCATTCGGACAGAGTTTAATTAATGGTAAGAATAGTCTTGAGATTCACTAGAAACTGAAAATTGTGCTCCATCAGTTATAGCAATCAAGGATGGTTTTTTCTCTGAGGTGTAGGGAGCTAGAATATACTCCAGAGACAGAGTTTGCCCAAGCCCAGACCATGTTACCGAAGTCCATAGTTCAGTTCTGAGTACTGGCAATGTTCCAGCATTCCTGAAGTGCCGCAGTGTCCTAGAAGTGCAAGTATAACAGGGCTATGTGTTTTTTGTTGTGTGTTGTCAAACGCTGCTGCGGCTTGTGGATTTTTGTTGGGTTGTAGTAGTTTGTGTTGTGGTGTCCATTTTGGTCCAAAAGGGCCTTGAGTTGAAATGTGCATTTAAGTGTTTCACTTGTATATGGTTATGTTTATGAACAACGTGCTTGTTGCAGAGGAGTTTGGTTATCAGACTTGTCATAGTCTAAAATCCTGTGATAGATGTTTAGTATATTGTGGTTTAACTTGTCTGTTTAAGTCGTGGTGTTGGCTCATGAGGTGCCATCGGTCACATCAAGATAGGGGCTTATTAACTGCTGTTGAGAAAGTTTATAAATAGTTATTGGTGTCCGTGAATCCTTTCGCGCTGAGAAGAAACTACCCTAGTCATGGTTACTTCCCTCTGGTAGAGTTTTCACTTGTGTGTGTGATAATGTCAGAAAAGTGTTATTCCCCGTTTTCCCCTCTGAGTGAGTAACAACCTTAATTTCTTTAGTGTAACAGACAAGAGTTATATGGTTTTGCTTTTGCCATTGATAAAAATGTGTTTGTGTGAAGCTAATTGCTAAGAAGGGAGAGAAGCCGCAAGGTGCTGCAAGCTACGTCATATGATGCTGCGATTCTATTGATCGGTTGGTGTGTGTGCCACGCTGGTATTGGTCATCATGTCAGAGAGTGCTGTGCTGTAAAAGGTCAGCCCAGTTGTGCTGAGCTGCGGTTAGACAGCGGTGTAACTGTGTATCATATTGTAATTTTCTCACACTGTCACTTGTCCAAATTTAAAGTTATTGATTTTGTCAGCTGAATTCAAAGTTAAAGATGAAATGTTTTAAGAGAGTGAGGGATTTTCTTTGAGATGATGTAAGAGTGTCAGTTCGTGAGGACAAGGAGGCTCCTCCAGAGGGCATGCCTGGCCATTATCTGGCCAAAAAAGTCAGACTCCATACATATATTTGACTTAAACAGTTACACAAGATCACCGAAAAAGAAAAGTCCTTGCAGTTTCCTCAATAAAGTACACTTCACTCACAAATAATTGAAATGTTAAGGCAAGTGCTATATGACATGAAGCCCCTACCTATGCCAACACAATATGAGGCTCTAAATACCTGGGAGTGTACAGCACATGTAAAAGAGAAATATCAGACCAGTGCAAAAAAGACAGTCAGTAGTTGAATGGATGCAAAGTGGGATGCTGAGCAGCAGGCATGGGGGAAAGAAAGATATGATTGAGGAAGTTAACATGTACTCCACATTGACTAATCCCAAATCAGAGAGAAAGAATTTACAAGAGGTGGGTAGCATAATTGCACAGACGGAGGCATGCACTGATATCGACTCTGGTGATGCATTTTTGAAACAGTTGTTGACTGCTCAACCACCTCCATATAAAGTAACTCAGGCCACCTTAGGAAACCAGAAAACTGTTGAGAACAGTGCGGGTGCACCTGCTAGCCCATCCCAAACAGAGAGGGTTAGCTCTTGTTGTTCCAGTCCCGATGATAGGAACCCTCATTATCACAACTGTTGCCCTGACCGCAAGTTTGCGTGCAATTGTATGGGTTCCAAGTACTCAAGAGGTGAAACGCCACCTGACCCGTCTGTGGTTGCGTGAGTGCCTGGTACACCATGTGTTGTTTTGACTTTGAATCTGGGAGCTAGGTATCGGTCAGATGGAAATCCGAGAGAGAGTATATCCATGGATCATATTAGTGATAGCCCCAGAGCACAAGCTGCCCGAGACCTCTGAATGTTGACAGGCTAGATGTATAATTGGATGAACTTATCAAAGGAAAATTTGATGCAAAATATGTGGATGGATACCATGAAGAGGAACTCTTGTTTCTAAGTAAAGAAGTCATTTGACGTGCTTTTGAAGAATATGTAGTGTCAGTGGGGTAGCCGCAGAATTTGCAAATGACATCCCAAAAGTTAAACATTGTGAAAAAATCTCAGGGTGCATGTGAGGGAAGATACTCTTAATAGCTTGAGAACTCCTGGGATAAAGATACATTTGAGGGAGTTAGTAGCCAGCATACAGAAGTGAAGTGATATTGAGAAAATCAAGGATAAGTGGGCTCAGAGGGAAACAGAAAAACAAGAATGCGGAGAACTGAGGACAAACATGGAAGGAGGGTAGCCATGATGACTCTGAAGTTAGTTCTTACTCATTGCAAGATGTACAGGGAGGAGGGTATTTGCATGTTCCCTGGAGTCGTGGTGATCTTGCTAATCAGTTTCCAAAACTAAGAGAAAAACATGATTTGTGGTACACTCAGGTTGAGCGATTTGTGATGATTTTTAAAGTGCTGTGGGAAGACTTTAATACATTTTTCGATATTGTAGTTCCTGTGATTTGTGGGTAGAGTGTAAAGGGTTGATACAGTGGGCAGACTCTGAGCCCCAGAGGATAGATCAGAAAAATGCCCCATCTCCCATTGTCATGCAGATATATGATCAGGTGATTGTCTTTTTGAAAAATAAGGTCTCACAGAAAGAGAGTGATTGGTTGAAGATAACTCGAACCACCCAAGAGGCAATAGAATCAGTGCATGCCTATTATACACATTTGATGCATGCGTTCCATCAGCATAGCGGTGTCCAAAAATCCAGAGAAAGGGAATCTCAGCAATTTTGTGTCCCAGTTTGTTCTTGGGTTGCACCCGGAGATCAGTTCACATTTTCATCCAAATATTATTTACTGGCAAGCCAAGCAGCTGGACAAAATACTTCGATATGCGAAGAATTGCAGCAATGAATTAGAGATGAAGCAAAAAAAGAGTAAAGAAAAGATCATTTTGGCACAGACAAAGTTAGCCCAGAAGGGATTTCAGAATGGCCCATATGTGGCAAGTAGAGGTTGTAATCCTGATGTTAGTGCTCAAATGCAGGGAGTTGGTTACCAAGGCAGATGAAGCACAATGGGAATGGTATCTCCTAGGGTAGAGGTCATGATGTGCTGATTGATCCGAATACTGGAATAGATGTGGCGACCCTTAAAAACGGTGTCACTTTTGTGACAAATTAGGCCATTGGAAACAGACGTGTAAGCTCAACCCCAATAGAGTATCAAAGGATGATCAATTGAAACCAATGAATACAATGACACTACAAAATATGCAGAAGCAGAAACCCCAGAGTCCTAAAATGCCCATGCTCCAATGATGCAGAAAAATATAGGGAATCCATGTTTTAATGCACATTCAGCTCCTAGAGCTAACCTAATACCTTATGTAAGCCATGACCATTTCTAACAGTTCCCCATCTTCGACGTTTCTGGAGACTTAAGGTCTAACCCGTCACAATGATAGTATCTGAGAGGGGAGGAAGATTGCATGCTTTGTGCAGTCTTTGAGGTAGACCAAAGTGGACCATTTGTGGATGGTGAGGAAAATGGCCACCAAGTCTCCTTTTTGTTTGACACTGGTGCTAGCTGTTCTACTGTAAGGACAGTGGCAGTTCCAATCCTGCCCCTCTTGGGAAAACAAGTCCAAGTTGTAGGCATTGCCAATAAACAGATGGTAAATCTTGTGTCAACTAAAGTTCATGTAAAGGTAGAACCTTTTGAGGAAGACCATCAGTTTGTGGTGTGTCATTCAAGTCCAGTAAATTTATTAGGCAGGTATTTATTTTGCAAGCCTAATTGTGTAATCTGCTGCACACCAGAGGGTGTTGAGCTCCTGACACGATGAAGACGTAGATTTTAAATTGACAAAGCAGAAATCAACCATTGGGTTGTTTTCTATACTGACCAAAGATGACTTGCCCAATGATTTGAAAGATTCTGTGAAACCCAAAGTCTGGGACTTCTCTGGCACAGGTATGGGTCTGATTAAATGTGTAGAACCAGTGAAAATCACAATCGATTGCAGAGTATTCCCGAATGCCCCAGCACAATCTCTCACCAGAGACGGTGGCTGGAATAGCTCCAGTGATTGAGTCCATGTTAGACCAAGGAATTTTGAAAGAGATCTTGGGCAGTCCATGCAATTCCCCAATCATGGGCCTGCAGACACTGAATGAGTAGTATTGAGTGATTCAAGATTTAAGAAAGATCAATAATATCTTTGTTCTGTGTTGTCCTGTGGTACTGAATTCTGCCATGATACGGTTTTAGATACCCTGTGAAGCTGAGTGGTTCACAATTATTGATTTATTTCATGCATGCTTTTCCATTCCATTGCACAAAGAGATCCAGTTTTTCTTTGCAATCTGATTCCAAAATAGAATTCTGGCATGGTGCCGAGTTCCACAAGGGTATGCAGAGAGGCTGTTTATCTTCAACCTGATCTTGAAAAAGAATCTGGAGACCTTGAAGTTACAGTGCAACTAAGTCCTAGTTCAATATATTGATGATCTGTTAGTGGTGTTGATGACTCAAGAAGCATGCAGGCAAGATACTATTGTTCTATTGAATCATTTGACTGAGAATGGACATATTGTATCCCCAAGCAAATTGCAATACTGTCAAAAAGAAGTCTTGTATCTAGGACATGCTCTGTCTTTGTTTGGATGCTTGAGGGCTCCTGATATCAGCCTCTCTCCATGTCACTAAATCGAATGTCATCAACCTAACAACCTAACCTCATCCCAACATTGGGCTCATTGCCCATCTCACCACCACACTATGCCTAGTCCAACCTTTTAGGCTCTCTCTTAACTCTCCCCTCTTGTAGTTCAACTGTAACTAGTCACTGAACGTCTTTAGCAATGTACCTCCACAAACCCCTCGACACTGTACTTGCGAGATACGGCCCAAACTCATGGAGTATCACATATCCAAAAAATATCTCCAAGAATGCAAAAAGAATCTCAAACACAAGCTACTGAAACAGCACCCGGAAGCACTAATAGTTGATACCTAACTTAGCGTGTCCAATGGCACCAAGAAAACTGACTTTATCTTCTACTCCAAACGCCCGGCTAAATGGAGAAACATCTTCTTTCTCCTCCTACAAGTCACCAAAACAATCAAAATACCCTATGGAATAAAACTGACTACGTCCCCTTCCCCTTCTTTTAGAGGCAAAATTGACATATCCATTTTCAGAACAGGGGATATACTCATACAAGCCACTGACCCTCACCTCACCATCTTTGATAGACACTTTTGTTCATTTTTTACTGCTCTCACACAACAGGGCCAAGTACCCTTAATGCCTCTCTCCCCATTACCACAATCCTGAACAGCCCCTCCTTCTGCCCCCCATGAACTCACTCCCTGGTGCTGTGACACCCCTGGACACTACCATCAACCCTGCTGTACCCAGTAACACACACTGCTGACTAATGCCCTCAAGAATGACCTCTCATGTTCCCACCCTATCCAGTAATCTCATGATAACTAACCCAGACGGTACTCACATCAAACCTAGGGAAGTGGGCCTCATCCTTAGTCCGTCATCCACTGATCTTGTTGCAGTTGCCCCCCTTCCTTCTTATGATAACCCTACCCTGATTACACAGACGATCAATGATTCTAGGCCCATGGACACAGACCACCCTTATAGCTTAGAGCTCTCTGCGGACCTATACACAGGACTGGCCACATATCCTCCCATTCTCAATGTATCTAATGCTGGGACACCCCTGGACTCAACCAGCATCCTTGACTCCCCCTCCAACACTCACAGCAGACAATTGCCCACCAGAAGGTCCTCACCTGCTCCCAAACTTACCCACAAACCCACTGTAACAAATCCAGTTGATGCCCACTGCATGCCTCATGATGCAGACCCTTTCCTTAGGTCATCATCAACTAATTTCTCTACTGAAGCACCCCCCCAACCAAGGCAGGCCCTACACAACCCACCCAGATGGTCTTTAATCCTTGTCCCAACGGCACAGACCACCCCCATAGTATAGCGATCTCTGCTCCCACATATGCAGGACTTGCCACGTTTTCCTCTACCCTCAATGCGTGATGCATCAATAACACTCTCACTCAGATTCTAAACCGCATGGGGCATAAACTTGACTCTCTTGCAACTGACTTAGCGCATCTTAGTCAGGATCTCTCAATTCAGGCCATCCTTGCCCGCTCTCACTCCTACGAGAGTCTGAAATTGCCTCCACACACAGGCTCTCTGACGACCTTGCAAGGCATCCCCTGGCCCGCCACTTTCCTGTGCTGGCTGGCCCACATGCCCCATCATTCTCAGTGCCACTTATACGCACTGGAAGCGGATGCTCTCAGTGAATCTTACCTCACCAAGACCCTGACTATGGTTCACATTCCTCCCTCCTCAATCACTGTAATAGTGGGTATAAATAGAACCCCTGTAATTACAGACTCGCCCAGACCCTCTGCTCAGTTCAACACCATTCAGCCTCTACAATCTGCTAAAGACAATCCCTGCCCTCTATCTTGCATGCTCATCAACTGTAGATCGGCAGTTCAACAGGCTACAGACATCGCTGAAACCTTACTCAGTGAGGGAATTGATATTGCTTTCCTCACGGAATCTTGGCTCAATGATCACTCCACAGCCATACTTGACCTGCTTACTCCTCCTGGTTAATCCATCATTTGACATGACAGACTTGAAAGAACTGGTGGAGGTCTAGCCATAATCCACAAAGTTGAAATTCATCTTTCTATATTAAATAACACACAATACTCGACTTTCGAATACCTCAACGTTGAACTTAAAGGTAAAGGCTCCCCGCCTATCAAACTTCACACCATCTACCACCCTCCTGGTGATCGCGCCCTCTTCGCAGAAGAGTTATCTGACCTACTAACTCAGTTCTCCTTAACTGACACTAAGGACAAATTCTTGGGAGACTTTAACATACACTGGAACAACGCAGAAGACTCCACATTCAGGTACCTCATAAATGAATGACCTAAAACAACTCTGCAATAAACCAACACACATCAAAGGCACTACTCTTGACACGCTTATCACCAACAATGAACTGGTCTCCCTCAGTGCAACCTTACCCATTGACTGGTCAGACCACTATCTTATACTGTTCAATATCGATAACTTTGTTAAACCACACTCAGACTCAACGAATAAACATAAGCAGTGGACCAGAAAGCTCAAAAAGTCCCAATTACTGATCTAGAAGCCAAGATCAATGAACAACTAAAACATCACCCTCCCTCTCATAACGTAAATGACCTCACTGCCCACTTCAACACTGCTATAATGAATGTTCACGACCAAGTCACACCGCTCAAATGAAAACAACTAAGATCAATCCAATCAAAATCTTGGTTTAACTCGTACCTCAACTACGAAAGAAGACAGCTCAGACAAGCTGGAAGGACATGGAGACAAAACCCATCGTCATTACATCTACTCAGAACTGCAAGGATGGCATACAAGAAGCACATCTTCAGAGAAAAAGCCTCCTTCTTCTGCATCCAACTTGACCGTTGTGAGAATGACCGGGCAGCGGGCAGGAAGTACAACCTGGATAGTGTAATTACTTCCCCCTGACAGGCAATACAGAGCGGTCTAGTCCTGCCAGAGGAGAACGAAGGAGGCACCGTGACGTCATCCCCGGGGGACGGGCCAAAGACCCGCGGGAAAGAAAGATCGGGACGAGAGGGAGAAAACACCGGATCGAGGAAAGAAGCAAGCTGCGGCAGGACAACGGAGGAACCAGTGAGCTTCGCTGGAGCCCGAACGGAGATCCAGACCAGCCGGAAGGGGCCGACGACGTCGTGGCAAAGGAGAAAGGAGGGTGCGAGGAAGCAAGCTCCCTCTGTATGGTGATAGAGCCCGGTGACCAAGGGAATAGAGAGGACGCCCCGGGTCCCAACGCCACGGCCCAGGAGACGGATCGTGGCCCAAGGCAAATACCCTCAAGGGGATCATTTTGGTGGGGGTGGTGGGGAGGCACAAGGGTGTAAAGCACAAGCGCATGTGTCGGGAGCATGTTGTTTTACTACCCCTTATATCCTCACATTCCCTCCCACACACGCCGTGACTGGTGAAGGTGTCAGGAGTATCACGCAACAAGTGCGCGATACAGAGTTTCCGTTTTCATATCCGGTTGCAGAGGAACTTCTCTGCGGTAAAGACCCGGAAGTAAATCAGCTCGAACTACAGAACCCATGATTCCTTCAGAGCCGACACGCAGCGTAAGGCGGAACCGTCTATAACTAAGGTGACGGACCGCGCTGCATTGTCGGAAATTCTGTTTCTGGGAGTTCGGGCGGGCGTGTTGAAGCCCGTCGGTCTGGTAAGGGTGCTCTGCATCGTCTGCATTCTTGGATATTCCGTCCTAGCATTCGAGAGGGATACCAGCCTTTCTTCCGTTGGCGAGCGTGTCTGCTCTTGCGGAAGGAAAGACATTGAAGCCCGTCGGTCCGGTAAGGGTGCTCTGCACTGCCTATATTCTTGGATATTCTGTTCTAGCATTCGAGTGGGGATACCAGCCTTTCTTCCGTTGGCAAGCGTGTCTGCTGTTGCGGAAGGAAAGGCATTCTCTAGTCTCGTTTAACTGCTGCAGTTTTTTGTGTTGAGGAAGTTCCACCGCTGGCGAGCTACAATCCTGTGGCTCTTGCGGTGGTAGTTATTTCCTTCCTTGTGTGACTTTAGAGCGGTTTTACTTTCCGCTCGGATCAGATACATTGGTGGTGACATCCTACGTTATTCCTGTGGTATATTCTTTTGGAATTCTTCTTACGTTTAAAGTCCTATAGCTTGTACTGGAAAGCTGTATTTACGGTACCTGTAGTATATGTTCATTATGTTCTTGTTCTTTTGGCTCTATTTAACAGGGGTGGTGAGGAGAGCGGTATAGGACTACGCTCAACCCCTGTGATGTCTAGTGGAGTCTAGTCATGGTATGTTTCAAATGTACTTACAATCAGGTATTGTTTAGTGTCAATGAAGGAGAATATTGTGCACTATATTTAGATGTTCTATGAATGTTCATTTATTTATTCCATCACAGTAACCTTATCAGCATACTGATGGATCTACACAGGAACCACAGAATTCATAGAAATACTTCAGATGACTTGTTTATGTTTCTTTACAGGTAGATAAGATATTGCTTGTATGGGAATAGTATATGTATGAAGAGAAGCTATGTTCTGCGAGTAACAGAATTCAGGGTATTTATGATTCACCGGTGTCTTTACAGGTCTCACTCCCTGCTGTTCCTTTCCTTTCCTTCTCTCAATTGATCATCCTGTTGCCCTGTGCTATAAGAGCAATCTGGCACGTGAGTATGAAGAGGTGGACCCTTATATGCAACAAACCGATCCTGAGGATTATATACCTTGACAGAATTTCCGACCCAAGACTTATTATCCTCCCAGTCGGGTTGTGCTGGAATGGCCACCTTAGAAGGTGTGATGGCGGTCCTAGCGGATGTCCAGGCGGAATTGGCAGCATCCCGCAATGAAACCGCTGAATTAAAGGCTAGGGTAGAACGCATGCAAAGGAACCCCTTTGATGTAGGGAGTCCTTCCGGGTTGCCTACATCATCAGTGGTAGTAGAAATGCCGGTGACCATTCCGTTAGCCAGCCCTGAGAGGTACCATGGCGAATCTGACAAGGTTCAGGTCTTACTAACGCAGATTATGCTGCATTTTTCTTGTAAGCAAAAATCCTTTCCCACCTATCAAGCTAGAGTAGCTTTCTTCATATCATACCTAGCAGGGGATGCTGCTCAATGGGCTGTTCCATTAGTGAGCAGAGATGACCCTTTATTATACAATTGGGAGGCTTTTAGAGTAGAGTTCGAAAAGGTGTTTGATAGGCGTTCAGAGTCCTTCACAGCTGATAGGGAATTGTTGGAGTTGAAACAGGGCAACAGGGACCCTTAGGGATACCTCATCGCCTTTCGCAGGCTGGTAGCAGAAACGAAATGGCCAGAGGCTAAACAAGCAGCGCACTTTCATCAGGGTCTCGTGAAGAACTCAAGGATGTGATTGCCCAAATTGATCCACAGCCTACTAGTTGTGAGGATCTCATTAGCTTGGTATTATGTTTGGATCACAGAATGAGTGAACGAAAAGGGGATCATAGACGAAAAGAGAGACCTATGACCAGGTTTGAATGTCCAAGGGCAACTGAACAGTCTTCTTCAACCACAGATGAACCCATGGAGATAGGGACTGTGCGAGCAACACTAACACCAAACGAGAAAGAAACTCGCCGTAAACAAGGCCTGTGTTTATATTGTGGACAGAAAGGTCACTTTGTCAAAGAATGTCCGGTGAAACCTAAAACCAATCGCTTCCGTGACAATAGGATTGTGACAGCCGCCCTGGACAAATCGTCGGAAAACTATCAAGCTCGAGGAAGCAAGAAGGGGTTTCTTCGAGTCCGTCGTAACTCCCTTCGTTACGTAATTAAGAACTCTTCCCCACAAGGACATCTGTTCATAGATCTTAGTATACATAAACAACTCAAATGGGTACACGTACATGCCATGATAGATTCGGGAGCCACAGGCATTTTCATGGATATGAAGGAAGCACAGCGCTGAGGCATACGATTAGTACCCAAAGAAACCCCAGAAGTTGTGTATTCAGTTGATGGAAGAAAACTTGACACTGGTCCTATAGGATTTCTCACTGAGAACCTGGAGGTAAGGTACGGCCCCTCGCATATAGAGAGAATAACGTTCAATGTCATACAGGCCCCACAATATGGCATCATACTTGGATTACCCTGGTTGCAGAAACACAACCCGGAAATCGACTGGGTGACCAGAAGAGTACACATGAATTTCCCGTATTGTCACGATCATTGTCTGAGGAGAACTGAAGGACCTGCTATGGCCTTAGCATCTGGTTTATGTATAGCCACAGCAGCCGAAAAGGATACCCACTTACCAGTACAATACCAAGAATTTGCTGAGGTGTTTAATGACATTCAAGCTGAAATCCTACCACCTGATAGACAATATGATTGTCAAATCGACTTGGTTCCCGGGGCTGTGGTGCCAAGCGGTAGGATTTATGCCCTAACTGAACCCGAAAATCAACATCTCAGGGCATATCTTGACAAACATCAATAGTTGGGGTTTATTCGTCCATCTAAGTCCCTCGCAGCCTCTCCACTGTTTTTCATCCCTAGGGCGAATGGCGGTCTACGCTTCTGTGTTGATTACAGGGCATTAAACAACATTACGGTGAAGAACCGTTATCCTTTGCCCTTAATTCCGGTGTTGCTTGAACAAGATAAGAAATCGATTATTTATACCAAATTGGATCTCAAGGGTGCCTACCATTTGGTTCGTATGAGAAGTGGAGACGAATGGAAGACCGCGTTCAAAACCCGCTATGGATTATTTGAGTATTTGGTGATGCCTTTTGGATTGTGCAATGCCCCGGCGGCATTCCAATATTTTCTTAATGATGTTCTGCATGAGATCCTGGACCACTATGTGGTGGTCTATATAGATGACATCCTCATCTATTCTGAGAACGCGAGTATACATGTACAACATGTACAGTCTGTGTTAACCATACTACAAAAGAACCGCTTGTTTTGCAAATAAAGCAAATGCGAATTCCACGTACGTACAGTGGAATTCCTCGGAGTTATGCTCACACTTTCAGGGCAAGAAATGGCCGAACGTAAGATCACTGCAGTGAAAGAGAGGCCACCCCCACAAAGTGTTCGAGATGTACAATGTTTCATCGGCTTTGCGAATTTCTATCGCCAGTTTATAAATCAGTTCTCCAATTTGGTTGCTACTATCACCAAGTTGTTGAGGAAATCCATGAAATTCGAATGGAATGAAGAAGCAGAGAGGGCTTTTGTAGCATTGAAGGGCGCCTTTGTTTCTGCCCCGGTTTTAACACACCCTGATCCAGAGAAACCATACATAGTCGAAGCAGACGCATCAGATGTTGCGTTAGGAGCAGTCCTGTCTCAAAGACACCCTTCCACAGGACAACTACATCTTGTGGCGTATATGTCCAGAAAATGTAATGATGCTGAAAGAAATTACACCATCTCCGAAAAAGAACTATTGGCCATTAAGGACGCCTTTCTCGAATGGAGACATCTTTTAATGGGAGCCAAACACGTCGTCACAGTGTTCACGGATCACAGAAACCTGCAGTTTATGACAGCGGCCAGACATCTCACCCCCAGGCAATTACGTTGGATGCTCATCTTTTCAGAATACCACTTTATCATTACCTACCGACCTGGCAGTGAAAATAAAAAAGCGGATACCTTCTCAAGACAGTCCACTGTTAAGGAACAGGAAGAGATCCAAGAGTGTCCTATCATTAAACCTACGAAGGTGCTATGTGCCATACAACCTGATATATTCTTCAAAGAAGTGATCTACAGGTTTGAATACCTTTTCCTGGAGAGCTTGGTTAAAGAGATATACTGAGTGGCAGCTAAAGAAAGGACTACCAATGAACAGAAACTGTATTCTAATTCCTACAGAGGTATTACGTAAGAGAATATTTCATTGGTGTCATGAACTCCCTAGTGCGGATCACCAGGGAGTCGCTAAAACGTTTGAAAGATTCACAAGACAATTCTGGTGGCCATCCGTTCGATTTGACATCACACGATGGATAAAGTTGTGTGAAACCTGTGCTAAAAATAAAACAGATCATAAAAGACCGCAAAGTCTGTTACAACCTCTTCCAACACCAGTCACTCCTTGGGAAAATATATTGCTGGATTTTATTGTGGGGCTTCCCAAAGACAAAGGATGTACTGTAATCCTCGTGGTCATACACTATCTAACAAAGATGGGACATTTTATAACCTGCAAACAGATACCCACGGCAGGCCAGCTGGCTCAGCTGCTCATGATACATATTGTCAGGCTCCACGGCTTACCCAGGGTCATAGTGTCGGACCTTGGCCCTCAATTCACTGCCCAGTTTTGGAAGGTGTGGTGTTCATCTTTACACATAACAACTGCCCTGTCTACTAGCTTCCACCCACAAACAGACGGACAAACTGAACGCCTCAACGAAACGCTTAAGCAGTATTTGCGATGCTATGTTGACAATAGCACAGAAGCTTGGATAGATTATCTTTGGTTAGCAGAAATCGCTTACAATAGCGCCATTCACAGCTCCACTCAGGTTTCACCATTTTACAGTACTTATTGTCATCATCCGAGGTTTTTACCATTTATCCACCCTAATGAGCTTGCCAAGGTACCAGAAGTATCGAAAAGGGTAGCCCATATCCAGGAAACACTAGTAACTACACAAAAACATTTGAAAGAAGCGGAGGTAAAATACAAGGCCTCAGCCGATAAACATAGACGACCAGGGCCTGTGTATAAGAAGGGTGACTCTGTTTGGCTGTCCACCAAGAACATTCGATTTCGAAAACACAGCGTGTTTAATCCCAGGTATCTAGGTCCGTACAAGATCAGCAAATGTATCAGTCCAGTGGCTATGAAACTGGCCTTACCTACCCACCTCAGAATTCATCCCGTTTTTCATATTTCCTTGTTGAAGCCATCCTTCACGCCTGTGAAAACCTCACCTCTGCCTGTGGTGGTCGATGATGACACGGAATATGAGGTGCGGGGCATCATCGATGTAAAACTGAGGAGAAACAATCTATGGTATTTGGTGGCTTGGAAAGGGTTTGGGCCAGAAGATAACTCATGGGAACCCGCTGATGGGGTTCGTGCACCTAGGTTGGTGGCTTCCTTTCACAAAAAACATCCATTTAAACCTGGTTCCCTTGCGTGCTCTTGTTAGGGGAGGGATGCACTGTCAGGAGTATCACGCATCGAGCGCGCGATACAGAGTTTCCGTTTTCATATCGGTTTGCAGAGGAACTACTCTGCGGTAAAGACCCGGAAGTAAATCAGCTCGAACTACAGAACTCATGATTCCTTCAGAGCCGACACGCAGCGTAAGGCGGAACTGTTTATAACTAAGGTGACGAACCGCGCTGCATTGTCGGAAATTCTGTTTCTGGGAGTTCGGGCGGGCGTGTTGAAGCCCGTCGGTCCGGTAAGGGTGCTCTGCACCATCTGCATTCTTGGATATTCCGTCCTAGCATTCGAGTGGGGATACCAGCCTTTCTTCCGTTGGCGAGCGTGTCTGCTCTTGCGGAAGGAAAGGCATTGAAGCCCGTCGGTCCAGTAAAGGTGCTCTGCACCACCTGCTGCATTCTTGGATATTCCGTTCTAGCATTCGAGTGGGGATACCAGCCTTTCTTCCGTTGGCAAGCGTGTCTGCTCTTGCGGAAGGAAAGGCATTCTCCAGTCTCGTTTAACTGCTGCAGTTTTTTGTGTTGAGGAAGTTCCACCGTTGGCGAGCTATAATCCCGTGGCTCTTGCGGTGGTAGTTATTTCCTTCCTTGTGTGACTTTAGAGCGGTTTTACTTTCCACTCGGATCAGCTACATTGGTGGTGACATCCCACGTTATTCCTGTGGTATATTCTTTTGGAATTCTTCTTACGTGTAAAGTCATATAGCTTGTACTGGAAAGCTGTATTTCCGGTACCTGGAGTATATGTTCATTATGTTCTTGTTCTTTTGGCTCTATTTAACAGGGCTAGTGAGGAGAGCGGTATAGGACTACGCTCAACCCCTGTGATGTCTAGTGGAGTCTAGTCATGGCATGTTTCAAATGTACTTACAATCAGGTATTGTTTAGTGTCACTGAAGGAGAATATTGTGCACTATATTTAGATGTTCTATGAATGTTCATTTATTTATTCCATCACAGTAACCTTATCAGCATACTGATGGATCTACACAGGAACCACAGAATTCATAGAAATACTTCAGACGACTTGTTTATGTTTCTTTACAGGTAGATAAGATATTGCTTGCATGGGAATAGTATATGTATGAAGAGAAGCTATGTTCTGCGAGTAACAGAATTCAGGGTATTTATGATTCACCAGTGTCTTTACAGGTCTCCCTCCCTGGTGTTCCCTTCCTTTCCTTCCTTCACTTGATCATCCTGTTGACCTGTGCTATAACAGCAATCTGGCATGGGAGTATCAAGAGGTGGACCCTTATATGCAACAAACCGATCCTGAGTATTATATACCTTGACAGAAGGTGGCACTGGGAATTGGTGACTCAGCTCACCTATTGAATTCTAAAACAATCCTATTTCTTTTTCGTTCTTTCCCAAATCCTACTTTGTGGCCTGAGTGACATGTCACCTCCAGAACTCCCAAGGTGGTTGTTAGACTTGGCACCATTGGCGTGGGTCTCCCTTCCATTTTTTTGCTGTTGCCTCATCTGTTTTTGCTGGTCTAGATGCTTTGGGCACTTTGCCACTGCTGTTCAGTGCCAAAGTGCGAGTGCTCCCTTTTGTAAATTGATGTAATGGATTAGTGATTCCATGATTGGCTGATTTGATTTACTTGTCAGACCCTAGTACAGTGCACCATGTGTGCCCAGGGCCTGTAAATCAAATGCTGCTGGTGGGCGTGCAGCATTGATTGCGCCACCCAAAGAAGCAGCTTGTAAAATGTGGCTCAGGCCTGCCATTGCAGAGCCTGTGTGCAGTCTGGGACTGCCATGTCGACTTAGGCAAGTGCACACACTTGCCAGTCCCCAAACCTTCCCTTTTCTGCATGTTAGTCACCCCTAAGGTAGGCCCAAGGTACCCCTGTGGGCAGGGTGCATTGTATGTGAAAGGTAGGACATGCCCTGATGTGTGTGGCATGTCCTGATAGTGAAATACTGCCAATTTCGTTTTTCACTATTGCAAGGCTATCTGTTCCCATCGGCCAGAATGGGCAGTTAGTTTATAACATCTTATAAACATAACTGGCCCTAGGAACAAGATAGGAAAATAAAGTTTAGTATGCCTGAACTCTGAATGTTAGAGTGCATCTTTTAGTGAGGGTGATTTTTACATTCTGTGTTTGAAAATACCACTTTTAGAAAGTAGGTATTTTCTTGCCTAACCATCCAGTATGTCTTTGCTAGGTTTGTGTATTGTATGTCTGGCTTTTGGATGACAGGGGGCTGGAGAGGGCTGTGGCTCCGGCAGTCTGATGAGTCAGGGCTGGGCTGAATGGACCTGGGTTGAATTTAGAGTAGGGGGAGGAGATTTCCTTTCACCTGCCTGGGCCTGGTCTGCCTTCAACAATGCTGTCTCCACCTCCTGCCAGGAAGCTGCACCAGGGAGGACAGAACTGGTTTTGGCTGGGTACAGACACTCTCTGCCTTCAGAGAACAAAGGATTTTGGTGTATAAAAAGAGGGGCCCAGACCCCAGACTTTTAGATCACTTCTGGTAAATCAAGAGGAACCTTTGCCAAGGAGAAGAGCCGGATAAGCTGAGGAGGAATACTGCCCCTGTGCTGTTTGAGGTCTGGGGTTGGCCTGCAGTGGCTGCTTGCTGCCAAGGAAAGGAGAAGAAGGACTTTGCTGTTTGCTTTGTCACCTGCTTGAAGAAAAGATCTCCAAGGGCTTGAAACTGAGCTTGCCTCCTGTTCTGAAGTCTCAGGGACACAAAGACTTCACCACCAGCTCCCCTGAATTTCCTTGCCGGGAATTCTATCCTGCAAAGAGGTGCCTGCTGCTGTTTAGGACCTCTAGAGACTGTTTGTCGCTGGGAGCTGGAAGAGCGGTGCAACGAGGAAGAAGCATGTCGCATCCGCACCGATTCCCGGCGCATCGCCGAGCCACGGGGAAGAAGCGTGCCGCATCCGCACTTGGTTCCGACACCTCGCCGAGCAACTAGGAAGAAGCGTGCCGCATCCACACCAGGTCCCGACGCATCGCAGAGAAAACCGGCGCAGCACCTGCCATGCGGCTGCAAACGTTCACGCATCGTACCGGATCGTCGCATCGCATCGGGCCGCCATTTTGTCGCATCGCACCGGATCATCGCCACGCATCGAGGTGCCATCTTGTCGCATCGTAACCGGAACGCAGTAAGAAACAGACGCATCCCCTCCTCTCTGGTAATGAACATACGCATCACCTCCCCTGCGCTGCAGTAAGGAACCGACGCATCACCTCCCCCGAAGCAAGGAACTGACGCATCACCTTCCCTGCGACCCTTTTGTTTGTTTTGCGTGACGCATCTAAGGTACTTTGTGAGAAAAGTGTTGCATTTACAACTTGCATTGAACTGAATATTTCTACCATTTGAAAGTCTTATTTTTAATACTGTATTGTGGATTTTTGTCGTTTGGTCTTGTTTAGATAAAGTTACTTATTTTTCTAAACTGGTGTGGTGTCCATTTGTAGTGTTTTCACTGTGTTACTGTATCTGTTCACAAATGCTTTACACACTGCCTCTGAGATAAGCCTGTCTGCTCGTGCCAAGCTACCAAGGGGGTGAGCAGAGTTTTTTTTAGGAGTGTATCCCACTTACCCTGACTAGAAGCAAGGGCCCCTATTTGGACAAAGGTACCTACTCGGATCACCAACCGACCCCTGCCCACACCACGTCTTCAACAAAGCCGACGCCACCATCGCACCCCATCTCCGGGACATCATCAACTCCTCCTTCCACACCGCCACCTTCCCGGAGAGCTGGAAGCACGCCGAGCTTACCGCCCTCCTGAAGAAACCAACGGCGGACCCCACCGACCTTAAGAACTACCGTCCCATCTCGCTCCTTCCGTTTCCGGACAAAGTCATCGAGAAGACCGTCAACAGACAGCTTGCCGCCTTCCTCGAGACGAATGGATCCCTCGACCCCTCGCAGTCCGGGTTTCGGGCCAACCACAGCACCGAGACCGCCCTTATCGCAGCCACCGACGACATCAGAACCCTAACCGACAACGGGGAAACAGCTGCCCTCATCCTCTTGGACCTCTCCGCGGCGTTCGACACCGTCTGCCACCGCACCCTAGTGAAGCGCCTCAGCAACATCGGAATCCGAGAGAAAGCACTGGAATGGATCATCTCGTTCCTCGCCGGAAGAACCCAGAGAGTCCGCCTCCCCCGTTCAGATCCGAAGCCACCGAAGTCATCTGCGGCGTTCCACAGGGATCCTCACTCAGCCCAACCCTCTTCAACGTCTACATGAGCCCCCTCGCAGCCATCGCACGCCGACACAACCTCAACATCATCTCCTACGCCGACGACACCCAACTGATCCTCTCCCTCACCAACGACCCCACCACCGCCAGAGCCAACCTACACGACGGGATGAGAGACGTCGCCGACTGGATGAGGAACAGCCGCCTTAAACTGAACTCAGACAAGACGGAAGTCCTCATCCTGGGCTCATCACCCTCCGCCTGGGACGACTCCTGGTGGCCCCCGGCCCTGGGCACCGCGCCCAAGCCAACGGACCACGCACGCAACCTGGGCTTCATCCTGGACTCCTCCCTGTCGATGACCAGACAAGTCAACGCCGTCTCATCTTCATGCTTCAACACCCTGCGCATGCTCCGCAAGATCTTCAGATGGATCCCCACTGAAACCAGGAAGACCGTCACCCAGGCACTCGTCACCAGCCGACTGGACTATGGGAACACCCTCTACGCCGGAACCACAGCCAAACTTCAAAAAAGACTCCAGCGCATCCAGAACGCCTCCGCACAACTCATCCTGGACATCCCCCGACACAGCCACATCACCGGACACCTGAAAGACCTGCACTGGCTCCCCGTCAGCAAGAGAATAACGTTCAGACTCCTCACCCACGCACACAAGGCCCTCCACGACCTGGGCCCAAAGTACCTCAACGACCGCATGACCTTCTACACGCCCACACGCCAGCTACGATCAACCAGCCACGCCCTCGCCACCGTACCACGCATCCGCAGAACCACCGCCGGAGGAAGATCCTTCTCCTACCTGGCAGCCAAGACCTGGAACTCCCTCCCCACTCACCTTCGGCGAACCCAGGACCATCTCTCCTTCAGGAAGCAGCTCAAGACCTGGCTGTTCGAGCAGTAACTTACCCCCTCCCCCAGCGCCTTGAGACCCTCCCGGGTGAGTAGCGCGCTCTATAAATGCCGTGATTGATTGATTCATTGATTACCTCTGCCAACTAGAGACCCCCATTTCTAACATTGGTGGTCAGCGGTGAGGATCCTGGACTTGCATTTGTGATTTACATACAGTGATTGGTGTACACTACTAGTGAGTGCAGACCATTACGCAACCACATACATTTTGGTAGAATTTTTCCTTGGAATTTTTTGCATCTTGAGAACTGCCAATTTTCACCATGAGCAAACAAGGATCCATTGCATCTGTTGATATTGATTTTGAAGAAGAGAGGGTTGATACCTACACTGTGTCACAACTTAAAACCATCTGAAAAAATTTAAAATCTCCATAAGAGGCCTCACCAGGAAGGAGGAGTTCCAAAAGGCGCTGAGGGCCTGGTTGGAAGCAAGGAATGCCAGTGGGCAGACCGAGGATCCAATGGTGGAGGGGGAGAATTTAGAAGGGCAGCAGGATGGGTTAGTTGACCTAACTGGTGGGGGAGTGCCTCCCATGGAGGGCAGCAGTGTGTCTTCAAAGGGTCTGTCTCCAGAAGAGTTGGAGGACAGGGAGAAAAGCAGAGTGCATGAGATGGAGCTTGCAAAGCTCAAACTGGGGAGCCAGGGTGACATAGAAAATAAGAAATTGGAGTTGGAGAGCAAGAGATTGGCCATGGAGGAAAAGAAAATGCCTTTAGAGCATGAGCGAGTGTTGAGGGAGCTGGAGCTAAAGGCGAAGAGCTTAGAGATCACTCCCTCTGGTGGCAGCACACCGTCAGTGCCTGTAGAAGGAAAAGTATATATTCCCAAGGATGTGATTAAGGATTTCCAGAAGCATGAGGACATTGGGCAGTGGTTTAAGGCTTATGAGGTAGCCATGATGTCCCATAGAATCCCTGAGAAAGATTGGGGAGCGGGGTTGTGGGGCCGCTTCATGGGTGAAGGAAGGGAAACCTTGCTAGCATTGCCCAAAGAGGATCAGGCATCCTATGCCCCCATGAAGGAAGCCTTAGTAGCCAGGTTTGGGTTGACCCCAGAGCTTTATAGGCAGAAATTTAGAAATTGCAAGAAGCTGGAGTCTAGCACCTGGGTGGAATATGTGTCTTTTTTTTGCAGAGCATTGGATGGTTGGGTGAAGGGTAGCAAGGCAAATGATTTTCAGGCGCTCCATGATTTGATTGCATGGGAGCACTTGTCCAGTAGTTGTTTTCCAGAGCTACACCAGCACCTGATTGATAGTAAGCTGACTGATCCCAGGAAGCTTGCTGTGGAGTCGGACCACTGGGTCAGGACCAGGGTCCACAAGAGTCTTGTGGGAGACTCCGCCAAAGGTGGGCAGGATCCCCAGCAGAAGAGTGGGGGGGACAAGGGTAAACAGAGGGAGTTCCAGAAAGGGCCCCAAAGTAATCCCCAAGGGAACCACGGTAAGGGTTCCCAGCCTCCCGCTGACAAAAGACCATGGGTCCAGCCAGGTAAGCCTGTGCAGAAGGGTCACAAAACCTGTTTTAGCTGTGGTCAGGTGGATCACTTCCGGGGAGATCCTAAGTGTCCCAACACAGTGACCACTGCACCCACTGGTGCACCGCCCCAGGAAATGGCTAGTGTAGCCTTGGGGGAGGAGATGGGTGCCCAAGGTGGGTGGGGTCCCGCAGAGATGTCCCTGGTATCTTTAGGAGACAGTGAGATGGTCCCTAGGGCTCACCTGCCTGATAACACTAAAAAGTACAGGCAGTGGGTGACCATCAATGGCCATAGTGTGAAGGCTCTGAGAGACACCGGAGCCAGTGTGACAGCTGTCAGTTCTCGGCTGGTGTCTGAAGAGCAGGTGGTCCCCAAAACATTCTACCCTGTAGTTGCCGCTGACAACTCAGAGTGCCTCTGCAAAGTGGCACAGGTTTCCTTTGAGTGGGGGGGGGGTGTCTCAGGTACCTTGAGAGTAGCTGTGAGGCCAGCCATGCCTGTTGACTGTCTGCTAGGCAATGATTTGGAGAGCTCCCCTTGGGCGAAGGTGGAGCGGAGGTCTCATTTGGAGATATTGGGTCTGCCTGAGTGGGCATGTGTGGCCACTCGGTCAATGGCAGCTGGTAAGGGCATTCAAGAGGACCTGGAGCCTGAATGAGTGGCCCAGGTACCTGCCTTAAAGAGAAGAGGCAGGGGGCCCGGTAAACTGGCCCCCAAAGTAGCCACGGTCCAGGAGAAGGCAAACCTTGAGGGGGATGCCCTGGAGCCTACAGGGGAACAAATAGCTGAACTGGGGGACCTGCCTGAGCTGACCCATTGGCAGCAGGAAGGAGGCCCCCCCAGGGAAGAGTTCTGCGAGGAGCACAAGAAGTGCCCTTCTCCTGTGGGTTTGCGGCAACAGGCTGCAAACCAGGCAGCAGGTGATCAGTCTAGATCACATTGGATTTACCGGGAGAATGGTCTCCTGTATAGCGAGCCTAAGGTTGCTGAGCCTGGGTCAGCCTGTGTGCTGGTGGTACCCCAGCGCTTCAGAGCCTTCCTACTGGGTCTGGCTCATGATGGGCCTTTAGCAGGACATTTGGGGCAAGACAAGACCTTTGAAAGGCTTGTCACCCATTTTTACTGGCCCCAAATGCGCAAGAGTTCAGATACTCATTGCAGGACTTGTCAGACTTGCCAGGCAAGTGGTAAGAGTGGGAGGAAGCACAAGGCTCCTCTCCAACCTTTCCCTGTGGTCAGCACCCCTTTTTGAAAGGGTGGGCATTGACATTGTGGGGCCTCTGGATCCCAAGACAGCCATGGGCAACAGGTTCATCCTGGTCTTGGTGGACCATGTCACCCGGTACCTGGAAGCCATCCCTCTCCGGACTGTGATGGCCCCCGTGGTGGGTCGTGCATTGATGGGGATTTTCTCCCGTGTGGGGTTCCCCAGAGAGGTGGTGTCAGACCGTGGTACCAACTTCATATCTAAGTATATGAAGTCCCTGTGGCAGGAGTGTGGTGTAACCTATAAGTTCACCACTCCTTACCACCCCCAAGGTAATGGGCTGGTTGAGAGATTCAACCAGACCCTGAAGGGCATGATTATGGGTCTTGAGGAACCCATGAGGCATAAGTGGGACGTCCTCTTGCCATGCCTTCTGTTTGCTTACAGAGAGGTGCCACAGAAGTCCTTAGGGTTCAGTCCCTTTGAACCGCTGTAAGGCCATCCTGTAAGAGGACCTCTGAGTCTGGTGAAAGAAGGCTGGGAGAAAGCTCCCAGTAAACCTCCCCAGGATGTATATAGCTACATGCTGGCCTTCAGAAACCAGACTAGGCGCTTCAGACAACTCGCTCAGGCGAATCTGGAAGCCAGCCAGGAGGAGATGAAACATTGGTATGATCAGAAAGCCACTCTGATCGAGTTTCAGCCTGGACAGAAAGTTTGGGTCATGGCCCCAGTAGAGTCGTGTGCGCTCCAGGATAAGTGGACCGGACCGTTTGAGGTGGTGGAGCGCAAGAGTGACGTCACCTACTTGGTGGACTTGCAGTCTCCCAGGAACCCCTTGCGGGTCCTGCATGTGAACCCCCTGAAGCCCCACTTGGAGAGGTCCGAAGTGGGCATGCTCCTAGCAACAGATGGTGGGATGGAAGAGGAGACTGAGCCTCTTCCTGACCTCCTGTCTGCAAAGGAGCAAGATGGGTCAGTGGACGGTGTGAACCTCTCTCACTCCCTGACCCATGAGCAGCAGAGTGACTGTCGCCAACTGTTGGGACAGTTCCCTGACCTGTTCTCCCTGACCCCCGTTGTCACTCAATGGTGCGTCCATGATGTGGACACTGGGGACAGTCCTCCAGTAAGACATAAAATTTACAGAGTGACTGACAGGGTCAGAGCTTGCATCAAGGAGGAGGTCTCCAAGATGTTGGCGCTAGGGGTGATTGAGCCCTCAGACAGCCCTTGGGCCAGCCCAGTGGTCTTGGTCCCGAAGGCTGCCGCACCCGGTGCCACACCAGGACTGACGTGCACCCCATCCCCAGAGCTATGAGCTCATTGATCGGTTGGGGGCTGCCAGGTACCTCAGTACGTTTGACCTAACATCTGGGTACTGGCAGATCGCCTTGACTGATGGGGCAAGAGAGAGGTCAGCATTCTCCACACCAGATGGGCACTACCAATTCCGGGAGATGCCCTTTGGGATGAAGAATGCCCCTGCCACCTTTCAGAGGTTGGTCAACCAGATGTTGGTTGGGCTGGAGGATTTCAGTGCCGCCTACCTGGATGACATTGCAGTGTTCAGTGCCACTTGGGAGGAACATCTGCACCACCTCTGGGAAGTGTTGAAGGCGCTGTGGAGGGCAGGCCTCACGATCAAGGCGAGTAAGTGCAGGGTGGCAGGGTTCTGTGGTGTACTTGGGACACCAGGTTGGGAGCGGCCAGGTGGCGCCCCTACAGCCCAAGATTGATACCATTCTGGCTTGGGAACCCCCCAAGACCCAGACAGAGGTGAGAGCCTTTTTAGGACTCACAGGGTATTACAGTAGGTTTGTCAAGGGGTATGGCAGCATTGTTGCACCCTTGACAGAGCTGACTTCCAGGAAGCAGCCCAAGAAAGTGAACTGGACTGATGCCTGCCAGAAAGCTTTTGATGCCCTGAAATCTGCCATGTGCACGGCACCCGTGCTTCAGGCGCCCAACTTCTCAAGGGAATTCATTGTGCAGACAGATGCTTCAGAGCATGGTGTGGGGGCTGTGCTCTCACAGTTGAATGAAGAGGGCCTAGACCAACCCGTAGCCTTCATTAGTAGGAGATTACTTCCCCGGGAACAGAGGTGAAGCGCGATTGAGCGTGAGGCATTTGCTGTGGTCTGGGCACTGAAGAAGTTGAGACCATACTTGTTTGGGACTCACTTCCGGGTTCAGACAGACCACAGGCCCCTCAGATGGTTGATGCAGATGAGGGGTGGGAATCCAAAGCTGTTGAGGTGGTCCATTTCCCTACAGGGGATGGACTTCACGGTGGAACACCGCCCTGGTACAGAACACGCCAATGCTGATGGTCTGTCCAGATTTTTCCGCCTTAGTGAAGAGAACTCCCAAGTGGGTGGTTAGTTCTCCCCACATTTCAGCTGGAGGGGACACGTGTTAGACTTGGCACCATTGGCGAGGGTCTCCCTTCCATTTTTTTGCTGTTGCCTCATCTGTTTTTGCTGGTCTAGATGCTTTGGGCACTTTGCCACTGCTGTTCAGTGCCAAAGTGCGAGTGCTCCCTTTTGCAAATTGATGTAATGGATTAGTGATTCCATGATTGGCTGATTTGATTTACTTTTCAGACCCTAGTACAGTGCACCATGTGTGCCCAGGGCCTGTAAATCAAATGCTGCTGATGGGCTTGCAGCACTGATTGTGCCACCCACAGAAGCAGCTTGTAAAATGTGGCTCAGGCCTGCCATTGCGCTCTGTGCAGTCTGGGACTGCCATGTCGACTTGGCAAGTGCACACACTTGCCAGTCCCCAAACCTTCCCTTTTCTGCATGTTAGTCACCCCTAAGGTAGGCCCAAGGTACTCCTGTGGGCAGGGTGCATTGTATGTGAAAGGTAGGACATGCCCTGATGTGTGTGGCTTGTCCTGATAGTGAAATACTGCCAATTTCGTTTTTCACTATTGCACAGTGTTAGATTTGGGGGTCTCTAGTTGGCAGAGGTAGGTACCTTTGTCCAAATAGGGACCCTTGCTTCTAGTCAGGGTAAGGGGGATACACTACTAAAATAACCCCTGCTCACCCCCTTGGTAGCTTGGCACGAGCAGACAGGCTTATCTCAGAGGCAGTCTGTAAAGCATTTGTGAACACATACAGTAATTAAGTGACAACACTACAGATGGACACCACACCAGTTGTATATTAAAAATAAGTATTCTTTATATAGATTTAACACAAGACCACAAATGACAAAAATCCACAATACTGTACTTCAAAAATGGTAGAATTAGCTTAGTTCTCTTAAGATGTAAAATGCGACACTTTGAGTTCAATGTACCTTAGGATGCGTAACGCTATACAACGAAAGTGTTGCAGGGAAGGTGATGCATCGGTTCCTTACACGGAAGAACGGTGATGCGTCGGGTCCCTACTGATGTGTAGGGGATGCGTTGGTTCCTTACACGCAAGAACGGTGATGCGTCGGGTCCCTACTGATGCGTAGGGGATGCGTTGGTTCTTCTCGGTGTGGGGAGGTGATGCGTCGGTTTCTTACTGCGCTTCCGTGGCGATGCGACCAGCAGCGCCGTGATGCGATGAAGATCCGGTGCAATGCGACAAAGATGGCGTCTTCTTCTTGATGCGACACGATGCGTGCACGCCCGACGGCCGTGCGGCGACTCAACGATTCTTCTGAGCCGCGACATGCCCTGCAACACGCTTCCCGGTGATGCGATGGCGTCTGATGCGACGGCGACACTCTTCTCCGGCGATGCGAGGCGCTTCGGCGATGATGCGACAGCTGCAGCGGCGGCCACACGCTTCTCCGTTGATGCGGCGGCGTCTGATGCGACGTCGATCCTGTTCTCCGGCGATGCGAGGCGCTTCGGCGATGATGCGACAGCTGCAGCGGCGGCGACACGCTTCTCCGTTGATGCGGCGGCGTCTGATGCGACGTCGATCCTCTTCTCCGGTGATGCGAGGCTCTTCGGCGGCGACGCTTCTTCTTCGTGAGTCGCGCTTCCAGCTCCTTGCGACACGCAGTCCCTCAGAAAGCCCAGCACAGCAGCAGGCACTTCCAAAAAGACTCTTGGGGAGCTGGTTGGTGAAGTCTGTTGTCCCTGAGACTTCAGCAGGAGGCAAGCTCTATCTCAAGCCCTTGGAGATCCTTCACAAGTTGATGAAAGTACACACAAAGTTCCTCTCTTCTTTCTTTGGCAGTCAGGCAACCACTGCAGGCCAATCCCTCACGCTTAGGGATAGTCTCCTCCTCAGTTTCTCTGGTTCCTCTCCTCAGCAAAGGTTCTTCTTGTTTCCCAAAAGTGATCTAAAGTTCTGGGGTCTGGGTCCCCTCTTTTATACACCAAAATCCTTTGTCTCTGAAGGCAGAGAGGCCTTTGCCTAGTCCAAACCAGTTCTGGTCAGTCCTGGAGCACTTTGTTGACAAGACTCCTTCTTTCCTTTCACAGTGTAGGCCAGGGACATCAGACGCACCCCAGGAGGTGGAGCCAGCATTGTGGAGGGAAGGCACAGCCCTATTCAAGTCCCAGGTGCAACTCCTCCCACCACTCTACATGGAGATCTCTCTATTCAGCCCTGTGCTGACTCACCCTGCCTCCTGGAATCCCCCAGCGCCCTGTCACTCAAACTCCAGACAAGGAATACACAACCTAGCAGAGGCAGGCTTGGATAGTTAGAGAAAAACGAAAATGGCTGTAATTCACTATTAGGACATGCCACACACACCAGGGCATGTCCTACCTTATACTTACAATGCACCCTGCCCTTGGGCCTACCATAGGGGTGTCTGATATGAAGAAAAGGGAAGGTTTAGGGACTGGCAAGTGGGTGCACTTGCCCAGTCAACATGGCAGTACCAGACTGCCCACAGGCTCTGCAATGGCAGACCTGAGACACACTTTTACAGGCTGCTTCTGTGGGTGGCACAGCCAGTGCTGCAAGCCCACCAGCAGCATTTGAGTCACAAGCCCTGGGCACAACCAGTGCACTGTACTAGGGTCTGACAGTGAATCAAATAGGCCAAACATGCAGTCACTAATCCATATATCAATTTTACCATAGGGAGCACTTGCACTGTGGCACTGAATAGCAGTGGCACAGTGCCCAAAGCATCTATAACCAGCAAAAACACATGAGGCAACAGCAAAAAATGGAAGGGAGACCCACGCCAACAGTGCCAGGTCTAACACGTGTCCCCTCCAGGTGAAATGTGGGGAGAACTTCCCTACTTCCGGGGAGTTCTCTTCACTAAGGCGGAAAAATCTGGACAGACCATCAGCATTGGCGTGCTCTGTACCAGGGCGGTGTTCCACCGTGAAGTCCATACCCTGTAGGGAAATGGACCACCTCAACAGCTTTGGATTCTCACCCCTCATCTGCATCAGCCATCTGAGGGGCCTGTGGTCTGTCTGAACCCGGAAGTGAGTCCCAAACAGGTATGGTCTCAGCTTCTTCAGTGCCCAGACCACAGCAAATGCCTCACGCTCAATCGCACTCCACCTCTGTTCCTGTGGAAGAAGCCTCCTACTGATGAAGGTTACGGGTTGATCTAGGCCCTCCTCATTTATCTGTGACAAAACAGCCCCCACACCATGCTCTGAAGCGTCTGTTTGAACAATAAATTCTTTTGAGAAGTTGGGGACCAGGAGCACGGGCGCCGTGCACATGGCAGTTTTCAGGGCCTCAAAAGCTTTCTGACAGGTGTCAGTCCAAATCACTTTCTTGGGCTGCTTCCTGGAAGTCAGCTCTGTCAAGGGTGCAGCAATGCTGCCATACCCCTTGACAAACCTCCTGTAATACCCAGTGAGTCCTAAGAAGGCTCTCACCTCTGTCTGGGTCTTGGGGGCTCCTAAGCCAGGATGGTCTCAATCTTGGGCTGTAGGGGCGCCACCTGGCCGCTCCCAACCTGGTGTCCCAAGTACACCACGGAACCCTGCCCGATCTGGCACTTACTTGCCTTAATCGTGAGGCCTGCCCTCCGCAGCGCCATCAACACTTCCCAGAGGTGGCGCAGATGTTCTTCCCAACTGGCGCTGAACACTGCAATGTCATCCAGGTAGGCGGCACTGAACTCTTCCAGTCCAGCCAACACCTGGTTGACCAACCTCTGAAAGGTGGCAGGGGCATTCTTCATCCCAAAGGGCATAACCCGGAACTGGTAGTGCCCATCTGGTGTGGAGAATGCTGACCTCTCTCTTGCCCCATCAGTCAAGGCGATCTGCCAGTACCCAGACGTTAGATCAAACGTGCTGAGGTACCGGGCAGCCCCTAACCGATCGATGAGCTCATCAGCTCTGGGGATGGGGTGCGCGTCAGTCCTCGTGACTGAATTGAGCCCTCGGTAGTCCACACAGAACCGGAGTTCTGGTGTGGCACTCGATGCGGCAGCCTTTGGGACCAAGACCACTGGGCTGGCCCAAGGACTGTTAGAGGACTCAATCACCCCTAACGCAAGCATCTTGGAGACCTCCTCCTTGATGCAAGCTCTCACCCTGTCAGTCATCCTGTAAGTTTTGTGCTTCACAGGAGGACTATCTCCAGTGTCCACATCATGGATGCACCAATCAGTGACACTGGGAATCAGGGAGAACAGATCAGAAAACTGTCCCAGCAACTGGTGACATTCATTCTGTTGCTCAGGGGTCAGGGTGGAAGAGAGGTTCACACCATCCACTGACCCATCTTGCTCTGTCGCCGACAGGAGGTCAGGAAGAGGCTCAGTCTCCTCCTCCATTCCAGCATCTGTTGCTAAGAGCATGCCCACTTTGGACCTCTCCAAGTGGGGCTTCAGGCGGTTAACATGCAGGACCCGCAAGGGGTTCCTGGGAGACCGCAAGTCCACCAAGTAGGTAATCAATCAATCAATCAGGGGTTTGTTAAAGCGCGACTACTCACCCGTAAGGGTCTCAAGGCGCTAGGGGAGGGGGGGGTGCAGGTTCCATCCATCAAGGAGGGGGTCTGTCGAAGAGCCAGGTTTTGAGGTTTCTTGCGAAGATGGGGAGCGATGTTGTCTGTCTGAGGTGGAGCGGAAGGGCGTTCCATGCTTTGGCCGCGAGGAAGGAGAAGGAGCGGCCTCCCGATCTGGTCTTTCTGGTGCAGGGGACCACGGCGTAGGAGAGCTGGGCTGATCGTAGGGTCCTTTGGGGTGCGTGGAATTTGAGTCGGCTGTTCAGGTATGCTGGTCCGGTGCCGTGAAGGGCCTTGTGTGCGTGGGTGAGCATCTTGAAGGTGATTCTCGCCTCGACAGGGAGCCAGTGGAGTGTGCGCAGGTGCTGGGAGATGTGGCAGTGTTTTGGCAGGTTGAGGACCAGTCTTGCGGCGGCGTTCTGGATGTTCTGTAGCTTGCGGGTGAGTTTTTGTTTATTCCGGCGTAGAGTGCGTTGCCGTAGTCGAGTCTGCTGGTGACCAGGGCGTGAGTGATGGTCTTTCGGTGTTCGAGGGGGATCCATTTGAAGGTCTTACGAAGGAGGCGGAGGGTGTGGGAAGCAGGAAGACGAGACAGAGTTGATCTGGCGTTCCATTTTGAGCTCGGAGTCCAGGATGATTCCCAGGTTGCGTGCGTGGTCCGTGGGGGTTGGCGGGTTTCCGAGGGCGGGGGCCACCAGGTGTCGCTCCAGGCATCGGGGTTTGGGCCCATGATGAGTACTTCTGTTTTGTTGGTGTTTAGTTGTAGGCAGCTGTTTTTCATCCATTTGGCGACGGCTTCCATGCCTTCTCGAAAGTTGCGTCTGGCGGTGTTGGGCTCGTTGGATGGGGAGAGGATGAGCTGGGTGTCGTCTGCGTATGACACGATGTTGAGTCCGTAGGTTCTGACGATGGGGGCGAGTGGATCCATGTAGACGTTGAAGAGCCGTCGGGCTGAGGGAGGAGCCCTGGGGGACTCCGCAGGTGGTAGGTGTGGGGTCCGAGAGGAAAGGGGGAGTCTGACCCGCTGCATCCTGCCGGAGAGGAAGGGAGCGGATCCAGTCGAGGGCCTTGTCCTGGATTCCTGCGTCGTAGAGTCTGCGTATTAGGGTGCGGTGGGAGACTGTGTCGAACGCCGCTGATAGGTCGAGGAGGATGAGGGCTACTGTTTCTCCTTTGTCCAGTAGGGTGCGGATGTCGTCTGTTGCGGCGAGGAGGGCGGTTTCCGTACTGTGGTTTTTCTGAAGCCGGATTGGGAGGAGTCGAGGATGTTGTGTTCTTCAATGAATGTGGCGATTTGGCTGTTGATGGCTTTCTCGATCACTTTCGCTGGGAACGGGAGCAGGGAGATGGGTCTGTAGTTTTGAGGTCGGTGGGGTCCGCTGAGGGTTTCTTTAGGAGGGGTTGACCTCGGCGTGTTTCCAGTCGTCGGGAACGAGGCGGTCGCCAGGGAGCGGTTGATGGTGTGGCGGAGCATGGGTGCGATGGTGTCGGCGGCTCTGTTGAAGATGTGGTGGGGGCAGGGGTCTGTGGGGGCCCCTGAGTGGATTGACTTCATTGTCTTCAGTGTGTCTTCCGTGGTGAGGGCTGTCCAGTCGTCAATCGCTGGTTTCCGGGTGTCGGGGGTGGTTGGTGAGGGTTCAGTGTGTTGGTTGTCTTCGTCGAAGTTGTCGTAGATGCTCTTGATTTTGTGGTGGAAAAAGGTGCTGAGTTTGTCGCAGAGGTCTTGTGAGGGAGGGATGTCGGTAGACTCGCTAGTGGGTTGGGCGAACTCCTTGATGCTGAAGAGTTCCTTGCTGTTGTGCGCGTGGGTGGAGATTTTGTCTTCAATCGCTTTTTTCCTCGTTTCTCTGATGAGTTGATGGTGGGCGTTGGTGGCGGCTCTGAAGTTGTCGTGGGCTTCTGTGGATTTGGTGTTCCTCCAGGCCTTTTCGAGGCGGCGGCATGTGCTTCTGGTAACAGGACTTTTGCGCTCCGCCACCTCAAATGGTCCGGTCCACTTATCCTGGAGCGCGCAGGGCTCCACTGGGGCCATGACCCACACTTTCTGACCAGGCTGAAGCTCTACCAGAGTGGCGTTCTGGTCGTACCACCGCTTCATTTCCTCCTGGCTGGCTTCCAGATTCGCCTCAGCGAGTTGCCTGAAACGCCTAGTCTGGTTCCTGAAGGCCAGCATGTAGCTATATACATCCTGGGGAGGTTTCCTGGGAGATTGCTCCCAGCCTTCCTTGACCAAACTCAGAGGTCCTCTCACTGGGTGACCATAGAGAAGCTCAAAGGGACTGAACCCTAGAGATTTCTCTGGTACCTCACGGTATGCAAAGAGCAGGCATAGTAAGAGGACGTCCCACTTACGCCTCATAGGTTCCCCAAGACCCATAATCATGCCTTTTAGGGTTCGGTTGAACCTCTCAACCAACCCATTTCCTTGGGGGTGGTAAGGAGTGGTAAACTTGTACGTTACACCGCACTCCTGCCACAGGGACTTCATATACTTGGAAATGAAGTTCGTACCTCGGTCAGACACCACCTCTCGAGGGAACCCCACACGGGAGAAAATTCCCATCAGTGCCCGTCCCACCACGGGGGCCGTCACTGTCCTCAGAGGTATGGCTTCCGGGTACCGGGTGGCATGGTCCACCAAGACCAGGATGAACCTGTTGCCCATGGCTGTCTTGGGGTCCAGTGGCCCCACAATGTCAATACCCACCCGTTCAAAGGGGGTGCTGACCACAGGGAATGGCTGGAGAGGAGCCTTCTGCTTCCTCCCACTCTTTCCACTTGCCTGGCAAGTCTGACAGGTCCTGCAATGAGTGTCTGAACTCTTGCGCATTTGGGGCCAATGAAAGTGGGTGACAAGCTTCTCAAAGGTCTTGTCCTGCCCCAAATGTCCTGCTAACGGCACATCATGAGCCAGCCCCAGTAGGAAGGCTCTGAAGCGCTGGGGTACCACCAGCACACGGGCTGACCCAGGCTCAGCAACCTTAGGCTCACTATACAGGAGACCATTCTCCCAGTAGATCCAATGTGATCCAGACTGATCACCTGCTGCCTGGCTTGCAGCCTGCTGCCGCAAACCCACAAGAGAAGGGCATTCCTTCTGCTCCTTGCAGAACTCTTCCCTGGAGGGTCCTCCTTCTTGCTGCCAATGGGTCAGCTCAGGCAGGTCCCCCACTTCAGCTACCTGTTCCCCTGTAGGCTCCAGGGCATCCCCCTCAGGGTCTACCTCCTCCTGGACCGTGGGAACTTCAGGGACCGGTTTCCCGTGCCCCCTGCCTCTTCTCTTTAAGGCAGGCACCTGGGCCACCCTCTCAGGCTCCAGGTCCTCTTGAACACCCTTAGTGGCTGCCATGGACCGTGTGGTCACACACGCCCAGTCAGGCAGACCCAACATCTCCAAATGAGCACTTCGCTCCACCTTAGCCCAAGGTGAGCTCTCCAAGTCGTTCCCCAACAAACAGTCAACAGGCATGGCTGGCCTCACAGCTACTTGAAGAGTACCAGAGACCCCCCCCTACTCAAAGGGAACCAGAGCCACCTTGCAGTGGCTCTCTGTGTTGTCAGCTGCAACAACTGGGTAAAATGCATTGGGGACAACCTGCTCTTGAGACACCAGGTGACACTTGACAGCTGTCGCACTGGCTCCTGTGTCTCTAAGAGCCTCCACTCTATGGCCATTGATGGTCACCCACTGCCTGTACTTTTTAGTGTTATCAGGCAGTTGGGTCCTGGGGACCACCTCACAGTCTCCTAAAGAGACAAGGGACATCTCTGCGGGACTCCACCCACCTTGGGCACCCATCTCCTCCCCCAGGGCTACACTCGCCATCTGCTGGGGTGGAGCATCAGTGGGTGCTGTCTTTCCAAACTGTGGGCACCGGGGATCAACAGACTTATGGCCCACTTCACCACACGTGAAGCACCTCAGGGGTCCCCTGTGAACAGGCCTACCTGTCGGGCCCCGGGCTTCTTCTCAGGGGGAGGCTGGGAACCCTTCCCTTGGTTCCCTTGGGGATTACTTTGGGGCCCTTTCTGGAACTCCCTCTGTTTACCCTTGTCTCCCCCACTCTTTTGCTGGGGACCCTGCCCACTCTTGGTGGAGTCTCCCACGTGACCCTTGTGGACCCGGGTGCTCACCCAGCGGTCCGCCTCCTCAGCAAGCTTCCTAGGGTTAGTCAGCCTGCTATCAATCAGGTGCTGGCGTAGCTCTGGAAAACAATTACTTGACAAGTGCTCCCATGCAATTAAATCAAAGAGCCCCTCAAAATCATTAACTTTGCTACCCTTCACCCAACCATCCAATGCTCTGCAAAAGAAAGTTACATATTCTACCCATGTGCTTGACTCCACCTTCTTGCAATTTCTAAACCTCTGTCTATACAATTCAGGAGTCAACCCATACCTGGACATCAATGCATCTTTCATGTGGCTATAAGAATTATGGACTTCAGAGGGCAAGTCTAACAGTGTATCCCGCCCCTCACTAAGGAACCGCCCCCACAACCCCGCTCCCCAATCCTTCTCAGGGACCCGGTGGGAGGACATGGCTACCTCATAGGCCTTGAACCACTGCCCAATGTCATCATTCTTATAAAACTCTCTAACCACATCCTTAGGAATATACACCCTAGCTTCCACAGGCACGGACGGTGTGCTGCCACCAGAGGGAGTAATTTCTAAGCTCCTTGCTTTCAACTCCAACTCCCTCAAACTTCTCTCATGCTCCAGTTGCATCTTCTTTTCTTCCAGGGCTAATTTCTTAATTTCTAACTGCCCGCTCATTTTGGCTAGCTCCAACTCATGCATCATACTCCTCTCCCTGTCCTCCAACTCCTCTGTGGACAGGCCTTTGGCAGAAACACTGCTACCTGCTGGGGAGGTTGCTCTCCTCCCCCCTGGACCCAATGGCCCATCCAGCTGCTCCTCTGCATTCTCAACCCCTTCCCCATTCTCAGGGTTACTCCTTGCTTCAACCCAGGCCCTCAGCGCCTTTTGGAACTCATCCTTCTTGGTGAGACCGGTCATTGCAACTTTAAATTTTCTGCAGAAGTGCTTTAGCTGTTTTACATTGTAGCATTCCAGTTTCTCCTCTTCCCACTCATAAGCAACAGATGCTATGGATGCTGTTTTATCCATTGTGGTTAAACTTGGCAGTTCTTTGCAAAAATAGAAAATCCCAGGAAAAACAATCTACCAAAAGTATGTGGTCGCGTTTTGGTCTGCACTCACTAGTAGTGTTCACCAATCACTGTACATGAGTCACAAATGCAAGTCCAGAATCCCACCGCTGCCACCAATGTTAGATTTGGGGGTCTCTAGTTGGCAGAGGTAGGTACCTTTGTCCAAATAGGGACCCTTGCTTCTAGAAAGGGTAAGGGGGATACACTACTAAAATAACCCCTGCTCACCCCCTTGGTAGCTTGGCACGAGCAGACAGGCTTATCTCAGAGGCAGTGTGTAAAGCATTTGTGAACACATACAGTAATCAAGTGACAACACTACAGATGGACACCACACCAGTTGTATATTAAAAATAAGTATTATTTATATAGATTTAACACAAGACCACAAACGACAAAAATCCACAATACTGTACTTCAAAAATGGTAGAATTAGCTTAGTTCTCTTAAGATGTAAAATGCGACACTTTGAGTTCAATGTACCTTAGGATGCGTAACGCTATACAACGAAAGTGTTGCAGGGAAGGTGATGCATCGGTTCCTTACACGCAAGAAGGGTGATGCATCGGGTCCCTACTGATGCGTAGGGGATGCGTCGGTTCCTTACACGCAAGAACGGTGATGCGTCGGGTCCCTACTGATGCGTAGGGGATGCGTTGGTTCTTTTCGGTGTGGGGAGGTGATGCGTCGGTTTCTTACTGCGCTTCCGTGGTGATGCGACCAGCAGCGCCGTGATGCGATGAAGATCCGGTGCAATGCGACAAAGATGGCGTCTTCTTCTTGATGCGACACGATGCGTGCATGCCCGACGGCCGTGTGGCGACTCAACGATTCTTCTGAGCCGCGACATGCCCTGCGACATGCTTCCCGGTGATGCGATGGCGTCTGATGCGACGGCGACACTCTTCTCCGGCGATGCGAGTCGCTTCGGCGATGATGCGACAGCTGCAGCGGCGGCGACACGCTTCTCCGTTGATGCGGCGGCGTCTGATGCGACGTCGATCCTGTTCTCCGGCGATGCGAGGCGCTTCGGCGATGATGCGACAGCTGCAGCGGCGGCGACACGCTTCTCCGTTGATGCGGCGGCGTCTGATGCGACGTCGATCCTCTTCTCCGGTGATGCGAGGCTCTTCGGCTGCGGCGGCGACGCTTCTTCTTCGTGAGTCGCGCTTCCAGCTCCTTGTGACACGCAGTCCCTCAGAAAGCCCAGCACAGCAGCAGGCACTTCCAAAAAGACTCTTGGGGAGCTGGTTGGTGAAGTCTGTTGTCCCTGAGACTTCAGCAGGAGGCAAGCTCTATCTCAAGCCCTTGGAGATCCTTCACAAGTTGATGAAAGTACACACAAAGTTCCTCTCTTCTTTCTTTGGCAGTCAGGCAACCACTGCAGGCCAATCCCTCACGCTTCGGGATAGTCTCCTCCTCAGTTTCTCTGGTTCCTCTCCTCAGCAAAGGTTCTTCTTGTTTCCCAAAAGTGATCTAAAGTTCTGGGGTCTGGTTCCCCTCTTTTATACACCAAAATCCTTTGTCTCTGAAGGCAGAGAGGCCTTTGCCTAGTCCAAACCAGTTCTGGTCAGTCCTGGAGCACTTTGTTGACAAGACTCCTTCTTTCCTTTCACAGTGTAGGCCAGGGACATCAGACGCACCCCAGGAGGTGGAGCTAGCATTGTGGAGGGAAGGCACAGCCCTATTCAAGTCCCAGGTGCAACTCCTCCCACCACTCTACATGGAGATCTCTCTATTCAGCCCTGTGCTGACTCACCCTGCCTCCTGGAATCCCCCAGCCCCTGTCACTCAAACTCCAGACAAGGAATACACAACCTAGCAGAGGCAGGCTTGGATAGTTAGAGAAAAACGAAAATGGCTGTAATTCACTATTAGGACATGCCACACACACCAGGGCATGTCCTACCTTATACTTACAATGCACCCTGCCCTTGGGCCTACCATAGGGGTGTCTGATATGAAGAAAAGGGAAGGTTTAGGGACTGGCAAGTGGGTGCACTTGCCCAGTCAACATGGCAGTACCAGACTGCCCACAGGCTCTGCAATGGCAGACCTGAGACACACTTTTACAGGCTGCTTCTGTGGGTGACACAGCCAGTGCTGCAAGCCCATCAGCAGCATTTGAGTCACAAGCCCTGGGCACAACCAGTGCACTGTACTAGGGTCTGACAGTGAATCAAATAGGCCAAACATGCAGTCACTAATCCATACATCAATTTTTCCATAGGGAGCACTTGCACTGTGGCACTGAATAGCAGTGGCACAGTGCCCAAAGCATCTATAACCAGCAAAAACACATGAGGCAACAGCAAAAAATGGAAGGGAGACCCACGCCAACAGTGCCAGGTCTAACACGTGTCCCCTCCAGGTGAAATGTGGGGAGAACTACCCTACCTCCAGGGAGTTCTTTTCACTAAGGCGGAAAACTCTGGACAGACCATCAGCATTGGCGTGCTCTGTACCAGGGCGGTGTTCCACCATGAAGTCCATACCCTGTAGGGAAATGGACCACCTCAACAGCTTTGGATTCTCACCCCTCATCTGCATCAGCCATCTGACGGGCCTGTGGTCTGTCTGAACCCGGAAGTGAGTCCCAAACAGGTATGGTCTCAGCTTCTTCAGTGCCCAGACCACAGCAAATGCCTCACGCTCAATCGCACTCCACCTCTGTTCCCGTGGAAGTAGCCTCCTACTGATGAAGGTTACGGGTTGATCTAGGCCCTCCTCATTTATCTGTGACAAAACAGCCCCCACACCATGCTCTGAAGCGTCTGTTTGAACAATAAATTCTTTTGAGAAGTTGGGGACCAGGAGCACGGGCGCCGTGCACATGGCAGTTTTCAGGGCCTCAAAAGCTTTCTGACAGGTGTCAGTCCAAATCACTTTCTTGGGCTGCTTCCTGGAAGTCAGCTCTGTCAAGGGTGCAGCAATGCTGCCATACCCCTTGACAAACCTCCTGTAATACCCAGTGAGTCCTAAAAAGGCTCTCACCTCTGTCTGGGTCTTGGGGGGCTCCCAAGCCAGGATGGTCTCAATCTTGGGCTGTAGGGGCGCCACCTGGCCGCTCCCAACCTGGTGTCCCAAGTACACCACGGAACCCTGCCCGATCTGGCACTTACTTGCCTTAATCGTGAGGCCTGCCCTCCGCAGCGCCATCAACACTTCCCAGAGGTGGCGCAGATGTTCTTCCCAACTGGCGCTGAACACTGCAATGTCATCCAGGTAGGCGGCACTGAACTCTTCCAGTCCAGCCAACACCTGGTTGACCAACCTCTGAAAGGTGGCAGGGGCATTCTTCATCCCAAAGGGCATAACCCGGAACTGGTAGTGCCCATCTGGTGTGGAGAATGCTGACCTCTCTCTTGCCCCATCAGTCAAGGCGATCTGCCAGTACCCAGACGTTAGATCAAACGTGCTGAGGTACCGGGCAGCCCCTAACCGATCGATGAGCTCATCAGCTCTGGGGATGGGGTGCGCGTCAGTCCTCGTGACTGAATTGAGCCCTCGGTAGTCCACACAGAACCGGAGTTCTGGTGTGGCACCCGGTGCGGCAGCCTTTGGGACCAAGACCACTGGGCTGGCCCAAGGACTGTTAGAGGACTCAATCACCCCTAACGCAAGCATCTTGGAGACCTCCTCCTTGATGAAAGCTCTCACCCTGTCAGTCACCCTGTAAGTTTTGTGCTTCACAGGAGGACTATCTCCAGTGTCCACATCATGGATGCACCAATCAGTGACACTGGGAATCAGGGAGAACAGATCAGAAAACTGTCCCAGCAACTGGTGACAGTCATTCTGTTGCTCAGGGGTCAGGGTGGAAGAGAGGTTCACACCATCCACTGACCCATCTTGCTCTGTCGCCGACAGGAGGTCAGGAAGAGGCTCAGTCTCCTCCTCCATTCCAGCATCTGTCGCTAAGAGCATGCCCACTTCGGACCTCTCCAAGTGGGGCTTCAGGCGGTTGACATGAAGGACCCGCAAGGGGTTCCTGGGAGACCGCAAGTCCACCAAGTAGGTAACAGGACTTTTGCGCTCCTCAAATGGTCCGGCCCACTTATCCTGGAGCGCGCAGGGCTCCACTGGGGCCATGACCCACATTTTCTGACCAGGCTGAAGCTCTACCAGAGTGGCGTTCTGGTCGTACCACCACTTCATCTCCTCCTGGCTGGCTTCCAGATTCGCCTCAGCGAGTTTCCTGAAACGCCTAGTCTGGTTCCTGAAGGCCAGCATGTAGCTATATACATCCTGGGGAGGTTTCCTGGGAGATTGCTCCCAGCCTTCCTTGACCAAACTCAGAGGTCCTCTCACTGGGTGACCATAGAGAAGCTCAAAGGGACTGAACCCTAGAGATTTCTCTGGCACCTCACGGTATGCAAAGAGCAGGCATAGTAAGAGGATGTCCCACTTACGCCTCATAGTTTCCCCAAGACCCATAATCATGCCTTTTAGGGTTCGGTTGAACCTCTCAACCAACCCATTTCCTTGGGGGTGGTAAGGAGTGGTAAACTTGTACGTTACACCGCACTCCTGCCACAGGGACTTCATATACTTGGAAATGAAGTTCGTACCTCGGTCAGACACCACCTCTCGAGGGAACCCCACACGGGAGAAAATTCCCATCAGTGCCCGTCCCACCACGGGGGCCGTCACTGTCCTCAGAGGTATGGCTTCCGGGTACCGGGTGGCATGGTCCACCAAGACCAGGATGAACCTGTTGCCCATGGCTGTCTTGGGGTCCAGTGGCCCCACAATGTCAATACCCACCCGTTCAAAGGGGGTGCTGACCACAGGGAATGGCTGGAGAGGAGCCTTCTGCTTCCTCCCACTCTTTCCATTTGCCTGGCAAGTCTGACAGGTCCTGCAATGAGTGTCTGAACTCTTGCGCATTTGGGGCCAATGAAAGTGGGTGCCAAGCTTCTCAAAGGTCTTGTCCTGCCCCAAATGTCCTGCTAACGGCACATCATGAGCCAGCCCCAGTAGGAAGGCTCTGAAGCGCTGGGGTACCACCAGCACACGGGCTGACCCAGGCTCAGCAACCTTAGGCTCACTATACAGGAGACTATTCTCCCAGTAGATCCAATGTGATCCAGACTGATCACCTGCTGCCTGGCTTGCAGCCTGCTGCCGCAAACCCACAAGAGAAGGGCATTCCTTCTGCTCCTTGCAGAACTCTTCCCTGGAGGGTCCTCCTTCTTGCTGCCAATGGGTCAGCTCAGGCAGGTCCCCCAGTTCAGCTACCTGTTCCCCTGTAGGCTCCAGGGCATCCCCCTCAGGGTCTACCTCCTCATGGACCGTGGGAACTTCAGGGGCCGTTTCCCGTGCCCCTGCCTCTTCTCTTTAAGGCAGGCACCTGGGCCCCCTCTCAGGCTCCAGGTCCTCTTGAACACTCTTAGTGGCTGCCATGGACCGTGTGGTCACACACGCCCAGTCAGGCAGACCCAACATCTCCAAATGAGCACTTCGCTCCACCTTAGCCCAAGGTGAGCTCTCCAAGTCGTTCCCCAACAAACAGTCAACAGGCATGGCTGGCCTCACAGCTACTTGAAGAGTACCAGAGACCCCCCCCTACTCAAAGGGAACCAGAGCCACCTTGCAGTGGCTCTCTGTGTTGTCAGCGGCAACAACTGGGTAAAATGCATTGGGGACAACCTGCTCTTGAGACACCAGGTGACACTTGACAGCTGTCGCACTGGCTCCTGTGTCTCTAAGAGCCTCCACTCTATGGCCATTGATGGTTACCCACTGCCTGTACTTTTTAGTGTTATCAGGCAGTTGGGTCCTGGGGACCACCTCACAGTCTCCTAAAGAGACAAGGGACATCTCTGCGGGACTCCACCCACCTTGGGCACCCATCTCCTCCCCCAGGGCTACACTCGCCATCTGCTGGGGTGGAGCATCAGTGGGTGCTGTCTTTCCAAACTGTGGGCACCGGGGATCAACAGACTTATGGCCCACTTCACCACACGTGAAGCACCTCAGGGGTCCCCTGTGAACAGGCCTACCTGTCGGGGCCCCGGGCTTCTTCTCAGGGGGAGGCTGGGAACCCTTCCCTTGGTTCCCTTGGGGATTACTTTGGGGCCCTTTCTGGAACTCCTCTGTTTACCCTTGTCCCCCCACTCTTCTGCTGGGGACCCTGCCCACTCTTGGCAGAGTCTCCCACATGACCCTTGTGGACCCGGGTGCTCACCCAGCGGTCCGCCTCCTCAGCAAGCTTCCTAGGGTTAGTCAGCCTGCTATCAATCAGGTGCTGGCGTAGCTCTGGAAAACAATTACTTGACAAGTGCTCCCATGCAATTAAATCAAAGAGCCCCTCAAAATCATTAACTTTGCTACCCTTCACCCAACCATCCAATGCTCTGCAAAAAGAAAGTTACATATTCTACCCATGTGCTTGACTCCACCTTCTTGCAATTTCTAAACCTCTGTCTATACAATTCAGGAGTCAACCCATACCTGGACATCAATGCATCTTTCATGTGGCTATAAGAATTATGGACTTCAGAGGGCAAGTCTAACAGTGTATCCCGCCCTCACTAAGGAACCGCCCCCACAACCCCGCTCCCCAATCCTTCTCAGGGACCCGGTGGGAGGACATGGCTACCTCATAGGCCTTGAACCACTGCCCAATGTCATCATTCTTATAAAACTCTCTAACCACATCCTTAGGAATATACACCCTAGCTTCCACAGGCACGGACGGTGTGCTGCCACCAGAGGGAGTAATTTCTAAGCTCCTTGCTTTCAACTCCAACTCCCTCAAACTTCTCTCATGCTCCAGTTGCATCTTCTTTTCTTCCAGGGCCAATTTCTTAATTTCTAACTGCCCACTCATTTTGGCTAGCTCCAACTCATGCATCCTACTCCTCTCCCTGTCCTCCAACTCCTCTGTGGACAGGCCTTTGCAGAAACACTGCTACCTGCTGGGGAGGTTGCTCTCCTCCCCCTGGACCCAATGGCCCATCCAGCTGCTCCTCTTCATTCTCAACCCCTTCCCCATTCTCAGGGTTACTCCTTGCTTCGACCCAGGCCCTCAGCGCCTTTTGGAACTCATCCTTCTTGGTGAGACCGGTCATTGCAACTTTAAATTTTCTGCAGAAGTGCTTTAGCTGTTTTACATTGTAGCATTCCAGTTTCTCCTCTTCCCACTCATAAGCAACAGATGCTGCTTTATCCATTGTGGTAAAACTTGGCAGTTCTTTGCAAAAATAGAAAATCCCAGGAAAAACAATCTACCAAAAGTATGTGGTCGCGTTTTGGTCTGCACTCACTAGTAGTGTTCACCAATCACTGTACATGAGTCACAAATGCAAGTCCAGTATCCCACCGCTGCCACCAATGTTAGATTTGGGGGTCTCTAGTTGGCAGAGGTAGGTACCTTTGTCCAAATAGGGACCCTTGCTTCTAGTCAGGGTAAGGGGGATACACTACTAAAATAACCCCTGCTCACCCCCTTGGTAGCTTGGCACGAGCAGACAGGCTTATCTCAGAGGCAGTGTGTAAAGCATTTGTGAACACATACAGTAATCAAGTGACAACACTACAGATGGACACCACACCAGTTGTATATTAAAAATAAGTATTCTTTATATAGATTTAACACAAGACCACAAACGACAAAAATCCACAATACTGTACTTCAAAAATGGTAGAATTAGCTTAGTTCTCTTAAGATGTAAAATGCGACACTTTGAGTTCAATGTACCTTAGGATGCGTAACGCTATACAACGAAAGTGTTGCAGGGAAGATGATGCGTCGGTTCCTTATACGCAAGAACGGTGATGCGTCTGGTCCCTACTGATGCGTAGGGGATGCGTCGGTTCTTTACACGCAAGAACGGTGATGCGTCGGGTCCCTACTGATGCGTAGGGGATGCGTCAGTTCTTCTTGGCATGGGGAGGTGATGCGTCGGTTTCTTACTGCGCTTCCGTGGCGATGCGACCAGCAGCGCCGTGATGCAATGAAGATCCGGTGCAATGCGTCAAAGATGGCGTCTTCTTCTTGATGCGACACGATGCGTGCACGCCCGACGGCCGTGCGGCGACTCAACGATTCTTCTGAGCCGCGACAGGCCCTGCGACACGCTTCCCGGTGATGCGATGGCATCTGATGCGACGGCGACACTCTTCTCCGGCGATGCGAGGCGCTTCGGCGATGATGCGACAGCTGCAGCGGCGGCGACACGCTTCTCCGTTGATGCGGCGGCGTCTGATGCAACGTCGATCCTGTTCTCCGGCGATGCGAGGCGCTTCGGCGATGATGCGACAGCTGCAGCGGCGGCGACACGCTTCTCCGTTGATACGGTGGTGTCTGATGCGACGTCGATCCTCTTCTCCGGTGATGCGAGGCGCTTCGGCTGCTGCGGCGACGCTTCTTCTTCGTGAGTCGCGCTTCCAGCTCCTTGCGACACGCAGTCCCTCAGAAAGCCCAGCACAGCAGCAGGCACTTCCAAAAAGACTCTTGGGGAGCTGGTTGGTGAAGTCTGTTGTCCCTGAGACTTCAGCAGGAGGCAAGCTCTATCTCAAGCCCTTGGAGATCCTTCACAAGTTGATGAAAGTACACACAAAGTTCCTCTCTCCTTTCTTTGGCAGTCAGGCAACCACTGCAGGCCAATCCCTCACGCTTAGGGATAGTCTCCTCCTCAGTTTCTCTAGTTCCTCTCCTCAGCAAAGGTTCTTCTTGTTTCCCAAAAGTGATCAAAAGTTCTGGGGTCTGGGTCCCCTCTTTTATACACCAAAATCCTTTGTCTCTGAAGGCAGAGAGGCCTTTGCCTAGTCCAAACCAGTTCTGGTCAGTCCTGGAGCACTTTGTTGACAAGACTCCTTCTTTCCTTTCACAGTGTAGGCCAGGGACATCAGATGCACCCCAGGAGGTGGAGCCAGCATTGTGGAGGGAAGGCACAGCCTTATTCAGGTCCCAGGTGCAACTCCTCCCACCACTCTACATGGAGATCTCTCTATTCAGCCCTGTGCTGACTCACCCTGCCTCCTGGAATCCCCCAGCTCCTGTCACTCAAACTCCAGACAAGGAATACACAACCTAGCAGAGGCAGGCTTGGATAGTTAGGTAAGAAAATACCTACTTTCTAAAAGTGGTATTTTCAAACACAGAATGTTAAAACCAACTTCACTAAAAGATGTATTTTATCATTCTGAGTTCAGGCATACTAAATTCGTTTTTCTACCATGTTCCCTGGGTCAGTTAGGATTATAAGATGTAATAATCAAACTGCCCATTCTGGCCTATGGGGAACAGGTAGCCTTGCAATAGTGAAAAACGAAAATGGCTGTAATTCACTATTAGGACATGCCACACACACCAGGGCATGTCCTACCTTATACTTACAATGCACCCTGCCCTTGGGCCTACCATAGGGGTGTCTGATATGAAGAAAAGGGAAGGTTTAGAGACTGGCAAGTGGGTGCACTTGCCCAGTCAACATGGCAGTACCAGACTGCCCACAGGCTCTGCAATGGCAGACCTGAGACACACTTTTACAGGCTGCTTCTGTGGGTGGCCCAACCAGTGCTGCAAGCCCACCAGCAGCATTTGAGACACAAGCCCTGGGCACAACCAGTGCACTGTACTAGGGTCTGACAGTGAATCAAATAGGCCAAACATGGAGTCACTAATCCATACATCAATTTTACCATAGGAAGCACTTGCACTGTGGCACTGAATAGCAGTGGCACAGTGCCCAAAGCATCTATAACCAGCAAAAACACATGAGGCAACAGCAAAAAATGGAAGGGAGACCCACGCCAACAGTGCCAGGTCTAACACATGGCTATCTGTTCCCATAGGCCAGAATGGGCAGTTAGTTTATAACATCTTATAAACATAACTGGCCCTAGGAACAAAATAGGAAAATAAAGTTTAGTATGCCTGAACTCAGAATGTTCAAGTGCATCTTTTTGTGAGTGTGATTTTTACATTCTATGTTTGAAAATACCACTTTTAGAAAGTGAGTATTTTCTTGCCTAACCATCCAGTATGCCTCTGCTAGGTTTGTGTATTGCATGTCTGGCTTTTGGATGACAGGGGGCTGGAGAGGGCTGTGGCTCCGGCAGTCTGATGAGTCAGGGCTGGGCTGAATGGACCTGGGTTGAATTTAGAGTAGGGGGTGGAGATTTCCTTTCACCTGCCTGGGCCTGGTCTGCCTTCAACAATGCTGTCTCCACCTCCTGCCAGGAAGCTGCACCAGTGAGGACAGAACTGGTTTTGGCTGGGTACAGACACTCTCTGCCTTCAGAGAACAAAGGATTTTGGTGTATAAAAAGAGGGGCCCAGACCCCAGACTTTTAGATCACTTCTGGGAAATCAAGAGGAACCTTTGCCAAGGAGAAGAGCCGGATAAGCTGAGGAGGAATACTGTCCCTATGCTGTTTGCTGTCTGGGGTTGGCCTGCAGTGGCTGCTTGCTGCCAAGGAAAGGAGAAGAAGGACTTTGCTGTTTGCTTTGTCACTTGCTTGAAGAAAAGATTTCCAAGGGCTTGAAACTGAGCTTGCCTCCTGTTCTGAAGTCTCAGGGACACAAAGACTTCACCACCAGCTCCCCTGATTTTCCTTGCTGGGAATTCTATCCTGCAAAGAGGTGCCTGCTGCTGTTTAGGACCTCTAGAGACTGTTTGTCGCTGGGAGTTGGAAGAGTGGCGCAACGAGGAAGAAGCGTGTCGCATCCGCACCAATTCCCGACGCATCGCCGAGCCACGGGGAAGAAGCGTGCTGCATCCACACCGGGTCCCGACGCATCGCCGAGAAAACCGTGGCAGCACTTGCTGTGCGGCTGTAAACGTTCACGCATCGTACCGGATCGTCGCATCGCATCAAGCCGCCATTTTATTGCATCGCACCGGATCGTCGCCACGCATCGAGGCGCCATCTTGTCGCATCATAACCGGAATGCAGTAAGAAACCGACGCATCCCCTCCTCTCCGGTAAGGACAGACGCATCACCTCCCCTGCGCTGCAGTAAGGAACCGACGCATCACCTCCCCCAAAGCAAGGAACTGACTCATCACCTTCCCTGCGACCCTTTTGTTTGTTTTGCGTGACGCATCTAAGGTACTTTGTGAGAAAAGTGTCGCATTTACAACTTGCATTGAAGTGAACTATTTCTACCATTTGAAAGTCTTATTTTTAATTCTGTAGTGTGGATTTTTGTCGTTTGGTCTTGTTTAGATAAAGTTACTTATTTTTCTAAACTGGTGTGGTGTCCATTTGTAGTGTTTTCACTGTGTTACTGTATGTGTTCACAAATGCTTTATACACTGCCTCTGAGACAAACCTGTCTGCTCGTGCCAAGCTACCAACGGGGTGAGCAGGGGTTATTTTAGGAGTGTATCCCCCTTACCCTGAAGCAAGGGCCCCTATTTGGACAAAGGTGCCTACCTCTGCCAACTAGAGACCCCCATTTCTAACAGTGGTGTATTAACGACCCAGAGAAACACATCAACAGAATAGAGAATCTTCGTCTGGGACACGAATGGAGCCCCAAAAGTGCGGTTCCCTAGTTACTTTTTACTTTTCCCTCTGTTAAATCCAGAAAACAAATAATAAAAAGACAAAAATAAAAACTTACAGTCACGTCTGTATTACCTCGTGTCTCCCTCCCCCCGTTATTCCTACAACCGTGCTAAGAATAGGCCCAGGGAGCTCTTTAACATTGTCAAACGACAAACCACTTCCTCCTCCCCAAACAAAATAATAGCCTCTAATGAACGATGTGAAGAAATTGCCAGCTTCTTCACGGACAAAATCACTAAAATTGAGCAATCTTTCCTTCAAGTCACAACCCCACCCCCCCTACAAACAATCCTCTCTGACACTCCTCCCTCCCCCTAGTCACACCTCCTAATATTATCAATGATCAAATGGCCCCAAATGGAACAAACTGCAAGCTTTTCAACATCCAATTGAAACGCCAATTGGTCGGACTTCAAACACATGACAGAACTTGAAGTTTTCAATATTATTGCGAAATTAAAGCCCACTTCTCACACCAATGAACCCATCCCTACAAAAATAGTACATAACCAAAACCACATCATCGCTCTGTGTTGGACGAAAATCATCAATACTTCTTTCGCCTCGTGTTGTGTACCGGATTCCTTCCAACCAGGTCAAATCCCAACTATTCCCAAAAATCCCAGGGCTGACCCAAATGATCTCAACAACCTCGGACCTATCTCCCACCTCCCGTTCCACGCCAAAACTATGGAAAAATGTGTCTTACAACAACTCAACCTGCATATAGAGGAATCCAACCTACTTGACTTCTTCCAATCAGGGTTCAGGAAAGGCTGTAGCACAGAAACTGCCATGCTCAATATTGCAGATGACATCCATAGATCCTTAGACGAAGGTGATGCATGCATACTTGTCCTACTTGACTTATCAGCGGCCTTTGACACTGTGAATCACCCAGCCTTACTGGAATCGCTGAAGATCCGCTCCGGTATCAATGGCACAGTTTTAAAATGGTTCACTTCTTACCTTCAACACCGATCACAACAAATCAGAATCAAGTCTTGCCTCTCGAAACCCACACCTGTCACTCCTTGCGTCCCCCAGGGCTCAATCCTCTCCCCTTCACATTTCAATCTCTTCATGGAACCCCTTACTATAATCCTGAAGCAAGCGTGGATCAAATTTCACCTCTATGCAGACGACACTCAACTCTACTACAAAATCAAACCACCCAGTGACAGCCTACATCTCAACGTCACACTGAGTAATATACAAACTTGGTTTAACTCCAAAGATCTAAAATTAAACCCCACAAAAACAGAAATTATTCTGTTCTCCCCCAAAAGTAACCACCTTCCAATAAAGGACTGGATCAGTGACCTGAAGGCTCTAAATTGTTCTCTCACTCCATCCAACTAGGCTAAATCATTAGGCTTCACCCTGAACAACAACTTGTCAATAAAGGATCACATCAAAAACTCAACCAAAAGAGCGATTTACACACTAAAACACCTAAAAAAAATCAAACCATTCATTCCCTTGGATGATTTCAAATGGGTCGTTCAATCTCTGGTCCTCTCCAAATTTGACTACGGGAATGCTATCCTCACAGGTTATCCTCCAGTTATGCTAGTACTGCTTGACCTGTCGGCAGCCTTTGACACCATCTCTCATCGTATCCTGTTGAACATGCTTCGAGAGATTGGTGTCAGAGGTCTGGCCTTTGATTGGATTCGGAGTTATCTGTCAGACAGAACACAATGTGTCCAGTTGGACTCATTTGTGTCACATACAGCTGTGGTGGACAAGGGGGTTCCACAAGGCTCTATATTGAGCCCCACGCTGTTCAATCTATATGTTGCCCCCTTGGCCTCAATCATCAGAAATTACGGGTTTGACACCATATCCTATGCTGATGATACGCAGCTGATAGTACACATAGAGAAGAGCCCCGCAGAAACCAAAGCTAAGTTTATAACTTGTATGACGAGCATTGCTAGCTGGATGAGGAAGAACTTTCTGCAACTTAACTCCTCTAAAACGGAGATTTTGTTGTTTGGCAAGGCAGAACAGCTGTGGAGTGCTGACTGGTGGCCGTCAGAATTAGGAGAAGCACCCGCCCCAAGAGGGTGGGCTAAGAACTTAGGGGTTAGAATAGATAATAAGCTTTCAATGGAAGAGCAGGTGAAAATTCTTGCAGGGACCTGTTATGGGACCATGCGGTTACTCAGAAAGCTCTTTCCCTGGATTCCATTGAATGCCAGAAAGACTCTCATTCAGTCGCTTCTTATCAGTCGCCTGCATTACGGCAATTCCTTGTTGGTAGGAATTAGGGAAGACCTGTTATCTAAGCTGCAGGTGGTGCAAAATACTGCAGCCCGTCTTGCCCTTAACAAACCAGCACGAACCCCTTCCCTCCCTCTCCTTCGCCATTTACATTGGCTTCCTGTAAGGAAACGAGCCATCTTCAAGTTACTTTGCTTGGTCTTCAAGTCCCTGCACGGCACGGGCCCAGCTTATTTGACTGATAAAATTGAACGTTATCAACCTGGACGACAACTTAGGTCCAGTAATCGCAGCCTGCTTTGTAGCAGGAGAATAAGGAAAGTCAAAATGGGGGTCGTGCGTTCTCTTACCTGTCCCCCAAACATTGGAATGAGCTCCCAGAACATATCCGTGCCTGCCCAAACCTCCCACATTTCAAAAGTTGCTTAAGACCTGGCTATTCTAATGAACGAATATTATATTTTACTCCACATCTGCCTCCTTCTCGGGCGCCGAGAGATACCCCTGGGGATGATTCGTGCGCCATATAAATGAGTCAAATAAATAAATAAAACAGGGACCCCGAAAACTCACCTCACTCCCCTCAGATCAGTACTAAACATGGCAGCCCAGCTCATCACAGATATTAAACAGTATGAACACATCACTCCAGCACTCAAGACCCTTAACTGGCTTCCCATCTAAGGAAGATGCAATTACAAGACTGCCTGTATCACCCACAAAGCAATTCCCTCACACACCCCTGACTAATTAGATAACAAACTCACAAATGCAGGTAGAACCAGATCTCTGAGAAGCTCCAACACACTTCTTCTTGTTCCTCCCAAACTAAAAAAGAAATCAACCCAGGCTCGCATACTTTTCGCGTAATGCGCCCAGCAGATGGAACTCTATCCTGAGGGACCTACGATGCAACCCCTCCTTCACTGGCTTCAAAAGAGACCTGAAACGCCATCTCCTCAACAAATATTGGAACACGTGAGCAATTCTTGAACTCGGTTCTGTTAATCTCTCTTTCTCAGTTCAGACCCCGTTGAACAGTTGGCAGTTTTCTTTGTTTGCTTCTTTTTCCTAGAAGGTCTTTCTCTCTCTGGGCTCACATTATGCGAATTGGCCACAATCAGGTACTACCCTCATGGCCGAACTACTTTCAGTCTACATATTGTTTCTGTATTCCACCTGCATTGCCTAATGTTTTTTTCATGTGTATTTTTTGTTGTGTGCACTTTAACCTAAGATTGTTGCGCGTCATATGCTCAGTGTCTGTATTATTGCCTTGCTCTCGATTCTTTAAGGGCTCTGATACCTTTGGGTCTAGCTAGCGCTATATAAAACCTATCAAATAAATAAATAAAATAAAATAAGAAAGGAGCAAGAAAGATGTCTCAAGAGAGAGTATCTGGTATTCTGAATATGAACCCTCCTACTACACAGGGAGAAGTCAGAACTGTGTGCCAAACTAAGACCTGATATCAAAGATGACCCACTTGAAGAGCCTGATTTTTAGCTGTCTGCGGCTGACTATTGCCTAAGAGATGAAAGGCAATTTGAGAGCAACTTATGCCACTTGTACCCGTGGAGCCTCCTGGTTGTGTAATGTAACCTTTGCCCAGGTGACAGAATTGGTTTCCCTCACTAAAGCTTGCTGTGTATCTGACCAGTCGAGAGTTACCATTTACACCAATAGCCAGTATGACTTTCATGTGGAACACAATGATTTTGTGCGGTTGTGGTCACAGAGAGGGTTTATGACATCTTCTAGTTCACCTATAAATAATGGTAATTATGTGATGCAACTGCTCAAAGCTAAGCTTTGCTGATGGCCAATAAAGTAGCAGTCATTAAGTGCACAGCACTGAAGCGAAAAGGATTTTTGTGATTTTACTGGAAATAGGGATGCCAACAAAGTTGCTCAGTATTGTGCTCTGGGGTCCTGTGTCTTTAACTGAGAGCATTCAAATAAGTCAGAAAGTGAGACTGCCATGAATCTGTTGTTGAATGTTGACCATTGCTGATATGTGCGAAGAGGTTAAGAGTTTGCAGGAAGAAGCACCAGAAAGTGAGCAGGAAGGATGGGTCAGAGCCGGTTGTGTGAAGAATCAGGATGAGATTTAGGTTACAGTAGACAGAAGTGCCTTTTCTGCCAGACAGCTTGTTGTCACCCTTTGTTAGACACTTTCATTGTTCCCAGGCACATATGGAGGAATGTCATGGTGCGTTTGTTCTAGCAGAACTGGTTTAACTTAAGTCTCAGACTGATGGCTGAGGCTTTTTGCCACAGATATCAGGATCAGGAGGTCCTTTTAATTGCATGCAGCTTGATTTTGTTGAAATGCTCATCTGCAATGGGCTTCGATACAGTCTGTTTGTGGTGTGTATCTTCTCCTGTTGGGTGGCAGCATACTCGACTCACAACAAGGTCATCAGCTCTGTCACAGTAGGTGCAAGAAATTTGGAAGTGGGCCCCCCACAACCAGATAACACTGAAGGCAGAACACATGTCCAGAGCAACCAGTGTCTCAGCAGATACATTAGGCAGAATAGCTACCAGTTGCCACAAATGGAAGCTAAATCAGCAGATTCTAGAGAACATCTTCGCTCACTGTGGCAAACCAAATCTGGATCTGTTTGCAACCAAGAAGAACCACAAATACCAGTACTACACAAGCTGACATTAACAGGAGGGGTTGTGGGCAATGCATTTTTGATCAGATGGTCAAAGATCTTTGCGTACGCTTTTCCCCTGATCCTATTAATCCCAAGAATGCTCAGAAAACAAAAGAGGGAACCCTGCTGAGTAATCATGATTGCTCCCAGATGGCCCAGACAGTTCTGGTTCACAGAACTCCTGCTTCTTTTGGAACAGGCCCCCATTCAACTGAAGTCCATACCAATGTTACTGATGATGAACAACAGGTACGTCATCCCAATCTGACATCACTACACTTGTTGACCTGGCTCCTGAATTCAATGAATTCTCAAGGCTAAATGTTCAGGTGGACTGCAGAGAGATCCTTGCAAAAGCCAGGGCCGACACCACCAATAAGACATATAAGCTCAAGTGGAAGCGTTTCTGTCTGTGATGTCGGGAAATGAGTGTTCATCCTATCTCATCTACTCCAGAAAAAATCATACCGTAACTTCTTCAATTGGCAAAATCCGGACTAGCTCACTCATCCATTAAAGATCCAGAATCAATATCCCAAATTTCGAAGATCAGATAAGCTACCTTCCCTATGATCGGCTAGAGTAATCCAGCAGTTTCTCAAGGGACTTTTCAGGGTGTTTCCTCAGGTAAAGAAACTTCCTCCTACCTGGCATCTAAATGTAGTACTGGGGCAATTGATGAAGGCTCCGTTCAAACTAATTCACTAGACAGACTAAAAATATCTCACATGGAAAACAGCACTTCTGCTGGCACTAATGTCAGCAAGAAGTGTTAGTGACATCCAAATATTTACAATCAAGGAACCATTCATGCAACTTAAAGAAGACAGTCTCATACTAAGAACGAATCCAAAGTTCATACCAAAAGTCCCTTCAGGTTTCCACCTTAATGAGCCCATCATATTAAGGACATTCTTTCCCAATCCACAAACTATGACAGAAAGATCACTACATACTTTAGACATTAAAAGGTGTATCAAATTCTACTTACACAGAACTAAACAGCTCCGCAAAAATGGATCAATTGTGTGTAGCTTATGAAAATCTACGAAAAGGGTCCCCAGTTTTGATTAAAGCATAACAAGATGGATCGCAACAGCTATCCAATTCTGTCACCAACAAGCTGGATTGCCCTTAATGCACAAAGTTCAGTCTCATTCTACCAGAGCTGTTTCTACTACCACAGCTTTCTTTGCTGGTGTGCCTGTTCAGCAAATATGCAGAGCAGCAACATGGTCTAGCAGGCACAACTTTATGCAGCACTATTGCGTGGATTCCTCTGATAAGAGTGATGCGGCTGTGGGACAAGCAGTGTTGCTCCATCTAGTTCAATAAGGTGAGCCATTCTTAACAATCTTTCCCACCATCCACTATCATATGATAATGTTGTTATTTGCAAATGCTAACTGCTAACTATTCTGATTGAAGCATGTGAATCCATGAAAGATCCAATACTGGAGAAGAAAATAAGTTATGCACCAATAACTGTAGTTTCTACAGTATTGGTATCTTTCATAGATTCACAGGCGACCCACCCTGCTTCCCATAGAGGCTCCCCTAATTTCTCTACAGTACTATATCCCACTTGTGCTGAAAATCTGAGGGAATGGAGCCTTTGTGGTGAGGGTTCTAAAGGGTGCTGTCACCTGATTGGCTGGACTTTGGGTCTTTTTAAATGAGGTTAATAAGCTATTAAAGTGAATGTCTGACTACTGATATATATGGTACCGTGGGACTCCGACTTCGACAACGGGGAATGATTCAAGCATGTGAATCTATGAAAGATACCAATACTGGAGAATTACAGTTACAGGTAAGTAACTTATTTTCTTATTGTCCATCCAGATAATTCCTTTGGCAAAAGGTTAGACCAGCGGTAGTACTGCTGAAGTGGTGGTTGAAAACTAATACTGGGAGGTATCATCCAAATGCCTGGGGCTTTCTGTTTTCAAGGAACATAAGGAGGTCTGGCTAGTTACATTCACAAGAAGATGTGGGATTTCTTTCTGGGTCATGAAGGGAAACTTTTGATTTGTGGCAGAAGGCATGGCATTAGGAGAACCTGTTTTCATTGTAGGAAGACTTCTGCCATGTTGTTTTAGCCACACGTTATCTATGAGATGTCGTCAACCTGAAGTCAAACATGACAAGAGGTACATTACATTACTATGCTGGAAAAGGGAGTGGATTTTGGCTGGGAATTACTTTATCACTGGCAAGATAGCTTTTATCGAGGGGCTTAGCTGAACTTAACTTTATCAAACCAGTACAATCTTTTTTCCTTGCCCAGGATTGGATGCTTGAAGAAGCAGTGGCATTTCCTGTTGCCCATGTGTAGGAAATATTTGTGAAGTTGTCCAAATTTTGCACTTGAAATATTTTTGCAAGAAAGTCCTTGCCCAGGACTCTAACTAGACAGTCTTATGAAATGCCCTTCCTGATATAGAGATCAATGTATGCTAGGACAGCTGTGTGACCTTATGGGCATGTTTATTTTCTCATGGAATTTGTGGCTTGGGGAAGGTCTTGTGTATCTAGACGAACTTCCTTGCTTGTGCTGAATGCCCATTATGTGCAGAGTTAGGGAAATCTTACTGTAAAAGGATTCTTTTTATCTTAGCTTAGGAATTTCTTTTACATATTTAACACAAAGCTAAATAACTAAAGAATATTTATTCCTCCAATGAACTTATTTTCTGCTTGCATTACATGTTGCCATTTTCCAATTTTTAATGAGTTCTTCTCAATTTTGCTTTTGCCATATCTTTTGACACATATTTATATTTTACTTTAACTTGGTTTGAGCATTGTAAGTTATTTAATTCATAATATACTGCTGCATAATCGGTCTATTTTTCCCCTCTTCATGGGATACCATACTGCTCAGCCCAAGCTATCAAAGATGAGCAGAGATTATGCTTGTTGAAATCTGCATATTCCTTTTGGACAGTAGATTTTTGCCCAACAAGCTGGTTTCTCACAGTTAGTGAGATTGGACAGTAGATTAATAAACATGCTGCACTGATCAGTATGCCTTCTGCAAGGTACATTTTTCAATACCGTTGTGTTGATTTTATATTCCATCATTCAGTGTTAGATACATTAATTACACGGAGTTGGGTAATAGTATGGCCAACTTTTTATATTACTGGACATTGACTGTGTAAAAGAAATGTGTTTACATTGATGAGGGGAGCCTATTGTGGTGGAATTAGAAGCTAAAGTATTGTCATTAATCTATTAGAGGAATTTTTTGATTTTATGGTGTAATTTACAAGAAAACGGCAGACGGGGAACCATAGGTAATAGAGGCAGCACTTGCTCCTTGACAAATGTGTGACTAGATGGGAGGTGCCACCGGTTCATGACCAGGTGTCCATAAAACAACCCTAAATAGGGTGTCCCAACTAAATCAAAGAGGCAGGGCAGAGAGCCTTATGCCTCATTAATGTGCATGGAAAGTAAGCAGCACACAGGCAGGGAGCCTAAAAGCCCTGAAGAAGACTGTTCACCTGTATGGGCTCAATCACTGGTTGAAGCATGTTGGCATGGATGAGTGGATAAATGAACCCTTGCACTTCAGCGTATATCCACGAACATACATTGTATATTTCATCTGGACCCCTGCTTTAGTCTAGGAAAAATGTATCTAAGAACTCCCATTTTGGTTGAGTCTGCCATAGTAGTACTTACCTACTCTGCGCCTGCTGCTATGTCGTTCAAAAGGGGCTAAGTGCTGTAAGGAGGCGTAGAATATGTGCTTTACTGAAAATATACCAAGCACTTTAGCGAGACTGGGGAAGTTTTATTCGCTTTTCACTTACTAAAGCAAGTACAAAAGCCAATGGCCACAGAACCCAGAACAGCATCTAGTAGCTAGCTCTTAGGAGAGCCACCAACAGGAACTGACAAACTCAAAGGACACGTGCAGCATCCTCCATGGTCAGGCGGCCCTGGGATATGGGGATTGTTAACCCAGAAAATATGATCATCTGCTGCACACAAAGACTTTGGGGTATTGAGACCTCAGCAACCCCAGCCCTACCACTTGGAGGTCCTATTAGTATGCATACAGCATATTGCACTTTACCTATTTATTTGTAAAATCTTAGACACTGTTTTTTATCTTAATCATGTAGGGTTGGTTTTAACTCTTTTTTTTAATGAAATAATTTAGTCAACATTGCTTTTAAATTCTCAAATCATCTCCGTTTTGCTTGTAGTAGGCATTGTTTTATTCCAAGTGAAAATGCATTGTAAACTTCTTAGTCATGTACTGATTTTAATTGATCGAACATGAATGAATAAATTACTAATACTCTGTTGTGGATAGGTTGCCGATGATGAAGCATGCCATTATAAGATGTGGGTTAGGTGACCTTTCCAATATCTTTGAGTTCTCTTTAGGACTAGCACAGATAGAAACAAACACAAAATAGGACTTTCTTTGTTTCCACTTGAGCACCAGAAGTGAAAGTAGTGAAAGTTTATGTTAGATCAAGCCTGTGACATTGCACTTTTTTTTAACACCTTTTAGGCAGAATATGTGATAGAATTGCTGGACTGCAATGCTGTATAACGTAGTAAGATTTTGAAAAGTCAGGGGCATATTAACAAGGCGGCGATAAACAATTATCGCCGCTTTTGCGGCCGTTTTCGGCCGAAAAGCGGCGATAATTATATCGCCTTATCAGCAAAGACACGCTATCGCGTGTTTTGCTGATTTTGCTCCTGTTTCCAGCACGCCTGACTTCGCATCGATAATGAGATGCAAAGTAGGCGTGTCTGTGGAAACAACATGGGTAAATATCGCGAAGGCAGCTTCGCGATATTTACAATGCGGGAAGCGATTATTTTAATCGCGTTAAGTATGTCTTAACGCAGGAATTTAACGTCTGTTAAATTCCTGACTAAGGCATACTTAACATGGGGGGTGGATTCTGTGGCTAAGACCACAGGCCCTATCATCTAGAATATCGCCGTTTTCCACATGGAAAACGGCGATATCCACGCTATCTCTGAAATTGTTATCGCCTCGGCGATGCGCGTTGTTAATAACGCGCTAACCGGGCGATAAATTACAGAGATAGCCGGCGATAAATATGCAAGTGCTAAGCGCGCTTTGCGATATTTATCGCCGGCCCTTGATAATATGCCCCTGAGTTCTTAAAATATAAATAACATAGAGGAATGAATACAGTTTAGTATTGCATCTACTTGTATCTAATCTGTAGTTATTGTAAAAAGCGGAAACAGAGAATGTACTTGCAGTAATTGTGATTCCCTGCAACCAATTTCATTTTAGTTTGCCATATAACTAATATAAGTGCATGTTTATGAGAAGTGTCAAATAGGTAACACTAGTTATTGGGGGACATTGGCATTGTGGTCACCTTTTGTTGGCAGCATCTGGGGAGCCAAATCCTGATACAGCTTTTCTTATAACAGTTTAGTCATTCATGGTAGAGTTGGCAGCTTTTAGATTGTTTTAACCTGTGTTTTAAAAATCTTGTGTCTTGTGTTTTAAATATCTTCACGTGTGGTCTCTCATTTAGCCATTACCTGGGTCTGAGGCAGGTTCTCCCGTCCTGGTAATTGGCAGCCTTGTTTCCCCGATTCCTCATTTACCGCCCCGGTCCGATGCAGCAAGTGCCGTTTGAACGGAGGGCGTTTCCCTAGGCTCCTGACCTTCCCTCACTTCCGGGGCGATCAGACACTTCCAGGCAGGGAGCGGGCTAGTCTTTTTTGCCGCACACCCTACAAAGCCTGATGTTAGAGCGGACATGCAGCGGACACGAAGCGGACGCGCGCAGCGGGCGCGCCAAAGTCAAGCCCATCTGCGCCCGTCCGCGCCTGGACCGTGCCTAGAGCCAGAACCCCTGCTCGTTTTCCCCCCGAAGCAAAGAGCATAATTTACACCAGAGAGGAATTATTCAGGCTAAATACAAACTATATTAACGCTTGTTGCCCTCGACTAGATCTCCAGATAGAGCCTAAGCAGTGCCAGCACTGCAAACTACAGCTCAGTTTCACTAAAGTTAAGGCTCTAACACCACAACAAAAACCATCACACAAAAAATCAAATAAAGTCTTTCAGGCTATGTTGATCAACACGTGGTCATTGCCGAAACATAACACCGAGCTTGCGGAAATGATAGGCGCACACAAGCTTGATTTGGCATTCATTACAGAAACTTGGGCAGATGAGTCGTCAGACCCTGATCTTGCATTAGCACTACCAGCAGGATGTACCATTATCAGAGCAGATAGAGCTACCAAACGGGGGGGGGGGGGGTTAGCTATCATTTTTAGAGAAGATATGCATGTGAATGGATCCTCAGCTGGAAGCTCCCAAGACTGTGAAACTTTAACATTTCAGATCGCACTTAGTAATAATTATACACTAAAAGGCCTTCTCTTATACAGGCCCCCAAGAGCACGGACCTCTTTTTTTAATGTTATCAGCCCCTTTCTTGAATCCAGTCTAGAGGCATCTGATTTCACGATACTAGGAGACTTTAACTACCACCTAGCAAAGTTGGCAGATCGTGATACAGCCTTACTAGTCGATTCAATGGCTAGTTTTTCATTAACACAGATTGTCAAGCAAGACACCCATGCCGCTGGACACACCCTAGATGGGATCTTCACTTCAAATCCTTCGCTTAAATTATTAGAAGTAATTCCTGTCCCCTGGTCAGAACATAAAGCTATAATGTTTTCCCTAAGTGCAGATCAGCACTCTCCGATATTCGTAAACGTACCTGCTTCTGTCACCCGCCAACACTGGGCCAACATTAACCCCCCTACCATACAAGCTTTATTATTAAGCACTAAACCAGACCTTATGACAGACAGGGAGCAAGACCCCAGACCCTCGATCTGAGATCTGCTCTTCCCCAGCAGCTCCGCTGTGCCGTGCTCTGTCGCTGACCCCACTAGGCAGGGTTTGAGACTGGTATTGTCCTTGCATTGTGCCTTTGGTTTCTTTTACTTTATTTTTCACTCTGTGTTTTTCTGTTTCTAAACTATTTTCCATTCCACTCCGTTGTCCTTGCTGTGTGCCCTTGTTGAACATTGTTATACTGTTTATTGTGTCTTCCCTCACTGTGCTGCCTGCCATTCGCCGCTAGCTTCTCCTCCCCGTTCCAGCCTAAAATCTCTGCCCCCTACCGCCCCCGCCTCCCAGCTGCACGTCCCGCCCCCCTCCCCTACTTAATGGCGGCCGCTGTGGGGGAGCGCGAGCAAGACCCCAGACCCTCGGTCTGAGATCTGCTTTTCCCCAGCAGCTCCGCTGTGCCGTGCTCTGCTGCTGACCCCACTAGGCAGGGTTCGAGACTGGTATTGTCCTTGCATTGTGCCCTTGGTTTCTTTTACTTTATTTTTCACTCTGTGTTTTTCTGTTTCTAAACTATTTTCCATTCCACTCCATTGTCCTTGCTGTGTGCCCTTGTTGAACATTGTTATACTGTTTATTGTGTCTTCCCTCACTGTGCTGCCTGCCGTTTGCCGCTAGCTTCTCCCCCCCTGTTCCCGCCTAAAACCTCTGCCCCCTACCGCCCCCGCCTCCCAGCTGCACGTCCCCCCCTCCCCTACTTAATGCCGGCCGCTGCGCGGTCGCGCAGCGGGCGTGCCGCTGGGATGCCGAAGGTGCGCCTAAGGCAAGCCCGTCTGCGCCCGTCCGCGACCCGACCGCGACCAGTGCCAGGAACCCTGGATCTCCAACCATCCGCCGCTACGACACTGCCACCCTCCTCACACTCAACCCCGGAAGATGCGGAGACTGCTGACAGGCCTCACCGAACACAACCCACGGCCAGTTCTCCTGCCTCCACTGCCGCCAGACCTTCAACACCACCCCGGCCACCAACACTCCCGACGTCAGCACCGGCGACACCCTAAGGTGCATCCTCCTCAATGTACGCTCCGTACACACACACACCATGGAAATCTGGAACCTACTCGACTCTCTCTCACCCGACATCGCCTTCTTCACAGAAACATGGACCAACGCCTCCTCCGGCCCCGACATCAACAACGCAATCCCGGACGGATACAAGATCAAGAGGAAGGACTGCCCAAACCACCCAGGAGGAGGCCTCGCCATCGCCCACAAGAACACCCTCCGCCTCACCACCTCCAGCGAAACCTTCCCTGCCGCCGAACACATGCATTTCCAGATCCACACCAGCCCCAACACCACACTCCGAGGGACCCTCATCTACAGGCCACCCGGCCCCGGCCACCCTTCGCCACCACCATCACAGATTTCATCGCACCCCACGCCATCGCCTCAATGAGCTACATACTCATCGGAGACCTGAACTTCCACCTCGACAACCCCAAAGACCACCACACCACCACCCTCCGCGACAACCTCGCCAACATCGGACTCAAACAACTCGTCACCACGCCAACCCACAGAGCAGGACACACCCTCAACCCCATCTTCGCCGCAGGAAACAACGTCCACTTCAGCCACACCACGCAACCGCCATGGACCGACCACCACTGCGTACACTTCACCGCCGACAAACCCAAGGCACCCAAACCTGCCCCACACCCACCCCGAAGGAACTGGAGGAAGGTCAATGATGAACAACTTCACTCCACCCTCACCCGAGACGACCACACCTGGGCATCCGACGCAAACAGCGCAGCCAGAGGACTCCACACCTGGATCTACAACTGCGCAGACGAGTTCGCCCCATTTTTCCATCCCCGGCAAACAGCGACCCAGGAAAGCCGCCTGGTTCACCACGATCTCCAAGACCGCAGGCGCACCTGCAGATGCCTGGAGAAGAACTTGAGAAACACCAAAACTACCGAAAGCTACTCCACATACAAGGACGCCATGACAGACTACCACAACCAAATCAGAACCACCAAGAGGAATTTCATCCACAACAAAATCCTCGCCAACTCAACCAACTCCAAGGAACTATTCAGTGCCATTCAGGAATTCAACAACTCACGCAGCGAAGCCACAGACATCACCCCATCCCAAGACCTCTGCGACAAACTTGGAACCTACTTCCACCTCAAAATCAAAAACCTCTACGACGACTTCATCGACCACCCACCAGACGCCACAGCTGGACCCACGCCACCTAGAGACACCAGCCGCCCCACCTACTCCAACTGGACACCAATCACGACCGAAGACACCGCCTCGACCATGAAAGGCATCCACTCGGGGGCCCCCACCGACCCCTGCCCTCCTCACATCTATCACAGAGCCGCGGCCGCCATCGCACCCAAGCTACAACACACCATCAACACCACCTTCAAAGCAGGCACCTTCCCAGACGATTGGAAACGCGCAGAAGTCAGGCCCCTGCTCAAGAAGCCCATGGCGGACCCCAAAAACCTAAAGAACTACCGACCCATCTCGCTCCTCCCCTTCGCAGCCAAAGTCGCGGAGAAGACAGTCAACAGGGAACTGACACGATTCATCGAAGAGAACGCCGTCCTCGACCCTTCCCAATCCGGATTCCGAAGCAACCACAGCACTGAGACCGCCCTACTCGCTGCCACAGACGACATCCGCACCCTCCTGGACCAGGGCCACTCCCCAGCACTCATCCTACTCGACCTATCAGCGGCCTTCGACACCGTCTCCCACCGCACACTAGTCGCCAGACTACACGACGCCGGCATACAGGGAACAGCCCTGGAATGGATCCGATCATTCCTCACCGGAAGAAGCCAAAGGATCAGACTGCCACCATTCCTCTCCGATCCCACGAAAATCACCTGCGGAGTCCCACAAGGGTCTTCTCTGAGCCCGACCTTCTTCAACATCTATATGGCCCCCCTCGCCGCCATCGTCCTACAACACGGCCTCAACATCGTATCCTACGCCGACGATACCCAGCTCATACTCTCCCTCACCAAAGACCCCACCACCGCCAAACTCAACTTCCAGAAATGAATGCAAGACGTCGCAGTCTGGATGACCAACAGCTGCCTGAAACTCAACGCCGAGAAGACAGAAGTCCTCGTCCTCGGAACCACCCCCTCGGCATGGGACCACACCTGGTGGCCGACCGCCCTAGGAAGCCCACCCACCCCTACAGACCACGCCAAGAACCTCGGAATCATACTCGACTCATCACTCACCATGAACCGACAGGTCAACGCCATCACCTCCAGATGCTTCAACACACTCCGAATCCTCCGCAAGACCTTCAAATGGATCCCCCACGAGTCAAGAAAGACGGTCACTGTTAGACTTGGCATCTTTTGGCGTGTTTCCCCTGAGTTTTTTGCTTTCTGACCTCTCGGTTTTTGACTCTGTATGTGCTGGCTTCGTGTTTCTGCGCACTTTTCTCACTGCTGATCAGTGGGAAAGTGCAAGTGCTCCTGTGATAAAATGTGTTATGGATTGGTGTTTCCATGATTGGATCTTTGATTTACTTGTTAGTCCCCAGTAAAGTGCACTGAGTGTGCCAGGGCCTGTAAATCGAATGCTACTAGTGGGCCTGCAGCGCCCTGAAAAGGTACCTCAGACCTGCCAGTGCAGAGTCTGCGCGCAGTTTGTAACTGCCATGTCGACTTGGCCAGTGCACACACTGGCCGGTCCCTAACCTTCCCTTTTCTTGCATGTCAGACACCCCTCAGGTAGGCCCAAGGTACCCCTGTGGGCAGGGTGCAGTGTAAGTGAAAGGGGGGACATGCCCTGGTGTGTGTGGCATGTCCTGATAGTGAATTACAGCCAATTTCGTTTTTCACTATTGCAAGGCTACCAGTTCCCCATAGGATAGAATGGGAGGTTTGTTTATAACATCTTATAAACATAACTGGCCCAGGGAATTCGGTAAGAAAATAGAATTTAGTATGCCTGAACTCAGAATCTAAAGATGCATCTTTTAGTGAAGGTGATTTTTACATTCTGTGTTTGAAAATACCACTTTTAGAAAGTAGGTATTTTCTTGCTCAGTCATCCCGTGTGCCTCTGCTGGAATGTGGATTGCCTGTCTGGGTTATGGATGACAGAAGGCTGGGGGAGCAGGAGGGGCGCCAGATGGTCTAGGTAGGTCAGGAAAGGGATGAAGAGACCTGGGTTACGATGGGGGATGGGGGAGGAGATTTCCTTGCACCTCAAAGGGCCTGCTCTGCCTCTGACAAATGCTGTCTCCACCTCCTGCCAGGAATTCACACCAGAGAAGGCAGAACTGGTCCTGACCGGGCACAGGCCCTCTCTGCCTAAGAGATCAAAGGATTTTTGGACATAAATGCTGGGTCCCAGACCCCTGAACTTTAGAACGCATCTGGACAAGAAGACTGCCAAGAAGAAGAGCCGGAGAAGCTGCAAAAAGGAACGACTGCTTTGCTGGGTGCTTTGCTGGGCTGACCTGCAGTGGCTGCTTTTGTCTTGGGTAGTGAAAGGCCTGGACTGGACTTTCTGCAACCTAAATTTGTGAGTCTCTCCAAGGGCTTGAGGTAGAGCTTGCCCCCTGTTCACGAAGTCTCAGGAACAGCAAAGACTTCAAGTTCTTCGACCCGCAGCACTGGGGACTGTGTGTTTTGTGCTGCAACCCGAAGAACACCAACTCGACGACGTCTACGACGCCACTGCCGACTCCGTGTCCTGAAGGCAACGCAGAGGGCACCGCCGCAATGCCGCACCACAACCCTGGTCTCACCGATGACGCCTGTTGACGCCGCCCCCGAGCCGCTGCTTGCACCGCGACCTGTGGGCACCGCACTCCGCACCGCCTCGCGCCAAAGCTTTGGCACCGCAGAGGGCACCGCCGCAACGCCGCACCGCAACCCTGGTCTCACCGACGACGCCTGTTGATGCCGCCACCGAGCCGCTGCTCGCACCGCGACCTGTGGGCACCGCACTCCGCACCGCCTGGCTTCACGAGGACGCCTTGGCCTGCCTGACGCTGCCACTTCCCGCCGAGATCGACGCCGCTGCTTGCACCGTGGTTCGGGGGCACCGCTCGTAAGTTACACGACGCACCGCCCTCATCCCACACCGCAGCCTTGGCCTACCGACGCCGGCGCCATCGACTCCAGTTCGTCAGCCGACGACAGCGCTTCAGCAACGACGACGCCGCTGCTTGCACCATGATCTGCCAGCACCGTGACGAGCACCGCCTTCATCTCGCACCGCGACCCTGGTCTCACCTACGACGCCATCTGATGCCGCCACTGAGCCGCTGCTCGCACCGCGACCTGAGGGCACCGCACCGCTGCACTTCGCACTGCAGCACCCGACGCCTGCCGATGCCAGCGCTCCTGACTCCATCAGAGAGGAGATCGACCTGCAACGCGTGTGACTTCGAGGGCCCCATCGCCCTGCATCTCTGAAAGGTACTGTTTGCGGGTCTTCCCGACCCCGTAGCTGGCCTGCAACCCCGCGGTCAGCCAGAACTGTTTTGGATTTGTGTGTTCACGACGCCGTGGTAGCCCGGACGGCGCTATCCACACAAGGAACTCTTTTAATCAGCGTATTTTTGAATTGTGAACTTTTAAGTATAGTATTGTGGTTCTTTATCGTTTTTGGTCTTGTTTTAATTATATAAAAATATTGGATATTTTTCTAAACTGGTGTGGTGTCCTTTTGTAGTGCATACACTGTATTACTGTTGGTTATGTGCAAATGCTTTACACACTGCCTCTAAGATAGGCCTGGCTGCTCGTGCTAAGCTACCAAGGGGGTGAGCAGGGGTTATTTTAGAAGTGTAACTCCCTTATCCTGACTAGAGTGGTGGTCTTTGCCTGGCTTTGGCCCGCGCCCTAGCCTACCAAGAATCCCATTTCTAACAGTCACCCACGCCCTCATCACCAGCAGACTGGACTACGGAAACGCACTCTACGCCAGCATCAACAAACCCCTACTCCGCAGACTTCAAACAATACAGAACGCCGCTGCCAGACTCGTCCTAGACATCCCCAAGCACGAACACATCAGCCAGCACCTACGAAGACTCCACTGTCTCACAGTGGAGAAAAGCGTCACTTTCAAGATCCTCACCCATGCCTACAAATGCCTCCACAACAACAGGCCAAAATACCTCAATGACAGAATCAACTTCCACGTACCCAAGAGAAACCTCCAATCCACCAACCTCGCTCTGGCCGAAACCCCACGCATCCACAGAGCCAGAGCAGGCGGAAGATCCTTCTCCCACATCGCAGCCAAGACCTGGAACGAGCTACCGGCAGACATCAGACGCGCCCCTTCCCTGAACATCTTCAAGAAGACCGTCAAGACCTGGCTCTTCGGCTAAGCAGATCCGCTGACCCCCCCCCAAGCGCCTTGATACCCTCACGGGTGAGTAGCGTGCTTAAAATCCCCTGATTGATTGATTGAGTGATTGATTGATAGGCTATCCTCATGAATCAAAACAACGGTAGACATCCTAGCCCCCACAAAGAGCTGCCTCTCACGGCGGAAAAGTCCTTCGGAACCGTGGTTTACAGATAAACTTAGAGCGCAAAAACAAGTGTGTAGAAGATCAGAAAGAAAGTGGAGAGCAAACTATGATTTAGATGAAAAAACTAAGTATGCACAAGCATTGGCAGCTTACAAGAAAATTATTGTAGAGGGAAAAAGTAATTACTTCACGGCAAAGATTCGTGTGGCAAGGAACTCTTGCAGGGAGCTTTTCTCAACAGTTAAAAAATTAGCTAAAATACCAGTAACAGCTCGGATGGAAAGCAGCGCCGAATTCTGCAATTTACTAGGCCAGTCGTTCATAGATAAAGTTGAGACGGTGTATAACTCCTTCAGGGATAGTGTTAGCTCAGTCGCCAAGATCACTCCGACAGCCTCTGATCTCACTACCACCATCTCAGCTTTCACCTTCCCTCCCCCCACACTAGAACAAATCATTCAGGTGGTGATAGCATCCAAATCAGGAGCCCCAACAGACCCCTGCCCTCCTAAAGTACTACATCTGTTTCCGGAACTATTGAGTGAACACCTAAGTCTGGTGTTCAATAAAGTAATTCAGTCAGGCTTCTTCCCAGACCCTTGGAAGATAGCCTCACTTCTTCCTCTTTTAAAAATCCCGAACCTTGACCCTAAGGACCCCAGCAGCTATTGTCCTATCTCCAGAATTCCATTTCCGGCAAAAGTACTCGCGAAACTACTTAATGCACAGCTTACTGCATATATCTCTTCCAGGAACCTCCTGGATCACTCACAATACGGGTTTCGGGAAGGACATGGAACGGAGACAGCTTTGGTCATGGCGGCGGAGGAACTTGGGGCAATACTAGATTCAGGGGGTAAGGCCGCCTTGATTTTGCTAGACCTATTGGCGGCCTTCGACACAGTGAACCACAAAATACTAGCCAGCAGACTAGCGGAGCTGGGGATCCGAGACACCGCCCTTTCACTGTTACTGTCCTACCTAGCCGATAGAACTTTCTCCGTCGAACTGGGAGCCTTCTCATCCAAATCTTTCAAACTGCCTTGTGGGGTGCCTCAGGGCTCTTCTCTGAGCCCCACATTATTTAATGTATATGTGGCTCCTTTGGCCTCGATCATTAGGCAGTTTGGGTTTTCGGTTGTCTCCTATGCAGACGACACCCAGTTGGTGGTGTCAGCCTCAAGCATCGTGGAGGAGACCGCCGACCGTTTCAACGGCTGTATGTCGCAGGTCAACCAATGGATGCAGTCCAACTGCCTGAAATTGAACGGTGGAAAGACTGAAGTCTTGCTGTTGGGCTCTGACTCAACCTTCTGGTCACCCAGATGGTGGCCTGCAAATCTGGGCGATTGCCCAACCCCAGTGCCCAACGTCAAAAATCTTGGAGTCATCTTTGATGATAAACTAACATTCAATAGTCAGATCAATAGGCTCTCCTCTACCATCTGGTTCATTCTAAAAATGATCGGAAAAATGTGTCCATTCATCCCTCCCGATGCACTCAAAACTCTGGTTACAGCATTGGCCCTTTCCAGATTTGATTATGGGAATGCCCTATACATGGGGATCCAATCCCAGCATCTACTAAGACTGCAGCGTCTGCAGAACGCTGCAGCCAGATTAGTACTAGACATTCCGAGGTTCACGTCAGTCTCCCACGGCTTATGAGCCCTCCACTGGCTCCCGGTGGAAAAAAGGATTAAGTTTAAATCCCAATGCCTGGCCTTCAAAGCTCTACATGGCACAGGGCCACAATTTTTGAGGACGCACCTGAAATGGTATGCGCCGGCCAGAAGCCTAAGATCTGCCCATATGAAACTGCTGCAGACACCTAAGTTTAAGAAGGCCCGCTGGGGTGGAAGAAGCTTCCTGTTAGGGACAGTTAAGACCTGGAACCTACTTCCAATCTCCATAAAGAGCAGCCCATCGCTTTGGTCCTTTAGAAAGGTGCTAAAAACCTGGCTATTTAACAACTGATCCAGCCTGTATACCTTGCCAGCACCGCTCAGATCTACCGACTTTTAGCGCCAAGACGCCCTTGGGCATTCGTTGTGCTCTACAAATATACCAATCAAATCAAATGGCTGTCAGTAGGAAATTCCTCTGCACTCCTGCTTGTTTTGAACCGAAAGCTGTGTCAAGTCGGGTTAAACAATCTTTATTTCGGCCGAAAGGCCGTAAAAGAATATGCATACAATACATAAAAACAGTATAAAACGAAAGTCTAGATAAAATTACATTGTAACAAACAAACCAGATAAAATATCGATAAAAAAGTTAGAATACACATCAGAAAAAGAAGCATCAAGTGGGCACCTTTTCTGTCTTAACCTCCACATGGACATTAGATACCTTGAGACAGCAAAGACAATAGACTGTCTGAGTATTCTGAACGCAATCTTATAATTTATCAACCCCAAGTCGTGACAGACTGGCTATATCCACTTCTTCCTACGCCCGTGGTAGGCTGGGCAAAATAAAACTACATGTTCGGCCGTTTTTACCACTCCAGGATAAAATTTGCAAGTTGTATTAGAATCGAGGTTTCCACGATTCCATGTAGCAGTAAAGGCACGTATTGGCAGAGTCCCTAACGAAAGCTGTGTCATCTCCCGGTTTTTGCAGAAAAACTTCAAATTCCATATATGTAAGTTAGTGCTGTAAATGGTAGCTCATATTTGAGTTTATTGTATTGTGCAATCTTTAGCACTTTACATCCCCAGGGCAGACCAATACTCAAAGAAGTATATGAAGTCTGTGCTAAATGGCTTCTGAAACGGTATGTATGCCCAGGACAAGATTTGGTGGAATGGGAAGTTATGATTTCTTGTTGTGTCCACAATTAAACAATACATTTCAGTTTGTTTAGTCAGACAGACTGGTCCCCATCTATTCCTCAAAATTCTGCATGCAGCAGATGTACCGGGTACATCAGAATTATGAACTTGATACCTCAGGCACAATTCAGCATTATCAGCACATACAAAGTACCTCACTGAAGAGGTCCCTTTGAGGACTCAAATCATAAAATAAGGAATACCCACAAGGAGTCATTTTATACCGCTGTATTCCTTTAGATCAAAGTGTAGAGAAACGAACCGGACTAGAGAATATTCGTTCTAACAGGTGATCCCACTCGATGGACTGTTCCATGAATTCATTTTTAAGATGAGGCAAACTCCAACTGTGAAGTGAGGAAATACACCGCACAGGGATTGGACATCAGTGGAGTATTATTCTCTATTGAGAAGGTTGGAAATGACAGTGTGTTTCCATGAATTCGATATGTGTATAAAATTAGACTTGTATTTTTTCAAACAACCAGGTATGTCTGTAGCAAACAATGTTTGTAATTCTCTCAAGGATCACATTAGCTTACTTGTATCAAGACGACTAAGACCTTCATTGTAATCCTGGTGGGATATGAACCTTGCTCCTCTGACAGGACATCTCTCTCTCTCTTTTTAGAGTTCACTGTCTGTCTGTTGGGATTTTAAAGCCTTCAGACCAGTCGCTGCTATGGGATTTGTGGTGGAGGTTGAAGAGTTAATGTGTTACCTTTGTGTTTTTCAAGAATAAACTCCCAAAATGAGTTTATTTCTGAAAAACAAAAAAATAAAATACCTTAATGTGCAGGATCTTTCTCACTACTTATGGTGGCTATTGATGGAGTACCCTGAAGGGGACCAGCATGCTTGATGACTAGTAAACTGTAAAGCCCTCAAGCTCTCCAAACCTACTTCAATTCGAGGGCTTTGCTCAATGACAGGATGACCAACTCATATCATTCTAACCCCTCAGATCCTCACAGTAAACTCTTACCTTTGAACAAACCCCCTTTTAATTTGGTTTGTTGGGGACTATCTTTTCAAAATGAAAGCAATGAGAGAGACATAAGTTGTGGAGCATATACAAAAGAAGCAGCTCCTCATGGTGTGTCTGAAACATCATACCTCTTCCTTGCTACTTGCTGTAGTTGACTGCTGTACCTGTAAGAGTTTAAGATAGCTTCCGCCTCCTGCTCAGATTACTCATTCACCATAAACAGAGGAGGCGGAGGAGAGGGCCCCCTACCTAATTCTTACTTCACTTCAGAGATATGTGTAATGAGATTAATTTTCCATTGGGCAGGTAAATGCAAACAAAGGGCCACAGATCCTGTCAGTTGCAGTATTTTGAATGGGCTCAAATATCTAGCAGAAAACTTTGGATGGGAGCCAGAAATGGATGAAAATAAGAAGATAACCAAATCAGATCTCCCACTTGAGGAGCAGGCTTCAATCGTCTTTCTGCAAGCGTTTACTAATCAACCTATACCTTCTGCAATGTCTCAGTGGCCATTAATAGGACTGCCTTAAGCAGATGAAACAATGTTGTGACTGAATGCCCTAAAGAAGATGTGATTAGAAGTATTGTTGGGTGCATACAGGCACATAGAAGGTGGGCGCCCAAAAGCTCTGTATAATGAATTGTTGTATGCAGACTCTGAAATTGGTAACTTCCCAACCCAATTGTGTTGGTGTGACATCAAAAACATCTCAGACACTGTTCAAAGGACTGATCCAACCTCTGTGTTTGTCCTCAGTTTGTGGATGGTAGCGTGCAGATTGATGACTGGTTGTTCTTAGACACTGCAAAATTCTTCTGACTTGTGTCCCTCGTTCAGCTATGACTCCATCTGGAAGCACAGGCACATGTAATTGCTCTTTGAGGAAGACCATTGTGGGTGAATGTACAGTGGGTACTTTTTTAGAGAGTGATCAAATCTTCCAGGCCACAACCTAAGTCCCAACTTCTAAGTCAATTTCTTTCTGCAACAGCGGAGTATGTAGATGGGAAATCTGTTCTCTGGATTTATCACAATCCAGACGTTATGTGTTAGAGCACTTACAAAAGCACAAGACTCACCCTAGCTGTATTGTAATGTGCCACGTTCTGGTCCTCCACAAGTGCCATATTTGGTTTCTGGAAAATTGTCAAACCGTATCCTGGCCTCCCCACGTCCCCCCACCCCGTCTGTCCCACAATACCGGTAACTTTGCTACTTGAAATGACTGAACTCCTGTCCTTCTAACTCCCTTAATCCTCACATGTATATACACAATCAAAACTTTACAGAATCATGTCAGCCAGTTGGCACTTTCTTCGGGCTGTCTCTTTTGTCACTTTAGCATTACTGCTCAATTATTAGTAAAGGATTAGTAATTGTGTGATACTTTTGACCCCTAGTTCACCCCAAAATAGATCTTCCTTGCTGTCCTACTATGATCAAATAAAGAAGATTGGTCTTGTGAAAAAAATCATCAAACTTCAGCTCTGAGGAGAAAGAGAAGACACAACGGAATTAAAAACCTTTTCTGAATAAGGACAGTTGAATGCAGGCTTCCCACCCAGTTCTTTGTGTCTGCTAATTTATTACTAAGATTTGTGATTGTAAACTAGTCTGTAAGGACAGTATTAAAGTTACTTAGATCCTGATTGCAAGGTGCACTATACTGTCAAGGTGGAAACTGCACCAGTAAATACTGGTACCATGCATCAGTACCCCACCAGTACGGTGCAGGTACGAGTCAAACACTAAGGCAGTCATTCTTAGTTGCATAGTACTAGGGAAAGGTTACCGTGGGGTAAATTTATCAAGTGTTGTACAACTACAAGCTAAATCGCAAAGAAAGAGTAATTACTATGTGGGACCGATTTTTCCAGTTGTTAAATCACATGGAATTCCTAGTTCTGGGGGTTTAACGCATACATTGACCACCTGCTTTGATCTGGTGGTAAAAAAATGCAGGGACCTCAGGGTAGGGGGAAGGGTGAGAGGGGACGGGGGCTAGGAGAGGGAAGAGGGAGGTGTTTTCTGACAGGGGGAGCATTGTATGCGCTCCGCTGTCTGAAAGAAAAAAGGGAGACTTGGCTGCTACAACAGCCAGTCTCATGAGATTCTACTGTGTGGAATGTCTGCATGTTAAAATCTAGTCTCGTTCTCCCACTCTCATAAAACCAGGGGGCAGATTTATGGGGATTTGGCATAGGGCAGCACAGCAAGTCACCTTGCTGCATTGCCCTGTTTCAAAGTGAAATGGCAGGAATGCACCGTATTTATCTAAAACGGTGCTTTCCTGTCCTTTCTTCCAGCGCTGGTGCCATTTTGGCAGCCTTGCACCATGGTGCAAGGGTGTCTGTGTTGTTGGCAGGTATGCTTTTGTGCAGGAAGGGGCACCTTTCTGCACAAAAACAATCCTGAGAGACTTTTTCCTCTTTCTATGTGTGCTGCAGCACATCTTTGTATGTGTGCTGCAGAATACAGCACACATGGTAAGAGGAGATAAAGAGGAGAAATAAAGTTTTTTCTCCTTGTTGCGCCACCCCGGGGAGGCGTAGGGTTTTGGTGCATCCCCAGGTTTATATGGCCTTGTAAATCTGGGGAATAGTCAAAATCCATGGGTGTTGCGTAGGAACGCTACTGCGATGCCCATGGAACGCCTCCATAGCGCAGAGTAAGGCAATGCAGCGATTTGTGCAGCTTGCCTTACTCCATATCTATAAGGTCATTCAAAGCCACGCAAAGTTGCTTTGCGTGGCGTCATAAATATGATTTTGTGGTTTGCCCCGCTGGATTGTCACAAAAAGTGATGCTACGGCAGCACAAGGGGCTCATAAATATGCCCCCAGGTGTGGAGAAACGGGCCCACTTGGAATCAGGAGGAGTGAAATCCCATGAGGTAATTCCACTCCACCTAACTCGTAATGAGGGCTTAAATGGGGAATAACTGTACTGAACAGGTTTTACTGACCGAAATTCTGCTCAGGAGAAGGGGGGTAAATGTCTTCAGGACTCTGGAGCGAAGAAGTAAGGGGCGGTCAGAGGTAGGAAAGGAGGGTTGGAGAATGGGACAGTGTTGGAAGTCAGGGAGAGTATTACATGCTCCCCTGTGCTTTGGTACAAGGTAATGCATGGGCCAGAGACTGAGTGCCAAGCTGTCCAGCAGCCCATTTCCTAAGGTGATTTTATTAGCTGAAATTTCTATCCATTAAAATCGGATCTAGTGCTCCTTGAGAAATCCAGCGGCTGAAATTTCGGCCATATTATAATTGTCCGGAGTGAAATTCGACATGGGAATTCTGCTCTGCACAAATTGTAACAAGTCTGATACTTTTACTCCAACGACATTCTTAACTTCCTACATCCATCAATTGTGACTGCCTCGCATCCTGATCTAGATGTAGCCCTATAACCATCCAGTTATGCCATCACATATGAGTGAAGAAGCATGCAAGGGGTCATGCCCAAAAAGGCCAGGAGCCGGAGAAAGGTTTGCACATAGCCTCTTGCTTCAACAAACTTTACATTTGTGGTCACGGCCATTAGTGTAATGTAGTCCATGGACTACTGTTCTTGGAGTTGTTTATGTATTTTTTTTATTCGGGCACTCACATTACTTAGACCATACCACATTATCAGTTATTTTATTTAATATTTCATTTATGTTTCTTATATTGTGCTCTTGAGACCATGGCCTATGTCATGAAGGTGGGTCTTAATGATGAGTCCACAGGTGTTATCGGTGTCTGTGTGTTGTAAGCAACGTGGAACGCGAGGGTCTTAGGGGACAAAGTTGCAAAGGGATGACACTTCACCATGCACGGATCACCCATGAAACCATTTGTATCTAGAAGAATGGCTGATTAGGTGCTCAAGTTCTCCGACCAATTGATAGCTCTTTATTAAGGTTAGTCAGTTCTGGAGTAACATGTTCATTAATCAGGTGACCACATTGTTGGAACTGAGGTGGACCATTCACATATGGTGGGCGTTTTCCACACCGCAGAGGAAGATTTCACATGCAGAAAACTCTTTTCAGCCCTTTTTGAGGCTTGCAGAAAAGTCCCAAGATCTCGTGAGATGGAGTCGCCTTTGGTGAAGGTGTGCCAGAATTACACTGATCACTTTTCTCTGCTTCTTAATAGGCAAGTCAATACAGTAATGCATTATGCTGTTTAAATGCTCTTTATTTGAGTAAAATTCAAATTTAGTCTCAGAGTACAAGAACTGGCAGCAGTGCCATGGTTTGCTTTTGCCACCCAAGAAGTAAAGTTTCTGCTATTCCCATATCGGTTTTTACTGAGACAAATTCCGTTTTTAATTTAAGAATTTGAGTAAAAATACGGTTTGCATACGCTGAATAAAATGCAGACGTGTGGTCTCCAGAAAACCAATCTTTTGCGTTTTAATTTGCTGGACCAATTGCAGGGCTCCAGAAAAAGATAGCTGAAGTGTACAGATTATCAAATGGCCTGAAACGAACATTGATGGAAGTACTGAGAATTGAAGGACACTTTTCTATCAATGGTCAGAAAGCTTGAAAGCATTAACTAATTACTTATAGTCTAATAAGCATAACACACTGTGGGGGACAGTTGGGGGTTTGAGGAGGGATAATATGACCGTGCGAACAGAAGGCCCTCGGTGGACATTGACGAAGAACTGACTTTTAAGAAAGTGCTATATTACTGTGAGTCCACACCTCCTTCTGATAGAAGCTCTTGCTTACGCAGTGCGGAGCTACAAAATTAGCAAAGAAATCTGCACATAAAAATTTTTACCAAGCAGACACAATGCTAAATATGGCCTAAAGGAAAACGCAATGAGCATGCCAAAGCTGCATTTTCCCATTAAAGCAATAATGGCAGATAATGTCATGTGTAGTCGTATTCCTAGCTCTGTATTAGAGAATATGGACTCCAGTTTTATAATTTAATTTCTGAAGTTTGCTCTGGTGGTAGAAGATGCCATCTGCATACTAGAGCTACTTCCACCTCCGGAGGCAAATCCTCTTGCACTGGAAGCAGTCATACTGCCCCCTACTGCACCGTAACTTCCTCCCCCTGCACCATAAGTACCCCCTCCTGCACTGAAACTACCCCCTCCTGCATTATAACTACCACCTCCAATGTTGAGACCCCCTCCAGTGCTGAAGCTGCCTCCGCCTCCACCACCCATCCCCATATTTGCAAAACCAACTCCGTTTCTGGCTCCAAAGCCATATCCACCTCCATCGCCGAGTACACTGCTGCTGCCACCAAGGCCCAGACCACTGTTGCTACCTAGGCCGCCAGCACTGCTGCCCAGCACACCGCTGCCACCCAAAACGCTCACACCTCCTGCTCCAGATCTGACCAGGGCTGAAAAGTAAAAAAATTCAAAATTGTTAGAGTTTGCTCAATTGGAGGTTAAGCGTTCCATAAAGAAATTACAAAATGAACAACAGCAAATTACTCACAGATGGTCATAGGCGCAGCTCCATGCAGCCTGCAAAAAGACAAAGAAAGGAGCGCATAAAAATGAAGGTTATACACAATACATTCCTACTTAGTTCTATTTATAGTGGACAGTATAGTATCTTTTTTTCCTGTCCATCACCATGAGGAAAAAGCTGGCGATGAGAGACAGGAAGAAAATGATAAAGATACCCTCACACTGGGAAATAAATTCCAGGTAGTGGGGATCATTAGTGTTTTGTTTTCAACTTTGGGAGCTTGTTTCTGAAAAACAAAAACTTTGAAAAAGTTAGATGTCTGATCATTAAATTAATGGCGGCCATCCACCATACTTTTTACCTTGAAAGGTACCGCAGTGTCTGCAGTTCCCTTCAATGTTCAAAGATGATCACTTGGTTGGCAGCCATTTCCAAATTTGCTATATGGCAGTCTGTCAGTATAGTAGAGGTCAGACGGATGGATTACAGTCTGCCAACCCTTAAATCAGATTCTAAGGTAAGAACCAAAGATAGAATGAGCTTTGCCTGGTCATTCAGCAAGTGGTCCCAAAGTTCTACCAAATGGAATTTCCTACATGCTCGTAGAGCATCACATGAGGACCACCCCTGTGTAGGACGCCTGTAGTACCAGAAGCTTCTGGGACCACTATACTACTACAGCCTCACTGGTCTAGAAGAAATTCACAGCTTGCCTGAAGCTCATTAACCTTGAATATGAGCAAAGAATTTTGCAAGACTGGAGCGAAGCTAGGGTGATTTGTGTAGTTAAGGGAAAACCCAATATTGTCTAGAGCCCTGAATATCATGGCATTGCTAGACTCTGCTTATTCTTTCAGTTAGCTAGGATGAGACAATATTCTAGGTATTGCCAGCACCCCCAAATTTAGCTTGTTACTCTCTACTGAATAAGGACAAATATACCTAAACAAGTCTAGATGTGCAAAGCAGTGTCTGTACCACCAACAGTAACTAATAAAGACTTTCAGCTAAAGTGAGTGTTATTATTATTTTTTTGTTTAAATATCTTTATTGTATTTCTTTTTTGTGGTTATACTTGGTTATACAATCATGTAAGAATTATTCAGTATTGCATTTAGTTATATATGAACATTCAATGTTAAATGGTACATATGTTTGTGGTTTGCGATACAATTACAAATGCAAGGCACAGTTGTTTCTTTCTGCATATAACATTGTAAAGAGAACAATTTCGCTCCATGTCCGTTGCATCCCATGTTACTTCTGTAGTCTCGGGTGATGTCGCCTATGCGCCACACAGTCGTTAAAAGCACAGCTGCGGCTAGTTACAATGTTCAGTGGTCAGTGTGTATTTCCTTGGGGCGGCTCGTAAATGGACACCTCCATTTGCAACCAAGGGGTCTATGGATCGTGCGAATAAGATATATGTATTTTGAACTATCAAACTATTAACTCAACTAAAACTGCCATCAAAAACTTATCACAACTGGGTCGAGATTCGTGTGGTTTATGCGTATTACTATCCAGTAGCTCGTTGGCGTGATGTGCCGGCTTGTGCGGTCGGCCAGCTACTTGGGTCAGCAGGCGCGCGGTTAATACCATGGATGTTGCTCGTGTCAGTGAGTGTAGGCTGTACCCTGGTATAGTTATAGGTCCCAGCTGGTGCATGAGATACAAAACATCTACGGGTCTATGGCCGCAGTATTCTCATTAGCTTCCTGTGAAGAGGCAATGCTGTCTACTCTGTCTCCTTGTGTAAACGCCGTGAGGATGCTGTCCCAGGCCTGCGCTATCGGGTACTTGCGTAGTCCCGCAGTCTCCTCCCGATGCAGTGTTGTGCTTTCTGCTCCCCATACCATAAGGGATTTCACCCAGCTATCTATTACTGGGGGGGCGCTATGCTTCCATCTCTTTGTAATGAGGCGCTTCGCCACAATCAATCCCAAATCTCGGAATCTGGAGGTGACCCTGTTCTTCTTGGATCTAGTATACAGGCCCAATATACAGACCTCCCATGAGTGTGCCAATGGTGCATCTGTGCAGTGCGTGAGCACTGCGGTGACCACAGACCAGTAGGCGTTGAGAAAGGTGCAGGACCATAGCATATGTAGGAGATCTGCATTTATGTGTTGACACCGCGGGCACGCAGAAGTGGCGGTGTTAAAATACCTATTTATTTTGTCCGGCGAGAGATATGCCCTCTGTATTATGTATGTTTGTATGAGTTTAAATTTCGAGCTCCTCGGTATGTAGGAGGGACTGGCGAGTATTATTCCCCATTCCTTCTCTGTCCATGGATGTCCTCTGTCTGTGCCCCATCTCTCCCGGAGACTCGACATGGGTTTGAGTGTATGCATGAGCAGAGCTTCTACCAACCAGTGTACTATATGCGAGCCTGCGCCCATGATATGCAAGTACTGCAGCAGCAAGTGTGTTTCTGGCTCAGTCGTTATGTCTCCCCACGCTGCTGTCAAGGACCTCACAATGGAGTTATGGAGAAGGAATTGCCCTGCCGGTAGCTCATAGTCCGCCGTCAGCGCCTCAAAAGAGAGCAGGGAGCTGTCAGCATAAGGTCGCCCAGTGTCTCTAGGCCTGCCCCGTGCCAGTGCTCGAGTGCCCCGTCTGATGTGCCCGTCCTCCCCCTAGGCGTCCCCGTGAGCGGTATCAGTGGGGCATAGGGGGTCACGCTTCGTGTAAGATATAGACCTCTCCTATAACACCTGTGCGCCAGTGCCAGGTATATCTGGGGTGGGGGTGGGCGTGGGAGACGAGCAGTGGGGTGAAACAAGTGGTAGACCTGAGATTTAGACCACGGCTGCTGCGTGTCAGCCGTGTCATCCAACCCCGTCCCATTTAACCATCTTGTTACCCACTGTAGCTGGGCCGCTAAATAATACAGTTCCATATTTGGAACTGCCAGCCCTCCTTGGCTGGCGGGGGCATATAATTTCCACAACGCAACTCGGGGTCTGCCCTTATTCCAGATTAGGTCACGAAACAGACTTTCCAATTCTCGAAATATTTTAGCCGGGACATAGATTGGGAGATTCGAAAAATAGTACAGCAGCTTTGGTAGTATTATCATTTTTGTCAGTGTTATGTGGCCCATGACACTTAACGGAAGAGTCTTCCAAAAGTGTACCTGAGCTTTAACTGCGGAAATTGCTCTGATTAGGTTTCCTTCTAATATGTCAGTGGGGGACCGATACATGAAGATGCCAAGGTAACAGAACGTGGTTGGGTACCAGGCAAGGGTGGGGTTATTTATAGACACGCTTATTTCCGCCGTATTTTCGCTAAACTTGTGGGACAGAATTTCAAAAAAGGAGGCCTGGTCGGAATTTGGCGCGTATAATGACGCTATGACCACCGGTCTGCCATCCAATATGCCTTTCACTACCACATAGCGACCTTCTGCATCTATTAAAGAGTCCAAGACTCGAAAGGGAGTCCCTGGCCGCACCCATATCAAGACTCCTCTAGCAAACGCTGAGTAGCCAGTGGCATAAAGCTGCCCTCTCCATCTTAAAGTGAGTGTTATTATGCACTGCTTTTACCACAGTGCATCTGGGTGAATTGTGCGCTTGTATGCTAGGCAGTGTGCTCCTTCCCCCCTTTTTAATCTTCTTGGTATGGTTTGGAATGAGTCTTTGGCTATGTCAGAGTTTGATTTGGAAAAACAAAAAAGTAAAAAGTTTAGTGAACAGCTTTTAACACCGATGGCAGCCAACCACTAAATATTTAGTACATTGAAATAAATGATATAGTGGATCCCTTCAATGTATAGAGATGGCAGGTCATCTGGTGGTCATTTCAAAAATTGGCAGACAGTAGTTCATCAGGGTGGCAGAGGTAATGTCTTCTGCCACCCTGATGGACTGTACTCTGCCCGCCAAATTCTAAATCAGGTCGTTAGTGGTTCTTTAAGAGTTAGGTAGATGCGGACCATTCCACAAGGTGTGGTGGGTGCCCCATACTGCGTGGTTTGTAGGCCCATTTATCGTTGGGCAAAGCACTAGATTTCTGCCAGAGAAGTTTCAGTCTGTCACAAGGCCATTAGTCAGTGTGCATAAGAACTGCCAGCCTATTTAGGGCAGTCATTCCAATGTATATTTTTCCTGTTTGGGACCACCAAGGAACATAGGGGGAGTCCAGAACAGGAAACAACAGACATGACTCCCATGTTTGGAGAAACCCCCCAATGCTTCAGGGCCATTTACTTTCTGATTTTCAATAACAAACTACTATTAGCTTGTTATCAAAAACACAAAAACCCTTGCTAAGCTTGCACATCAAATATTCATGTTCAGCCAGAAAAAGACATTAGCAAATATGAAGTATTTTTTCACAATTAGGCACTCATGCAGTTTAATCAGAATTCCTAAACTGGGCAGAAACTTCCACCCGAATTAGGAGTTGTTTGTATTGCAGACATTTTGCATGCAATATTCCTGCACGTGGAATTGTCTTGGTGTTCCTAAAAAACTGTTTCAGCATGGCAACACTGGTGTAATATGTCCATTGCCAATTCCATAAGGGCCAACTTGTGATTCCAAGGTAATTATGCATCCTAAAATTAGCAGTACCTGTGGTATTTATAATTCTCCAGGACTGGATAGTTAACATGCTTGAATCATTCCCTGTCATCGAGGTGTGATCCCCAAAATATAACTAGAAATTAGTGTAATGTTAAACATAGCCTAGAACATGGGTTCTCCCAAACATATTCCCAGGGTCCAAAAAGTTCAGTTTGTGGTGTGACCGAGGGCTGCTTTGATGCCAGCAGGGTGGCAGTCAGGGCGTGGGAGGTGTAAGGTGGGCGTAGGGGAAGTGATACATGTACATCTAGTGGTTGGATTGCACCTGGGATCAAGCCCGGCTTTTCCACCTGATCAAATTGTGTGATCCTAGGCAATTGTTTCATTTCACTTTGCCTCCTTTTTGTTCATTATCGCATATAAGAGGACCTCGAAATACATGACTTCAGGCTGTGCCCTACAAAACCTTCTTGTGCTTGCTTTAATAAGCTACAACAACCCACTTGCAACTTAGTTCACTATTGGCATTGCTGTCAGGGTGGGAAGAGGCATGACTGTTTCTAAATTCATGTTTAAAAACTGTCTTTTAAAAAACAAATTACAGTCACTTACATGATCTGATGTACTAAGGCGAAATGCTTCTCCATGTTAATGAAATACACTTTTTTGATTATTGAAGGTTCTTTATTATATTTTTACACTTTGTTACAAGATGTCTTTAAAAATGAAGGTGCTAAGAACTTCCTGTTGTGATGGTTTTAGTTGAGGGAAACCCTTGGCACTTGCATCCAGGAATATTGTAATAGGTGACCACAAATCTAAACGTTTCATTGCTAAGTTTATAGGGTAAACAAAAGTAGTATCTAATCTGTGGTTGTGACAAACAGCGTACCACCAGGCCCTATAAGAAATTTTTGTGAAATCTTTCCAATTAACAGTAATTTGTTGAAAAGCAACTGCTAATAATAAATCAATAATTTTTACATTAAGCATCACATCTTCCCAAACAGGTGAAAGGCTACCTAATATCCCCAGGCGTCAGGCTGGATCCGGAAAGTTTTGCGTAGCAGTACCCTTGCGCGTCGGTAGGCGGCGTCGTGCGGCTCCGCGTCTGTCGTCGGCGTCGAGATCGCCGGGATGACGTCGCGGCCAGTACTTAGACGCCGCCCATGCGCGCTGACGTCAGTTCTGTACACGACTTTCCGCGCCAGGAACGCAGAGCCATGCAAGAAGCTGACATTGGTGTCTGAAAAAATACTAGGGCCCTGAAAGGGATGTCCTTAACCCTAGAAATCAGTTCGCAGAACGGGGAGGATGGGTGGGGCGGTAAGGAATCTGTCACTAACTACTGTCTCTTACAGATATATCGTTACACAAGTTAGTAACTTGTGCATCTGAAAGAGACACGTTAGTGACAGATTCCTTACCTTAGAATAGATACCCCAGCAATACCAACCCCGGTGGTGGGTCTGCGAACAGATTCAGACAAGGAAGTCACGGAGGACAGAGCGGCCAAAGAAGCCGTCCCTCCGGACCTGGCTGTCAAGGCAGTAATGCTTGGTAAACGTGTGCAGCGAGGCCCACGTAGCTGCCTGACATATATCCTGTAACGGAACACCGCGGCCTAAAGCCGTGGTAGCGGCTGTTGCCCTGGTAGAATGGGCACGTAGCCCAACAGGGGGCTCCTTCTTGGCCAAAGAATAGCAGGCTTTGATACACAAGATTACCCAGCGGGAGATGGTCCTCTTGTGTACCGCCCAACCTTTTTTGGCGCCCACGTAGCCAACAAAGAGCTGGTCGTCCACCCGGAACTGTTGTGTGCGGTTGATGTAAAAGGCAAGCGCACGTTTTGGGTCCAGACGGTGGAGCCTCTCTTCCTCTCGAGAAGGATGCGGAGGCGGAAAGAAGGTGGGCAAAGTGATGGTCTGCCCGATGTGGAAGGCAGTGACCACCTTTGGCAAGAAGGACGGACGCGTCCTAAGGACAACCTTGTCTGGATGCACAGACAGAAAGGGAGGTTTGCAAGACAGAGCCTGGAGCTCACTCACCCGCCGAGCGGAGGTGATAGCCACCAGAAAGGCAGTCTTCAGAGTCAGAAGACGAAGAGGACAGTTATGGAGAGTCTCAAAGGGAGCGCACATAAGAAAGGTGAGCACTAAGTTCAAGTCCCACTGGGGCATCACAAACGGAACAGGAGGGAAAAGGTGTGTGATGCCTTTAAGAAACCTGTTAACTACAGGAGACTTGAAGAGTGAGGGCTGATCAGGTAACCTGAGAAAAGCAGAAATAGCACAAAGATAGCCCTTGATGGTACCCAGGGCTGAGCCCTGCTGGGCCAATGAAAGAAGGAACCGAAGAACCACAGAAAGAGGGGCAGAAAGGGGATCCACAGCATTTGCTGTGCACCATGCCACAAACTTGTTCCACCTGCAGGCGTATACCACCTTAGTGGAGGGACGACTGGCTGCCAGAATCACATCACAAACTTCGGGAGGCAAGTCGAAAGGAATCAACTGCCGCCGCTCAATCTCCACGCAAGGAGGTGGAGACTGGACAGGTTCGGGTGGAGGACCGTCCCCTGCTTCTGCGACAGAAGATCCTCCCGAAGAGGCAGTCGGATCGGGGATCGATGCTCATACTGAGTAGCTCGGGATACCAAACTCTTCGAGCCCAGTCCGGAGCCACAAGAATGACTTGGGCCCGGTCGCGCCTGGATCTTCTTCAGCACTCTGGGTAGAAGTGGTATAGGCGGAAAGCGTACAACAGACCGCAACTCCACTCGCGACGAAAAGCGTCGCCGAGCGAGTGCTGCCTTGGAAATTCCAACGCGCAGAACTGATGACATTGCGCGTTCTCTTCGGTGGCGAATAGATCTAACCAAGGCTCTCCCCACTGCTGAAAGAGACCTTGCGCCACCTCCGAGTGAAGACGCCATTCGTGATCCATCATGCACCTGCGGCTGAGTTCGTCTGCTCTGGCGTTCAGTGAACCGGCCAGATGTTGAACCACCAGAGACATGCCCTGATGTTCCAGCCATGTCCAGAGGTGCAGGGCCTCCTGACAAAGGGTCCACGACCCCACCCCGCCCTGTTTGTTGCAGTACCACATGGCGGTGGTGTTGTCTGTGAACACCTGCACTACTCTCCCCTTGACAGAGGGAAGGAATGCCTTCAGTGCAAGTCGGATCGCCCGAAGCTCCAGAAGGTTGATATGGAGCCTGGACTCCGCCGGAGACCAGAGGCCTCTGATCTCCGCCTCTCCCATGTGGCCGCCCCATCCCAGAAGGGAGGCATCCGTCACCACTGTGAAGTCCGGTTGGGGAAGGGAGAGGGATCTGCCATTGACCCAATCCGTGTTCGTGAGCCACCACTGCAAGTTGCGTGCAGTGCCCACCGAGATCTGGACGTGATCGGACAGGTTCCCCTGATGCTGCGCCCACTGGAACTTCAGGTGCCACTGCAGAGCCCGCATATGCCATCTGGCATGATCGACCAGCAGGATGCAGGAGGCCATGAGGCCCAGCAGCCTCAGAGTCACTCTGACCGAAACCCAGGATAGAGGCTGAAAGAGTGGAACAAGAGCCTGAATATCCCGGACTCGCCGTTCGGGAGGATAGACCCGGAACTGCGTCGTGTCCAGAACCGCTCTGATGAAAAGGAGCTGCTGGGAGGGACTCAGGTGTGACTTCGGCACGTTGATGGAGAACCCCAGCAAATGCAGGAGATCGGCCGTAGTCTGGAAGTGGGAGACGACTGACTGGGACGAGCCCGCCTTCAACAACCAGTCGTCAAGATAGGGGAAGACTGGAACCCCTGATCTGCGCAGATGAGCCACTGTATGTGTGCATCGAAAAAAAATATAATAATCCAAACCAAACTCCCTCACCCTCTAATCCTCCCCAAAATGCAGGTGGGAGGAGCACGAATTAGCATATGGGTTTAACAGGCAAAGCGATGGGTTGGAGTTTTGTTAACAGCTAATCATGTGGGACTGACGTATACATTTTTTAATCATTGTAGATACCCCTGAAGAAGGTTATCAATATGACCGAAATGCATTGGGTGAAGATTAAATGTGACAAGGAATCAAGTTTGTTTACGTGCCTGCGAATAGGCCCGGATGGGCAATTCTTGTGCAATTTAAAATGCGTGAAAACATGAAAACTTTGTGTCCTTGACGTGACGGATTAAGATGGATAAACTTTGTAATAAACAAGATGAATTTGAGTACATTTTCGAGTACGTGGATATTTTGATCACAAACGTGCAGCAGGCTGTGCAACTCTTCCGTGACACGTAAAATGCGTGTCACAAACCCGTCATCATTTCGTATAGGCGCATTTGGAACGGAGCGCATCAAGAGTGTATGCACGCCAAACAGGAATAACATGGATAAAATTAATTTTTGGATTACTGAGGGTGTGCTTCAGGTTTATGTAAAAAAAAAAAAAAAAAATGCACCCACTTGCCAGGCCCTACCCATCACTTATCTTACATGTAAGACACTCCTAAGGTATGCCCAAGGTATCCCATAGGCAGGGTGCAGTGTATGTGAAAGGTAGGACATGTACTGAGGTGTGCGACATGTCCTGATAGTGAAATGCAGTGTATTTTGTTCTTCACTATTGAAAGGCTATCTGTTCCATGTGATAGAATGGGAGTTTATTTATAACATCTTATAAATATAACTTCCTATTGGGACAAGACAGAAAGGTAAAGTTTAGTATGCCTGAACTCAGAATATAAAGATGCATCTTTTAGTAAGGAGGATTTTTTACATTCTGTGTTTGAAAATACCATTTTTAGAAAGTAGGTATTTTCTTGCTTATCCATCCTGTGTGCCTCTGCTATTTTGTGTATTGACTGTCTGGCTTTGGAGTGACAGGGGCTGGGGATGTGCATCCTCTCAGACAGCCACGGGGGGGGTTGATGTGTGTCTTGCCTTTCCTGGAGGATGAGTCAGGGCTGGGCTGAATAGACCTGGGCTGCATTTAGAGTAGGGGGAGGAGATTTCCTTTACACCTGAATGGGCCTGGTCTGCTTTGGACAATGCGGTTTCCACCTCCTGCCAGGAAGCTGCACAAGAGAGGACAGAACTGGTTTGGGCTGGGCAAAGAGCTTCTCTGCCACCAGAGATCGAAGTAATTTGTGCTATAAAAAGTGGGGCCCAGACCCCATACTTTTAGACTACTTCTGGAATTCAAGAGGAACCTCTGCCAAGGAGAAGAGCTGGGAAAAGCTGAAGGAGAAGTACTGCCCCTTTGCTGTGTGCTGTCTGGGGTTGGCCTGCAGTGGCTGTTTTCTGCCAAGGAGAGGACTTTGTGTGTTTCCTGCTTGTAAAGTGTCTCCAAGGGCTTGACATGGAGCTATCCCCCTGTTCAAGTGGTCTCAGGAACAGGAAGGACCTCACCATCCTTCTGGGCACCATCTCTGGAACCACTGGTTTCAGTCGCTGGAGAAGAAAGGAGCACCCGACTCTGTCACCGAGTCCGTCGCAGGTTTCCATGTCGTGAAGGCACTTCAGAAGCCCCTGCCGCACTTCGCACCGCATCCTTCGTCACACAATGCCGTCTGGACAATCATCACCAAGCCGTTGCTTGCACCCCGTCCTGTGGGCACAGCACCGCCTCGCTTCATCCTGCCTGGACGTCACCAACACCATCGCTGCACGACCCGAACATCGACCGGCTCCGTCGCCTGCACCGCAACCTGCCAGCACCACATCGAGTACCGCCTCACCCCGCACCGTAAGCCTTGGTCTCACCGACGCCGTCTGGATGATCATCACCAAGCGGCTGCCTGCACCGCGTCGTGAGGGGTGCCACACCCTACACCGCTTCCATTTTGCAACGCAACCGCAACGGTTGCCCCAATCGACTCGCACCAACATGTCGGCCGCAACAAGAAAGGTACTGCTCACGAGTTTCCCAATGCTTTAGCTGGCCCGTACCGACGTGGTCGGCTGGAACTGTTAGACTCTGTTGTTTTCAGCATCGCGGTAGCCCCGGACGGAGCTACCGACTCGAAAGAACTGTGTTTTGTGGATATTTCTACAATTTTAAGGTTTTCTTGCACACTCTATATATTTTTCAGAACTTTATTGTGGATTTGTGTAATTTTTGGTCTTGTTTGGTTTAGATAAAAAATTGCTTATTTTTTCTAAACTGGTGTGGTGTCCATTTGTAGTGTTTTCACTGTGTTACTGTATGTGTGCACAGCTGCTTTGCACACGGCCTCTGAGATAAGCCTGCCTGCTCGTGCCAAGCTACCAAGGGGGTTTGCAGGGGTTATTTTAGAAGTGTACCCTGACTAGGATGAAGGGTCCCTACTTGGACAAAGGTGTAAACCATTGCCAACTAAAGCCCCTCATTTCTAACAACCCTCTTAACAGCAACATCGGCTTCAATACCCACATCAACAATTTAGACAGCCTCCTTCCGCAGCTTATACAAAACAAGCCCAGAGGAGAAAAAAAGGCCCTCAGGAAAAAGAATGAGACAGTGACTGGGTAAAGGCACTGGCTACATTACTGTTTCCCTCAACACAAACTAGGGGTCGAATATCATATTATTTAACGGAATGGAGATCAATAGCAACAGACCATTGGGTGTCAGACCTGAGCCTATGGTCATACATTGGAATTCATTCAAAAACCTCCCCTAAATCCATCATAAAAGAAATCTCAAATGCATCTCCATCTTTTTACATTTGAGATCCTAAACATGCTCAGCAAAGGAGCCACAAAAACGTTCCATGCAACTAGAAAAGAATGTGTTTCTATTTTCATTTCTTCTTGATGAGGACAAAATCAAGAGAATGGAGAACCCCTCTGGTTCTACAAAATCTAAACAAATATTTAAGGAAACAATCATTTTGCTTGGTCAAGACATCCTTCACCTACTCAATCATTGAGATTATAAGACAACATTGGATCCTCAAATTCTTAAGGTTCAAAGTGGCCGGCAGTCATTATCAATTCAAAGTTCTCCCTAGAGGACAGAAATCGGCTCCCCATATTTTTACAAAATGTCTTACCCTCCACCCACAGAAATATGTCCTCTGACCATCGAGAAACATAACTTTCTTGGATGCTAACCTGTAAACGACATAGCATGCGAAAGGTGGGCCAAACTAATACATCTGGCAAATTTGTTGCAGAAAAGAAAGTCAGTTTCAGTTCTTCTCTTGAAGTCCCTCTCAGGAATGATGTTATCATGCATTCCTTTAGTACCATTTTGCTTCCTTTGAATGAGACACCCTCAGGAAGAGTTGGACAAACAATGGATCCAAACTCATGGCTCTTTCAACGATATAATTGAAATCACTCCAAGGATGAAAGTGCGTCTTCTTTGGTGGATTCCAAAGGCGAACCTATCGAGAGGTTTGACTTTCATTCCTGAGATCCCAAGTTTTGTGATTATGACAGATGCTTTCCTAGAAGGTTGGGAGCTCATCTACAAGACCTAGAAATCAGCGGCAAGCGGGCTCCACATTAACTAAATCTTCCCATAAATCTCTTGGAACTCAAAGCTGCAGCATTAAGTCACTAGCCTTTTCTTCTGAGAATAAAATGATCATCTGTACTTGTATGCACAGACAATATTACCACAATGCCTTACATCAACAAACAGGGCGACGCCTGATCTCAAGCATTGTCCCAGGAACCTATAAAAATTGGGAAATGGTTGATACAACACTGAATAAAGCTCAAAGCAGAACATGTGTATGAATGGCACATTGACAGACACATTGAGCAGAATGAAGAACAACTGTCACGAATGGGAAATCAACCAAGATATTTTGAACCGCATATTTGCCCAGTGAGGCAAACGAAATGTAGACCTTTTTGGAACGCCTCAGAATCAAAAATGTGAATCTTATGCAAGCTTGCATCCACAAACAGGGATCTGGGGAAACGTGTTTTCAATGGCATGGTCAGGGATCTTTGCCTACGCTTTTCTCCTGATACCTTTATTGTCAAAACTACTGAACAAGATGAATAGGGAACCATATTGAATAATTCTTATAGTTCCAAAATAGCTCAGGCAACATCGATTCAGCAAACTACTTCTCTCAGAGAAACGTCCCATCCAACTACAGTCTGATTCCCCAGCTATTGGCGATGAACCGCGGCCAAGTACTTCATATGGATCTGATATCCTTAAACTTATCAGCCTTGCTCCTGAATACAGTGAATTTTCACATTTGAACATTCCGAAAAGATTCTTGCCAGAGCAGAAACCACAAACAAAACTTATAAATTCAAATGGAAACGTTTCTGTTTATGTTGTCAAGAATCAAAAATTCATCCTATAACATCTACACCTGAACAGGTGCCACTTTATCTGTTACATCTAGCTCAAACAGGTTTTGCTCATACTTTAATTAAAAAGTACATTTAGCTGCAATATCCCGCTTCAGAAGATCCTCTGATACATCACCCCTATGGTCTACTCTACCAGACTCATCAAATAATTTCTCAAAGAGCCTTTTACTGTCTACCTTCCAACAAAACATCCTCTTGCTCTTTGGCAATGAAAAGCCCATTCAAACCCATTCACAAAGCATAAATGAAATATTTTTTATGGAAACTGGCACTATTGTTATCCTTGAAGTCAGCAAGGAGAGTAGGTAAAATACAAGCTTTCACCATTAGGGGCCATTCATGCAATACAGGCGTGATTGAGTAATTTTGAGAACAAACCCCCAGTTCATTCTGAAGGTTCCATCAGAGTTTCATTTGCATGAGCCAAAAACATTCTTTCCAAACCCAAAAGATGTAGCGGAAAAGACAATGAACACCATAGAGGTTAAAAGATCCTTGAAATTTTACATAGACAAAGCAAAACAATTTAGAAAATTAGACCTACTACTGGTAGCATATGGAACTCCTCGACAACGTTTCCCGCTTTCCAAACAAGGCATACTAACTGGATTTCTACAGCCATACAATTTTGTGATCAAAAAGCAGGGAGGGCTTAACAAAGTAAAGTTTGAGCACACTTCACAAGGAGTGTTTCTACCTCCACAGCTTTGTTTGCTGGTGTTTCTATGCACAACATTTGCAGAGCAGCAATGAGGAAAATGAAACACACATTTACGCAGCACTACTGCTTGGACTCATCAGTGCAGAAAGATGCGACAGTGGCACAAGCGGTATTATATTGTTTATTCCAATAAATTGAGGTGACACTTCATTTTCTATCCCACCATCTGCTATTATTTTATTAATGCATATAATATGATGCTTAAGTGCTAACTATTCTGATTCAAGCATGTGAATTTATGAAAGACCCAATACTAGATGATGCATCCCAAATGCAAAAATACCGGTTGCAAAGGGGCAGATTCTGAGAATCTGCCCGTTTGCGACCGGTTTTTCCTTTGATGCATGTGGACCCTAGTTATTTATTCACAGCTGTAGTTACTAGCATCCACCACTAACATGTCACCTTTTGAGTTTATGTCTGAAAGAAAGGGTGTTTTATCACAGCATCTTTTGTAACAAACCCAGAAACAAGCTTTGCTTAATGCCTCTATAGCCCACGAGTATATGGAAAACCTTCTGAAACATGTGCAGCATGTTGCATAGCCACAATGAAATCTTGAGAAATGTGCAGAGAGCACCAATACGTATTGTGATCTGAAGACTACAGAGAAAAAGCACTATGTTGTGGATAAAATGTGGGAATGTGCCAAAATCCAGGGGTGAATGCATGGGAACACCCACATTCCACCCATGGAACACTTTCCCACTGCAGAGTAATGCAACACAGCGAATTGCGCTGCATTCCGTTACTCTGGATTTATCAAGGTGACCTTGCATGGCTTAATAAATTGGACATATGTTTTGCATCGCCCTTGCGCCCCTTGTGTGGCACAAGAGTGACGCAAAACCTTCATAATATGCCCCTCAGTGAGAAAAGTGAACACACAGTGCTGGTAACAGCCCAAAAAAGTGATTATACAAAATCACAGCAACAGACTATATACAAACTAATTGCAGAGGGCAGCAATGTATCTAGAGTTCAGGACATTTTTTAACAGTCCCCTTGTGTGCCAGTAGGTGGTGTTGTCGGCTCCACATGGCATTGCCCACTCCGGGAGTAACATGCGAGGTGCCTATATAGTCACCACCCCAGTGCGCTGACCTCAGTTATTTTTCTGCGCGATTAGCGTGGATTTGTACGTGCTCCCTCTGTCGTTTTGGGACTGACTCTTTCGACTATTTTGTCAACTTCGACCAGTGTGCCTTTTTCATCCCTTTTGTGGAGTATGTCTCCAAAAAAAACAACTGGTTTCAAACCTACTGGTGCCTTTCACAGGCAGATGTCTGTGACAGACCCCAGTTGGTGTGTCTGTGGTGCCTGGAGCAGGACCACGACTCCAAACCTGCCTGGCCTGCAGGACCATAAATCCAAAAGTCATCTGTGAGCGGACCATGAACCTTCAGAGGTGCTCACACCAGAAATTTAAGAATTCACAGCATTCTTGGACATTACAGTGCCGGTTACATTTATCAGATGAGGTGCGAGAACAATGCCACAAGTCCGGGCCCCGCTCCCAGGTTCTCCCTGGGGAGCCTGCATCTGATCCTCAGTCTACTTCGCTTTTCCCTGAGTTTCACAGAGCCCCACCCGTGCATTGCGGATTGTTGGCAATTAGCAAATAAACCTTTGCCTGGTAAACCAAAAGCACATTCTGCTAGAGGAAAAGTAGCTGCTTGGATTTTAAATGTCCCTCTTGTAGAAATATTTAAGGCGGCAACTGGGAAATAATTTTATACCTTCACTAGACATTATTGTCTAGATGAAAATTCTCACACTTATATCCTTAGGTCAAGCTATTTGCCAAAATGTATTTAAATAAACATTTAGTTTAATTATTTAGTCTCCTTCCTTACATTGACAGCCGCGAAGTTAGGATTTGCTTGCTAATCTATTCTGCATTCATGACTATCAGTGAGAATCCTAAAATGCCGAAGAAAATGTTGCTTACTTGTAATCTTGGTTCTGCATTATAGGTATTCTCACTGAAGGCATGAACAACCCTACCTCCTCCCTGACTGTCAATGTGACACAAAGTTATATGCAATGTCTTTACACTCCAGTTGAAAAAGAACTGACCCTCTGAGGCAAACTGCCAGTACAGTGCATGCTGGATAGTGGAAGCTGCTGGAGCTCTTAAAGCTATTGTGTATATTCAGTACATCTGATGTATTTTTAACCTGAGAGGCACCTTTCCCTTCATTTATCTCTATATTTATAGCTGTATGTTTGTAAAAATGTTTATTATGCGGCACATTTCTACATTAAATAATACAATGTGGTTTGGTATTTTATTTACATTCCTGTAGTTTTCTGCAGATACAAATGCAGTTAAAGCTGACCTGTCACAGACTTATGGAAATGTCACCAGACTGTTCATCATTCGTCATTGAGGTGACTCCCTTCAAAGCCAGAAAATTAAAGATATATATCTAAAGAAGTGTTCGGGGTACCCACACATGGGTGGGACTATTCTATGTTCTTGACGTCAGTGAGAATTAACCCTGACTGGAGTTTGAGATCCGCAAAGTGCTCCAAAAACTCTGCAGTGCTACGTGGAGTTCCGCAAGCGGCAGAGTTCGTACATCTTGCTACTCACGCTAATTTTTAGCGCAGAGAGTAAAATCGGCACGAACTTCGCATTGCACCAGAGGGCGATGCTTCTTCTGCCGCTCTAGTAGCTATTCTCACAAATGGCCGATTTCCCAAAGCTAGCAGTTGCAACCTTCCGCGACCAACTGCGTTGAAAAATCTCGTAGGAAGGAGGTCTAGATCACGAGTTTTCTCACTCGGGCAACTTAACGTTGGTTAGCCGCTTGAGAGTAAAAACTCTGCTCGCATCACTTCGTGGAGTTTTGAGGAACCCCGCACAGATCACGGAGTGGGAAAAACTCATTGAACTCCGCCAGCGGAGCAGAATTCTTCGTCCACCCTTAGAGAGAATACTTATGATGCAGAACCAAGATTACACGTAAGTAACATTTTCACTGAATAGGTTATGTTACCACCTTGGGGCAGGAATTTCCAATTGTTGCTGAATTAATGTTAATGTTGTTCGACTATGAAATGTAACTCTGTGATCAGTGGTTCGAATACAATGGAAGAATGAAGCACAATGATTCATGTATAAGACATATTATAATTTCATTAGAACGTGAGCCCCCCTTTTGACAGTTAACTTCCCTCACTCCACTGGACAGTATTTAAAATTGGAATTTCCTTCTTTTCTTTTCTTTCATGGGTTTTACCTGTCTCTCTTTTCTTCCTCTTCTACTTCCCCTCTCTTTTTCCTTTTTCTTATCTCCGCAGCCTTTTCCCTTTTCCCTTTTCCCTTTGCCCTTCTATGCCTCCTTTCTTCTTCTTTGCTCAAGCTTTCACTTTCCTCTGATCTCTTAGCTTTCTTTTGTTCTCTTAATTTCCCTTTTTCCTCTTATATTTTGTATAACCCCTTTTTTCTTTTCCCTTTACTGGTTATTTTCTTCTTCTCACTTATTTGTTTTGTTTCATTGTCTTTGTTCTTCCCACTCTCCCCAATTTTAGTTTCTTTCTTTTTTTATTTTGTTTTTCTTTCCTGTTAATTTTGCTCCTGTCTATCTACTTCAGTTTTCCCCCTGTATTTTGGCTTCAGTTTTTTTATTTTACATTTGATTTTTCTCACCCACCGTTTTGTTTCCACTTCTTCTCTCTGCCACCCATTCTCTTTTCCTTTTCCTGTTGCAGAATCAGGGAATGCCACCACACCCATTGAGATATGTGGCCTATTGCCACTTTGTAACCCATCAACGTCGCTGTGTCCATCTGGACTATCACACCACTGAATCCCGTTGACGCCATTAAGCAGGCATGGCTAATCTTTGTAGTCCAGATGAAGCTACGTTCATTTGATATGCGGGCTACTTCCCATGTGTATCCTGTTTAAGGTATTATGTAGATGCAGCAATTCTTCCCATTTGGTGACTTATACATAGGCATTGAGGTTACTCTGGTCTGATTCCTGCTGCAGACCAAACACCTGCTGGTCACCACCACCTTCACCCTGCTCGTGCACCCATTTGGGATGTTATGCCAGATTCTTCCCAGGACTTCACCTGACCCTGTTTCCAGCTCCTCCCTAATTTTCCTGGTGGCAATTGAATTGGTATTGGGTCCACTCATCAGTCACATTCGTACCCTTAGCCCAGCTACTTCTGTCCTACGTATCAGGACCTTTACCATGCCCATATATAGTATCCACTTGTTACTATGTAATTCAAATTTTCCCTGGCTGTGTGTGATCAACCTTGTTCATGATCCAGTACATTATTCGCTATTGTGCCCTTACCACCAACTTGGTGCCTCTCTGCAAGTTCACCACTAAAGCACATTTGCCAATGTTTTCCTTCAGGGTTGCTTACTTCTCAATCTCCTGCTTTCACTCATGCTGGTTTCGACTTGTCTGTTTGCATTTTGCTTGGGACTGCCCATCTTTCCTATAGGACCACCTCGATACGGATTTAATCTAATTTCCTTGGATTTTGCATTTTGTATCTTGACTGCACTACGGCCACTGTACCTGGGAATTTTCATTCTTCCTTCACCAGAAGATTTGCTCAGTATGGTTCCTTGGGCCTGATGTACAAAACCATTTTACAGTCTCAAAAGTCAAATTTGAGCCTTTGCAAATGCACAATTGCTTTTCATCATGTACAAAACCGAAATTATGATCCTGTAACACTTAACCAAATCGCTATTTGGGTTTCAGACAAGATACACAATTAATATTTGGAAGGGGAGTGCAAAGAGTGTTCCTTCCAAATACAGATTCCTTAACTTATGTATTAATGTTTTGTGACCCAAATCTGGTCGCAAAACATTAATATTTTACCACCAAATCTAAATTGGTGATAACCATTTGTAAACGGGAAGTGGCCCCCCTGGGACACCTTCCCCTCTGTGAATATTGACAAAAACATTTTTTAGGAGCAGGCAGTGGTCCCTTTGCCTGCTCCTTAAAAATGTTTGTAAAATTATTTATTTTCATTTTTAAGCACAGCCCCTTTTTGCTTGTAGGACAACAGGCTGCGTTTATAGAAAAAAGATTGCTTTATTTAAAACTAATCACAGTCATGGTGGTCTGCTGATCCCAGAAGGCCACCATGGTAATGAATCGTAATAGGCCTCAATTTGCGACCTACCTCATGCATATTAATGAGGTAAGTCAAACTGCGGCCCACTACAAATCTGTATTTTTTTTAACCAACCTATTAATATATAGGTTGGTTCATAAGATACCAATGCATTCGGTAGAAGTCGGCATGCAAATTGCACCCACTTATACTAAATCCATTTAAGTAGATTCCTAATAAGAAATCTCAAATTGCAAATCGTTATTTCTTATTAGGAATCATTGTACATCAGGACCCTTGTGTGGATGATAGACACTTACTTAGTCCCCCCTTATTTTCATAAATTTCATTCTATTATGATTTGGTGAGCCATGTTAGTTTATCTCTTTGCCATGGTTTTAGGATATTCAGCGTATGTGTCTTCCTAGGACCTATTGCTTAAGTTCTCATAAGCATTACGTATTCTTTTCACTCTTGCACAGGTTTTCCACTTGTTGCACTTTCTAAATTCTTTCCTTGTTATTTATTACCTATAAGACCAGTGGAGTCTAAGTTATTTCCTACTTCTTGAGCATTTCTTTTCGTGCATTTTTCTTCACTAGTTTTCCAAGTTATCACATTCTTCTTATGTTCTGTGACAATGGTGGCTGCTCTCAATTACAAAGGGGTGGGGCAGAGTTGGGCACGTATGAAATAATGAAAAAATATATATAAAACAGGACTTACCTGCCGCTGCCGGCCGCTGCCTTGCTCCTCTGCTAATGTCCTGATTCCCGATGGCAGTCCATGGACTGGTGCACACTGCGCAGGCTCCCAGATTCCAATCCAGATGCTGCTCTCATGCTGGAAATACTATTACTCAGCATGAGAGAAGTGCTGAGATTGGTCTGAGCAGCCTGGTTTGGCGCTCAGACAGGTCCTGGGAGCCTGTGTCTGTTACCCACCCGGCTGTGCAACACAGTCGGGTTGGAGAAATGATTAGGGCCTGATTATGATATTCGGAGAAGTGGTGGCGCGGTGGTGCAAACCACCGCACCACTGCTCCACCGTTGGTCGCCCCCGCCTGCCAGATTACGACTTTTTAGTAATCTGGCAGGCGGGTGGGGTGGCGGTGCCTCTTTTGAAGGCTGCGCTGCCAGTAGGGCCCCTTTGTTTCCTTTCCTCCAAGGTTCACATGGAATTAGAACCTGCATGTAAACCCTGGAGGAGAGGAAACTCGTAATGTTGTTGACGGGACCACGGCGTTCCCGCCAAGCATATCGTGGCCTCTGACTGCAGCTCCAATGCCAGGGAACGGCAGTTCCCTGGTGGAGCCGGCGGTCCCAGGGCGGTCCGACTGGCCAACTCCTAATGGGGAAGTCGGACCGCCGGTGCGGCGGTGGCTGGGTCCGCTGCCACCGCGCCACCACAAGTCTGGTAGTCCTCGGACTGCCAGACTCGTAATAGGGCCCTTCGTGGTTTTTTTTTGCAAACAAACTTTATTGAGTTTTTACATAAGAATATATTCGTACAATTGGCACCCGTTCCAATACATTAGAGTATCTTTTCAGTTATTATTTGCCATAGTTACAGTCATCATTTTGCTGTACAGTCGCCACCTCTTGGATACGGTGCACATATTTATTCAGCATATCCCATCTACTTAGCATATTTAACTCCGTATGTTAACCGTATTTAATAATTATAACAGGCGGTACATAGTGCGCTTAGTCTCAATCTAACAACCCTGGATCCCTCCCCCCCATCCCGCAACTGACTGATTGGGAAACACAATCAGTGTCTGCTCTAGCATACAGAGTAGTCCTCCCTTACATTTGTGGTAAGAAAAATAGTATCAAGCAACATATTTCAATTTACAACATCACCTTTTGGGGCCATAGCGTACATGGTCCCTGTACTCCAAATTCCCGTGGCTTTGACTCGTGTGATATTTGCCCATTGGTGTGTGGTAGCATTGTAGTTGCCCAGTGTCGGTGCCTATGATGTGTCGTTTATTTGGTCGGCTGCTACCTGAGTGGTCCCATCCCATTCTTTGAAGGCCTCACGCAGCATATCCCATGCCATTGCAATGGGTATTTTCCTTTGCCCCCGCTGTTCTTCCTTTCATATCGCAGCGCTTTCGGCTAAGCTTTCTACTTCCTCCTTCCATGGCTCTACTTTTGGCGGCCTCGCTGCTTTCCACCTTCTAGTGATGTGTCTTTTCGCTAGCAGTAACGCTAAGTCGGCAAAGCGCGCCCGTACCTTGTATCCCTTCGGATGTGGATATAGCCCTAATATGCCGAATTCCAAGCTCTATCCCCAACCACATCTGTTAGTATCTGCGCTATCTGTGCCCAGTAGTGTGCTAATGCTGGACATGCCCATATCATATGTACAAACCCTGCATCTGTTTCTATACATCTCGGGCAATTTGACGTAACTGCGGGAACATCTTGTGTAGCCTATGAGGTGTTAGGTATGCCCTCTGTGTGATCATATATTGGATGAATTTAAATTGTGTGTTACGCGATACTGCTTTCGGATAGGCTAGAAGTGAAGTCCACTCTCTGTCTGTAAGTGCTGTTTCCATGTCGGCATCCCACTTGGCCCGCAAAGCCCCCAATGGGAAGGTATGTGTTTCCCTGATACCTGTATACAGCCATTTCGTTAGGTGCCTTCCATTACCCATTAAATGGAGCATGTTGGCTAACTCATTCGTTGGCGGTTCCTGTCCGTCCGGGGCCCACACCCTTTTTATATAGTGCGTTTTTCCAGCATGTAGCAGAAATAGGGTGTCTGTTAGTCCATTAGTATGCACAAAGTCTATGTGTGACAACAGGATACTCTCGTGGAACAGTGCCCCCACTGTAGTTATCCCTCTATCCTCCCACCCAGCTAACTCACCCCGTGTGAATTTGCCTGTAGGTATGGGTAAGCCCACGAGGGGGGTATTTGATGAATATGACAGGCATGGTTGCGTATACTTTAATGCATATTTCCAATACTGCAGCGCTACTTGCAATAGTGGTGAGTCCGCGCTGTTAGTTAAGTTCGCACTATGTAGCTTTGCATGTAAATTTCCCCGCGCCAGAATTCTAGGTGTGTAGCCAATTTCTTGCAGGTTGCGACCCACTAGCCAGTATGAGAGCCATTGCAACTGACTCGCAATGCAATATGCTCTGAAATCCGGGGCACCCATACCTCCTGATGTCGTTGGTAGTTGCAGCTTCTTTAGGGCTACCCTGCGCCTACCAGCACCCCATATTAGTTCTGTCAACAGGGAGTCTAGCACCCGGAACACCTTTGCAGGGATTATTATTGGGAGTGTTGTAAAGTAGTACAATACCCTTGGTAGCATCACCATCTTTGCAATGGCCAAGCGACCTGTGGTGGACAACGGCAACATTATCCAGAATGCTATCTGTGATCGTAATGCAGCTATTGTGTTTTGGACGTTGCCGTCCAGTGTATCTTGTTGTGTCCTATATATCCTCACTCCCAGATACTTAAACGTGGCTGGAGCCATTTGTATGTTAATGTCTCCAAAATTGATCGTATGCGGCCCATCAGTCTGCGTGAAGGAGAATAGGGCCCTTAGTGTTCATGTCAGTTTGGCTGTCCTAAGACAGCCGGCCAAACCCACATGTGCACTTATGGTGCCCACCACGTCTCCTCCCCGCTGCTCACTCTCTGTCAGGATGGCTCCGCAACTCCTTAAGACTCAGCTGGCTCTGGCTCAGTGAAAACTAAAATGATGATAACATTATTTTATCATCATTTTATTTTTCATGTTTGCCTCTGCTGGCTACCAGCAGTGGGGCGACGCTCCTCCGCCATAACGGAGGAGCCGCTGCTGTTCTGTAATTTGCTGTGTCGTAGAGTTCCGCATGTGCTCAGTCTATCCTTTACTTTCTGATGAGGACGACTACGAGGGGATCTGTCATGACTCGTGGGAATGATCAGACAGAAAAGGAACACCAGAGTCATGGAGACTGTGGAGATCAGTTCATAGGCATCTTGGGCTGATCTGAAAGAGCTGTGTCTTCCGAGGCAAACGGAACAAGTATTGGCAAAGCAAATAGGTCATGTCTATGCAAGAGCTATTGGCTTTGGCAATGTGTTTTTGCCATGTATACACTAGTGTGGCTGCTGTTCAGCACAGCTAAAAGTAAGTGGCGTGGTGTGTCCTAGAGTGGAGTAGGAAAGTAGAGTGTTGTAGACTGTATTTGTTGGAGTGGAGTGTCGTAGATTGGAGTAGAGTATTGCGGAGGTGAGTAGAAGGGAGCAGAGTGCAGTGATTCAGTGGCAGAGTGCAATGTCATAGAGTGCAGTGCTGTAGAGTGGAGTGGGGTAGAGTGGAGTGGCATAGAGTAGAGTGGGGTGGAATAGGATGGAGTGGGTTGGAGGTAGGGGGGTTGATTGGACTGGAGTAGATTGGGGGATTTGACTGGGGTAAAGGTGGTTGGATTAAGTGGAGTGGGGTGGATTGGAGTGGGCGGACTGGTTGGGGTGGATTGGATTTGAGTGGGGTGGATTGAAATGGGGTGAGGTGGATTGTATTGATGTGGACTAGTTTGGTTTGGGGTGGGATGGACTGGGGTGAGGTGGGTTGGATTGGAGTAGGGTGGTTTGGAGTGGGGTGAATTAGAGTGGAGTGGAGGGGGTTGGATTGGACTGGACTGGACTGGAGGGGGTGGATTGGACTGGAGTGGGGTGGACAGAACTGGAGTGGGGTGGATTGGATTGGAGTGGGATGGATTGGAGGGTGGTGGGCTGGATGGATTGGATTGAGTGTGGTGGACTGGGGTGGGGTGGATGGGACTGGAGTGGGGTGGACAGAACTGGAGTGGGGTGGATTGGATTGGAGTGGGATGGATTGGAGGGTGGTGGGCTGGATGGATTGGATTGAGTGTGGTGGACTGGGGTGGGGTGGATGGGATTGGGGTACAGTGGGGTGGGCTGGATTGGACTGCAGTAGAGTCAGGTGGATTGGAGTGGGGTGGGCTGGATGGGGTAGATTAGATTGGAGTGGGTGGAATGGGATGGGTTGGGGTGGATTAGGGTGAAGTGGGGTGGATTGTATTGGGATGGGGTGGACTTGAGGGAGGTGGTTTGGAGTGGAGTAGAATGGAGTGGGGTGAATTGTAATGGGGTATATTGGTTTGGAATGGGGTGCGGTTGGGTGGATTGGAGTGGAGTGGTGTAGATTGGATTGCAGTGGGTTCAATTGAATTGTATTGATGTGGATTGGAATGAGTGGGGTGTATTGGATTGGGATGGATTGGAGTGAGGTGGATTGGATTGAGGTGGATTTGCGTGGGGTGGATTGGAGTGGTGTAAATTATATTAGAATATATTAGGGGGGATAGGATTGGTGTCGGGTAGATTGAATTGAAGTGGGGTGAATTGGTTTGGGGTGAGGTGAGGTGGATTTGATTGGGATAAAGTGTATTGGATTGAAGTGGAGTGGATTGGAATGGGGCAGATTAGAGTGGGGCAGATTTATCAAAATAACTTTATTTCGCCGATACACTACCGGCATAAAAAGTATTCTACACAGACAATTTCATCAGTAATTAACAATGAACATTACAAAATAAGATAATATCTGATTAAAAACAATTTAAAAAGGAAGGATACAAATTGCAATATAAAACAATCATAATCTAAAAGCCATTAATTCATACATATATGCACAGAATTTAAATGCAAAAGCCCCTTTGATTGCATCTAGGAGATCAAAATAAGAAGTTAGTCTCCTCCTGTTTAGGGCAGATAAATAAAAGGAGGCCAAGCAAAAACATACCAAAGGGTCCGGTAATGACTTGAGGTATTATAGGGCTGGATGACATTGTCTAAAATTCAGCTTAAGCATAAAAGGGAGAATATATCTGTTTCTTTCATTAATATATAATTTAAAAAAAATACAAAATGCAGGTCATTCTGTGAAAATTGCATGTCACAAGGACAAAGAGGGAGTGTGTCGATCACATACGTTTTAGACGGATGACCTAGCATTGAAGGGATATAGTTTAAACGGAATCTCAATAATATATATCTTTGTTGGAGATTCATAACAAATGTTAGGTATGAAGATTTATGATTGTTTATACTAGGTGCTATGTGGTATTGTCTGACTGTACACAGATTAAAGTTAGACTCAAATCTCTTTTCACCAAAATGGGCTAGTAGGCAAGCCTTTAGTTCCTTTTATGTTATTGAGATACATAAGTTCGGGTGCTTATATAGGTTAAGTAAGCCAACAGCCTGTAGGTTAGTCTCAATATATTTTAACCATTAATTTTGCCTATGCCTCTAGGGTTTAGATAGTCCTTTACGATGTCTCTAGTTAAGGCTAAGGTTTCTTTTTGCCACACTGAGTGCCACAGAAGAATCGTTGCAATACGAATCTTGTCTGTAATATAAGGGACACTCAGCTCAAGATGACAATTATAATTAGAAGAGGATTGTGGGAGAGTGGGGCAGATTGTTTTGGTTTGGAGTGGGGTGGATTGGGGAAGGAGTGGGGTGGATTGGAGTGAGGCGGATTGGATTGGAGTGGGGTAGATTGGATTGTACTGGATTGGGGTGGATTGGATTGGTGTGGGGTGAATTGGAGTGGGGCGGGTTGGAGCAGGGCGGATAGTATTGCACCGGATTGGAGTGGAGCAGATTGTTTTGGAGTGGGGTAGCTTGTTTTGGATTTGAGTGGGGAAGATTGTTTTGGATTGGTGTGGGTTGAATTGGAGTGGGTCAAATTGGAGTGGGGTGGGTTGAGAGGATTGGAATGTGGTGGATTAGATGGGGAGTGGTTTGGATGGGGAGTGGGGTGGATTGGATTGAGTGGGGCGGATTGAAATGGGGTGAGGTGGGGTGCATTGGCTTGGACTGGAATGAGGCAGATTGGAGCAGAGTGGATTGAGGTGTACTGCATGATTATGTGTTAAAGCATCATTTCAGAAATTACACATAAGAAAGAAGCAAAGTCGATTTGCAATAAGATAATCGGCATCGTTTGAGAACAGTGCCCACGAGCAAAAACAAAAGAAAACTTAAGTGCAAAGTGAGAAAAGACTACTTGGCAAAATAAAAGAAAGCTAACTATAGATAATAAATCTTTGTAATTTTGATTGTCCTGCTGGGCACATTTTTGCCAGTCACACTCCTTCTGTTTGCAGGGCACTAAAAGTTAAAAGAGCAAAATAGTGCCTCAATCAAATTGGGAGCTGCGGATGGGCACTGATTAAGTTGAATCAATCAGTGCTTTGTCCCTGCTTCACAGAGAGGAACTGAAATGATGTTAAGCCTGCCTTGACGAATTACGAGACTGTAAAGAAGAGGGCCACGCAAGCCAACAAATGGTAAGCAATGGGCGGGCTCCAAGCCCTTTTTGTTAACAGTGTCTCGAAGCGAGATGCATGAGCTAGCGCATGCTCTAGCAGACTCAACCCTAAAAATGCAACCGATCAGATTAACTGCAGCTGCATTCCAGGAAATGTAAGCAACCTGTTGGAAGAAACAAGTTGCTCACTACTACTTTGTTGCATGGTTTCCACTCGCTTAGTTCGCCCACAGTATTTGGTATTACCTGCTTTTGCTGGAGAGTGTCAGGTAAGATACGAGGGGATGGAGATTATAATATAACTAGTCTATTAGCGCAACGTTTATGGTTTAACATATAACTTTATTGTTTAACATTATCATTGCTGTTCAAGTCAGCGTTAGCTGCACCAGTGGTGTATGTGGACACTTTAAAAGATCCTTGGGAGAGAGCATAAGCAAGATTCGTACAGTCTATTTGCTATGAGATGAGCATTCTACTCCAGAGTGTTTTTCTTCTTCTCCCTTTTCCCCTATTATAAATCTGTAGGCTAGAAATTTCCCATCCTCGATTTACATTTCTTGGTGGAGAAAGGTGGATCAGCTTCGGATCCCACTCCTTGCAGGCTGCTCATAAGAGTTGTGACAGGGTTGAAACGCCATTGATATATACGGCCATTAAGACATTCCTGAAACTATTTTGATGCAGAGCTCATTGAATTTATTTGTATGGACTTTATAAACAATAATGCCCTCTGCAATCATTTTGTATATACACTCTGTTGTAGTGTTTTTGATCACTTTTTCAGGCTGTTAATTTTTTCACCAGCACCATGGGTTCATTTTTCTCACTGAATACCTTATGGGCCATATTTATCATGTAGTTGTGTCACACTTGCACCACACAACATGGTTTTATCACAAATTATCATGCCACACTAGGTCACCTTGCTTGGCCCTTAGTGGGTTGATAAATCCACAGTAAAGCAATGCAGTGCAAATCGCTGCATTGCGTTACTCTGCACCAGAGATGCGCTCCATGGATGAAGCGTGGGTGCTCCCACGCATCCACCCATGGATTTTGGCACATTCCCAGATTTACCAACACTGGTAAACCTGGGAATACGTCAAACGGAGTAGCATAACAAGGAGAAATATCTTTATTTTTCCCCGTTTCCTCCTCTTTCCATGTGTGCTGCACAATGCCTCACAGGATTGTTTTTGTGCAGGAAGGTTTCCCTTCCTGCACAAAAACAATACTGCTTACAACAAAGGCACTCTTGCACCATGGTGCAAGGGTGCCTGCATTGGCGCTAGTCAGCACATTGTGCGCCAGCGCCGCGAAAGTGCAAGAATGCACGATATATTGTTAAGTACGGCGCTTTCCTGTCCTTTCCCTATCAATTAGGGCAACAAAGTGAATTGCTGCACTGCTTGAGATCTTAATAAATATGCCCCTATAGATATAGAAGTTTATCATTTTAACATTTGTCTATTCCTTATAATATTACAATATCACAAATACTTTTCATACTTATTCTAGTTTGCATAGTATTGTACATTTCATTTATGTTTTCTCAACATAAATTGTTTTTTTAAATATATTGTATATATCACTTTTCAAGTGCCTTTTTAAATGGTACCTTGATGGAAGGGGTTATGGTACTTATAGAGGTTGTCATACACCATTCCTTTGTTATTAGCAATTATAGAAAGGAGACTAAGGGTGCGATTTAGACATTGGCGACGAGGGTACTACTTTGCAATGTCGATGGAGTACCCTCTCAGCCAAAGCGAAGATCTGCCCACCTCAATTAGAGTCGGATGGAACATCAGTATGTAGACGATAGAGACTACTCTGTCTCTGTGGCCTACATGTACCTCATATGGCACGACAGGAGAAAGGGCCGTCAAAGGTTTGGCTATGTGTTTGCTCCCTTATTTTGAGTGGAAGAACACATGGCCAGTTTTCACTCTCCGTCACCACTAGGTAAAACCTTGCTGTAAGGGGCAGTAAAAACTGCTAAATGATCACCAAACAATGGGAAAAAACTCCCATGGTGAGGGAGATCATTGACTTGTTTTAATTTCAAAAACAAGATCCTGCTTTGGGATTTTGTTTTTGAAAATAAATAAAAGTTGAAAATTTGATGTATGACTCCATTGTGTTGATGCCAGTTCCTGCGAAGACAAGAGATGTCTGCTGGGCTGATGGACATCTCTTAATTTGGCAAGGAGAGTACCCTCGCCTTGGCTGTAGTAAAGTACTCTGTCATGGCAACTGTACTTTATCCGTCAGCCCAGGATCACTGACACAATATCAAGACCAGAAACATTGTGATCCAGAAATATCATGTCGAGAATATCGATCACAATAACATAGTTTTTCTATATATATAATGGTAAGTAAAAAATATGGGAAAACAAATATTGTTTTAAACTAATATAGAGAAAAAATAAATACAATAATATTGTTTTTAATTTATATATGTATATATATATATATTCTCATCAATTGAAAAAATACGTGGCACTCTCCTTGAATATTTCAGTTGTTTATTCAGATCATCTCTCTCCTCTTTCCCTACGCGTTTCGACCATCGCGGTCTTGATCACGGCATATATATATAGTTAAAACAGCAAATATTAAATATTTTGACATATAACATTAATAAAATGTAAATTAAATATGTTTAACTAATAGTTAAACATTTATATAAATACAAACTTATTACAAAAAACGCACACATATCTATATAAATGTGTGTATATTTGTATACACATGTATAATAGTAAACTTTTTTTAAATATTAATTATAATCTATATTTTAATTATCTAATGTTTTTAAATGTATCAATATAACAACTATATATTTTTTCTCTCCATAAAATTGTATTGCCATTTATGGGTAACCGGATTACATTTGCATACAAGATCGTCATTTGTTTCATTTACCATTTACAAACCACGTAGTTCCCCACATATTCTCTTGCCAATTTAACTTATAAAACATAATCCAACAGTCACATCCCTAGCCCCCCTCCCTTCTTCCCTTCCAGTCAGTTCTAATCTAATCACATGATCACCTGTGTATTGCTCCTCGTATCTATTATTGGAATGCTGAACCTTCCTGGACCATGTCTCATTATGACTTGTTCTCTAGGGGATTTCCCTTCCTGGGAGCTCCTGGAATACCGATTCCTGACTCCCCTGCAGGTCTGTCAACATGGAGGCCCATGCCAGCATGTCCTCCTCAGCCTTTTCATCTCTTCTCACAGATATCATTCGTACCTACTCTGCAGTTGCCCACTCACTTACATCTCTAACCCAGTCCACGTATTTCGGGGGCTGAGGTTGCATCCATGCTATCACCACCTGCCTTTTAGCAAAAAAACAGGCCCAGGTTGACAAAACGCCTGCTTAGCTTTTTGTTTTTTGGTGCAGGCAGTAGTCCCAGTAGTATCTGCTTAATCTCTCTTGGTATATTCCAACCGGTGGCCTCCCCCAGACATGTTAGGACCCTCTCCCAGTAGGGGTGTAACAGCGAGCACTGCCATATCATGTGGAGGAAGTCTGCCCCCTGAGTTCTACATCTGGGGCATTCATCCTTGTGGGACTGATATATTATATGCAAAGTGCGTGGGGTAAGGTACGCTTGATGCACTATATTGTATTGAAGAAGTTTGAATCGTGCATTTGCACTGACCTTTTGTACTCCCTCATGTACCCTTCTCCAGTCACCCTCAGTCAGAGGTTCATTCATTAGTGTATCCCATTTTTGTTGAATTCCGAGAGATTCTTCCGGCAGGTCCTCTCGCAGTGCCCTATAGAGGTGTGAGATAAGTTGCCTACCTTGTGCTATGTATAGCATGACCCTTAATATATTAGTGGGGGGGTTCCTCTGGGAACCCCGGCCAAAGCTCTTGTGCAACACTGGAAATTTTCCCATATTGCAGAAATTGGCCTGGTCCAAGTTCAAAAGTATTCTGTGCCTCCCCCCGGGTCATGAACTTTCCATCCACGTAAAAATCCCCCAGCAGCTGGCAACCGCCATCTTTCCACCGATGGACTGACATGGAATCTGCGATACTGGTGAATGGGCGTAATGCCCATAGGGGCATATCAGGTGCGTATAGAGCATGTTGTACCACTCTTCTTACCACATTCTCCCACACTGTTGCTACGTGGCGTATTAGGTACGGACATTCTCCGGGAACGCCACATCCCAACATCAACAGTTCGGTCAACGAACGGTCCCCGTATGTTCCGGCCAACAGAGTTTTTTTCCCAGTTGTTCTCATTGTCCAGCCACTGGACCGAATGCTGCAGCTGAGAGGCCATGTAATAGAACTCCAGCCAGGGTACATCCAACCTACCCCGTTCCCACGTTCTTTGCAGCGTCGTCAGCCGCACCCTTCTTCGATTTTCCCCCCACAGGAGGTCCCCAATGAGACTTTCTATTGTGTTGAAATAAGATCGGGAAATTATATAGACGGAGTGCTGTAATGCGCATAGGCACCGGGGTAGAACGATCATTTTAATGATCGCTATGCGCCCCATAAGTGATAACGGCAGATCAGCCCAGAAGCGTATTGATCCTCTCAGCCCCTCCAGCATGCGACTGATTTTGAGTTTAAAATATGCAGCGGCTGTGTTTGCCAGGCGTATGCCTAGATATCGTGTCCCATCTTCTACCCACGGCAAGTTAATGTGCGGCCTACCCTCCGGCGGGACCGTGGCCAATCTACCCATTTGTACCACCCTGAACTTCTCAAGGTTAATATAAAGTCCTGAGATCTCACCAAAATCCTGCATTTCCACCAAAAGAATTGGGACGGAGTGCTCCGGGTGCGCCAAGTAGACTAGCGTGTCGTCTGCGTATAGCGAGACTATATAATTAGTCCCCCCAGCCTGACTCCCCAAGGATCCTTCACAGTTCTCAGACGAGTGGCCATTGGCTCCATAACAATTGCAAAAAGCAGGGGTGAAAGTGGGCATCCCTGTCGGGTGACCCTTCTGAGGATTAGTTGTCCTGATACTGCCCTGCCTACCCGCACTCTAGCCATGGGGCCTGCATAAAGTAGCTGAGCCCAATGAAGATATTGCTCACCACCCCAATTCTCCGAAGGACCTCCCACATATACGGCCACTCTACTGACTCGAACGCTTGTTCGATATCAACAGTGCTATGGCACTATCAATTTCCACTAGGCTAGGGGCATGCCATACATGTCAATCTTCTCAGTTTATACGTTGTATTTCTTCCGGGGATGAACCCCACCTGGTCCGCATGGATTAGTTGTGTCATCTTCGGGAGAAGTCGTTCTGCCATGATGCCACTTAGTATTTTCATATCAATATTTAGCAGCGATATAGGTCTGTAAGAGCTGGGCAGGCTGGGGTCCTTGTCATTTTTTAATATCATGGCGACGAGTGCTTCCCTCATGGAGGATGGAAGAGCACCTTTACCCAATGCTCTGTTATAGACCGCTAGGAGTCCATCTACCAGGAGAGGAGCGAATTGTCTGTAAAACTCTGCTGGGAGCCCGTCGGAACCCGGGCTTTTAGCCGACTTGAGACGTCCTATAGCTCTATTTATTTCATCTTTGGTAATCGGGGAGCTCAGAGTCTCCTGTTCCTCGGGCATCAGGCGGGGGAGTTCCATAGCGTCTAAATAGGTAAGCATCACCCCCGAGTCTAGTCCAGAGCATCTTGTGTACACCGCTCGTAGATGACTCGCCAGGGCTTCGGCTATCGCCTGTTGCGTGTATACAAATGTCCCATTTTCAGCTCCGATCTGCATTATCTGTGTTACAGGTGTTTCCTATCTCACCAAACGTGCCAACAATGCCCCCGTTCTATGCCCTTCCCTATATAGCCTCTGCCGGTAGGCCATATGAACATGCTTTTCTAATCTACGGAGATCAGTCATGAGGGCTTCCTTGGCCGCACTCCACTCCTTCAGTTTTTGGGGGGCCTTGGCAATCTCGCTCTCCAGTATTCCCAAGTTAGCCTTGTGTGTTGCCACATCCCGCTCCAATTGGGATTTTACCCCATATGTGGTCTTGATGCAGACTCCCCGCATACCCACCTTCATGGCCTCCCATTCAGTCGTTCGGCATGAGGCCGACCCTCAGTTCTCCTGAAAATATCGGTTTAGTTCTTCCGAAATCGTGGCAACGAATGGAGGGTCTGTCAGCGCTTTGTTGCTGAGCCACCATGGAGGTATCTCGGACCTTATCCCTCTACCCCCCAATTCTAACAGGACAGGGGAGTGGTCTGACAAATATCTGGGCAGGTAAGTTATCCCTCCCACGCTCCAACCCAGATCTGTAGAGAGAAACCAGTAATCCAGTCTACTGGAGGTTTTTGTGGCAGGCGTGTAGCATGAAAACTGCTTTGAAGTGGGATGGCGCTCACACTATAGATCTCGCAAGTGCATACCCTGTAGCATGCCTTGTAGTGCGCTGGTCATTTTCAGCTTAGTGTGGAATCGCAGTGGTTCCCGATCAAGAGAACTATCAATGACACAATTAATGTCCCCTGCCAGCATTATTCACGCTCCCAAATATGGTGAGGCTGCTTCTAAAAGGTCAGTAAAAAAGGAGGCATTATCATCATTTGGCACATATACATTGATAATACATATTTCTGTTCCATCCAACCTCCCATGTAAAATAACATATCTTCCTTCTGTATCGACAACGTGGTGTAGGTGTTGGAACGGAATGCCGGGTGCCACCCATGTCAGCGCCCCCCTTGCAAACCCAGAATATGAAGTGGCGTACAGTTGCCCCCTCCATCATTTCCGTAGGCACGCTATAGAATCTCCCCAGATATGAGTCTCCTGAAGACAGGCCACTGCTACCTTATATCTTTTCAAATAAGCAAATATACACCTATGCTTTTCAAAGGCAGCTATGCCTCGGACATTCCATGTGATCAACTTACTTGGAGTGGTCGCCATAGTTTGCATTCTTCGTCTTCTTGCACAGCATGCTTCCAATCTATTCTAACGGTCGTGATCATTCTCATCCAGACATTCAGCATTGAAAGTTCTTTCAACTGACTTCTATGAAGGAAGGACCCCAACATCCCCCCCACCCCTTGGGCAATATCACATTTCCCTCCCTTTCTGAACATAACCTGGAGAAGGCATGTAGATGTTGCCCCATTCCCCCTGAAGATATCCCCAAACTTATAACCTTATAAGAAGCAAAAGAAACACACTATCACCCAGAACCCTTCCCTCCCACCCTATTCGAAGGTAGTGGCTGGTTGTCTGGTGAGGTGCGAGGACTAGCCTCCAGCTCCTCAGCCAGGTACCTGCCTCTGGGGGGCATGCCCCCGCCATCTATCACAGTTCGTGTGGAAAACTCCATGCTTAATTGTCCTCCTCTTCCCCCCAACGCCATCCCTCAGTTTGGTCTTACCAACTGTCTCAGTTCAGAGGGTACATCCGGGATAACCACGTCATTTCCTGTACCTCCACACCGTACTACCGTTAAGGGTCCGTATCTTCACTCAGGTTACTGTTCATGAGGCGTCCGGGTGATGAGGCTCTTGAGTCCGAGACAATATCCGAGGCCTGCAGAGTGCCATCCGGGCAGAAACGGATTCGGCTGGGACTTTGGTTCTTGGTACTGTCTTGCGACTGCGTCTGCTGATGTTGGATCCTGGGTTGCCTCTAAGATCCGGATTTCCTTGGTGTCACCGTGGAGGGCACCAGACAGGCTCCGGGGTAGCCTCTTGCGTCCAGCCAGTCACTTGCTTACCCCGCTGAGAAGAAAAATAACGTTTTACCGTCACTCTCGACCCTCAGCTTTGCCGGGAATAAGAGACTATATTTAAGGTTCAAGTCTCTCATTCGTCGTTTTACCAACAGAAAGGATCGTCGTCGTTCTTGTACTCGCTGCGTGTAATCCGGGTAAATGGAAATCTGGTGGCCCTCGTATGATGCTGGTGGTCGGACTGAAACCATATGGGGGAAGATCGTCACCCCCAATAGGATCTAAGATCCTGTCAGGGTGGCGGTCGGAATCGTAAACCTTGAATGGCGGTGGTGCCGAGGCAGACACTGCCGTCGAGATTACGATATCCCTTTCCGACAGCCTTTTCATGGGCTGTCAGAAACGGACTTTGGGGGCCCAAAACAGGGCCTCATCCATTGTGGGCCACTGTAAAGTGGCCCAGGGGGCACATGTAGTGCCCCCACGCACCTCCTGCACCGTTTGTCATGTAGAATACACAAAGTATAACACAATTAACATATGAAATAATAAAAAATAAATATTTTTTTATTTATGATTGCTTAAATAACTTCCCCCATTCCTCTACAAACTAAACAACACACACCTAGAATATAATTTAACAAATGTGACAAGTTCACAATTAAAATAATTATCAATAAAATAATTATAATAAAGTAATAATTAATTAACGATTATTTCTTAATTACCTTCCCACCTAAAAACTCTATAAACACAACAACCCAAAGCTAACATATAATTTTAAAAATATCTTAATTGCAAAATTTATATAATTAGTTATCAATTAAATAATCATTAATAATTTAAATTAATTAATACTTAATTTTAATGAATTTACTTCCCACCCCGTACTCTTAAAAACCCAACAACCCGCACCTGACATATAATTTAAAAATATCTTAATTACACGATTTACATAATTAATTATCAATTCAAGATTTAATAATAGTTTAACTTGATTATTAATTAATTATAATTAATTCACTTTCCACCTTGTACCCCAATAAACCCATAAAAAATTCATTAATTGATCATTTACATAATTTATTATCAATTAAATATGTAATCATTAAAAATAAATTAGTAATTAATTAAAATTAATTTACTTTGTACCTTGTACCCCAACAAACCCCACAATCCACACTTAAAACCTAACTTAGAATAATTCAATTACATATTTGACATAATAAATTATCAATTAAATAATAAACAATCATTCAAAACATAATTATTAATTAAATATAATTAATTTACTTCCCACCCTATACCACTACAAACCCCACAACCCTTACCTAAAACTTAACTGAAAAAATAAATTAATTGCACAATTTACATAATTATCAATTAAATAATTAATAATGCTCAGGGTCCCCTGTTTCAGGCAACCACAGTTACCAGCCACTGCATGATCTTAATGGGCTCCCCACAGCTGAAACTATCCACCCATCAGTTCAGGGCCACAGTACCACATTTCGGCCTCAACCTAGTTGGTGTGCCCGAAAGGACGGAGGGCCCTGGTACTGAACTGTTGGTGGAAGAATGGCTTTCTCAAACAGTTGTGCAAGGGAATTTTTCACCATTGAACGTGCCCGTTTGGTTCCCTAGACCCATCACTGTCAGGTGCTTCTCCTCGATCAATTGTGGCTCATCTACTGAATTTCAAAGTCAGAGACAACATTTTGCAGATATCGCGCTCCTATAGGCCCTGGCTGATAGAGGATTTTATTGTTAGTATTATCCCGATTACACTAACGGCTTGCAAAAACTATGAGCTGCCTGTATCCCAGTTTCAAAGGCCCTTCACCAGCTTAATTTTAAATTTGCATTATTTTACCAGCCAAAACTTTGGGCCCGATTCCGATGTCGTTCGGAAGGCCTCCGAATCGGATTTGGCTTTCCCGGATCTGATTTGTAGCCCTTGTTTACAACCGAATCATACACAGGTCCGAACGACCAAGTACGATGCGAAGATCGCATACGCGCCGACCTAATAATTTCCGGGAGCCAAACCTGTCCGTACGACCCGTTTGTAGCCGAATCGTGCCGTGCTATGGAACCGAATTCTGACCGAGCGAGTACGAGGCACGATTCAGACAGCAGCTTCGCCTCAGACTCAGCGAGATTAAACGGCTGTCGGAAGCGTACTTCAGGGGGCTGTAGCAGGCCCCCCTTCACCCGGGGCCCTCCGAATCTGTCACAGGGGTGTGCCCATGGGTCCCCTGATCCAGTCATGCACAGTGTGGCGGGCACCATGGGGAACCCGCCACAGGGTGTACGCTTTTCCCCACCCACCCCTTTTCTGCAATGTGAGCCTGTGTACACGTCTGTACACGGGCTCCCATTGAGTTCAATGGGAGTCCGAGCAAACCTAGTCCGTAAGCATACAGCAGCATCGTACTCGCTCGTTCGGACTCCCGGAGCACGTCTCGCTCGGAAAGCCCTCCGGATCCGAGTCATACGGAGGGCTTTCCGAGCGAAATCGGAATCGGGCCCTTTGTGTTATACACAATGACAGATAATACCTTTTTACATTAGCTACTGAGGTATCGTCCTAGCTTGAGGATCAGGGACATCCCATGCCACAGGACATGAGGGCCTCACAAAAGACAGGATAGCAAGGAAAGTGCAGTAAAGGAAGATTCATGTAGTACAGTGTCTGCTAAGTCAATGAGGCAGTAGGCGAGCTTGAATGTGCCCGAATGATTGTGGCCCTCAAAGAGTGGAGAGCTTTGGTGTGGCCCAATAAATGGGTTGCAGACACAGATGGAAATAACCCTCAGGCCACAGGTTCTGAGCAGGAGAATGAAGACAAAGGAACACCGATAATGACTCCAATGTCCTAGGACACCATAATTCAATGAGTTGGGTTGTAAGTGGATTGTGAGCTTACACTAATGGATGCCTTGTGACAGACAATTTTGCTGTTATTCTTCCTGTTAAAGGGGGTGACTGAATTTAGTTTTTAAGGGCCACTCCTGGAGGGAACACTGTTATAACAATTTGCCCTCCCCAAGCGGAGTGATTTGTCGGGTCTGTACAGGCATGGTTATACTGTTTATTGTTTCCATAGTTATGATAGGGACTCCAATGGAGTGGATATTATATCTGTGACCCGATAGATATGCAATTATATTAGACGTATGGAGATGCATTGCAATATTTATGTGATACATCAATACAGATACAGTAAATAACTTTCAAACTAATTTTTGTGTATGTATTAATGTGCTGAAGTTCATCTAAAGCTTGTAGCATAATACCTAACGATGACCTGCACACTTCTTTGTACTATGCTATTTGTAGCAATATTTTTGTGGCTATGGATTACCAGCACACGGTTCTTAATAATTCATCTTTAGTAATTCCGAGTAAAAGGGAATTGATACATATAGAATATAAAAAAATCCTTATTTTAATTTATAGCAGCTCGCATAATGGGATAGATGTTGAATTTTGTAAAAGTAACCAAATTGACTTCTTAAAAGCTAGTTTATCAATGTATTTGTACTGATAGTATGATATTTATGTGGCTATATAGAAGGGGTTTTTATGACTGTTTACCCCAGGACTAAATATATATTGTTTTCATAAATTATGGCAATGATGGTACTCAATGTGTGTATATACCAATGTGAAGCATTGTGGGTTATACGGTCCGTAGTGTACACCTTATTCTTTATCGTACATTACAGGTGTAACATTTTTGAATTGATACAATTGATTTCTATTGGTAGATGGCTAATTATATTAATGGTTATTTCTATGTAAGCCATGAGACACTGTAATCACATGATCTTGATAAAGCCTATGGATGTAGTTGAAATGTTGGTGGAATAGTTGCTTCTGCCACTATTTATTTTTGTTGATGTTGCACTTTTCTACTTTTAGTACTTTACGGATGAAGAAATTAATTTGTGTTTTTCCACAACAGTGTGATCTGAGCCTCTCTGCTGTTTACGATGCACAGAGTAACAAGATTACAAAAATAAATGGAGCTAACGATGCCGTGTTGGCTTCATTTTTTGCTGTGCTCACCAGTTAATCCAAGGTTTCAATTTTTGTATCTCCGAATTCATAGTATACTCAGCACTTTATCCCAAGTTGATTTTCAAGATACTCAGCACCTGAAATGTTTCTAAGGAGCTGCTTTCAAGTGGATGCAGTTCTACAACATTTGGACACTTTAGTAACCCCCCAAAATGCATGCATTCAAGCCCAGCACTCGTGATGAATGCCCTAGATGTTTGAACTGAGCACCAAGGCAATGAGCAAATCAGTTTTGGGCAGAGCAATACTTAAGATTTTTGGAGATAAATATATTCCTTTTTAAAAGATAAAAATAACAGTCCAGTTGAAATGCTGCGTATGCTGCACCCAGGAAATGGTAGGATATTTACTTCAGTACAGGGGAAAGGAGACCTGTGTCTGTGAATTTGAGACAGGGACCAAAAACAGTCCAAGAGACCTTGTTTAGGGCATGTTTGGGAAACAGGACATCTTGCAAACCGTGTTCCACGGTGTGCTAATCTTGCTGCAAAATATCTTTTTATTATTCTTTTTTTAAACAAATGAGTCAGTGGGTCTGGGAATGCTTTGCCTGTCCCCTTTTAACTCTTCTCAGTTTTTTTACAGGACATTGGGACCAATTCACTTGTCTGCAATGGCAATCAATACTGAACATTTTCTGTTGTGGCCGGCTAGTAGGAGCATTCAGGTCAGTAGACCCAAATTTGGCACAGCTAATCTGAAATGAATGGCAGAAGCAAAAATCTCCTTAATCCAATGGGGAGGGAAGCTTTTTTTTAAAAGATTTAGGTCTACAGACAGAACACAAACCTGGGTTTGAAGACTGTCATTTTTGCAATGTTAATTTCTTGGAAACTACTGAACCAATTTGCACCAAACCAAGAAAAGGCTCTTCCCTCTGTAAATTTCTAGTTTTGTTTGGTGTAATTCCCTTCAGCATGTTTTCTGTAGCAGAAAGCAAAGATTCCAATGGGATTTTAAATGGGAAACACTCCTTTTTTAGACCACCCCGTACCCCCCTAATTCTCCAGTTTCGAATCTTTCATAGATTCACATGCTTGAATCTTCCCCGTCATCATGGTGGGAGCCCACCAGCATTTTAAAATAAGCAGTACTATAAAAGTACATTAAAAGAACATAGAGAAAGCAAGTGACATTGTTGATCAATTCACATTGCTTTAAGAGACCCAAACTTAAGTCAATGAGAAGCAGGACCCTGAACCACTTCTCACCTGCAGAGCCACCATACCTCAGATTTCTAACCACATGTTGTGTGTGAGGGAGTCACCCTGAGCTCTGCTTAGTTGTTACGGTTGGTGTACTTTGGACCCTTTTTTTTTTTCTCAAGGAAGGATTACTTTGGTTACAGCTCTAAGGTACTGTGTTTTGCCTTCAATATGTCAGAAGGATCTAAGGTAGGATTTTCAGGACATGCAGGTCCTGTGGAAAGGCATGACTATTTTCTGAAAATCTTCATACAGAGTGCCTATACTGTCTACACCCTAACTATAAGCTAAAGGAATGTAAACACTGCAGAACATTTTCTGCGAAAAACTCTTAAAGGCAGGGAAGCAAGACTACTTCTATGGCTCCAAAAGAAAAAAACAGATGCCAATCTGTTTTTTGATGAGAAGGAGGGTCTAAGTCGCTCTCCACCTAAGCAAAAACACAAAAATGAGGGCACTGCCTCATCTATAAAAGATTCTAAAAGACTGAAGGCTGCTGAAAAATCAGCCAAATTGGAAAAACCAACCTCTAAGGACTCTTCTACAGGCTCTGCGCAGAAGAAAATCATCCACCTCATCTTCTGTGCCTATCACTCCTCAGAAATTACCTTATCAATGAAAATGATACCGTCCATGGACACGTCGTTGAGGACAGCGGCGTTGACAAGAACTCCATCAATGGCTACTCCTCTAACATTGGTGAGGACTGTCACTTTGACCATGATGACGGCTTCATCAACAAGGGACGCAACGACCACCACCACCCCGTCGACAACAACGACGGTGTCGACGTCCACTCCATCGATGGCCTTGTCAACGATCACTCCCTCTACGACAGTTTTCAAGTCGCCGTTGACAAGACCAGTGTTGGCGACCATGACTATTATAAAGAAGATCTCTTCGTCAATGACCTAGTCAACGAGCCCGTCGATGAGACACAAAAAAGCGGCATGTTTTGCTGAGAATGTCTCTGCTCAGCTCAGACCAGACTTGACGTCACCCAGCAAGGTATACTCACTGCCTCTGGCCCACCTTCTTGACATGGAGGAGTCAGGATAAGAAGGGATTTTTGGTCCTGCAAACAGTCTTTCACAATTGGGAGTTAAGTGCCTGGGCTTGGAAGATGAAAATGATCCTGACAAGGACACTTCTGGTTACTTGCAAGGGGACTATTCATTCACGGCTTGCCAGCCCATATCCCATTGGTACGACTCTTTCCAGGAGCACCATCCTTACGAAGAGCCTGATGAAGAACAACAAGGCTTAGGGGGGGGGGATACCATCGCAGTGCCCATCTCTTTGGTCACTGACCTAAGGCACATTCTAAACGACTACTATAAAAGCTTTCCTGAAACACAATCCAGGACGCACAGAGGGCACCTGCTACAGTACCTTTGCCTACAAGCCCTATACCAGACTGGACACATGAAATCAGACCAGCTTCTCCCACCATCACCATCACGGTTGATTATATAGACAGTGATCCAGATGATCAGCCAGAGAAAGTAGAATTACTCCAAGATCCCGATAGATAGGGTAGGTAATGGGATGACTATGTTGTCGCTGCATCATCTCCGTCACCTTCACCTTCCTGGCAAGTTCTCTTCCTAAGGGTATTGGAGGATTTTATGAGCTACTGGAACGTGCTTCCAAGAGATTTGATCTCCCTCTCCCTATCAAACAAACAGAATATTTTATATATGTTTTCAAGGACTCGGCAAGGAAATCTGTCAGATCTTTCCCTATTGTCACTTATATATGGAGAAAGGTTTGAAGTTGATGAAGAACCCATCTTCAGTCACTGCTGTGGTTCCTCAGATGGACAAAAAATATAAGGCCTCCGATTCTTCACCTTCCTGCTTGATAAGGCATCCTCAGCCAGATTCAATGGTCATGCAAGCGACACAGCGACGCTCCAGAAACCCTTCTGCCCCTTGTTCAACTCCACCAGACAAGGAAGGAAGAAGGCTCGACAACATTGGCAAACTCTTTGCAGCTATGGCAGCCACCTCCATCAGAGTTTCAAGTGCATTTGCCATTCTGATTTACTATGACCACCAAATGTGGTACGATCTTGTATCTCTCCTCGACCACCTTCCCGAAGACAAAAAGAAGGAGGCTAAAGAAATTCTGCACGAGGGTGCCAGGGCATCATTGGAGATTATATTGTGTTGTAATGGAATGCTTGGTAAAGGCATATGCGTGGTTAAGATGTGCGTGGTTCACACCGAGTGGAACCAGCATGCGTGGTAATTGCATGAGTGGTTCTGTCACACAACCCACCTCTACCCATCAATTATTTTGTTTTTTATCTTTTTAGCTTCTCTGACTCCCTTCAGGTGCCACCGTTTGGGGCCTTTTCTGTCCTATTAAATAGGCTCATGCACAGATGTGGAGGTACATTTGTGTGGAGGAAAGCAGGTTTGCAGAAGGTTCCCTATAGTTTGTCGATGTCTGCAATTTTTTTGCCTTCATATTCCCAGTAAAAATCAGTGAAAACACTTTTACAATGGCATGGTATTATGGGAAATCCCCAAAAAAAGTGGTGTGGTAGAAATCACCCTGTCTCTAAACTTTGAATAAAATCTTGGTTATATTTCAGAATGCATAGTTTTCGCTCAAACCCCATTTCTATTCATTTTATTTTTCATGGTCAAGTGATGCAGGGTTTGTAAACAATTAAAAATCCCTGTGAGCCATGGCTCAGTTATTGGATTGGGTGTAACAGGTTTTTGGACCACTAAAAAATCTATACATCTCTTCACCCATGCATAGAAAAACCATTAAAAAACAAAAACATCTACAAAACGTGCAGACATTCTTTGTCTATCCCACAATGTCTAAAGATGGCACCAATTTTCCACCTTCTGTTTAACGGCTTTCTGATTTAGAGCCCATTTCCTATTTTTGTATACACATGACCTACTCGTCTCTGCGTTGCACGTGTTGTGGCTTCCATCGAGTCGCTTAGCTGTTTTTGATGTTTATGAACTCCGACTCCGTCTTGAGTGTTCTATTTTGTTCTCCAGAAGTAGACTGGCTGTAGACCAGTAGACCAGCAGTAGACACACAGCTCATTAACTTGAGCATTTTAGCACTTCTGTTGTTTCTGCCCGCTGTGGGTACTTTGGTGGCTATTATGGATTCTGTGGATTTTAGTTTATACTGAGAACAGCACTACATGAGGGTTCTCAGAAAGTAGTGACCTGGATATGTGATTGAAAAATAACAGCACAACTGTTGATGACCTGGTAACTTAACAGCAGATCCAGAAATGGGTTTTTAAATAGAGGTGGACTTATAACTGTTTAACAGCTCCGGTACTTTGTTCTTCAGAAACTAAAAGTTACTTTCTGCAGTTGAAACAGTGAACAAAACTGCGTTCTCTTTAACCGCTTTAATGTGGAGGACAGGACTTTCAAGTCCTCTGCATTACCTGTGCTGCATGGTGGACATGGACATCTTATCCAGTACTACACTTACACTTACAGCCTGTCTGAAAATAAATCCAAAGTGCTAACTGGAGCATGGTTGAGCCCATCCTAGTTTTGAGGGACCAAGATGAGAGCAGATGATGAAGCATGACACCAATAGGGTGTGTGAGTGTCCCCCAAAAATATTTTAGGTTTCTCTGAGGGCTTAACTTCATCCAGGCTGTGACCCGAGACTAAGGGTTGTAAGATACTTCTGTGTAAGTACGGTTAAGAGACAGGGAGGTAGTATCCTGTATCTCTAAAAATCTCTCTCCCCTCACCAGATACTTCTCTGGGTACTTAAAGATTAATCTGAGTGTGCATCTTCCCCATGACACACTGGGAAAAAATCCTTCTACTGCTTGTACCAAAAGGCTATTCTTTTAAAAAAATAATCTCTTGACATGGGTAAAGTGCTTCCCTCGCGTACCAAGATTAATTTTGTTTACATTGTGCGATGAGAAGTGTGCATAGCACGCTGATGCCACACAATGTGAAACTTAAAGCAGTCCTCGCAAATTACTTTCACTGCTTTCACTTTGAAAAATGCCGAGCACCGATCACAAAGGGACAATCTCTCATTTCTAACTGTATCTCTCCCTAATCGATCCCTGCTTGGGGATCACCACAGGTGAGTGTCACCAAGCAGCGATCCACTCGCTAGGCACCAGAGATTGCTTTTGGGTGGTAGAGTCCCTCTCCATGTGCGGGCTAGTGTCCCCCCAGCTAAAAATAAATAGATAAATAAAACAGTGTTTCTTTCCCCTAGTGTTTAAACCCAATGTCTCCTCTACAGGGGATGTGGGAGGGGTTGGAAAGCCCACTATAGCCAGGAATTAATTTTTTTATCTGCACCCCCAAAAGAGCCCTACAGTCTCCTTGGCCCTTACCCATTACAAACAGCCCCAACAGTCTTTAGTCCACCCCCCCCCCCTGGAGAAAATATTGGAGGATTTACCCCCAGTGTGTACTCCAGGGCCAGAAAGTCCAATGTATGCCAGGGATAGTTTTATTTTCTACAAATGAATAGGGTGTGGGCTGGCCTGTCCTCACACAAAGCCTCTCACCCACTCCTTGAGCCCCAACAGTATTTCTACTGCACTGGGACCGAGAGCATACCCATTCCCTTGTCAAGCAAGAGGAAATTTGGATTCTTTTTGGTTTAGTTTTGAGATATGGGCAAACAGAGAGAGGATAAATCTCAATTTCCTCTCTCTCACATGCCATGGTTCACTCAGCAACCAGGGAACTTTACCAGCTCTGGGTATTCATGAAAACCTTGAGACCAGGAAAATCCTGGGTGGTGTAAGAAAATAGAACAATCTGGGTAAGAAACACAATGAGATCCACGCAAGTCACACTACCTTGGACTCACTTGGGTGTCTAGTTTTTAGAAATGCATGGAGTTCATGGGTTTTTCTGGGTGCCAGATGAGCCTGGATCCAAATACTTCAGCTACCCATATTGCCAGAATGGGTCAATTTACGAGGCAATATCTCGATGTCTCCACAATGTTGTGGGGCCTTTCTTGATGTGGATGATAGGCCGAGCCATAGCAGTGGGGTATCGTTAATATGGGGAGAAGTATGCAAATGCTATGTGGTAGGAATTTTGCAGTTTTGCACAGTTTCTGGAACTTTTCCTCATAGAAATGTGAAGAAAATTCATGATTTTAGACAGAGTTTGACTTTTGCAAGGAATTTTGCATAAGAAAACATAGGGGAATTCTTGCAAGCTACGCCAACTTGGGCTTCCCTGCATCTCTAGTTTATAGAAATGTCTGGGTTTTATTGGTTTCCCTTTGTGCAAGTAAAGTCTGGGCCCAAATACCGAACTAGCCATGTTGCCAGAATGGGGCAATTTGCAAGGTGAAATCTTGATGCTTCTATATTGTGTTATATGGCCTTTCCTGTCACGGACAACAGGCTCAGCCACACACCACAATCAATGTCACTCAGGAACAATTATTTTGTAATACTGCTGACACTTTAGCCTATTAGTGGGTGGGCAGAATCCTTTCTTTTCGATCCATTGTAAGCAGATGAGAAACTGCTGGCAGTGCCACCCATCCTGCTGTTTTTGGATCTGCCTGCTTTTGATTAAAACAAATGCTGAATAGATGTGAAATGCCCCTTGGAACAAGAATTCCTCATTCTTTGCAATGAGGAATGCACTGAATGAGGACTTCTTGTGCCACCCAGTCACTGTTAGGGATGATACACTACAGTTGACTTAATCGTTATTACATTTGGTTAAATTACACTGGCTAGCTTCTGGCAGTGCTCTTCAAAACAAGATTCCCAGGTGAAGAACTTGTACGTGGTGCCTGCCTGCTAGAGTTGAGGGAGGACCCTGCAGGTATGCATGGTACACAGACTTCCCCGCAGAAAAAAGTTGTTTGAAATGCACGGTTCCTGGCAATGTATTTACTTTAATGCAGTTAACTTTAAGGTAAATATGTTGCTTAACTCCTCTCAGCTTTCCAAACCGTATCAGAATCGGGCCCGGCCGAAAGCTTCCTGACCGAATGGGTTTGGAAAGCTTCCAGACCGAATGGGTTTGGGAATGGTTTCCAACCGAATCGGATTGGGAGAGTCCAACCAACCGAGTATGATGCATCCGGATGCTTCCAGATACGATTTGGTTGCCTTTGTTACGACCGAATGCATAGGCTCCCACTGAAGAAAAGGGTGGCTGGGGAAAATCGGGCAACCTATGGCGGGCACCCCCTGGTGCCTGCCACACTGTGCATGACTGGTAAGGGAAGACCCATAGGTACTCCCACTGGCCCGATTGGGAAGGCTCCAGGTGCAGGTGGGCCCACTACGGGACCCCAAAGTCTGATTCCGATTCCCGATTCGAGTCGGACGGCATGATTCGGAAAGGCTGTCCAAACCCACCATCGTACTCGGGCCCGATTCCGATCTCGGTCGGAAGAGCTCCGAATCTGATTTGGTTTTAACTAAACCGATCCGGAGCCCTTGTTTCTGACCAACTTGTTCCCAATTCCGAACGACCAAGTACGATGCCTGGAAATCCCCAGCGCTGATCGAATCGGTTCCGGAAGGCATACGGAGAGATAGAGCCCTCCGGAGCCGAATAGTACAGCTCTAGGAAGAAGGTTTTCCAAGCGAGCAAGTACGATGAACGATTCGGACAGCCTGCACGGATCATTTTGTCCCGGATCGAAAAGGCTCCTGGAATCGGTCTTTGGGGATCCATAGCAGGCCCCCCTTCACCCGGGGCCCTCCGAATCGTGCCCGTGGGGGTACCCATGGGTCCCCCCTTTCAAACCATGCACACTGTGGCAGGCACCAAGGGGTGCCCGCCACAGGGTGCACGATGATCCCCAACCACCCCTTTTGTCAATGGGAGCCTGTGTACGCGTTCGGTACAAAGGCTCCCATTGAAGTCAATGGGAGTCCGACCGCATCGTATCCGGATGCATTCAAATGCATCGTACTTGTTCGGTCGGACTCCCCTGACACGAGTTGTACGGAAAGCATTGCGGACATGTGTCATTCGGTTTGCTTTCCAAACGAGATCGGAATCGGGCCCTCGGTCATTCGGAAATTCCATCGGGTTTGGATTGGGATATTCCTAACGCCTAACTCGCATCGTACTCGGTCGGTTGGAAACCTTTCCGAGTCGGTTGGAAAGACATATTCCCGATCCGAATTGGGGCCCGATTCCGATCTCGCTCAGAAAACCCAACGGCTGACTCCGACCCGTAGAGCTCCCCGAACGACTCGGGTTCCGGGGCTTGAGTGACCGAGTACGATGCAACTGCGCGCTGACGGACTTGGGTCGCTCGGAGTCCCATTGAAGTCTATGGGAGCCTGTTGTACGTCGCGTACATAGGCTCCCATAGAGAAAAAAGGTAGGTTATGGAAAAGGGCACCCCCTGTCGCGGGGACGCCTCGGTGCCCCCGCACCATACATGCATGTGTAGGAGGGACCCTTGGGTCACCCCCAATGAGCGATTTGTATGGCTACGGATGTCTCATCTGGACCGAGTCTGTCTCGCTGACAGACGCGGTCATCGTACTTGCTCGTTCAGAAATCTGCCCCATTGCGTAGCGCGAGTCGGCCATGTTAGAGTCGTCCGGACGGCAACGCTGACGGGTACAAGTCGGTCGGAGCACGAGGATATCTACGCATCCTACTTGCTTGCTCGTACAGCGGTACGAGTTGTTCGGAAACGGGGGCAACGAACCGGACTCGGTCTTCACGAATGCTGTCCATAGCCCTACCGAGCGAGATCGGAATCAGCCCCTTGGACGGAGCAAATTCCGTTAGGAGGCCTTCCTAACCGCATCAGAATCAGGCCCTATCTGGTAAATTTGTGAAAGCCCTGTAATCTTCAACAATAGATAATAAAAACAAACTATGCATTATGAAAGTAACAAATTCAAGAATAATTTAAGCAACAAGGCAATGTATGGCCCTCTGGGCCTGTGCAACTCGGCCAACTTTGACTCACCCTGCCTCACTACTAAGATAAGCAACATAGGGCCTACTATCCTATTCGCAAGCTTGAGATTTCCTATTTGCACCACAGATTGTACATTTGCAAGGGGTTGGAAAACGACCTGCTTAATGAATACTAATTTGGCAGGTTTCAGTTTACAAACCCTTGACATTGGCTGTAAATGCAGGTATGGTGGTCTGCAGAGATACAGCAGCTATCACATCTCTGCATGTGCATTTCCAAATGGGAAACATTTTTCTTATTGAAGCCCATGTACATTAAGAGGACTAGTGCTCCTTCCAAGAAAAAACAAAATGTTCATGAGGGAGAGCAGTTACCACTTGGGCCACTGCCTGCTCCCCGAAGGTCTCTGCTATGCTTCCCAAAGGAAAAAATGACCTATGGGACATTTTCCCTTTTGGGAATCAAGTAGCACTCCTTTGAGGTGTCGATATCTGATCAATAGTTGGCATCCATAATTGAGTTCACAAACCATTGATTTGCCCTCTACAAATCGCAGATGGAAGGGGGACCCCCTTTCACACACTCTTCTATTTTCGACTCGGAGAGGGTCGTAGAACCTCTTTTTATGAGTTGGAAAGGCTTTTCTGACTTGTTAAAGGGCTCGTGTAAATAATAAAAGGTAGCTTGCAGATGCTAACCCTGCGATTTTGCAAAACGCAGGCTTTGCGACTGCAAAAAATAACTTTGTACGCCAGGCCAAAGTGTAAACAGACACAACTAGGCTTAAAGGTAATTGCAGTGACGTGACTCTCTGCCATGATGTAGGGATTGCCTTGCCCCCTAAAAAAAGCATCTTACACCGACCATGAGAGTGGGTCCATGAGGAGGATGTCTGATTTGCCTTCTTTATGTAGTTATTGTTTAAATTAACCCATGTTCTGCCTGCCAACAATCATATGCAAGTCGCAACGCAGTTTGTGATTTTACTTTTTGACGATGGTGCTCATTATTATATAGTTGTACCTGCTCTCTTCTCCCTCCAGTAGCTTCCTGTAGGTGGCGATTTCAATGTCTAAGGAAAGCTTGACATTCAGGAGTTCCTGGTACTCGCGCAGTTGCAGTGCCATGTCCTCTTTTGCTTTTTGTAGCGCTGCCTCCAAATCTATCAGTTTTTCCTTAGCATCCGTTAGAGCGAGTTCTCCCCGCTCCTCTGACTCTGTAATGGCGGTCTGCAATTTAATAATCTAGAAAAAGAAGACAAAAACATGTTCATTCCTTATATAGAATGTATTTTTTGTAATTTTTTTAATATATAACATACCCATTTAAAAGTGTGCTCCTCTTAGCATATAACTCCGTGCTGGGACCAGAAATGGAATCATCTTAGGTGGTGTTTATATTTTGTGTGCAGCCCCATCTGAGTATTCCTCCCAATCAACCAACCTTACTTCAGCAATATGTAACCTGCCCCCATAACCCATTCTCTGTCCTTCTCCTGCTCTTTAAGGAAGTGTGAGGGAAACAAAGCCTTTTTCATTTGCTTTCCAGGTGTATGTGGTTAATGATGTGATATGCGTTGTAGCAACCTCGCTTCTATACTTGTTTTCAGAAAGCTGTACTCCTTATATGTGTATTCCAAGACAGGAGTCCAGTTTAGTAAGACAGTACAGAAGAACATTTTTGCCTGATACATTCGTCCTCCATGCTGCCATTTTCATTATGTTTGGGCTTTGAGACCGCTTTAGCTGTTTTACTAGGCTATTTTTTTTTTTAAATCATATATAATATGCATATTGGGTGGGGACTTTTGTTCAGTGGACTTCTTCTGTTGCTCTTGTTCTGTTACATACATTGTCTTTCACATTTTGCTTCACCCGCCATGGCATGCAGTATTGGGCAGTGGGTCAGCCCTCTTTCCCATAGACTCATTTAACTTCGAGTGACTGCACAAACCCTGTGCTGTTCACCTGAGCCTCAAATGATGTATTTCTCCTCAGTGACAAAACTGTTTCAGAATGCGCTTTCTTATGTATTTATTTTTTTACCTTTAAGTAACCGCCATTTATTACTAATTGTTTTGTCTACACTTCGACGCCCAGTTAGATGGTAATATTATTTTCCGTTTTAATTTTGAAGTTGCTATAACAAAGTGTGTAACTGACATTGAAACATTAGAGTTGCCTGCGATTTGAGTCTTGGTTCAGTCTTTATTTATTCTTGCTCCGTCACAAGTAACAACAATAAAATGCATGGCACAATGTGAGGGTTGATAATTAAATAACACCACAAATACAACGGCTAAATCAGTTAATGTTTTTTAAATTTCACATTTTATCACACGCATATAGTAGCCACGTTAATGTGGCAGCATACTTTTTCCTTTTTATTTTTGTGGCATGTACTTGCAATAAGTATGGAAAAATAACCATTGTACCAGATTGCCAAAGTGAGGCCTTTTGGCTTTGCTATTGCTTGTTCTCTTTGTCTCTTGTCTTGAAATATTTCTGCATGTCCTGAATGTGGAGACTGATTGTAAACAAAAGAACAAGCTAGCTTGTGACCTTTTTCCAAAGCTTTAAGTCTACTTCCAATGCAGTTAACCAGGACTCATTTTGTACTGCTCTAAACCATCTGAGGTTCCATCCACCTGGTTGGCAGCTGTAAGGAAATTTAAGATGAAGCACATGCAAGATGTACAGGGTAGATGAGTTGAGGACTAGCTTAGGTGACTGTACATGTACCTTTATACTCACTCTTCTTGAATTATATGCAACCCTCGCATCTCTATGTCTGTAAGTCTTAATATGGTGCTAGAAACATAATGAAAGATGGTATCAGAGGGAAACAAATTATGTTTTGACATCAATAGTGTTCAAGGAGTGTACCTAGTGGTCTCAATGAAGATAAGCTACAGTAGGGAAACCTGCAAAAAGTGTCCAAGAATCCTCTGTACAATATTCTAAAATGCATGTAAGTCTAAGGGGTATATTCACGCTGTAGTGCCAGATTAAAAGACAAGTGACTTTCTCCCTACCATCCAAACTTCCCCTCGGAGTTCCAGTAGGTCATTTCTAACCTCTTAGCACATTTTCTTTGGTTCTTTTATGTGAGTTGGTGAGTGTTCCCAAGGCTTTTGGTCTGTTATTGTTCAAAACGTGTTTTCATTCTCTCTTGTAGGACTCCATTCCTAGTAATTTGGGAAAACCACATAGTTCAGCTCAAGGAAGCACTGATAACCCAGGTATTAGTCACAGCCGGACTGGGAACCGAAACTGGCCCTGGCAAACAGCTCGGCCGGCCACCGTGGGGGAGGGGGGCTAGAGCTGTTTGCCAGGGCCGGTTTTGGCCGGTTTTGTTACAGAGGGCCGATATTGCAGCTATGCTGCAAAACCGGCCCCGGTAACAAAAAGGGCCCCTCGGGGGTCCAATACCGGCCCCACCCTGGCAGCCCACCCGGGAAACGCCCGGTGCCCGCTACGACCAGTCCGGCCCTGGTATTAGTGCTTCCAAGTTGCTGCAAAACAGTGCAGTTATGCTACTTCTACTGTGAATTTGCCTTATGCATTGATTTCCACTTGTTAAGTCTGGCTTGACAGTGCTTTTGTCGGTGCCCTTATGTGATCAACAGAAAAAGAGCTTCTAGCAGCACTACTAAGAGAGTCGCTTAGACTCCACCCACATGTTGGTTACGTTGAGTACAGCATTAGGTTGGGCAGAAGGTGTCTGCTTCCACGAAAGAGTATAGTGATTGGTGTGTGAGTGATGAGTGAGTGTACAGTGAGTGTGTGAGTGCTGAAGGAGTTGTGTGTGACTGCAAGGTGAGAGTGGTGTGAGAATGCAAAGTGAGCGGTGTGTGAGTGCAGAGTGAGCTGCGTGTGAGTGCTGGGTGAGCAGTGTGTTAAGACCGGGTGAAACAGTGTGCTTGTCTGAGTGGAGAGGTGGGTCTATATAAGTGCAGTGTGAGAATTGTGCCTGTGTTCCTGCAGAGTGAGCAGTTTGCTCATGTGAGTAGAGTTCTGGGTCTGATTGAATTCAGGGTGAGGGTTGTGCTGGTGTGAGTGCAGGGTGAGCAGTGTGTGAGTTCAGGATAAATGGTGTGTAAGTGCAGAGTGAGCGGCATGCCTGTCTCAAGGTCATGGGTGGGTATGTATGAATGAAGGGTCAGAGTTATATCCATATAAGTGTAGGGTGAGTGCTGTGTGAGTGCAGGGTGAGAGGTGCTTCTGATAGAGACTTCTAGCCACAGATTCCTTACCTTTGAATATCTCCAGGCGTCAGACCAGATCCAGAAGATTTTTGAGCAGTACCCCTGCACGCTGGTAGTAGGGGTGGGCAGAGCTCGCTGAGATTCACTCCGCAGAATTCTGCCGTGTTACATGAAAACTCTGTGAACATGCGGAAATTGGCACATCGCGGTGCTCGTGCTGGTTTCAAGTGGCGAGAGCTTGCTCTGCGCTGAAAAATCAGCACAAACGGCACCACTTGGCGCGCTAAAGGGCGCTGCACCTTTGCTGACGCTCCAGTAGATTTTCTACTCGAGAGGCAGCTTTCTCACAACAAACGATTGCAACCACCTTGTTGAGAAAATCTCACTGGGTGCCCTCCTAGAGCCCGATCATGCTAGAGGATGCCAGTTCTCACTCGTACTAGCCAACTTACCATTGAAGAGCCGCGTGCGAGAAAAAACTCTGCCACGCGGCGGTTGGCAGAGTTTGGCCGGAACTCCGTGTTACAAGGGTAACGCAAAGTCGCCAGAACTCCACGTACTCCGCTGAAGAAGTGGAATTTATTGCCCACCCCTAGCCGGCAGGTGGCATTGTCTGGTTCTGCGTTGATGTCATCCATGTCAGAAGTGACGTGTGCAGTACCTAGATAGGCGCCACCTTGCGCACTGGCATAAATGTTTTCCTTTCTGTGCCAGATAAGGATTGAGCCACCCTTCAGTCACTTTTTGACTGGACTTTTTTTACTTTTTGTCGGCATTTTTCAGATTTCATTTTCTGGTGTGAGGATGTAACCTATGAAACTGGTTGGTTTCAAACCATGTGGAGCCTGTCATCGGCACATGTAGTGACAGACCCCAACTTGGTGTGTTTGTGGTGCCTGAAGCCGGTACACTACTCCAAGGTGTGTGAGGACTGCCATGCCATGCACTTGAAGGCACTGAGGGAGTGCTCCCTCAAGCTTCTTGCCATCTAGCATCAGTCTACTCTGCAGCATCCGAGGTCCGGTTCTTGTGCGAAGTCCCGGGACTGTTCGTTGAGTCCTTCTCGGCATTCATCGTCGCATTCGAAGTCTCCGGGGAAGTCCCACAGCCATAAAAAGACAAAAAAATGCAAACACTTTTCGACTTCCCCACGTGTCCATCTAAGTCATCCGACGGGACAAGGGAGCGTCGACCCACCAGGTCCTGCGAGTCAGCAGGGTCTGAACGTTGGTCCGCCGCACGCTTACCTGATTATGCCGGAGTGACCCCCCACCCAGTTATAGGAGTTTTATGAGACCATGTGTCTCATTTTTGGGTGTCCAGCCACTCTGGGGCACCTTCGGGCCCGGCAGGATGGGCCCCGGAGTAGAGCCTATACCTTATTCAATGGGTATGTCTGGAGAGGGAGACGTGGAGGGATCTGTGAACCATTATGGAGAAGAACCTGCTGAGGAGGAAAACTAATATGAGGAACTGGGCGAGGCCAGTGGATTAGATACCTCACTTGCCACTGGCCTGGTTTCCCCTACTACTGTGGCTACAGAGGAGGGCACCTCTTTTGCTATGGTGGTGCGCAGGGCAGCTGAGGTCCTAGACCTTAACCTGCCCTCACTTGCAGTCAAAACTAATCTTCTGACGGAAGTACTTCAGCTGGGAATTTCCCCCTCAGAACCTTTACTCCCATTTAATGAAGTCTGCACAAAAGTCGTACTTGGGCCTGCTCCAATCCCTGCACAGGGGCCCCTGTGAATGGGATGATTGCCCGCTGCCATCGTGCACTCCTGGGAATCCCAGTTTCCTTACCCTGCATCCCACCCCAGAGAGCGTGGTGGTTTAAACTTCGTCAACCGGCATTCACCCTGGCACGTTCCCTACCACTCCACTGGATAGGGAATCCAAGAGGCTGGACACCTTCGGTAAGATAATGTTCTCTTCCACCAGCCTGCCACTGTGGTCAGTGAATACCGCGTGCCTATTGGACCAATATTCCCATACTCTTTGGGATGCGGTTGCACAAATGCTGCCTATGATCCTAGAGGAGGCCCAGGCCATACTTTCTCAGGAGGTAACCGACGGGAGAGATGCAGTAATGTTCTTCATCAGATGTGGACTTGACACAACCGACTCGCTAGGCAGAGTGATTTCATCGTCGGTAGCCTTGCAGAGACACACCTGGCTGAGAACATCTGGTTTTTCAGGGGATGTCCAGGCTTCCTTCATGGACATGCCCCTTGATGACTATGCAGGGATTGCAGCTCACCTCCTCCGATAACTACGGACCATACAGAACGCTACAGCCAGACTCGTCTTGGATCTCCCTAGACAAACCCACATCACCCCCTACCTCAGGGAACTCCACTGGCTCCCTGTACAAGAAAGATGTCAGTTCAAGCTCCTGACCCATGTATACAAGGCCCTGCACAACTGTGGACCTGCCTACTTTAAGCACCGCCTGAACTTCCATCAGCTTGCCAGACACTTACACGTCCCTTTCTCTAACCTTCACCCCGCAGCCGACATAGCAGATGTGGAGGTCGCTCCTTCACCTACCTAGAAGCAAAGACATGGAATGAGCTACCCTTTCATCTATGGACCTCCCCATCTCTTCCAGAGTTCCCAAAGTCCCTGAAGACCCGGCTATTCGACTAACCAACTGGACCCTGCATGCGCCTGGATACCCTCATGGGTGACAAGAAATGCTCAACAGATCTACCGATTGTTTGATTGATTGGTTGTTTGAGTGTAGAACGAGCAGTGTCCCGGTATGAGTGCAGGATTGGGTCTGTATGAGTGCAGGCTGAGGTGTGGCCATGTGAGTCCAGGGTCAGCGGTGTGCCTGTGTGTGCAGTATGAGTGGTGCATCCAGGTAATTCCCCAGTGAGCAGTATATTTGTTTGAGTGTAAGGGTAGTTCTGTATTAGCTAGTTGTGCCCATGCGACTACAGGGTGAGTAATGTTGGAGAGCAGGGTGAGAGGGCCGGGTGAGCTGTGTGCCTGTACGAGTGAAGGGGTGGGTCAGTATGAGTACACGGTGAGAGTTATGATTGGTGTGTGAATGCAGGGTGAGTGGTGTTTGAGTGCAGAGGTGGGTTTGTATGAGTGGTGGGTGAGTGGTAATGCCTGTGTAAGTGTAAGATGAGGGGTGTGCCTGTTTGAGTACAAAGTGAGAGATATAACTATGAGTGATGCATCTAGGTGATTGCAGGGTGAGTAGTGTGAGAAGGGGTTGGTCTTTTTGAGTGTTGGGTGAGTGTTGCGCCATTATGAGTGCCTGATGAGAGTTGAACCCATGTGAGTGCAAGGTCATTGGTGTATTAGTGCAGAGTGCGTGGTTTGGGAGAACTGGTGTTGAGCAGTATACCTGTGTGAGCATGGGTGGTGGAGGGTTAAACCTGTGTGAGTGGGGGGAGTGGGGTATATGTGGAGTGCATGAAGGATGGCTTGTGTGAGTACTGGGTGAGGTATATGCCTTACTGAGAGCAGGGTCATAGGTGTGTCCATGTGAGGGTTCAGGGTGGGTCTGTATGAGTGCAAGGTGAGAGTTTTGTTTGTGTGAGTGCAGGGTCAGATTTGTGCATGTGTGAGTTGAGGGGTGGATTTGTATGACTGAAAGGTGATAATTGTGCCCATGTGAATGTATGTGGGCAATATTCCTGCGTGAATGCAGAAGTGGGTCTGCATGATTCCTGGGTGAGCGGTGTACTTGGGTGAGTGTGGAGTGAGTGTGTGCCTAAGTGAGTGCAGGGTGAGAGGTGTGTTAGCTTTGAGTGTGTGTGTGTGTGTGTTGAGGGAGTGGTATGTGAGTACAGAAGGAGCTGTGTGTCTGTGTAGGGTAACTGGTGTGCCTGTGTGACTGCAGAGTAAGCAGTGTGCCTTTGCTTGTGCATGAGTTAGTCTGTATAAGTGCAGGATGCAGGTTGTTCCCATGTGAGTCAGAGTGAGCGGTATGTGCGCACCAGGTTTGTATTCTGGGAGTGCAAGGTAAATCATGTGGGATTTCAGGGTTCTGCAGTGTGCCTGTTTCAGTGCAGGTTGATAGGTGTATCATGTAAATGTAGGGAGAGTTTTGTGCCAGGGGTGGTACTCAGGCCCCTGCAGCCCCTGCGGCTTAGGGAGCCCAAACCTTCAGGGGGCACTCACCCTTCAGGGGGGTTCAATTCAGCCCAAAGCTTTTGAATATTTTAGAGATATTGGAGACTCAGGGGCCTGTTGTCACATTCTGCAGACAGGGTCTATCATTTGTATTATACCACTGTGTTGTGCCTGTGAATGCATAGTGAGAGTTGTGAGGGGTGAGTCTATATGAGGGCATAGGGGGAGTTGTAAGCGGTGTGTGAGTGAAGGTTGAGTGGTGTTTGAATGTAGTGGTGGGTCTATATGAATGCAGAATGAGTGGTGTGCCTGTGTGAGTGCAGAGAATGCCATGTGTCTGTGGGAGTGCAAGGGTGGATCTGTAGGAGTGCAGGTTTAGTTGTACCCATGTGAGTGTGAGTGAGCAGTGTCTGAGTACAGGATGATTGTTGTGCTTGTGAGTGGAGTGCAGTATGAGTGGTGTGTTTTCATAACTGCATTTGTGAGTGCAGAGATGGGTCTGTATAAATGCATGCTGATATTGGTGAGTAGTGTGTGTGTGATGGGTGAGCATTATGTGAGTGCTGTGGTGGGTCTCTCTAAATGCAGGGTGAGTGGCGTGGCTGGGTGAGCGTGGGGTGAGCACTGTGCCTCTTAGTGCCTGGTGGGAGTTGTGCTCAGTGAGTGCAGGGTGAGTGGTGTGGGGTGCAGGGTTGGAATGGTGTTTCTGTGTGAATGCAGAGGGAGAAGGGGGCATTTGTGAGTGTAAGGGAGAGACATGCCTGTGCGAGTGCCAGAGGAGGTATGTGCCTGTATGAGTTCAGGTTCAAAAGTGGGCCTGTTTGAAGGCAGGATGAGTGGTCTGTATCAATGCACATTACGAGTTGTGTCTGTGTGAGAGCAGGGTGAGAATTGTGCCTCTGTGAGTGGAGGGGTGTGTCTATTTTTGTACAGAGTGAGAGCTGTGCCCATGTGAGGGCAGGGTGAGCAGTGTGTGTGCAGGGTAATTGGTGGATGACTACAGAGAGAGTGTGTGGAAGTGCAAAATGTTCAACATACGTGTTTGAGTTAGGTGGTGGGTCTATATGAGTGCAGGGTGAGAACTGTGAGCTGTGTGTGAGTGCATGTTGAACAGTGTGTGAGTGCAAGGGTGGGTCTGCTTAAATACAGGATATCTAGTGTGTGAGTGCTGGGTGAGTGATGTGCCAGTGCAAGAGTACGATGAGGCTTGTGCGTATGTGAGTTCAAGGTGAGTGGTGTGTGAGGGAAAGAGTGGGCAGTGTGGGAATGCAGAGTGACTGGTGTTGGAGTGTGGTGTCCCTGTGTGAGTTTAGGGAGAGCAGTGTTCCCTTGTGAGTGCAGGGGGAGTGATGTGCTTGTTTAATTGTATGGGGAGGAATGTGTCTCTGGAGTGCCTGTCAAGTCTGTCTGGTTGTAATAGGATGTTGCCAGAGGTGGCTCACAGTGCTGCATGTCTGATTTTCTGTGGGCATCAACATGCACATACTGCAACAGCTGTCGGAGTAGTGCAACATACAGCAGTGGCTGTGTCCCTGCCAGGTGCTGGAATGTCTTCAAGTCCTCAAAACTGAGGCTTCCATCTCTTTACCCAGATGACACCCAAAGGCAGCATCCTATTGGCCATTATATCTTTGGGACCACAGGGCATGGTGGTGCATTAGATAGCCAGGGACACACCAACAGTCTGTCACCCTCTTCACATTTTAGTTGTTTGTAGAGTGAAGATGTGTGAGGACAGAGTTGGTGGTGTGTGAGTGCAGAGTGAGCAGGATGTGAGTGAGAATGAACGAGTGCAGGTAAGCTGTATGTGAGTTCAGGGTGTGCCTGAGTCAGTGCAGGGTGGGTGAAGTGCCTGTATGAATGCATGGTAAGAGTTGTGTCCATATATATACTGCATGAGTGGTGTGCCTGTGTGAGTGCACAGTGATTGGTATGTCTGTGTGAGTGCAGAATGAGCAGTGTGCCTATGCAAGTGCAGGCATGGGTCTGCATGATGGCAGGTGAGTGCCAGGGGAGTGTTTTCTCTCGGTGATTGCTGTGTGTCTTTGTGACTGCAGGGGTGTGTCTGTATGGGTGCAGGTTGAGAGAGCTGAGTGGTGGGTGAATGCAGGTTGATCAATGTCCAGGGTAGCATTGTGTGAGTGCAGGGGTGAGTCTTTGTGTATGTATGGTTAGTGGTGTGCTTAGAGCGGAGTGATTAGTATGCCTGTCTGAGTGCACAGTGAACGTTGTGCCCATGTGAGTACAAGGTGAGTGGTGAATGAGTGCAGGGTCAGCAGTGTGTGAGTGCGGAGTGAGTGATGTAGGAGTTTGGGAGTAGAGCAGTGAATCTGTGTGAGTGCGGGAAAGCAGTGTGCATGTTCGAGTGCAGGTAGAGGGATGTGCATGTGTGAATGCCAGGGAGTTCCATGGCTGTTTGAGCGTAGGGTCAACGGTATGCTCATGTGAATGCAGGTTGAGTATTATGCCTGTGTAAATGCAGGGATGGGTCTGTATGATTGCAAGTTGAGAGCTGCATCTGTGTGTATTCAGGGTGAGAGTTGTGCCTGTGTCAGTGTAGGGATGAGTCTTTATGAGTGTATTGTGAGAGATATGCCATGTGAGTGAAGGGTAAGTGGTTTGGGGTGTATGTGTCATGGGTGAGAGGTGTACAACTGCATGATGAGCGACATGGCTCTATGAGTGCAGAGTGAGTAGTTTGCATGTGTGAATACATTGGAAGCAGTGTGTGAGTGCAGGGTGAGTTTTGTACCTTTGTAAGTGCAGGGTGGGGGTTGTATCTATGCAGGGCGAAAGTTGTTCTTATGTGAGTGAGGGTAAGAGGTGTACCCATGTGAATGCAGGATGAGAGATGTGCCCATATGAGTGCAGGCTAAGCAGTATGTCTATATTAGCTCTTGGTAGTTAGTGTAGCTGTGAGATTACAGGAAAAACGGTGTGCCTATGTATGTGCAGTATAAGCATTGAACCTGTGTGATTTTCCTATGGGAGTTCAGGGTGGGAGGTGTGCCCTTGTGTGTGCAGTGTGAGTTGTGCGCATATGTGATTGCAGTAGTTGTGCCTTTGTCTGAGTACTGGGTGAGAGGTATGAGGTGTGAGTGTAGAGTGAGGGCTGGGCCTGTGTGAGTGCAGGAAATGGGATGCGATGCATCTGTTGAGTGTTGCATGAGGAATGAGCCTGTATGAGCGGTGTGCCCATATGATTGCAGTGCAAGTTGATTGTGCCTGGGTGAGTATCGATGTGTGGTGTGCCCGTGTGAGTGCAGGGTAAGCATTGTACTTTTTGTTTTTAGATTTATATAGCGCAAACTCGACCCGAAGGTATTGGAGTGCTTTACATGAGCACCAGGTTACATTACACAAGGACACATTCAGTTTTTGGGGAAGGTACAGGGAGAGTAAGTGATTCGCCCAGAATCACAGGATGCTGAGCCAACGCCGAGGCTCGAACCTGGTGCCCCAGCTCCAAAGTCGGCAGCTCTGGCCATAAGACCACATCCTCTCCCCTACTTGTGTGAGCACAGGCTGAGCAGTGTATGTGTATAAGTGCAGGGTTATGTATTTATGAATAAAGGATAAGGAGTGTGTTCATGTGAATGCAGGGTGAGCAGTGTGCGAATGCAGCATGAGAGGTGGCCCAGTGGGAATGCAGATTTGCATCTGTATGAGTGTAGGTGAGGGGTGTATCTGTATGACTGCAGCATGAGAGGTGTGCCCATGTGAGTGCAAGGTGAGTTGTGTGCTTGTATGATTGCTGGATGAGTATTGTGTGACTATGTGAATGTAGGGTGTACATGCCCATGTGAGTGCAGGGTGGTAAGTGTGGCCCGGTGAGTGCAGGATGGGCTATGTGTTTATGTGAATGCAGGGTTGTGTCTGTGAGTACTTGATCAGGGGTGTGCCTGTGTGAGTGCAGGGTGAGTGGTATGTGAGTGCAGTAGTGTGCCCATGTGATTGCAGGGCGAGTGTGGTGTGAGAGAGTTTTCATGTGAGTTAAGGGGTGAAATGAATGCTAGACGAGGAGTCTGCCCATGTGAGGGAAGGGTGAGAGGTGTGCCTATGAGTGCTGGGTGAGAGGTGTGCCCATGAGTGCAAGTTGAGCAGTTTTCTCATTTGAGTGTCCAGTGTGGAAGTTGCACCTTTGTGAGAGCAGAGTGAGTGTTGTGCCCATGTGAGTGCAAAGTGAACTGTGTGCCCATGCAATTGTAGCAGGAGAGGTGTTTTTGCATGGGTGCAGGATGAGTGCTGTGCCCTTGTGATTGCAGAGTGAGCGGTGTGCCTGTGTGATTGCAGGGCTAGCGGTGTTCCATATGACTGCACTGCAGTGGTGTGCTCCTTGATTGCAGGGTGAGGAGCGTGTCTGTGTAGGTGCGGGGTGACAGGTGTGCTATATGAATGATATACATTTTTGAGTGAAGAGTGCAGCACATTAAAGCCTGACCGCTGAGTTGGAGGCGGGTAGGTCTGCTGTTACCCTGCTGCGCATGAGATTTCTTTGGCTGCTGGAGGGCAGCACAGGTGCCTAAAAGGATCCCTGTTAACGCCACTGTGCTTGAGGCATGTAGGACCACAGTGCCCAGCATTCCTCCTGAGAGGACGGGGCCACCAACACGCTCAAAGTGCTGCTTGACTTCCCCGCTGTGCAGGACATTTCTATGGCTCCTGCAGGGCGGGGTGGGTGCCGCCAAGGATCCCTGTTATCCCCGCTGAGATGGGGTTAACAGGAGGCGCATAGGACCACAAGATTCCCCCTGAGAGCGCAGGGCCAAAACCGCGCTCAAAGCGCTGCTGACTTCCCTGCTGTATGGGATGCGCCCAGGCACAGCCTGGGCAAAGGCCAGGCCAAGAGCAGGCCCGTTGGAGGCCAAAGGAGGCCGGGTTGAACCCATCTTCTTCTAGATGTCCTTCGTGGCAGGACGAGTGTCATTTTGTTGGCGTGTAGTTATCAAGTGACTTTCCTGGAACCACTGTTTGTCACATTGGGCTTTTTTGGGATTTGTGCTTTGGGAGCAAGGTCATGGTTCTTGCTCTTTGTAGCTTCGACGGTTGGGACGAAGTTCTGTCCCACATAAGGGACATTTGTGGGGCAACGATATGGTTAAGCGCAAACCCGCCCCTGCCCCTAAGAGCTTGGCTGACAAGGGTGTTACTAGGAAGCCATCCTCCTTTATCACATATTTGACTTCGGGGATAGGGGCTCTCTCATGAGATCATTGCAGTGGAGGAGGAACATGATCTTGGCAGTCTCGAGCTAGAATGGTCTTCAGGGGCTAGTGCCAATGGGCTCCCCACTAAAAGTGTTGTGGAGAACATTGGTCTAATCGACCCCTTATCTTCATCAGTGAGATTGGAGATACAGACTATTGTGGACATTCATTCTGCAATGGCGGAATCTTCCACCAAGCTCAATGCTCCTGCAGTGCGACTGCTCTCGTGAAGCAGCAGTAAGGCAGGGAGGGGGGAAGAGGGTGAGGAGGAGGGGTAAAAAAAAACACTTACCTGCCTGCTAACGCCTCTCTTCCGTCCTCCATCCTCTTCCTGGCTTCTTCTCTGAAAACAGGAAGCAAGAAGCACCTGGGCTCCCAGGCGCCTTATAGCCAATCACAACATTGCAATGCAGAGTTGTGATTGGTTTGAGCGCCGTGGTTCAGTGCTCAGCCAAGGAATGGGGGCCTGGGCATGTTCTCCAACCAGGCTGTAATGTAGCCTGGGTGGAGAACATTCATGCACACTTACATAGTGCCCACCACTCCTCCCCCTGCTCTGAGAGCAGAGCAGATCTGCCCCATCCCGCCAAGGCGCCGCAGCAGGAACAAATAAAATTATAATAACATTGAGTTATTATCATTTTATTTGTCCTTATTTTTCACTGCGAAAAGCAGTGGGGGGACGCTCCTCCGCCTTAGCAGAGGAGCCGCCATTGTTCTCCTGCTTGTAAGCGTAAAAATAGGAACCCAGCCAGACTCGGAATGAGAAGGAATTCTGACCCTAAGACTGCTGGCAGGTCATTCTGTGATGTGGTTACTGATATGAAAGGTTTTGTATCTGTACACCTCAATTGTGACCATGCATTGATTGGTAATTTACCTCAGCTGGATCAGTTATTATCTTAGGCTTTCCGCCATAGAGAAAAGCTTTTACCCGCCAGTTCTCCCTAATTTAGCTGTGGTATATTCTTCTCTCGCCCCCCCAACCCTGGAGATATGCCTACCCGCAGTCAGCTTTCGGGCAATGAGGTATCCCCTCCCAGTTTGTTGCTGCTGGGAATGGCAGGGAGTCGAATCTAGGTGCTAATACAGTGAAAGCCCAGAATAGCCTGACTCACGTGGACCATCCTAAGTCCTGTCTTTCTGTATCTCCCTCCAGGGCAGTGGTCAAAGTGGGCGGGAGCGGCAGGGCACAGCATGCTCCTACTTCTTTAATTCAATAGATTCCCTTCCCCTACTTTTTTATTTTAAACACGCGTCCCAGGACGACAGAAATAGCCACGGCCTACAGATAAGGCTTGGCATTCGTGGCCGTTCGGGGACGGGAGGGTGGGCAGAGAAGGAAAAGGACTCTGGGGCATATTAGCAAGACCGGCGATAAATTTATCGCCGTTTTAGCGGCAGGAAACTGCCACTAAAACGGCGATAATGGACTTGCTAATATGCGTTATGGAATTCCAATAGAAGCCCAGGTTAGATGTCCTGCACATCTAACCTGGGCTTCTATTGGAATTCTATAACGCATATTAGCAAGCCCATTATCGCCGTTTTAGCGGCAGTTTCCTGCCGCTAAACTGGTCGCCGGTCTTGCTAATATGCCCCTCTGTCTTTTCCTTCTTCCCAGAGAAGACAAGGGCAGTGTGCACTTCTGCTCTGCCTCTGGCAGCTGCCCCCCTAACCCCCCTCTCTCTTTCTTCCTCTTATTCCCTCTCTTTCTGTCTAGCTCCTCCTCACTTACTGAAAACCGTGACTTCAAGAAACAGGGTACTCACGCTCTCTTTTCTCCTTTCCTTTATTTGTTCCCTGTGAAATGGATCCAAAAAAGAAAAACACTTTTGCTGGAAATGTTGTCTTTTTCTGACATTTTTCTATTCCAAAGTGCAGCCTCGGGACGGAGAGAAATAAAAGGTTCAATTATGAAAAATAAATAAAGCAAGACAGAGTGGTCACAAAGAGGACAGATTGGTTTTATTCACACCCAAACATTAGCGCCACTTTACAGTTTGCCAGTGAAGTGCTACTTTTGTTTTCTTGTCTTTCTTAGAACAACATTGTTTTCCCCAGGTGGGGAAGTGCACCAATCCTAGAGGTACTGCAATACCTGGTTAATGGGTGGATTGGAAAACAAAATGTGTACCGCGGCTCTGTGTTCAGGATGTGGTCTTTTTAAACCATCCTGCTCACTTTTTGTAAGGATACAAGCAATGGACATTGAATTGGGTCCCTTCTGGGCCATGTAGTCATGCCCTTAACTTTTCAGGCAAAAGCACTCACTGATTTCTGAATAGTGAGTGTAAAAGCGTTAAGGTAATCATGTTGTTACGTCTTACATTTCACATGCTTTACTAAATGTTGCATTCCCTATGAGTGTTTGTTTTTTCCAGGATGATGTTACTTTTTTTTTTAGGCAGCATATTACTCTTGTCTAGTGCGTAATTTGAATTGAGTTGCATCCAGGTGTTTATAGCGGGGCACAATTGGGTTGTAGTTGAAGGCAGTGCGAGATTCTCTCAGTGGGGCAGTATGCTGTACAGTGGGAGAGAGGATGTGGCACTATGGTCAGAGCTGGGGAACCAGGTTCAGCCTTCATGGGTCTGACTTTACATTCTGTGCCTCATCCACCTTTTGCATAATCCCTCTGATGGGGTCTTTTGCGTCACACAGATTTACACTTTTTTCCTGCACCTTAGGCTTCATCACCTTATTGCATATCGTTTCGGGAGGGGCCCTGCGTTTGACTTGGCTCCACATGTATTTTTGCACTAATCTGGCACTTTAGGATCGTGGAAGCATATGGTTGCACGCATACACTCCGCACTTTATGGCACCTTGGATGTTCCAGCACTACTCGGCTCTTTGTCTACATATATTTGCATCCTTAGAGTCTCACGTACGCCTGGCCACGATGCAAAACATTGAGTGCCACAACGCAATACTGGAGTAATCTGCCGCAATTAGTCGATGGACACCCACGCACTGTACAGCCCTATGCATGCCTGTCCATGGTTTAAAATTGCACGCCCAGGCACCTCACAGCTTTATGCATGCCTGGTTATGCCTTAAAACACTTGGCCATATAACACAATTTTTGAGCTATCTGTCGCTCCCATAATACTTGGCCCTTGCACACCCAATGCTGCTAATCTTGTTTGGGCTTCAAATGTTGTGCTTTTTATATTTTTCTACAATTGATTTTACAATTTTGATCTTTGTGGTATGTTGCATACACATAGGCTGAGAGTTTCGTTTGGGCCTTAAAAATCATGGTTTTAATATAGTCTTAATAAGATTTTCATAAATGACTTTCCCTATAGGTTTTAACTACCTAATTTTATAATTGATTCCTGCTTTTATGTCGCAATATAGATTGTTCTTTGTAAATGATTTTAGGTAATCATACACTAAAGATTTACTTACTAAAATAAATAAAAAAATAATCATGTGTATCCATTGGTTGAATTAAATAACATAATAAGCTGTAACTGGTCAGTGAAATGGCAAACAAGTACTAAACATTGGGACGTTTTGCGCATTCTGGCAACATCCCTGTCTCTGCCCACTTATCCAATCCTTGGGTTATTCTCACCCTTTGGTTCTCCGCCCACAGTTCCCCTACTTTTTTTCTCCACTTCGACCACTGCTCCAGGGACTTGGGATCGAGAGAAAGCTTGCTGGGTAATAACAGGAATCATTTGCCTTAACAGCAGTGTACCAGTGCTACTTGCTTGGAGAGTCTCTGTTGTGCGCCCCGCCGTATTGCCGTATTGCCAATACGCCCACACGCCCATACGCTGACGCCGTTGACGCCGAAGCTGACGAGACGCGGAAGCACGGTTGTTGACCCGCGGAGCCGAACCAGGAGCTGAATTGGGCCAAAATCGAGGAATTAAGGACGCCGCAGAGACGGTGACTTCATTGAAAAGGATAAAATTGCAAAGGCAGTCACCGCGTGGCTGGAGAAATCGTCTAAACAGTACTGGTGGAGGAAAACGGCCAACAGGCAAAGGGCACGGGCACGGCAATCGGCTTGGGGCACAACAGAGGTAAGTGTGGAAGCTCTCATAGCTTTATAGCTGCAGTACTGCCAACGGCTTATTCCCTCCCTCCCACCCCCCCTCCCCTATAATGGACAGTAAATAGGATGGCTTAAGGGGGGTAATAGAGTGGAGAACAGCTGGAGGAACGCCAGTGAAATAATAAACTGGGAAACAGGAGGGACAAGCCGGCTTTCATTGATTCTATCGATTCAGCAGTTATATTGGATTCGACTGGACTTGTTTCGGACCTTTTGATTTGGATCTGACACAGGGGGAAAACTGAACTTGAGAAGCTGCCCTAAGCGTGTGTAGGTGCTTGCCATGGCCCCTAGAAAGAATAAAAGTACCTTGGAGCAAAACCAGACGTCAAGAGATCTCTCAATGGAACAGAGGGTCTCTGGCGAAAGTATGGAGAGCTTAGGGCCAAGAGCTAAAAAAGCACCAAAGAAAAAAGAAAAAGGAAATAAGGACGTAGCGCTTGGTAGAAAAGGGGGCATGCCAGCCTCAAAATATATAAAAGACTTTGTGGGAAAACATTTTAAAAAAGTGTTTTCGCCGGCGAAGTCCCAGGAAGAAGAGGACGAAGAGGCCGAACAGTGGAATAGGAATAACTCAGTAGACCTCGACGAGCAAATAATGGAGACATCGATCCTGGCAAATCAATCTCTTCTATGTCAAAAGGATTTAATTATGGCCCCACGGATGTCGTCATCCCCGCGGATCTTCTCTTCACAGGATCCGGAACTAACGATCCCAGACCCACTGGGAATTAACAGCGAGGACTTAAGGACTGACTGGGGGGATGCTCCGGGCACAGGAACAAGGTCCAAAGTAAATGTGAGCCAAGAGCAGCCCGGCACCCAGAGATCTGAACTAAAAGAAGATGAGGGGCGAAATCTAGCTTCTGATTTAACTCTAGATATCTCTGCTACGCCATCTTCTTCAATGCTGGACATAATGCTAATGCTGCAAAGAACCCTTCAAGGGCTATTGGAAGTCACAATGCTAAACAATGACATTTTAAAAACACAAAAAATGCATTTACATAAGATTGAGGGGGAGTTGCAAGGAATTAGGGGTCAAATGCCATCTATGACAAGATCAGTCCTAGACCCCCAGCCCCCAGTTCCGGCTGAGGTTATAGTTCCAACAAAGGACGCTCATGAAGTTTATATCTCAAGATGCCCGATGATGATAAAAAGAAGGGGTGAATACTCTAGATATAGGTTATCTAACTTTGCGAGCTTAGCAGGAAGGAAGGTACAAAAAAAAGGGGAAAGTTAAGGGAGCGAAAAGGGGGAGGCTTGATGAGGTAAACCTAGAAATAGTTGAGCAAGAGTTGATGCCCATTAAGCCCCTAAGAGAGATAGGAATGAGGAAGGGTTTACATAAGGGTATTAGAGAGAAAGCAAAAGAGGTGCAACCTAACGCAAATCCTAACTCACAGCTGAACCAAGCAAGGTATATAGTACCTACTGAGGGTAAAAACTCTGGTAATGTCTCCCGTCAAAGAGTTAGGTCAGAAGCATGCAGTAAATTCACTGTAGCACCGAAAAAGAATAACTGGCAGCCACATATGACAACCACTATGGTGAGAAAGGAGGGAGTAGGGAATAAGTGGTTATACTTTGAATCGGTACAAACAGTGAAGGGAGGGAAAAAAACAAGGAAGAGTTCACCCTTAAATAGGTCACAACTCCTACACTCATTCTCACTGTGCCCCAGCCTGAAAGGTATCGGAACTAAAGACTTGCGGCAAGTGGGATTTAAACCTAATTATAAAGGGAAGGAGATCACCAGGGTACTAGTCTATTCAGACCTGGTAAAGATTGCAATTGGGAAGGCGGAGAGAGAGGTACTAAAAGAAGGTATACGGATAGTCCCCGAAGGAGAAGTAGAAGGGAATGATCCACAAGGTGGAGACTTCCTAATGTGCCATGCAGGCTTAGGGAAGAGACAGGTGAGGCTAATAGAGGAAGAAGGTGGAGATGGAATGGGAAAGCTCAATATAGTAGCGAACAACTCTGATATTGAGAAATTTTGGGGGAACTGGAGTCAAAGAAGTAGCCCTGCAGGCCCCTCCCAGAGGTACAATGAGGAGTTTGGAGAAGAGGGTTATCTAGATGACGTCGAATAGGAAAATGGGGTGTCGCATAGCATTAAAGTTGTATCATGGAATATAAATGGTCTTGGAGAACTAACAAAACAAGAAAATATAAAAGAGCTAGCAAAAAGTACTGAGATTATATGTATACAAGAAAATGGCTATGCAACAAAACCCCAATATTCGATGGCTTCCTCCAACTCCATCGCCCGGCAAAGAAAAACAGGTTCGGGCGTCCCGCGGGTGGGATCATGACACTTTTATCTACAAAAATAGTGAAGAATGTGACTCAACTTTCCGTAAAATGTAAATGGTTGCTTGTATGTAGGGTATCCTTGCTGGTTGGTGACAAAAAGTATGAAAATGTAATGCTCTTAAATGTGTATATGCAATGGGGGTGTCCTGAGGAATATGGTGTAGAAATGGGATATTTTAAAGATGATATAGATCTTTTATGTGAAAAGTACGGCACGGACATAATCCTAATGATGGGGGATTTTAATCACAAACTAAACCCAAAGAAGATAGACTGTTGGTATACAGAAATCCTGGAGGCTTACGATATAAATTTAGCGTCCTTCCCAGATTGTGTTCCCACAACCCAAGATATAAACCTGGAAAATTACTTGGGGACAAAAAGCCTATTCTGTCTGAATGGTAGGTCAGATTTAGACTGCCCAGCCAAGAAAACATTTAAATTGGGCTCACAAAACTGTCCAATAGATTATGTGTTTATGCCTGTCTGGAACTTTGCTTTAATTAAGGGATTCAGGATCTGTCACAGAGAAGGGAGTGACCATAACCCCCTGCAGTTTGAGATTTTAGATGTAAAATTGGATCCATGTGATAAAGTAATTCAACAACAAGTGGAGTACCCTAGGCGGGTGACAACTAGGCTAACAGACGAATATATAGCGAGGTTGGCAACACTACAACAGAATCTTGATTTGGGAAGCAATAGAGGGCAGGGTCTGGAATGGTATGTGGAAAAAATAGAACAAGTGGTACAATGCCTTCGCGTCGAACTTAAAAACGACGGAAAGCATGCAATGAATCAACAGAAAGCCCCAGTTAGGCAAGTAAAATGGTCCTCTGTAGACTGTCTAAAAAAGAAGAGGGAGATAAGGAGAGAAGCACGTAGACTCAGTGTTAAATATGAACAAGATAGGGCAGTTAATCTTAACAAGCTGAAGAGAGAATATAAAATGTTAATTTGCAGCGCGAAAAGAGTCTATAAAGAAAGTTGCTGGGGAAAACTGCTAGAAACAATCGAAACAAAGAATATACGTCAGTTCTGGAAGCTGATACAATCAGCGGCAGAACTCCCGGCGGGCGCGATGAATTGCGTGGTGGAAGAGGCAGCATGGGTGGAATATCTGCAGGAATTGTATGGCTCGGGCAGGGGAATAGAAGATGGTGAGATACAGAATTGGAGTGGGTTAGTTGAAGACCTAAAACCAGACTTCTCAGTATTGAATGTGAAAAATACGATAATAACCTTGAAGTTAACCCGAGCAGCAGGACCAGATAATCTCCCAGCTTCCATAATAAAGTCCCAGCTGAACTGGTGGGCAGACTTTTTCTCGCATATGTTTTTAGTCATACTGGACACTGGGACAATCCCTAAAAATTGGAAGGGAGCAGTAATTAGACCGGTGCACAATAAAGGTGATATGAACTCCCCTAAAAATTATAGATTAATTAATTTGCTGGATATCGGGGAAAAGATATTCGCAAAAATAATATTAAGAAGGCTAAAGGACTGGGTGGAGCAGTGTTCAATTGTACCGGTAGAACAGGGGGGATTCAAGGAAGGTCATTCCACCATCGACCACTGCTTTGCTCTTTGGGCAGTGGCGCGGAAGTCGATAGAGCAAAAGGGAAGTTATATTGTTGCTTTGTCGACTTTCGCGCAGCGTTTGACTCAGTGGATCGTAAATGCCTTTGGGAGTCATTGATAAATTATAGTATACCGGAAGGTATACTGGCTATAGTGAAAGAGCTACATAGAGGAAACTGGGCTCAGGTTATTAGGGATACAAGAGGGTCCTTGACTCAGAAAATAGCTATTGAGAATGGCCTTAGACAGGGTTGCGTCTTGGCCCCACTGCTCTTTGCTATATTCTTAGCAGATTTACCTGCAGCTCTAGAAGTGGAAAGAAGTGCCAGCCCCAGAATGAGTGGCAACAAAGTGTCATGCCTATTGTATGCAGATGATCTGGTGATTCTCGACCAAACGGAGCTAGGGCTCCAAAGGAAATTAAATGCTTTTAGAGAGTACTGCGAGGCAAAGTTTTTAGTTGTAAATATGGAAAAAACAAAGATTTTATGTTTTGGGAAAAGAGATACGAGATTTGGCTGGTTCCTAGGCCAAATGAAATTGGAGATTGTAAATGAGTATAGCTATTTGGGAGTTTGGTTCGATAGTGCTCTAAAGTGGTATACGCACCTAGAAGCCCAGAAAGCAAAAGCCTTTACATCAATCTGTGGGCTGAAAAAATGTAATAGAGAATATGGAGATATGTCCCACAGACCTTTGTTAAAGGCATATGACGCAAAGATACCCCCGCAAGTACTGTATGGAGCTGAAGTTCTTTACCTAAGCGGTAAATGCGGGTGGGATTTAGAAGAAGGGAAGAGTTTAAAAACGTTATTGTCATTACTGAGCTCAACAATGATCCAGGCCATAAGAACTGAGTTAGGAACTATAGCATGGAGTATACAGATCCAAATGTCCTTGGTAAGATTTTGGAAACGCCAGGACTCTGGCGGAGTGCAGAAGGTCTCACAATGGTGAAGAGAGAAGATCCGGTTTAGTAGCCTAAAATGGGCTAAGGAAGCCAGAAAGAAACTCCTTACTGCAGGAGAGAACTTAAAGGTGAGATTATCTCATCATTCACTGGAAGTAGAATTTACTAAGAGCACTCTCAGATCCCAAGGGCAGGAATTGTCCAGAAAATTAGATTTGGAGTATCTGAGAACGAAAAAATCAGTACAATGCATGAGAACCTCATGGTTGAATGAAGCCTGGTATCCGTACCTGGACACTCTACCTAATTACTGGATTAGATGTGAAATTTTAAGAGTAAGAATTGGCATCAATCCTTGGCTGACGGATGAAAAAACTAAAGTAGAAATGATTCAGCCTGATGGAAATTGTAAATGTGAGTTAGGAACAAAAAATGATATTTTGGACATACTAGTTGACTGTACTTCAGTTTTAGCTTTGCGGAAATTGATTTTACGTCCAATCTTTTTAAAATATGAAATAAGGTCACGAGAACAGGCAGTAGCCTTACTTACAGAGATGCCAAATCTTGAAATTGCTATCGCTCTGGGAAATTATATGAAAGCCATAAAAAGTCTCGTAAGGGAGAAATTGATGGGGTTTTAGCGATTTTAACCTGGTTTATTAAATGTTTTTGCCTCTTTTTTAAATATTATAAAATTGGTTAACATAAAAATTTTATATAAAAATTTGTATTCATTTTTAAAGAATCGAACTGACCCGTTTATATTAATTATTTATATGATTGTGCCATCGTGGATAGGATATGTGTGCCGTAACTTTTTATCATAGGTTATTATCTGCAAATAGAATTGTTAAAGAACTGGTATTGTTCAATAATTATAATTGGGTTTTATTGTGTTTAAAGACTATGGTCTAAATAAACAGAGTTTTTTTACTTGACTTGACTTGACAGTGCTACTTGCTGCTCAGCTGTTTTAGAGCTCCTCCTGGCTGCTTCTCCTTTTGTGATGGGACTAACAAACATACCACAGCTGGATGAAGGATGCAAGAAAATTACAGAGCAACTCATCAACAAAGTAGTCCACTGGTGCAGAGCCTGTAATGCTGATGGGAAATTATTTTTCAGGCATAACTTGATGGCCAGGAGGGTGGGCTGTGTAGGCCCCTGTCAGAAGAGGGAACCTGGGCACTGTGTGGTGGTGAACCTTGACAGTAAAGAGTTAGTTGTGTGCTTGATTTATAGACAAGCACAATCATCTGTTGGGGGTTCTAGAATTTCTGTCCACCCTATGTCAGTTATGTTATCTCCCCTTGTCCAGGCATATTGTCCCCATTTCGCTCCACTCGTCAAAAGCTTTGGGAACCACTGGGGATCAGTTTGTACAATATACCCATTGTGGTTAGGACCACTATATTGGGTCCAGTAAGCAGGGCTAGTAGCGCCAAGATGCTAAGTTGGAATATTGCTGGGGTGATGGGTACACTGAATGATCCTGTGTGCGTAAAACTTTGAAAGAACTTCAGCATTTTGTGCTGTCGGGAAACCTGGGATGTTTCTAATGTTTTTTTAATCGAGGGCTATACCTCTGTTTTTTTTCCCGGCTTTTCCCTCCCTGTCTGGCAGCGCCAAGAGGGGTCTGGCCACAATAGTGTCTCATAAGTTGGGCTGTATCGCCTCCTCTTATGATACATGTTCTGCCTATTTGTTGGGAGTTAAGTTAATGTTTTCTAATTCTAAGAGTGTCATCCTGTTGAATTTCCATAACCCGAATTCAATTATGGACACCAAGCTGCAATTGTCTGTCCTACGTGCTTTTTCTCGAGCAAATGAGGACAGAGTCCAACCCTTTTATCCCTGTGGTCACTTGGGAGATTTTAGTTTGCATCTGTGTGATACTACTGTGACCTGCATAGACATATGCCTCATGAGGCGGAGGGTCACCTTCTTTATTTCGATCATAGTTCTCGGGGAGTTGTTGAATGAAATTATGTGCAACTTCAACTTATCCTGTGGCTGGAGTGATTTAGGGGACAGGCCTTCACAAATCCTTTAACCCTTCATTTAAGGGAAAGGGGGTGGCTACTATTATCGAAAATGCTCTATTTTCAGCTTCGATTTGTCCGATAGCAATTAACTATGTTATTTCACATCAGGCCTGGAGTGACCATAACCCTACTGTAGTATCCACGAGTTGGGACACCGTAGGAGCTCCATCTCATCATATGCTCTTGAAGGGCAATGATGTGGTGACAGCCGCATGAGGGAGAAGGATTAGCTGGAAGAGTGTGTGCCAGTTGTCCTTTTTATCTGAGTTGGTCAAGACTTGCCATAGGGATTCGAAGCGTGCCTTTCTGTTGATGTGCACAAAGAGTGTCTGGAGGCTGCCTTTATTATTATTTGCACATGAGTTAATGCTATGTTGACCCACCTGGGTGATAGGGGACGTAGGACCTCGCCTCGACGGTTTGACCAGGTTTGTTCAAGGGCTTACTGGGCACCACTAGTTAGGTATTTTTAACTCACTTCTCCCACTCCACATCACCACTACACTACACATATTTCTCACAAAAGTGCTCCTACGTAACTTCGCAAGTCGCAGCACGCCTTAATCCGCAGCGGATTGAGATGGCCCCCATGATGAAGCATGTCACCAAGGGGAAACCCTGGTGAGTGAGGGGACTCAAGAAAGAAATTTTTCTTTCCTGTCTGCAGATTTTCCCATTCATATTGAGCGGAAGTCTATTTCCCTTTTTGCTAGGTTCTTTATCCGGCATCTCGGATTTTGTTGGTCTACTATTGTATTAGGAGGGTGGACCTAGCACATACCTCTACCTCCCCCTGTTTTCTGATTTTGTTCGAGGGCTCATCATGTTCTGTTACTGGCCCATAATTGTAAACCCAGAGTGGCGGACAGAGTGTCCGATTGTAGGAGGATGTTTAAAGCGGCCATCAAAAATAGGAAGGGAGCTCTGCAGCATGAAGCCTAGGAGGATTTCTCAGATGCTTGCTTCTTTAATTACAGTGCCGAATTTTGGAAAATTGCCAATTGACCTGTTTTTGTTAGCAATGATTCCTCAGCTATATGTGATTTTATTGTCCAGGCCAAATGGGTGGCTCATTTAAGTGGCATTTATGGCTCTGTGGTTTCTGAGGAGTTGAGGGTGGAGTGTTTTGCCGTTTTGGACTACTCTGATCTCCAGTTTGAACTAGGGGAGGTCGGGGAGGCAATTGGGTGGATTAGTAGCAATGAGACCCCTAGTCTAGACGAGTCCCCCCAGATTTATTCAAGATGGATGTCGACCTGTGGGCCCCACTGCTCACTATGTTTTTGAACTCCGTAGTTAAAACTGAGATGCCTTTCTCATGGCCGCACTCTGTGATTATCCCTATCTTTAAAAAAGTTGTCAAGTCAGATTTGAGGTGTTACAGGTAAATTTCTTTACTTGTTTAGACTATCAAGATTGTTGGAAGGGTTATCTTGGCTCGTTTTCAAGAGTGGGCAGAGCAGAATCGGAGTCTCTCAAATATTCAGTATGGTTTTAGGCAGGGAAACTATTGATCAGGCTTTGGATTTATATTTAATTATCAATAAATTTACTATAGCTAGGCCTGGTATCATCCACTTGGCGTATATGAACCTTACATAAGCATTTGACAGTGTGAAGAGGAATACACTATGGCCATTGATGATCTCCTTAGAAATCAATGATAGCATCATTCATTTCTTGGCCGACTTGCATCTGGACCTGACTGTATCTGTATGGTACAGTGGTAATGGGGACTGTACAAACTACTTTTCTATTAATGAGGGCGTTAGGCAAGGTTGCATTTTAGCCAAATTTTTATTTACACTGTATGTCAACCATCTCATGGGCCATTTGCTTCGGGATGGTTTTGACTTACCTCGCATGGGGAAGAGATCTATCTTAGTTCTCCTTTACGTAGATGACACTGTCCTTCTAGCAAGGACTGCTCTGGGTCTTTCAAGATTGTTGAACACCTTTGTGAGTTTCATGGCCTTTCTCCACTTATCATTTATCAACTAGCTTGAGGAAGTCACATGTTATGGTCATGGGCCCAAGATCTACAAGGAGTAGAAAACACTGTATTGCGGGGGTGAAAATCTCTAGGCTCCCCTCTTTTTTTTTATATCTTGGTGTCCTGTTTGATCAGAAAGGATTCTGGACCCACTTGATGTTGACCAAATGGTCTTTCTTTTGCTGCCAGGTTTGGGAACAAACCGATTCCGATCTTCCACAAGATCTATGATGCAACATGTGAGTCTGTTGCCTTATATGGCAGTGAACTCTGGGGGTATGTAGACTGTTTGTCGCTTCAAGTGGTAGAGAATCTTTTTTTTAAACGCTTGCTGGCCTTGCCAAGCAGCACGTCTTTCTCTGTTGTTCACAAAGAGGTAGAGACTGGCTATATAGCTCATGTAATTGCCCATCGACCTCTCCTGAAATGGCTTTTAATCTGGGATAGCTCAGATCTTGAACTTAACTGGCTTTTCATGAGGGATTGTCTTTCTTTGGATTATGTGAAGAAAATTGCTTGGCTGAACTATGTTCGAGTGGGTTTTCAGCCCCTTCGGCCACCTGAACTGTTTAAGGCCACCAACTCTATTACAAACTTGCTATAGCCTGGACTAAGACCAATTTCCTCACTCTTAGGAAATCTATCAGGGAGGCCCATGAATTGCAAAACGGTTCTTTGTGCATGTTTGTAACCCTAAAACAATGTCATACAGCGAGCCATACTTGATTTTATTTTGTTAATAATTGTCACCATTGCTATCTTTTAACTAGATTTCGCCTCGGACTGATGCATCAACTGCTTGCATTCCCTAAAGGGTGGTCTCTGGTGGAGAACCTTCCCACTTGTCATTTCGACAGCATCTCTAATCAAGATACCCTTCATTTTATCTTATTTTGTAATTTTGTTATTGTGATTTACATCGCAAATTTATACTTCCTCTTCTTAAGGGCATCAAGTTTACGCATGCATAACCTGCCCTTCTGTTCTTACTTATGTTTTCTTGTGAACATATTGGTTTTTACGTGGCTGGGATCCTAAGGAGGGCTGTTAAGAAAAGATTGCACCTGTATAATTAACTGTTTTTTAAATCTGTTTTTATTTGAGGACTGATTGACATTTATCTGGGTGTTACTGATGTTTTTAATGTGTTGTGTATATATTACTTGATGTATGTTTTATGGAAAATATTTTCCGAAATAAACATTAATTATGAGCATGATGAAGATGACTAAACTTGCAATGGGGCTAAAGTTTTATATTGATTGTGTCTTCTTTAGCTCAAGACTAACAAATCTGTAATTGTATTCACTTCTACCACAGTGGTAGCTGCTCTCGGGAAGCAGCAGTGGGGCGGGGAGGGGGGAAGAGGGTAAGGAGGGGGGGGGGGTAAAAAAACAAAACACTTCCCTGCTGGCCGGCTGCCGCCTCTCCTCCGTCCTCCGTCCTCCGTCCTCTTCCTGGCTTCTTCTCTGAAAACAGGAAACAGGAAGCACCCGGGCACCCAGGCTCCCCATAGCAAATCACAACGCTGCAATGCAGCGTTGTGATTGGTCTGAGCAATGTGGTTCAGCACTCAGCCGGGGAATGGGAGTCTGGGCATGTTTTCCACCCAGGTTGTAATGCAGCCTGGGTGGGGGAACATGCAAAGTGCACATTAATTTTTGGCCAGCCCGAGAGGGCCGGCCAAACATTCATGCGCACCTACATAGTGCCCACCACTCCTCCCCCTGCTCTGAGAGCAGAGCAGATCTGCCCGTCCCTGCAAAGACGCAGCAACAGGAAAAAATAAAATGATAATAACGTTGAGTTATTATCATTTTATTTTTCCTTTTTTTTTCACTGTGAAAAGCAGTGGGGCGACGCTCATCCGCCTTAGCAGAGTAGCCACCACTGTTCTACTAGCTGGTGGTTAACAAGCTACTACGGGTTGCCCTTTTCTATAATATTTGTCTTAGAATTATACATTTTATAAATAATGCTACATGCCACAAGTAGTCTCATATCACCACTGACAATCACAACAATATTGATTCTCCTGGTCAGCTAGATATTCCTGTTTCTGGAATCCCAAATGACTTTGGACTCTGTCTAAATTTTACATGAGATGGTTCATACCATAGCCTCGTCGATTACTGGATTTAAGAACCCACAGCAGCTTGTTTTCCATTTAGCAGTGGTCCCAAATGTGGATTTCATATCCGATACCACATCTCTGATACATACTACAGTGCACTTCTAAGTAAGAACTTCCTCTTTCTCGTCTGCCTTGAAAAGAATTTGAGTCTGAGGAAGGACCCAGGGAGCATATTATCAAGAACGGCGTTAAAATTATCGCCGCTTTAGCGGCAGAAAACTGCCGCTAAAGCAGCGATAATGGGCTTGATAATATGCCCTTGAGAATTCCAATAGAAGCCCATGTTGACACCATAACATGGGCTTCTATTGGAATTCTCAAGGGCATATTATCAAGCCCATTATCGCCGCTTTAGCGGCAGTTTTCTGCTGCTAAAGCGGCGATAATTTAACGCCGTTTCTTGATAATATGCCCCCCAGTCTGTAGTGCCAAGAATAAAATTCAAATGAAGAACCATTAAACTTTTATGTAAAATGGAGCTCCATTTAAGTCTGGATCTTTATCTTTGGCGCAGAGTGTAATTCACACGCTTTTCAGTGTTGCTGCTGCTACTGTTTGATATGGAGTGTGTTATGTCTTAAGATGGTCTTGTCTTTTATTTATTTACAGTGCATAGAAAGTAAAATTCACGTAGATGGAACATTTATTTTCTGGTTTCTGGTTCTGAGACTTGCACTGCAAAAATGGGACGTGTTCTTCCACCGTCTTGCACGCTTTTTTGAGATCCATGAGCAGCATTACTCCATGTCTATCTTGTGCAACGAAGAGCAGAGCCAAAACTGCGAAGAAAGCTTTATTCTTTCGCATTGCTGGCTGTCAGCGAATGAAATCCTAGGAAAGCCTTCTTCTCACCTGTGGCACGCAGAAGGTAAGAACATCATATAGGAGTCACCAATTGTCGCAAATGTGACTTTGTATTTCCATACACCAATTTACATGTGCTTTTTTCCCCATCACACTTTCGCATTAAGTAACAAAGAAAATATAACCAGGCCCTCTTTTACGCAGTAATAGATGCTAGAAACAACGTTTAGAAGGCACTAGAACTTGTAATTTCGAACGTACTGACCTATTTTGTGAATCCAAAGATGAGTATTTTTTCTGTTTTTATGATTTTAAGTAATTTGTTAGCTTTACATGTGTTTGAGTAGTTTCATACACTTTCTGTGAATTATCCGATTTTTAAAGACTTTCTGTTGTCCATTCGTATCTAAGATTTTGGCCGAATTACATCATAAAAAGAAAGCAGAGCCCTAGAAAGGTTTCTGGTCCCATTTGCAATTAGACTGCCGAAAGTGGGACTCTGGGGTTCAATCCTAATGGTCTGGTAAGAGCGAGAAAACCTAATTAAGGTTCATTTCCTTCCAGCTGTCCTGCACGATTAGCCGAGCTTATGGGAATACCTTTTTTTTATTAGGTCTGGGTTAGAGAAAGATCTTTTGACCTCACAAAAATTATATGTATAATATACTCACCTAAAGGGGCTTTTAGCCAGCTTTCTTCATCCATTGGTATGTTGTTGTGTCATTCACATTTTGCTTACACCCACTACAGCATTCATCAAGAGGCAGTAGGACAGCCTACTTTATCCACTAGCTAACTTCACTTTGAGTGACTGCATTTTCCTCTTTCACAAAGAGCACATATGCGCACAAGGTAGTTCCCTTTCAGTGCCAGTGTTTTTGTTTGTACTTAATTATTACTTTAGTGTTGCCTTTGTGTTTAGAGCTTAATGCGATAGCGGGACGCTTCCTAACAGCTCTTCACAGCACAGGACACATGCCAACTATATCAGTTTCTGCCTCCTTCTAATGATATTGTAAATTGCTTTTGAAGCTGTCTTTTTTATATAATCTGATTGCTGCTATTTTAGAGTATACCAGGTTGTGTCAATTTCTTTATAGAGTAATTCTCTTTTAAGAATGCAGGTGACAAAATGCATTTATAACTTCACTCCTGTATGTATTTTGAGGACTACAGCTATACTTGTAAATCAATATAGTATGTATGTCCTGCTTGTAGCTATTTCTATTTTGTTTTCAGTGCTAATTGAATCTGTGCTGTTCTATCTATCCATCCATCCATCCATCCATCCATCCATCCATCTATCTACCCCAGTCTGTCTTTATAAGCCTCTCTATATGTTTTGCAAGCCTCTATCTTTTTAACCTTCTGTATCTATTTGTAATAAAAAATTACAAAAACATTACAAAAAATTTGTGAAGGCAAGAGGCTGGCAGCCAACACCAGATCAATTGCCTTTTTTAGGTCAGGTGTTAGTTTGACCTTTTAATTCTACTAAAATTATGTGTATAATAAAGTTACTTATAAGGGTTTTCAGCCAGTCTCATCCATAGGACGGTTGTATCATTCACATATTTCTTTCACACACAGCTCACTTGTAGTCATTGTCTAAATTCACTGTGAGTACAAAATGCTCTCATTTCATAAGGAACACATCCACACACAAAGTGGCAGGAACTACATTGGGAATGTGTTCATTTTTGTACCCCAAAAATGTTTCCTTTACTCAATGTTTTTCTAAATTGACGAGGGCCCAGCATCTTTTCCAACAATAACATTTTGCAAAAACCTAGATAGAGCAAAACACGAATTGCCAAAGTCGAAAGGCTGGCGGCCAACCCCAGAATTCTTGGCTTTGTTAATGCTTGTTCTCACTTGTAGCGACATAAGTGGTGCTCTCAGCAAGATCTATTTCCTTCTTTGATCTGTGGTTGAACTTGAAATTGAGCAGTTTCTCATTACTGCATTGTAAGTGGTGTTTATTCTTTGAAATCTTACTGAAAATGGGAAATAATCAAGTACTTTCCCAATGGAAATGATTAGGTTTTGGTTTGCAGCTCTGTCTAGCCTGTAGTAGTTTGAGGAAACAGAGTAGAATTTGTTTGCAAATGTAATTATTGTAGCTTCTTTTGCCAGTGTGGTTTTGTTTAGGGGTGGGCGGAGTTCAGGGAGCTGCACTACACAGAATTCCACAGAGTTGCATAAAAATTCAGTGGAATTCCGCGGAGTTCCGCTCCACCCTACCTTCAACGAACTAAGGATTTACATGCATAAAGTAATTGTGTGGAACATCAGCAAGATTTTAAATGCCTTTAGGCATGTGATTAACAATAAAGTTGTTTGTTAGTGTACACGCATCAGTCACAGACAAGGGAAGTATATATACACTGCTTTCTGCCTAATTTAGATTTCCATTTCTGCATGCTGAGAAAATGTGTGTTATTCTACATATCCTTCACCATCTACTTGTTTCCATTATGAAATACACTTTCATCTACATTGTTTTCACACCAATGCATTTTGTTGCAGCACATTTAGCCCCAAACCAATAAAAACGTAGCATTCGTTGGGATGTTCTTGTGTAATCAATACCAAAATGTTTTCTCGCATTAAATGCAGTAGGTTTGCTAATATTTTAAACTATGTTTTTGAAGCATGGAAAATGCAACATTTGGAAGTGGAGGATTGGACGGTTCAAGGCAGTCTCTTAGTTTCACCAACACTGTTCATTTCAGTCCTGCAAGTTCTATCCAAGGGGCATATTTACGTTCCCTGGCGCATCCCTGCATATCAGCAGGGATGCGCCAGGGAAAATGCGTCACGCAAGTTTACCCTTGCGCCACGTCTGATGCGCCGCATTTACAATGCGGCGCATCGTGGCGCAAGGATAAGCAGATGCGTGACGCATCTGCCGGCGGAAGGTTGGCGCAGTGCTGAAGTTGTGTCGCAAGCGCGACGCAACTCCAGCACTGTTCCAACCTTCCTATCCCTAACATGGTGCGTCAACCCTTACGCCTGCTTGAAGCAGGCGTAAGGATTTGACGCACCAGCGCTCGAGAAAAGTGACTGCGTGAAATCTTGTAGATTTCACTACGTCACTTTTACGAGGCGTTCCTGCGCCGGAACGCCCCCCCCCTGCGCCGGTACGCCCACATGAAACCTGACGCAGGTTTCATGTGGCGCAGGGGTTTACTACGTGACGCATCTCCCTAGATGCGTCACGTTGTAAATATACCGCAACGCGGCGCATGGTTTGCGTCGCCGCTGCGTCACATGCGTGACGCAACGGCAGCGCAAAAGTGGCGCAAGGGGCTTGTAAATATGCCCCCAAGTGTTTAAAACTCAGAACAAAAATTGCGTGCTTTTGCCCAGCTTAGGTTCACAACAACAAAATAATTGCCTCGTTTGCAGTAGCCAGTGAGCTGTGGGCCGGAACTGGTGTTCTTAGACTTCTTCATCATGTTCCGGGGGGCCGGCACATCCCGGGTGATGTTACCGGAGCCTGACGTCACTACTCCGCTAACGGGCACAACATCACACTTAACAGAGAGGTTCCTGCTTCTGTCAGTGCCCGTTCTCTCAAGGTGCTGCCCCTGCCTTCCTTGTACTCTGCCTCAAGGCGCTGCGCCTGCCCTCCATCCCCTCAGCGCTGCCCTCTGTGTCTCAGTCCCTTGTGCCCACTGCTTCCTCTTCTCTCTGCAGGGCTGTCAGCTGACTCCGGTGTAGTCAGATGACTCCAACCCTCTGCTGAGGAGAGGGGCCGGAGACTGCCACTGCCCAATGCAAGGGCAGGAGAGGGGTACTGCCCTGCAGACATATCTTGAAAGTTTGCTGCGAGGTGATAAAGGCAAACCAGACACACGTGATGAAGCTTGTAGAACCTTTACTGTTTTTAAAAAGAGCACGGCTCGTGTTTGACTTCTTCGGTTTCATCCGTATCTGTGCTCAGAGTGTAACTGCCCTGTCAGCCCCAGCTAAAATTCAATTCAGCAACTAAAAAATGTGCCACGTCCTTAAATATCTGGTCTCCGGCTCCCTTCTAGGGGTGTGCAGCAGGGGCAAACTCCGCCATGCGGTGGAAAGCAGAGTTTCGTGTCGCTCTCCGCGCTCCCAGCGGAGTTGGCAAAACTCCGCAAACTCCGCTGGCTGAGCGTTGTTCGCAGCCCACCCCTAGTTTTCTTTTTAACTTTGCTACCTAGTTTTTGATAACTACCAGTAGTTTGTCTCGTACACATTTTTGTGCTGTAACAAAATAGAAAAATAATTACCAGTTTTTTCACGTTTTCAGTTTCAACCTTTAGCCTCTGGGTCGTTCTGTTTAGTTCAGAAATTTCAGTCTTGGTGTTTCTCAGGACATCAACATGCTGGTCAGCCGAGGACTGCAGCTCTTCATACTGTCAATAAGAAACAGGGAAAATGTCATTGCATGGAGGAGCTTTGAATCACTTGTCACCTGTCAGCGAACATTTTTGCAGATGTTGAAATGAAGTACACTGCTGAGTAGTTGCTCTTCTTGCATATTCAAGTGTTAGGCAAGTATCAATCTGTGCATAGATGGTTTGAGTCTTTTCAAAAGTCTTACACATAGGTGGCCTATATCCCACCTTTTTCTCATAATTTATCAGCACACAAAATGGGGTTAGTTGCGGTTTGGGCCTATTACATTCTTTCTTCAATATCTATGTTGATCCCCTCGTGGCCTGTATTCAAGCTTGTAAGTTACTCATCCACATGTTTGCTGAGGACGCACAGCTGATCCTGAGGATTGAGGATTACCAGGAATCTATTGCAGAAAGATATGGCAATTGCATGAAAGACATTGGTGCTTTAATGGGCTCAAACTGTTTAAAGTGGATCGCATTAAAAATAAAAGTCATGCTGATTGGAGGATCTTCAAACTCATGATCTCATAATCTGCAGCCAGCAGAGATGGAAAGCTGGTCAACTCTAGGAATGCACTGGTGAAATTTTGGCTTTAAATTTAATGAAAACATTGAAATTTTGCAAGCGCCATTGAAGAACAATGGAGTAGCTCAGGGCAAATAATGACTGGTATAGGAATTTTCCTCCAACATTTCAGTGTTTGTCTTTCTACTCCTCCCTGTTTAATTTAAAAGATTATATCCTAAGTGGTGGAATGTTCTAATAGCCTTAAAGTACTTCTGCCGTGGGCAATACTGGTTACACGCCCTTCCTCAGTATAAACCTTCGCCTGCAGCTGACGCCTATAACTTGGATTCAAGACCTTTAACAATTGGTATAGCCCGAGGCAGCAGGATATAAGACTGTATTTAGATTTTATTGTGTGATTTTTCCTTTTTTTTCCAGTTATGACTTTTAAAGGGTCTTTTCTCACGTGGCGCAGAAAGGATTGTTTTTTGGTATTAATCAGCCTTATTTGTCCTTGCTTGGATTACCGTAATACCCTGTATTTGGGATTGACCAAGAATGCTTTATATGAGGTACCAGTTTTTAAAAAGTGGTCACAAGACAGCTCTTAAAATCCCCTACATTTTGTGCAGTGATACTACTCCTTTGACAACCTCACTGCCGTCCTGTAAAATCATATCACATTTTAAAAATGATGTGCATTGCATATTATGCAGTGCATGGTACATTCTCTTGCTTTTCCCCTTTACAGTCTTTTCCTCTGACCTCCTGTTATTCCAGATCCTTTGGATCAGTAGAGCTAGGAAGGCAGGGAGTCCTTTCACATATCTAGCCTTCAGGATGGGGAATGACACCCCCGGGCAATTTGAGATTCACTCTCAAATTTCTTTTATTTCATAAAGAGTTTAAGATCTGGCAATGTTTCCCTAAATACTTTAATTAGCTCCCTTTGTTAGATCATTAGGGCCCTTATTAATGGGATGGAATGGGTTGCGGTATTTACTATACTTGGAAAATATCATTACTCAGATTCCCGCCATATAGTTGTAATCAGGGCCGATTCCTCTGTCAATTTTAGCACCTAGAAACCCTTTGAACCTTCAATCTTGCTTTAATAAAGCATTTAATATAACATAATATCTACTACCTTAACATGATGTTTTTATCCACTTCAAGGTAGGAATACTTGGGGACTCGCATCAAGCCAATAGGTTTCGCCTATGTGAGATCTATTGGCTTTGTGAATAGTTTTTTAGCCATGTTGTGCAGAAAAGATGAAAGTGTAAAAACAAAAAAGTGCTATGATGCAGTCAATGCTGGCCACATCATAGCACTTTTTGTTTTTACTTTCAACAGTGCTGCACAGCAGCGATACAGTCTTACAACATGGCTTAATAATAAGGTACTCCTCACCAATGTTCCCTCTAATTTTTTTCCTCTGTGTGCGGCAGTGTAGGGTCTCTGTGCGCTGCAGCCATGGCTATGTGCGCCATGTGTGCAGCGCCAAATATCACTTCAAATGTTTGCTTAAAACCCTAGCAGCCCAGCTCTGTTAAGAAGAGACATTTTATTCCTCTGTCTGATGTAACATTTCCTATACATTGATTTATACACTATGATTCAGTGTCTCTGTGTAATGTGTATGCGATGTAAAGTGCCTAACACCTTACACTGGTATGAGTGGCGCTATTAAACAAAATAAATATGAAAGAGAGAGGGGTTATGGAGACTTGAGGGTCACTGTTAAAGGTTGGTAATGAGAGTATCCGTGGCGGAGGTGGTCATTGGGGCGCCAACAAACATTGTCACACCAGGCGCCACCAGCACTAAAGCCGGCCCTTTTCAAATGGCACTAATAAATATAGTGAAATTATGAAAACATCCCACATTGCAATTTGAAACCTTGGCAGCTATGTTGCTGCATTTCTTTTCTTAATAGGGTTGGGCTGTGGGGTGATTGTGTGCATTTGTTAAGGTTTTCGTGTTTATTGCAGCTCATGATGGGTGCTGCGATTAAACTTTAACAAATGCACAGGGACATCTTAAGGATTTTGAGTGCCTGGGCCAAACCTATTTCTGGGGCCCCTGATTAGAACAGCTTTGGATTTATGATCCAATTTCAGCTTTTTCATGTCTTTTTTGGCCAGGTCACCGACACTGCAGAGGCACATTGGTCCAAATTCTAAATGTGCTTCCATCTAATATTCAGGGATAGTGGTATGTGTTTTCTAAATTGTAACATAGCCTGAAGGAAAAGGAGAGGAGACTAGTGAGAAATAGGATTTAGTGGCGGAGAAAGGGGGAGAGAGGAACAAAGTAGAAAAAAGTCAGGGCGCAAAGACGAGAAATGGGGAAGGGGCAATGGAGAAATTGGCAAGAGAGGGATGGAAAGAGAAAGGCAGCCAGAGGCTTTGGAGAACTGGGAGGGAGAAAGGAGAATGGAAAACCGGTAAGAGAGAAAGCAAAGAACAGGCAGTGAGAGGGAAATGGAGACAAGAATGGGATGGGGAGAAGGGGAAAGTGGGTAAATGGGGAGCGGGACTGATATGAGGAAGAAGAAAAAGAAGAGAAGGAGACGGCGAGAGCAGCTGGGGAGTGGAAGAAAAAAGGACAAAAGATATGTCAGAGAAGACAGCGAGTGTGGTATGGCAATGCTTCAGAAGTAGCGTCTCTGCATATCGACGTTGGGGGGTTCTTTAAGGAGCCTTTTTCGCCATCTTGTCATTTCTAAACGCTTGCTCTATGTAACCGTGCTCACCTGAACGAACTAAGAAGGGTGGAAGGCTGGTTAGGCCTTGCCAAGATTTTTAATCTTGCCAAGATGCAGGTCTGAGCAGATGGCAGCTGCAAGTGTGTAAATGACTGATCCATCTGTCGGGAGCATTCTCTTCACTAACACTTGCTTCCCTTCTCTTTTTGAAACTCAGGGGCAGCAACATTGTCGTGGTGTCACCAGGGCTTTAAGTGGAAGCTTTTTCAATATTATATGAAAGCCATAGTTGCTGCTTATTATCTCATGCAACTAACAACCACTGACAAAGCCAATAGTCCGACTTGTTGTAGGTATGATGTTACTTGTATAATATATCTGGATGCAATGACAGAAACAGGAAAATACAAGTTGGGGGCACACTATGCCAAGCACAGAAAAGTTTAAAAAGTCACACAATCACCCCGCAGCCCAGCTCTATTAAGAAGAGAAATACAGCAAGTCTACAAACACGGCGTGTGCTTTACACGCCATGTTTGTAGAGTTGCTGCATTTCTTTTCTTAATAGAGCGCAGCTGCAGGGTGATTGTGTGCCTTTGTTAAAGTTTTCAGGTTAATCGCAGCACCCGTCTGGAGCTGCAATTAACAAGAAAACTTTCAGATGAAGTGAAACGGGATGACTAGGAGTGGGCAGTGCGCTTAGAGGCTTTTATAGGTGAGAAAAGTGATCACTGAACTGCTATGCAACTTTCAAATCCTTGAAAAAATACAAACTTAGACCAACATTACAACGCTGATAAGAGATCTGTGAAAACCTGCACCATCACTGCACTGGTACATCACCTAGTCCCGTGGAATGCTCAGGTCACAGATCATCATGCATAAAAAACACACTCTTTCTAGATGTCAGTTTCTCAAGACAATAATAAAACAATAATTAAGACCCTAAAAAAGACTCTGCTCCTCCACTGCTCGAGACTACTGTTACCATCATCAGTGTCTCACTGGGTCAAGGTTTATCTAGTCTATTCTTCAGACTTGCCATAATGAGCACCTACCTTAAAAAAATAGAGAAATACCACAAACATTTCCCCTTTCTTCCTTCCTCTGACCCCATTAAACCTGGAAAGAATAATCACCCTACAATTTGAAAAATATTTAGAAGCAAGCCAACTGTTAAATTCCCATTAGTCACTTTTCTGTCCCAACCACAGTACGGAAGCTGCACTACTAGATGTATGGCAAGCTCCTATCACAAGACAGTCTGCTTAACCTGATGAATTTCAGAGCTGAGTTTTGTACAGAAGATCACCCCCTTTCGCCCTAATATATGCAAGTACAAAAAGGGAATCATTAACAGTAAACTGCTTCTTGTTAAAATGTCACATTTTGTCAAAAGGGGTTGTTAAAACTGTACTACCAGCGTGACCATAACAGACACTCAAGCAAGTCTCTGTCATTGGCAGCCTCATCACAACTAGAAAGATGGCTGGAGAGTTTCGCTGTTTTCAAATTCAGATGGATTTAATTTATACAAGCCATTGTTGCTGCGTATTTATCTTATGCAACTAGCAACCACTTACAAAGTCAATAGTCCGACTTGTAGGTATGATCAGGGCTTTAAGTGGGCCGGGTCTCACCGATGCTGAGCACCGGCAGTTTGTTAAAGGTGGCCTCGAAACGGGTCTCTACCGGGCTCTGTTTTGTGCCCTGGCATAGACAGTCCGTTTTTTCCCAGACTACAGTGACACTAGGCACATCGATGTGCGCGTGCTCACACTGCTCACTTCTCACTAGTAGAGAAGTTAGGGCATGACGTCATGCCAGGTGAGCCTTGTAGGTAGGGTGACCAGGAGTCCCGGATTTGTCTGGACCGTTCCAGTTTTTCAACAGTTGTCCCGGCAGATTTCGGTAAAAGTGGCTCATGTCCCGGTTTTTTGAGAGGGTGAACTAAAAACAGTGAGAGGCATTTTTTTAGGTGTTCCAAAGCAGGGCTAGTAAGCAGCTGTCATAAGTAAGTAGTTTAATTAACAGGCATGATGCTGGTTTTAAAAATTACATTTTATTTATTTTCTTAGTGCCTGTTCTGTGTTTCTATGAGGATGAGGACTGTCATTATTTGCCACTTTATTGATGTAAATTTGTAGTCCTTCCTCTATTTTAGCGAAATGTCCCGGTTTTTGGGTCGCACGATCTAGTCACCCTACTTGTAGGGGAAGGGAAATCCTTTAAAGAGAGTCATTTTCGCTCTGGATTTCCCTTCTCTTTTTGAAACTCAGGAGCAGCAACATTGTCGTGGTGTCACCAGGGCTTTAAGTTGAAGCTTTTTCAATGTTACATACAAGCCATAGTTGCTGCTTATTTATCTTATGCAACTAACAACCATTGACAAAGCCAATAGTCCTGACTTGTAGGTATGATGTTACTTGCTGTATCATAAAACTGGATGCAATGACAGAAACAGCAAAATATAAGTCGGGCGGCACACCATGCTAAGCACAGATTTTTAGCTTATGTGTCTTAAGCCACGCTCTTATTACACTGGCCACGCCCCTTTGAAAATTTTCCATGCTTTTTTTGCATTGAGGGATTTCAAAAGAGATCTTGATACTTCATATCAGGTGCCTTAATATTTGGGTGTACATATTTACGTTTGATAGGTTATGTTTGACAAGTTATTTGAATGTGCAAGCAGCTCGAAAGTAGAAACACATAGAAATCATTGTTTGTGTTTAACGTCACACATTCCAAGGGCTTTCTTAATAAGGGCGTTAGAGGGAAACTCTGCTCTAGATATTTATTTTAAAATGGATTTTAAACACTTTTTGTTTGTGGCGTTAAATAGCTCGCTTTAACACCGTCCTGGCCATCTTTGTGATCTGTGGGATCCTCCTTTGTAAGAATCTGGGAGGAGAGCTCAGCTTGCGTATTGGTGTAGGTGGCAGTTTAAAAAAGCAGCTAATCAATAACGGAATCGAAAATTGAAGGTATTCTACATTTAAAGTATTGTTCTTCTGGCAAGTAGATTTGTGTTGTTTTCACTCGAGCTGCAGCGCTTAGAGTTGCTACCTCTGCCCTCTCCATATGAGTTCTTATTCCGTTTTCTCAAGGTCCTACTCTGTACCTCGGGGAAACGTAAATTTGCCATTCTGGGGTGAGATGTAGCCCAGCTCTGTTAAGAGAAATTCAGCAAGTCTACAAACATGACGTGTGCTTTTCACTCTGTGTTTGTAGAGTTGCTGCATTTCTTTTCTTAACAGAGCTGGGCTGCTGGGTGATTGTGGGCCTTTGTTAAAGATTTCAGGTTAATCACAGCGCCTGTCTGGAGCTGCAATTAACCTGAAAACTTTAACAAAGTCACACAATCACCCCGCAGCCCAGCTCTGGTAAGAAGAGAAATTCAGCAAGTCTACAAACACGACGTGTGCTTTTCACGCCGTCTTTGTAGACTTGCTGAATTTCTTTCTTAATAGAGCGCCGCAGCTGCAGGGTGATGGGCAGATTGTGTGCTTTTGTTTAAAGTATTCATGTTAATTGCAGCTCGTGACGGCACTGCAATTAACATGAATACTTAAACAAAAGCACACAGTATGCACCGCAGCCTGGCTCTATATGGAAGAAACACCTGTTTTTCGCGCCGCTCGCTTTTTAAAACCAGCGGCGCGAACGTTCTCGTTTGATGTGCTATGTGTGTGCGCGCTCCACACACAGCACTGCGCGCTACATGTAACAGAGGTGCGCGCGCGCACATGCGCGCACGTTATTGGGAACAGTGCTCCTCACCCAATTAGCATGTGCTTCCACAGAATGACCCCCATTTAATCTCTGTGATGCTGTACATACATAGGCCCACCTCATATGCTGCTAGGGTTGAAACCTGGCCGGTTTTATGCTGGCATGACTGGTATTTTAATGTCCCTGCCAAAACAAAAACTAGAAAAACCAACTAAAGCTGGTATTTTTATCCCCTTATAAGCAAATCTTTAAACAGTAAATGTTTGGAGAAAAAACTTTAAAATTTGTTCTTCAGTTGTCCCAATGACCCCTGACTGATAATTAAAGTTAGCAAAGATAGAAAGTCCATGTTAAAAATTAATGCAGATGATTTCATATAAAGTTCTACTTAAGAATAAAGTTTTGGCCTTTGCACAATCTTAAAACAAAACAGCAGGTGTTTTTCACTGGGAAAGGTGGCAGCCCTATATGCTGCAAACCACTTATGGATGTCATCCCTCACCACACAGCTAGGCACCAAGTCTTTGGGGATATGGACTCTTTAACCTCTCCTAGGCACTTCACTCTCGCTGCCAACATCTTCACTGGACTCAAGTACCCTTTGGGACCTCAAGTCCATCCCGCACTAGCTCCTCTACTGGCCCAGTAGGGCCTTTTCTTCCTCCTTTCTTTGCATATGCTCTTCAGATCTGCCATGCTAAGGCTCTCCCTGCTATTTAGATCAACTTCCATTCTTTCAAAAATCACAGGTGCAAAAAGTTAAGAGAAGGAGTGAATTTAGGAAAAATCAAAATATTCAATAAAAAATCCGAAGTCAATTTAAAAATAAAAAGTACATTTTGATGTCAAATTACAAAAGGGATTTTTAATTTCAACTTAAATCACTGAGTGGTACTGAAAAACACAAGTTCTGATCTAAGAATTAAATACATTGGATCATTAATTGGGGAGGGCGACTACCCATCTCAAAGAATAATCACAACCCTTGTCAGGGTGCACCCTTTAAGCTACCAAATTAACCTTAGATCAGACCCCTGATAGCTATGGCACAGAGTAGACAGACTTAACTAAGAGCAATGTTTAATGTATTTATGCAGTACCAAAGCATTAATAAAGTTGTGATGCAAAATAAAACAAAATTCAAGCCAAATTAGCGAATAGAGTAAAGTTTGTTAAACAAAAAAAAACAAAATGACAAAAATCCAGTGAGGGGAACTAGGGATATGATTTTTTTACATTTTAAGCAGGGGTAGGTAGTAAATTCTGCTCCGCCAGCGGAGTTCGTAGACTTTTGCCACTCCACGCTCTGCTTGGACCGTGGAGTTCAGCAAATACTTCGCCAACCGCCACGTGGCGGAGTTCACTGCTCACCCCTAATAAAATTTCATTAGGATGAAGAGAGACGCTTCGGTGCAAGTATTTACCATGTCAAAATAAAAAACAAACAAATCTTGTCTCCTCTTTAAGTAAGTTGTCAGAACGATAATGCCAGATCAACCTCATTAAAAGCAGACGAGTATGAAAATGTCAGATTAGCAGATCTAGGGCAATATTGTTTGTCGCGTCTTTATTATGTGTCATACCATGTATGCAGCTGCCCCAGATTGTGCACAAAATATTTATTTCCGCAAAATGTGCCTGATTTTTCTTAAGACTGGACAGATCAGCGGTAGCAGTTGTATAAGGAGTGCTCCTCCCATTCCGCTTATTCCCATGGCACATCAGACACAGGAGAAGTGGCCTTTACTGCCAAAAACACAGTACACCGTTATCCATACAGCTTCCATCCACCTCATACTTGCTGACAAACACGAAGAAGAGTGACCGCTCGTTAGATGTGACACAGCTATAGGCGGAAGTGGTTACAGCAATAAAGAGTGTGAGAAGCTTGAAAAGACACTGTTTCGCCCCCCCTCCACTCCCAACCTGCAGGCTCTGTCACGCCCTCTTTTACCCCTTGGATACCAAAGCCCTCTTCACACAATCTATGTGGGTATTTGATTTGCCACTAAAAACCTGCAACATTTCTGAAGTGTTTTAAACATGAAAAATGGAGAGCTAATGCTGTGGCTACAGGCCAATCGCTATATTTCACAACAGGCCCGATATCCCTTGGGTGTTCATCTTTCTGAAAATGTGCTGTGGGTTTGACTTTCGTTTTTTTGTAACTCGCACTATCACTAACGCAGCTCAGGGAGTAAAGAAATTATGAAGATTCCTGTTGCTTGTTCCCCAACGTTCGATCCGCTAGAGCAACCTGCTCCTGCCCATTGCTGAGCCCAATGTGTATGCAAGGATACTTGTTTTGACCCTGCTGCCTCTGATCGTGACCGGTTCACACAACTGAGGAGGGAAGGAGCAGGGGGAAGCAATTGTATTCTTTACTCAGAGAGCCAAGCTCTCAAAGCACAACCCACGAGTGTTAGTTTGGGGGAAGCAGCAGTGTCCCCACAGACGCGCTGAAGAGGAGCACACGCAGTTCTGGGCAAAAGATCATGGCAACAGCCAGTCCTGATGTGCATTGCAGTCCGAGCAGCAGCCGCCGAGTATTCGTTGGGGCCTCCTGGAGGAACGTAGCTATTGGCCCAGCCAGGGATTGGTGCTTGGATGTGCTGTGAGCAACTGCCCTGCTGTGCATCTTGAGGAACATGGGCCTGGCAAAAATGTGTGAGTAAGCCGCTGGCCATGAATGTATTTTTATTGACATAGCATAGCCCCATCATAAATGCAGAAGTGATATTCATTGGCCTGATGCAAGTGCTATATTGTCTGCATGGGTGAGAAAGTGCCTTAAAGAGTGGGCAAAAATCCACGGATTCTCGCAGAGTTTTTATGTAATTCTGCAGACTTCCGCACAATAAAACTCCATGAGTTCCGCCCACCCCTAGTTTTAATTAGGAATAACACTAAGAAATGCAAAGTGCCTAAAACAGTCAATGTTTGCAGTAATCAAGGACTAAGGTGCAATTTGACAATTACCACAATGGAGCGACATTTATGCCTGGCATTAGCTAGTGATTGGGAATGGCTCCTGGGCACTTCCTAACCATTGGAGTATAAGCTCCAAGTGCCAACCCTTCCCACTTTGGGCATTTTCAAGATGACAAAAGTCTTCGGCCACACTCAACTTTGGCTCTGAGGCTGAGAGTGTGTGTTGGGAGTGTACTATGGTAATCCAAGGGTTCTCCCATATCTAACACTAAAATCCAGTTTGACGCCGTTAGTGTACTCCCAATAAACCCAGAGACAGAATTCTGATAGAATAAAGCAGGGTTTCCCAGCAACCACCCAGGGGATGCAAAAGAATTATTTTCGCATCCTGTTTGCGCCTCTTGAAGGGCACCCCAAGTTTTATTATGAAATACCCTAGTAGACTGGCCCGGCAGGATTTGACACTGTAATGTCAAAACAAAGCCCACTTTGACTGAAGCCTGCCTGGCTGGAAGGACAAAGGAATGGCCCTGCCCAAATGTCAGCCAATATGTGCCTGCGACAGGTGAGGTGTGCCCCAAACATTACATATTAAACCCCAGCAGACCTGTGAAACAGGATTTGACATCCAAGCAGTATATGAGACTGTACGGTCAAAAGGATGCTCACAACCCCACCCTACTTATTCTGTCAGGTTCAGAGAGGTCATCTCTACCCATTCAGGTCAGCATGTCGTTTACTCCTGGAGGCATTTCGCACCCATTCACACCTATTCAAAAACAATAAATATAAACTGTAATAGTTAGGCTATAAATGGTAGTCCTGCAGTCATGTTGGAACAGTCGCTGGAGTGGATGATACAATGGGCGCTGCAGTCCACTTTTGACATTTAACTTACTGGCCTTGTGTACCCATTTCACCATGTACGTGTATAGGTAAGTTAAATATGCTAATTAGGTGTATGCCAATTTCACCACGTTGAGAAGAGGAGTACAGGCACTTTATTAATGGTTAGCAGGGGTAAAGTACACAGAGTTCTACAGCCAGCAAAAATATAGGGTACAGCAAAAGATAAAAACAATTAAGGTGACCATGCAGAAGGGGCACATTTCCCACAGTGATATAAAAATGCTCTTATGACTGGTTTAGGTATGATATTTAATCGTCAAATACCATTTTTGGTTACTTTAATTTACTCAAATCAACTTTGGTTGATGTTTAACAACTTTATACAATGAGTGACTATATATCAGACAAATTTATACCTAAGAAAAAAAGGCTAATACAATAATCTAGGGCTGCCAAGTTTTGAGTCTGCTTGTGTGTAACATTTCCATGTTGCAGTGTCCTAATGTGTGACATTTCCCGGTCTCATGTGTGACACTTTGAATGACACTTAGAGACAAACGTCACCCACCAGCAGCAGAAATGTTCCCCTGGAGGTAAAGTCAATGCCCCACAGCAGAGGATGTGCCATAAGAGCATCAGGAGATATATCCCAAAAGCACTAAATGACTTCACTGTGGCCTCTCGAATCATCAGGAATCCACAGCTAGTAATCTACCCCTGAATGCCACCGGCCAGCATTGCCTGCCTTATAAAACTAAGGGCACACCCCCCTTCTCAATGGCCCTCTGGACCTTGAATTACTCCGGTGTCATTGATGACCTCTTTATGCACAAATGGTTGATCCTTTGTTGGAAACCTACAAACTGAGATAACCAATGCTGGACCTTGAATTGCTCTGGTGTCATTGACAAATGAAATGAAATGAAAATGAAATGAAATGAAATGAAAAAAACATTTATATAGCGCAATAGCTACCCTGAGGCATCCCAGCGCTGTGGACGAAACGCAGACAGAAGGAGGACTCAGTGGTTATTGAAAAGAAAAGTTTTTAGGAGTTTGCGGAAGGACAGGTGATTGGGTTCCGTCCGCATACGGAGGGGGAGTGCGTTCCAGATCTTGGCAGAGTTATAGGAAAAGGATCGTCCGCCGCATCTGGCTCTCTTTATAGTAGGCAATAGGGCGAGGGAGGAAAAGGTTGATCGGAGATGCCTGTTTGGTTGGTAGGGTGTTATCAAGGACTGACTGATTAACGAGCCTGTCTTCCTAAAAGCCTTGTGCGCAATGCACATGGCTTTGAATTGAATTCTCTCCCTGACCGGTAACCAGTGGAGACTCCTTAGTGCAGGGGCTGCGGACTGTTGGGGAGGGGTCTGGAGGAGAGTGCGGGCTGCACAGTTTTGGATTACTTGCAGCTTGCCAATGGTGGATTGCGGGGCCCCCAGGTACAGAGCGTTCCCATAATCCAGGCGCGAGAGGATGAGACCTTGTACCAACCTCCTCATACACAAAAGGTTGCTCCTGTTTTGGAAAACTAAAACTAGATAATCAATGCTGTGGCATATTCCTCCTTTGGTGATCAAATGTGAACAGTTCATTTGATCAATTCACATTCACCCATTGCATTTTCATACTGGTAGTCGCACAAATGGTATATTATCACATTAGACAACTTGAGTTTTTTGATTAAAAAAAGGACTCCAATTGAGTAGTCAAAGAACATATCCTTACAAATTGTACCTCAGAAAAGTTACACCAGCATCTGGTATATTCAAAGCTTTCTATTCCTAGAGAGTTGGGCAAGAGGGCTGATGAGAGGGTTAGAAAAATAATTCCCAAGAGGTGGTCCCAAGAAGGAGGGGTTAGGCCCACAAAAGGGAAAGGAGGGAGGTGGTAAATCCACCAAAGAGTTTCCCTCAGAACCCTAAGAGAGAGGAGTTCAAATCCCATCCCGCTTGTAGCAAGCAGAGTAGTGGGAGACCCAGGGCTTAAGAAATTCTTTGACAGTAGGCTTTGCTTTGACTATCAGCAAACTGGGCACTGCAGAGGGGACTAAGCCTGTCCCAAGAGAAAGTTAACCTCTAGTTTAGCTAGTGTTGCCTTCGAGGAGGAGGAGTCCTCTGATGGGGATATCGTAGTTGCTTTTAACTGGGAGAGGATCCAGATGATTAGTTGGTGATTCCAGAGGATGGCGGTAAACACTTTCAGCACCTCAAGGTGAATGGGATCTCAATCACTGCCTTGAGAGACAAAGGTGCCAGTCACATCATAGTGGTGTACATTTTAGTGTCCCCAGACCAATAATTGCCTGGACAGGTAAGGAGAGTAAGAGCTATGTCGGGGGAGGACACTAACATAAATGTGGCCTTAATAACTCTAGAGATAGCTGGTTCCCTTAGATGTCATAAGGTGGTAGTCAGTCCAGCCCTCCCCTAGATTGTCTCTTTGGCAATGACCTCCCAGAGGTTGGTCTGAGCCCAGAGAGTGCAGCTACCTAGAGCACTGCCTCACCCAAGTATTCTGGAGTTCCCATTCCTAGACTTAGGAAAAGTAGGCCCTGGAAGAAAGGCAAGAGGAATAAAGGTAGGAAAGAAAGGCAACTCTTAGAAGGAGACCCAGTGAGCCAGGCAACAAAGAAAGGTAGGAAAAAAGGCAACTCTTAGAAGGAGACCCAGTGAGCCAGGCAACAAAGAAAGGTAGGAAAAAAGGCAACTCTTAGAAGGAGACCCAGTGAGCCAAGGGAATTCTAACCCAGTAAGTCAAACCCCCAAAGTTGGTACTGGTAAGGTCTTACCTGTTCCTCAAGAAGTCCTCAGGAGTCAGGCAACTGTTCAGCAATAGGGTGTCACCCCTGATCTTACAGAAGGAAGAATGGAAGACAGGTGTCTGCCATATAAGGTGGAAAGCCCTCCCCACTCTGAAAAAGAAAAGGGGCTTCAAGAACCCTAAGTAACCCCTAAGGTAGCACACCCACCTGTACATGAAGAGCTATGCGTGTGGTTCTAGGCACTGAAAGCTGTCAGTAGCCTCTGCCGGGTGGTTACCTTTATGGCAGCACTCTCCCTAGCACGGTGATCAGACCCCATGACAGGAAGCAAAGTTGGCCCCTGGCCCTGTTGGTCTTGGTGGGGTTACTCCAGTGTTGGGGACCCTCTTTGGGTAAGCTAATTGTTGCCCTAGCTAAGGTTGGGTTAGAGGAAATAGGTACCTCTCAACCGAAAATACAAAGCAAGGATGGGAAAGACAGAGAGTGAGGAAAAGTTCAGTTTAGGATGGGTGCTGTCAAAGTCGAGGTAGGTCAGTTCCCCAGTGGGAATGACCCTGAAAGAAAGATGTAAGGCAAAGTAGGCCCTGCAATAGGACAGCCAGTTTCCTACATCCTTCCTCTCTAAATGGTCAGGGAGAGTCGCCAAGATTGGGGTTGAGGTTTACCAGATGAATTAGCTGGGGGTGGGAGGTCATGTAAAGAAACAGGCCTTTTTGCAGCCCCCCCACACCATTTGCCTCGATTTGGAATATTAACTGCTGGTTTTTTGACTCTGAGAGTGCACTGAGGCCTGCTATCCAAGCCTAAGTGCCAATGTTCTTACCCTTACAAAGTGTATGTTGAATTGGCTATACCCAATTGTCAAGTACTGACTTACTTATAAGTACCTAGTATATGGTACCAAGGGTACCCAGGGTATGGAAGGCAGAGCGCCCACACAGGGCTGCAGCATTGTTTGTGCCACCATGAGATTAACAAAGAACAAAATGGCTCCCAGCCTGCCACTGCCGACTGGAAGAGCAAAGTGTACACTGCTAGTTCGACTTTGCCATTAGCCTTAATGGCAAAGCCACCACTCCCTTAGCCTTATATGTAATTTTTCCCTAAGGAAGGTCTATGGAGTCCTATGGCAGGCGTCGTGTGATTCCTAAAAATACATAGGATCTGCAAGTTTGTTTGACAACATAAACTGAGGGCTTGGTGCCAAGACTGGTTCCGGGCCCCCCCAAAGGATATGTCAGCCTATAGACCTGCTAGCTCACAGTGCCACCATTAGCCCCCTAACCTTACCAAAGAGCGAATAGTTTCTGGCAACCATAGAACATGACAACCCTTGACCCTTCAGGTATCGTGGAAACAGTTAAGTACTTTTCGCTCAGTCAATCGTGCTCACTTAATCTCAGAGAGATACACAGAATAAACGATGGGGACATTTTCAATAAGCATGTATTGAACCACTGTCATTCTAGTATAAAACGTGTTTGCTGCAACAATCATTAGACAGAAGCAAATGTAAAAGATTACAAGCACCAACAGAGTAAATAGAAGGTAGAATTCTACCATGGTGCTAAAACAGTGAATATATGCAGGATTATAAACATGACAGTAATCAAGCGTAGTCCTACGATGCAGACCCTACCTAAGTGTACCTAGCATGTATGTGGGTGTAATGCCAAGAATCCCCTAGGAAAGGGATCAAATTAATTGTGGAATTAAATCTGATTTGATGCCCCAAGGGGAGATTTATGCTACTTTTAAAGTTAAGCAACTTTTAGAAATTTGCCACTCTGTGCCCAGCTATTCCAGTGGCCTCGCAAAGGCCTTGGAAGACAGTCAGCTTTCTGTCCACCTGGGGAGACATGTGATTGGTTCCCAGCCTCTGGAACATAAAGCAGTTGATGCAGAGGGTGGTGTGACCTCTCTCAGGAAGGCTGCTTGGGGTGTTAGCCCAAAAGGTGAGTTCAAAGGCAAAGCCACCTTTGAAGGGCTACCTGTGGCAACACATCTGAGTAGGAAGCCTTTTGTTCCAGTAGACAAGTTGGAGACAGGGCCAGAGGGGAAAATCCATCCCCAAACCAGTTTTCCCATGGGCGTGCAGCCCTTTGGTAGCTACACCTCTGGGGTGGGCTACTGAGCTCCTCACAGTCGAGCCAAGATTCAGACATCTTGAGATTGGCAAGAATATTGCACTCTGGGATCGCCAAATGCCACACATCACCTGAACTCTGTCACCAAACAGGAGGGGACCTACTAGCCCATTGGCTAATGACAGTGTTGACCCACTCGGAGCACTTTTACGGGATATATTAGGCACCCCTGGCACCCTGAACTTTAGTACACGTTGGATTTGGAGAGAGAACTGCCCTGCTCCATTTGAAGCTGCACGAAGAGAGGGGACACTGTCGGAAGGAAAGCACCTGCTGCAATTTGGGCTAGTGAGTTTGGACTGGGGCATCTGGCTCTGGTAAAAGTTGATCCGCAGATCGAAGCAGTGACTCCAAGGGTCAGTCGGCTGGCCCTTTGGAACATCATCAGGGACATCAAAGCTGAGGAAGCCCTAACCGGCAAAGCATAGCCACCTCAGAGGAACTGCAGCTGACCGCCACCAGGAATGCCAAGAAACAAATCCAAAATAGCCAAAAGTTGCACCCCTGTCTGCAAGATCTGAGCGTGCTATCAGAGACCAGATTTGTTGCCCAAGAGGGACACTAGCCCCCACCAAGGATATTCACTGTGACCGCTCTGTCGCGATATTGGTAGCCCAGCCACAGCTGGCCTTCTACCGCCACAAAGAAGACATTGTGGGACCCCAAGTGCCATGGTCAAAGTCACTTCACCCCACTAGTAGACCAAGGGATCAACCACACTTCACCCCCGTCGACCGCACAGCTCCAGGAGCATCATTGAGCATCTTTTCTACCTGCATCCCCACTATCAGTACCACTCCATTGTCGTCTATGGCCGTCATTTTTAAAGGCTGAAACTTGACTGGAAAAGGCTCTGGTGGCCAGGTAACTGTCTAAAGTAACCCTAATGGACTCCTAGACCTTCCTCCTTTTGCATTTTGTTACCCAAGTCAGGCCGGAGTCGCCAAACTAACTGTTTCAAACTATTCAAAAGTTTTCAAACTTTTTGTTGACTAATGGTTGTTTTCGGTTGGATGTAAAAATATTTCTTTCTTCTAAAATATGTATCTCCGGAACCCTCAGGTGGATTGTAGACATTAAGGTCTTTAAAAATTCACAAAAATACGCTCTATTTCGATAAATGGTTGTCGTGTTTCTTTCTTGTTATGTCACTTTCTTATTCTGTTGTTGGGTGCTGTAAAATGCTTTACACTAAGTTCCTTTGTTTAGCCTTGCTGCTTGAAGCCACAGCTACCCAGGGTTGAGCATAAGGTTTACAAACAAACCTCACTGGACCCAAGATAGGTTTTGCAAGTGTATTCCACTATAAGGCCCTCAGCCATATAGTATAATACACCCAAATCCTCACAAATATGTAAAGGACCATTAACGGAAATCAGAAAATTAAACAAAACATTCAGAAAAAAGTAAAGCTTCCTGAACTACTTTGCGCTATCTATAGTGCAGGACCCCCCAGCCACAAGAGGGAAATGGAGCTCGGAGGCTATCCGTCCTATATCTAAACAACCGCTCCATGGTACAGCATCAGCTAGATATATTTCTCCTACTAAAGCTCGAGCAGCCTGACATCCTTCTGCTAACAGAAACCTGGCTTTCTCAGGATTCTTCACCTGACATCCTGGCAGCCCTACCCATGGATTACTACATCCTCCAAGCCAACCGCCCTCCGGGGAAAGTGGGCGGAGGTGTAGCCGCTATAATACGCCATGATCGGAAATTTACTGCCTTAACGCCGCTAGATCTACCATTAGTAGATAACCTTGTTGTCAAAATAGAATCCGATCAGCCCCCCTGATCTGTGTTCTGCTCTATAGGCCCCCTCATAGCATGCCTCTATTCCCACAATCCTTGGGCGAACAGGTAGCTCATTTAATAACCAATCATGCAAAGATTTTGCTGAGCGGTGATTTCAACTACTGGGCTAACGACACATCAGGCGGCCCTCAATCCGTCGAACTATCCGAGCTACTTACGGGGTTAAATCTTACTCAACAGGTGTCCTCCGCCACACACATTTAAGGGCACACACTCGTCTGGACAGCCAACCTCGTCACGTCCGCCATGTCGGTTACACCCTGCACATGATCGGATCACTATCTAATTAAATTTACCATCAATAACCTTTCCACGGCCAAAACCCCCACCTCTGATGGGGGAACAACAAGGAACTGGAACAAAATCGACAAACCTCTATTCCTCAATACACTGCCCAACTCAGTTCCACCCAATCACCCCTCTATCTACCATAGCGATGGAATTTTAACAGCATGGCTATCAGCAGCTAGCAACAAATATGCGCCCCTCAGGAAAACACACCTTGCCCGACGTCATGAAGCTCAGAGATGGTTCTTCACCGACCTAAAAGCCCAAATATTAGCTCTTCGGCAACTTGAAAGAAAGTGGAGACACAACTACCTATCTGAGGACAAAAGGACCTATTTAGACGCCATGAAAACCTATAAAAAAGCTATTCTGACCACCAAAGCTGCCCACTTTTCCTCTAAAATCTTGACTACAACCAATAGGTCCAAGGAGATTTTCTCAATTGTCAATGAACTGTCCAATCCTGACAGAGTCACAACTAAGCCCACCCCCTCTCAAACCCTATGTAACTCCCTGAATACCTTCTTCATTGACAAGATCACAAAAATTAAGGCCAGCACTCCGGCATGCCCAAACCCTGAGGCTATCCCTATTACACCTAAAAACCCCAGCACCTTCACACAATTCCCTACAATCAGCAACCAGACATTCTTGGATCTCCAATCCAAAGTAAAATCAGGCTCACCCAGGGACTGCTGCCCTCCCGGCATTTTAAAAGAAATATTCCCCGCTCTTCCCAGTCCAGCTCTATCTCTTCTGAACGAGTCGCTGTCCCAGGGCCTTGTCCCCGAAACCTTCAAGGAGGCAATTGTTGTCCCCCTCCTGAAGAAAGTAGGAGCGGACCCTCAAACCCTGACGAATTACTGTCCGATTTCTCTTCTCCCATACCTGGCCAAGGTCTTGGAGGCCTTCGTGACTAGATGCCTCTCCAGATTCTTAGAAGAGTCCGAATACCTCGATCCCCATCAAGCAGGGTTTCGCCCAGCACACTCCACAGAGGCTGTAATACTGACAGTATTGGACACTCTCCGCAAGGATGCTGATAAGGGCTCCCCGCAAACCCTTGTTCTGCTTGATCTCTCCGCGGCCTTCGACACGGTTGACCATGGTATACTGGTCGATCGTGTCAGAGACGCGGAGATCCAGGGACTAGCCCTGGGTTGGATCAGCTCCTTCTTGGAAAACCGCCCTCAGTCGGTCCGCATTGCTCAGTTTACAGCTCCCAAAATGAGGACCACATGCACAGTCCCGCAGGGCTCTTCACTTTCCCCCTCCTGTTCAACCTCTACCTCCTCCCACTGATTCGGGCCTTGAAAGAGAGGAAAGTCTGCACTTTCAATTACGCAGATGACTTCCAACTAATATTCCCCATCAGCAATTCCCCCGACTCGGTCCCTGATTTTCAGTCCACCATGCTATTCATTAGCGGGTGGATGAATAGAGGTCACCTAAAACTCAATCCGGACAAAACCGAGCTAGTTCTAACAGGGGGTATCCACAACAACCCCTGGGGCTCACACTTTTGGCCAAAGGAACTGGGCCAATCCCCCTCCCCATCTGCCTCGGCCAAAAGCCTTGGGGTAACAATTAACCACGACCTCACCATGAAGTCCCAAATTGGGTCAGTGATATCCACCTGCTTCTTCCAGCTGAGGAAAATAAGAAAGATTAGAAGATTTCTCACCCAGGAAGCTTTGACCCAGGTGCTTCTTGCCATGGTTATGTCCCATGTTGACTACGCCAACTCGCTCTATTTTGGCATCCCACTATACCTAACCAAACGTCTGCAACTGGTACAGAACCAAGCAGCGAGACTGATTTTTCAGCAACCTAGGCACCATCATGTCACCCCCCTCATGAGGAAGCTGTACTGGCTCCCCATCACACAGCGATGTGCCTTCAAGGTTTGCTGTCTCATCTTTAAATCTCTGAATGGAAGGAGCCCTAAATTCTTGGATAGCCTTATTCAGAGGCACTTACCTATGCGCAACTTGCGCTCGGCCCACAAGCACCTTCTGTCAACCCCTTCCTTCAAACTAAAGCGCCTGGGTGGTGCCAGGTTTGCCGTTTTAGCTCCAAGACTCTGGAACTCTCTCCCCTCCGAAATCCGATCCTGCACCGACCTCCTAGGCTTTAGGAGGCTCCTCAAGACCTGGCTGTTTAGACAAGCTTACGAGTAACTCCCTAGGGCTCAGGTACCTCTCAGAGCAGCGCCATGAAACCAATCCGGTGTACGTGCGCTTTACAAAATATTTTTAACATAACATAACATTCATAGGATCATCGAGCCTTTGCTTCTTTAGGATCTGCATAAAAGATAAATTGCTTATTGTTTCCAGGTCACTCTAAAATTTTAGATCATCATATGAAATCCTAATCGTAGTACAGATTCATAACATGCCTTAGAAGCGAATTTGCTACAGTTGTCTACCCAGAAGTAGGCGCAGCATGTAAGATAAACTAAAATAATCTGCAATAAGTTACCAAGGGCAGCACACACATTGAGAAGGTTGTGAACATTAAATTACCTTAAGTGGGGTTACATTTTAGAGAAGGAACTAACTGCTGTATGGCACATGATCATGAAGTTAGCACTACTGTGGATATGCTGCGCACAAATTTTGATTCTAGAACTGCTTGTTTCCTAATACAGCAGGTACAAGAGACAACTCTTTGTTTACTAGCCTTTGCTGAGACTAAATTAGTGGAAAAAATACAGCTTAATGAATACTGAAGAAGGTGAGTCATATAGTATGAAGCAAAGCAACTTTAAATCAAACTTAAGAAAAACTACTTTTGAAAATTTAGAATACAGATGAGATAGATAGGCTAATCAAGCAAATAAAGAAACATTACAGAATGGTGATCAAAATATTAAAATGTGAGTGACAGAATAGATCCGGGAATAAATTAGTTGAGTTTGTTGAGACAAACAACTTTAGGACATTTTGGTCTCAGTGAGGGGACAGTTATTTTCAGCTAAACTGCAGATTCTTTTCCTTTGTTGGAACCATACATACTCAACTTACATTCGAAAAGAGTTCTTGAAACTATGTTTTCTACTGAAAAACAAAGCCAGGCCATTACAGTCTATCACAGAACTGCCAAGTATTAAGCTGATTAAAGCATCAAACCATTAAGAGAACAGGGCTCAAAATCTTTCCCAAATGTTGCTTAGTAAGCCAGCCCAAAAAAGTGGAGCCACCCTTTAAGCCTATTGTTTCCAATGTCTTGTCATTTGGATATCATCTCATTGAAAGGATCAGTTTTACACCCAACCTACAAATTGGAAGACCCATCAATATCTGGTAATTAGTGGTTTTTTGCCTTACATGATATGGATAGAAAGTTTTTTCCCAAAAATATTACTAAACAAACAGGGACAGTGGATCATTGAAAAATCGCCATTAAAATTCAACCAAACTGGCTTTCACAAAAACTCTTGTGTGGAGCATAATACTCTATCATTAACACTCTGACCCTTAAAACACAGCAAGGGCTGAATTGCAATTTGTATGTATATTTTAAACTGATTAAGGATGTGGCCTAAACCCAGAAATTGGGGTTTGACTCCTATTTTACAGCACTTCATATTGGAGCCGTATTAATATGGGGAGGCCTGTCAATATCTAGCAATTGCCCGCTACGTGCCTTACTCGAAGCAGATGGGATGTAATTTGCAAAAATGTTACAAGACAAATTAGAACTATGGAAAAATAGCCATTAAAATTTAACCAAGCTAACACACGCATAACATTATTGCATTAAAACTTCTAAAATTGAAATTTGGATTCTAATTTACTGCACTTCATATTGAGCAGCAAGCTCTTAGGCCTTCCCACTAGGATCTTGGCTGATAATACTCTGAAACAGGGGTACATGCTAGCATCCTTGCTTTTCTTCCTTTACTTCACAGATGTAGTAGAGACATTGGATCTAGTAAGTGTCTGTCCACCATAGGCGAGCACTTTGAACCTTAGCCATTCAGGTTTTGCTGATGACTTGGTCATCTTGTCTCCAACACCTAGATACTTACAAAGGCTGCTAAAAAAATTAAATTAGTACAACCAAGATAACTGTTTGAATGTGTATCGTTCAGAAACTAAAATAATATTACCTAGGACAAAAAATTTACAAAAGGATTGAAATAGCCCAATAATTGCCCTATTTTGAAATGAGGATGAACAAAAAATTAAAAAGGTCCATACATATACAATCAATCGCACATCAATGTTTATCTTTAGTAAAGGAGCTCAAAAGGTTTATGAATAATTATAATGGCTGAGAATTTGTCAGGCCACTACAGCTTTTAAAGCTAGAATAATATCAGTTTCCTCTATGAATCTGAGGTTTCTTGGGCTCTCAAAATAATATTTTGGATTGTATTAGCTTTGCATTTAGTCACAAACGTTTTATTCTTAGACAATGCGCCCTACATTTTATTATTAAGTTAGAACTTGGCACGAGAGATGCCTCATCTCTTGAAGATTTGCACTGCACAAAATACTTTATGAGGGCTGAAAACGTTTCTTTAGAGCATGTTATTTCCATAGAAGTGTTGAGCGAGCGGGCTTCTACTGCCAGAACTAAATGTAAGTTAGCTATTTCACAACTAATTGTCGTCTGAATATCTTATTGATTTATGGAGTAACACTGCGGAGTTGACAGATGTTCAATGTAAAGCTTCACAGAAATATATGGTAGTAGAAACAAATTTTGCAGCAGAGGAAATTTTGTGACAACATGAAGCACGATTGATTGAGCATAAGTATCCTCGTTGCAAAACTTGCAAGGCTGCAACATACACTTTCTTTTCTACAATCTACAATTTGCATTTTTATATGTATTTGTGTGTCATACCACATCGAACGGATATATTGGTGTTTATTTTCCAGTGAATTTCTTGGTTCACTGATTTTTGTATGCTGTACTTATTTTCCAACACTTGCTGCGCATGGCCTTCAGCCGTGCGCAGTAGGGGCTAAAGGTTGCCGACACCCACCTTTGGCCATGCCCACCCCTGTATCTGTTGGTGTGTGGGCAAGCGCTGTCCGCTGCAGACCTGGGGTGCAAGGCCTGCATCCAACCCATCATGAGTAGCCAACCCCAGTTCGGCCACCTGCAACCAGGGGAGGACAGAGGGCCTCACTCATACGAGGCGGACATCCACAAGCATATGACCATGTACAGAGAAGGATGGGTGGCTAACCCACATTGTTTATAAGAGCTGGCCAGTCATTCTCGGTCTTCAGCCAGGCCTTTTTGGGGGGATTTATGACTTCTAAAATAAGACTGTGAATTCAGCCCAAGAGTCATTCCCTGAAGCTTGACTCTGACTGGTGATATTGATTTCCAACTAGTGAATCCTGAACACCTTAAGTGTCAGCCAGGTACTCAAGTACTCATCTCGGTACCATGACGATCCCTGGTTGCCATTTTATGTGCTGGTGAATCGTGAGTCAGAAAAGGGACCTGCAAATCCTGCAGGATTTTTTCGCTTCTTTTTCATTTAAATTTTAAAGAAATACGGAGTGGGGTCCTTTGAGGGTCCCACACCACTATGGCATGGGGGGAGGGGTCAGGATGTCCTGACCCCACCCCCTTAAAGGCCCTTTTTGGTGATGTTTAGGATATGGAGAGCGTACCTCACATAATGAAATGGTTGCCGCAATAAAAATTATTTTCGGGCTGTAGCTAATCAAATCTCTTGGGACAGGGTCTCCTACTTGGGAACCCTGGTTTTAAAATGGACAGAAGGGAAAAAAGGCTCCTTTGTTCAATCACATCCCTTTTTTTAAATTCCTAGATTATTAAACAATTTGAGATTCCCAAATGGCATAGGTATACTAAAGTGTTAACCCTTTAAAGGCCGCTAAGCAACTTTGTTCAATGCTAATCTCTCAACTACTGAACAGATTTACACCACACCAACAGAAGCACGTTAAAATTCTTCTTTCATGCCAAGTTTGGTGAAAATATCTTCAGCCGCTGGGGGTGTAGGAATGGTCAATATACATATATAAATATATATATATATATATATATATATATATATATATATATATATATATATATATATATATATATATATATCCAAATGTAATTTGCTCGAAACTGAAAGTGCCACACACGACGTGATTTCTTCCTTTTTATTGGCAGGACTGCAAGGCTTCAACACAGTAAGTTCCAGCACACCAATATGCCAAACATTGCCATACGCGTTTCAGGAGTCTCTTCCCTTGCTCACTGGCTTGGCTAATGGAGAGCAGATGGGCAAAAATGACGCCGCACTTGCAGCGTGTTTTTAAATCCTGCCCGAGTGGGCGTGTTCTCACAGTGCATTCTGGTCTCAATAGTTCCATAGTGGATGCCTCTGTATTCTCTCCTAACACAATTTATACACCACAGTGGGTCTGCAGGCAACATACCAGGTTGGTGCTTCGCATTCTTAGTCTCGCCAACTGGACACGTTGCTCCATAAGTGCCTCATTCGTCATCGGCACCGAGGACCCACACTGTCAGCGGTGGGGCGCTTCCGCGGCCAGAGCAGGCCGCTATATATCCAAATGTAATTTGCTCGAAACTGAAAGTGCCACACACGACGTGATTTCTTCCTTTTTATTGGCAGGACTGCAAGGCTTCAACACAGTAAGTTCCAGCACACCAATATGCCAAACATTGCCATACGCGTTTCAGGAGTCTCTTCCCTTGATGACGAATGAGGCACTTATGGAGCAACGTGTCCAGTTGGCGAGACTAAGAATGCGAAGCACCAACCTGGTATGTTGCCTGCAGACCCACTGTGGTGTATAAATCCAGTCCTGCCAATAAAAAGGAAGAAATCACGTCGTGTGTGGCACTTTCAGTTTTGAGCAAATTACATTTGGATATATATATATTTACCACCAAGAAAAGAAGTAGGTCGCACTCTAAGGATTACGTTAAAGCAATTTTTATCTTCTTGCCACCATCAACCAACGTGTTTCGACCCTCTCGGTAACCTTAGCGTAATCCTTGGAGTGCAACTTACGTTTTTGGGTGGTAAATGGAATAAAATTCGAGGTTGGATTCCGCCTCGCATGCTCGCACCGGCCGTGTTGCGCGCTGCATCCGGAATCAGTTGGTGGCAATATATATATATATATAGATATGCAAAGAGAGAGAGAGAAGGTAAGTATATATAGCGAAGAGCGAATTCAATATTTTTAACTCCACATCCATATGCTTTGACAATATCAAAGTAACTAGATGTGGAGCTAAGTATAGTAGATCTATACTTACCTATAAGAGATTTTGGTAGTCAATATTTAAGTGACAATATTTTTTGCACATTAATATTTGTTTTTGATTCTGGCAGTATACAAAAACAAAGCTACGTACTGAGACTACGTCAGGGTCGGATTGGGAAGGCGGGCAGTCGGGCATTGGCCGATGGGCCGGCACCTAAGTGTCATCCGTGGGCCGTTTTTTTAAGCCCTCTGTCACCCGGCCCTCAGAGCCTTGTAATCTTTGGCAGCCCCCCCAGCCAGGCCACTGTATTGTAAGGCAGGATGTAGCCCTGGGGGGCTGCACAGACAAAGCAGTGTTCCTTCTCCCCTGCCGAGCTGTCAAACAGAGACGGGACAGGAAGAGTAAAGCAGCCTAACTGGGGGGTTCAGTGTCAGGTGATAACTGCCGATGGCCCATCTTCACCCCAGCCCTCATTGCCCCCCACCTCCGAGGCCGGCCCATAAGCTTTGTTCTTTTCTTCCTCTCACCTCTACCTGCCAGAGCCCTGAGGCTATAGTGGGCTGGGGAGGGGGTGAGTGGGAAGCGGCCTGCCTGGGGGCCAGTTGTTGCTCTGGCTGTAGGGTCATTCTCACCTCACCCCCTTGGGTTCGACCCAGCCCAAACGCACTGTCTTTCCCCTGGCCTCTCCCCCACTGGAAAGTTAAAAACAAGCATTTGCAATGCAATAGGTCTTGCATTTACACCAGCTTGAGCTATTGACATGGTAAATGACAATGCTTTTTTTTTTAAACATAAATAAAAGGCATTGTGATTTACAATGCCAATAGCTTAAACTCTCGTATACCGAACACGTAGGTATTCTATATATCTGCAGTGATAGTGACCTCACACCTATATCTGCAGTGATGGTGATCTCACACCTATATCTGCAGTGATAGTGATCTCACACCTATATCTGCAGTGATAGTAATCTCACACCTATATCTGAAGTAATGGTGATCTCACACCTATATATCTTCAGTGATGGTGATTTCACACCTACATCTTCAGTGGTAGTAATCTCACACCTATATCTGCAGTGATAGTGATTTCACACCTATATCTGCAATGATAGTGATCTCACACCAATATCTGCAGTTATGGTGATCTCACACCTATATCTGCAGTGATAGTGATCTCACACCAATATCTGCAGTGATGGTGATCTCACACCTATATCTGCAGTGATGGTGATCTCACCTATATCTGCAGTGATAGTGATCTCATACCTATATCTCACATTTATATCTGCAGTAATAGTGAAATCACACCTATATCTGCAGTGATAGTGATTTCACACCTATATCTGCATTGATGGTGATCTCACGTATATCTACAGTGATAGTGATCTCACACCTATATCTGAAGTAATATCTGCAGTGATAGTGATCTCACATCTATATCTGCAGTGATAGTGATCTCACACCAATATCTGCAGTGATGGTGATCTCACACCAATATCTGCAGTGATAGAGATCTCACACCTATTTCTGAAGTAATATCTGCAGTGATAGTGATCTCACACCTATATCTGCAGTGATAGGGAGCTCACACTTATATTTACAGTGATAGTGATCTCACACCTATATGTGAAGTAATAGTGATTTCACACCTATATCTGCAGTGATATTGATCTCACACCTATATCTACAGTGATAGTGATCTCACACTTATATCTGCAGTGAGGTGATCTCACACCTATATCTGCAGTAATAGTGATCTCACACCTAAATCTGCAGTGTTAGTGATTTCACCCCTATATGTGAAGAATGGTGATCTCACACCTATATCTGAAGTAATGGTGATCTCACACCTACATCTGCAGTGATAGTGATTGCACACCTATTTCTGAAGTAATGGTGATCTCACACCGATATCTGCAGTGATAGTGATCTCACACCTATATCTGAAGTAATGGTGATTTCACACCTATATCTGCAGTGATAGTGATCTCACACCTATATCTGAAGTAATGGTGATCTACACCTATATCTGAAGTAATGGTGATCTCACACCTATATCTGCAGTGATAGTGTTCTGATACCTATATCTGAAGTAATGGTGATCTCATGCCTATATGTGAAGTAATGGTGATCTCACACCTATATCTGAAGTAATGGTGATCTCACACCTATATCTGCAGGGATGGTGATTTCACCTATATCTGTGCGCGCTGCTGTCCCCTCGCGAATTACTTGTTCGCATTTGAACTTGTGCTTAGTGAGTTTTATGTTGTATTAAGGTGTCTGGCGATGGAACAGTAACCGGCGCAGCTATAAATTAAGCGATGACTATAGGGAAAAGAATTTGTTATTGTATGAGCCCAATTTTTTTTTTGTGCAAAAGCAAAACATACCGGATCCGAAGCCCCGTGGGGAGCTCCTAAGTGACAAAAAGGTTTTAGCTGGAAAAGCTCAGCAGTGTCCGGCGAGATGCCAGCGTCACATACAATGGGTTACTACTTTTCATAGTAATTCAATATAGACTTACGATAAGCTAAATGGGTGACCGGATCAACAAAAAGAAAGAGGGGGGGGGGGGTGCAGATATATGTGTACAAGAAGGGGAGACAAAAAGGAGGAGAGGTGAGAGAGTGGTGAACTAAGTGCCGGGTTTGATAAATCACCGTGCTTTTATCGGCATTAGAAGGCTGATGAACTGAGCAGGCTTGCATATATATGAGCCTATGCGCGCTGCTCTCCGTTTCCCCACAGTCTTTTTGCATTTTAATCTGTGCTTCTAAGTGTGTTCCCATGTTGTATGAAGGTGACTGGAGACGGGGCACTGGGCAACGCAGCTACAAATAAAGCGATAAATATAAAAAATTGTGTGAGCCCCAACTATATGTGCAAAAGCAAAACATACCGCAGAATAAAGCACCGCGAGGAGCTTCTCAGTGATAAAAAGATCCTGGCAGACAACACTTAGCAGTGCAATCAGATATAGCATTGTGGATTTACCGACATTGGGAGGCTGATGATCTGAGGGAACCTGCACATATATGAGCCTGTGCGCGCAGCTTCCCCCTTGTCTCTCACTTTTTTTGTATGTTACCTTGTGCTCCTAAGTAAATTTTCCTATGTAGTTTTAAGGTGGTTGGCAACGGGGAACTAACCATAGTAGCCATAAAAGAAGTGATAAATATCAGGAAAAGTGGCTGACATTGTGTGAGCACAGAAAGGAGGAGAGGTGAGACAGTGGTGGATTAAGCGCGGGTTTGATAAATTGCTGTGGATTTACCGACATTAGGAGGCTGATGAGCCGAGCGAGCTTGCATGTGTCTGAGCCTGTGCGCGCTGCCTTTTCCTCCTCCCTTACTTCTTCGTATTTGAGCTGTGCTCATTACTGTGTTTATATGTTGGTTTAAGGTGCCTGGCTGGCGTATCTATAAATTAAGCGGTGAATTAGGAAAAGGTGTCTGTCATTGTGTGAGCCCCAATATTTCTGCGGCAAAGCAAAACATACCGGAAAACGAAGCACTGCAGAAGTTTTAAAGTGGCGAAAAACTGCTAGTATAAAAAGGCATAGCAGTTGGCTGATATGTAGGCGTCGCACACAATAAGTTACTACTTATTAAAGTGTGTACGCAGAGAATTCAAAAACACAAAAATAATCTCAGGTTGATGAAAAAGGGAAAAGGGGGGCAGGTGCAAATAGCTGTGTAAAAAAAAAGAGACGGAAAGGAGGACAGGTGAGACAATGGTGAATTAAGTGGCGGATTTATGAACTACTGTGGATTTTAAGACATCAGGAAGCTGATGAACGGAGCGGGCTTGCACGTGTAGGAGCTTGTGCGCACTGCCCTCCCCCTCCCCCCCCACCACAGTACTTTGCATTTTGCCCTGTGCTTTTAAGTGTGTTTTCATGTGGAATTAAGGTGCCTGGTGACGGGGCACTGGCCGGCGCAGCAGTGATATAAGCGTTTTAATACGGAAAAGTAGCTGTTAATTGTGTGAGCCCCAGCTTTTTATGCGTGAAGTAAAGAGCTTGCAGCAAGCGAAAGGGCTAGTGTATGTTGCCTGTTATGGCTGGGGCTATATAAGTGCCGAGCGAAAGTAAGCAGCGCGCAGCTAAACAATTTAATAAAGATACGCTTGTGTGTGCGTATTAAAAGGAAAACCGCCGGAGAACAAAGCGCTGTGAAAGCTAAGCAGTGCCCAGTGAAATGATATCGCGGCACAGTGTGTTTTTATGTGGAATTAAGGAGCCTTGTCACGGGGCACTGGCCGGCGCAGCAGTGAAATAAGCGTTTTAATACGGGAAAGTAGCTGTTAATTGTGTGAGCCCCAGCTTTTAGTGCGTGAAGTAAAGAGCTTGCAGCAAGCGAAAGGGCTAGTGTATGTTGCCTGTTATGGCTGGGGCTATATAAGTGCCGAGCAAAGTAAGCAGCGGCAGCTAAACAATTTAATAAAGATACGCTTGTGTGTGCGTATTAAAAGGAAAACCGCCGAAGAACAAAGCACCGTGAAAGTTAAGCAGTGCCCAGCGAAACGGTATCGCGGCACCGGGAAAAGCCCCGCAGTGTCCAGCGGCACCTAAACAATACAAAAAAAAACATACGCTCGTGTATGCGCATCTTTAAAAGCCTACCGGAAAACAAAGCGCCGTGAAACGCTCCGCAGTGTAAAAAACATATGCTCGTGTATGCGCGTCTAAAAGGGCAAACGTACCAGAAAACAAAGCTCCGTAAAAAAATCTGCAGCATGCGGTGAAATGATATCGCCGCACACAACACTTATTAGCTTGAAACATACAATGTAAAGCTATACTGCTGCAGATGCCAGTCTCCTGATCAGTGTGTCCATAAAAGAGTGCTTCCCCAACAGATAAAGCCCAGCATGTGACGCCGCTAGTACACAATCCATTCCGGATGGGCGAGCCAAAGAGGAGACAGGGCGTAAACCAAAAAGCCTCCTTTCAAATAGGGAGCGCGCGTTTAACATAAATGATGACGCCCGCCAATAAGAAAGAGGGGCGGCACTTTAAGTGCCCTTCAGAAATATCCTCGATCACAATAGCCCTCGCAGAGCGAGCAGCGCATGCGCGCTGCAACGCTAGGCGAGACCTAATAAGTGTTCCCTTTGGAAATGATCTACATAATATCCATACACTTTTTCACCACAAGCATTCACAATCGCACTATGACCAGTTAATACTCCACTCAGGATGCTAAAGCACTTATAAAGATATTTAATTGATAATACCACAATGATACATTAAAAATATGTGCAAATGAACAATTTTTCTTAAAAAAGCATACAAAACATGTTAAAACCCATATATATCACAATTATGCAAATTCATTACACTACCCACTTCCTGGAAAGGAATATAATGAGGAATATTGTCAATTAAATATCTTTATAAGTGCTTTAGCATCCTGAGTGGAGTATTAACTGGTCATAGTGCGATAGTGAATGCTTGTGGTGAAAAAGTGTATGGATATTATGTAGATCATTTCCAAAGGGAACATTTATTTTTAACTTTTCGGTTTATTGGTGCTCTGTCCCTTTGGAACATACGGGCCCCTCTCCTTGTTTTTCAAGGCTCTCCCCCACCGGGCCATCACATCATACTCAGGCGTTGAAGGACGGGGAGGGAGAGAGTATTCAAGGGCTTTGATGGGGGCCAGGTGTTGTCATCTTAGCCTGTGTCTTTCTGCACTGAGTGTAAGGTGTGTGTGGGGGGGGAGGGGGCACTTGTGTGTTTGCGTAGGCCTAGCTGTGAGCCTACCTTGACCAGAGATGCCAACTTTGGAACTCGGGAACTATGTTGGAGTCCCGGCGTTAGCTCAACATCCTGTGATTCTGGGTAAATCACTTAATGTCCTGAGGCTGAAAAATAAAAACAAATTTGATCTCCTCTACCGCAACTGGTGCTCATGTAAGTAGAGCCAATGACTGTGGGACCAGTTCACACTATATAAAACTACAAAAAACATTTAAAAAATAACCAGCCATTGTTCATGTTTTAAAATGCTGCAAACGCCAGACAATGATAATTAAAGACGAATCTTTATATATAATAAAAACATTATTCCTTTTTAACATAGCTTTTCTGCCTTTGTTAATTTAACGATCAGTCATGGCTCATTAGGGCAGCTTTAGAAATTAGGGGAAAAAATACCGGATATGGGTGATTGTCATTTTCGTACAGGCCAGGATATTAAAATACCCTTCAGATCAGGTGTTGTTTCCTTGGGCCATTATATTTCACCTTGCCCGCCAGGCCAAAAATCAGTGCTTCTAGTTTCTACCCACGTTACTGGCTCTATAAGCTATAAAATGTTAAAATTACCAAACATTTCTATAAACATGTGCCCAATGAGACTAATCAATTAGTGTTTAATGAAAGGGCACGATCCGGGAATGTGGGCCACTTTTTTAAGGAGTGCCCGGGCCTAATTGTGATCCCAATCGGACCCTGATTCACTACGTATACGGGAGACTGAAAAAGTTGTATGCGTGTACGCACAGAGTGCTATTTGAGAACGTGTTATACACAAGTGGAAAACTACAGTTGTTGAGGACTTAACAGTCTGTACAGTAATCTAGGCCATGGCACCATTTGTTTTAGTCAAGCATAGAAATGCCTTAAGTCGGGGAGTCCAACAGAGAGCCATATAGGCTTAGAACATGACACTTTTTCAGGGCAGCCGCATAAGATAAATGTACACATAATGAATCAGTGATAATTTTAAAAAATCTGTTAGGAATCGGCCATCCTGCGCATAAGTTGAATACCTATGGTTTCGTATTTATTCATCTCTTTTGACAAATGATATTCGATGGAGAACATTTGGATGCAATGTACTGCAGTTTAGTACAGCTCCAAATCGTGTTTACCTACCTTGCTTCGGTACGTTAGCTCTGCATCATTCCGGCTCCTGTTAGCAATCTCCTCATACTGGGATTTAACCTCAGCGATAATGCTGTTCAGGTCCAAGACTCGATTGTTGTCCATGGATAGTATGACAGATGTGTCTGAAATTTGTGCCTGTATTTGAGAAATTTCCTGCAAAAGATATCAAGGATCGTTCAGTAACCTGTGTCACATCATTTGCAACTTTTGCTATGTTATTATTAGATCTGTTTAGGGTCTATCAATTCCCGCTAGAACAAGGGAGAAGCCACGAAAAAGGATAATACAAACACAACAATAATTTGAAAGGAGCATATGTTCAATACTATACGAGAGATTTTTTCTAGTGTTAATTATAAAATGCAAAAGACGGACTTATCGTGCTGTTAAGGAGTCATTACCGCATCATAAAGCGTTCTAAGGAAGTTGGTTTCATCATTGAAACTATCCACCTTGGACTCCAGCTCTACCTTGCTCATGTAGGCAGTGTCCACATCCTGCAAAATGAAACATACATTATTTGATCTCCAGGTCGGTAAGCACACACACTCACGTACGTACAGAATGTAATATGCCCTCCCCCAACACAGGAAAAACACACCACGTTGCTTCCAGCGCAAGTGCAATGTGCATATTTGGTTTAAAACCCATGCTGTTTTGTAATGTGTAGTAGCATTTAACCAAACTAGCATTCCTATAAAACCATACTGGATAAGCCTAAGCCAAAATATCCTTGTTACATGCAATCTGTGAGACAGTAAGAAGTGTTTTCTCACATCTGGTACCTGATACTGTGGTAATAACATGAACTCTAACTTTTGCACTGTAGTAATAAATGAGAAGAAGTGTGTTTATTAGATGACTTGTTGGAAATAAATGCTTTTCGTCCACGTTAATTGGCATTGCTCTGGCATAAATATATATGTACAATATTAGCTGAATGGAACGTGGACAAGTAAAGCATATTATTAACAGGACGTGTACTAACAATTTAAATATAAGTATATTTTCATACATTTAATACATGTTTTCTAAGGATGGAGCTTTTTGAAGGCTGGTTTGCACTTTGTTATTCAGGTCATGCAGCTCACTATTGATTGATATCAGACTTGCTGGCCCATAGATGATATGATCGATGAGAAAAAAATGGAATGCTGATTTATTAGTCTAAAACAGAAATGCATGTATTGAAAGTAGTAATTTGTAATGGGAATATTTTACTGAACTTAGATGGTTGCCATGCGGAGGCTCTAACAGTGCCGTAGAGCCTACCGTAATGGGCTCTACCAGCATTTAAAGACCTGCTCCAGTGTTAAAGGCCCGAGCCGAAGGCTTTAAGACTATTAGAACATTCCACCCCTAGTCTGCAGAATGTTCTAATTTGTTGAACAAAGGCCTCACGGAGCCCAAGGGGATTTGCCTCACGGAGCCTGAGGTGATCGAAATCCCCTCGGGCTCCGTGAGGCCTTTGTTTACAGCAATAACTGTGAACAAACATTGAAATGCTGGAACTCCGGGCTTCTACCGGCCAATAGAAGCCTGGAGCACTCTATTGTTTTCAATGGAGCTCCCAAAATTCCAATGTTCTAATCAAAGTTCATCACTTTTGAATTTTGCTATGACAAAACCGAGCCTGCTGTCTGAAGGAGGTCTCCCTGTTGGAGGAAGTCAGTGAAGAAGATGGCTTTCTTGAAATTCTAATTGTACTCCTAAAGGATATTTGATGGATGTCTAGTCATAGTACAGCCACCTCCACAATGGTATATTAGATCAAGGATTCTGTCAGAGGAATGTGGTGTTCAGCATACGGATCTTCGATCCATGAGTGCAAAAGCGAGCACTCTTTGATTTTCTCAACTCAGTGAAGTAGAGCCAATTGTTAGTTTTCACTATATACTACGATCACAATAATGGACCACTCCATTACACCGCTTTTCTCAACATTCCATTTCTTGCCTTCTACATGACTTGAGAAGATCAATCCAACTTCACAAGCACTTTATAAAGGACTGACTTAATGTGAGACCACTGCTGAAAAAGTGAAGTGCCTCCATTCAGAAGTGTAAGAAGCAAAGACTATGTTAAATACAAACGGAGAAAAGGGTGGAGCAGATTGAATAATGAATTTTCCTGCACCTTTCCTGATATCCTACTGATAGCTGCTGCTCTGGACAGAAGATCCATAGCAGTGACTGTGTTTAAAGTGCCAGCAATACTTTCAGAAACTAAGTAAAGTTATTTTATTTATTTTACAGATTATAAAAAGCACAATCTAGACCCACAAAGGCATCAGCATGCTGTATAATTATTTGCAAAATATGAATAGCAAATTTAGAAAAAAAATAAAAATACAAATATTCTTTCAACTAAACGTTTGCATTGGACACATGCACTATAGGTGGAAAGGCGAGCTTCATTTTCCAAATAAAATTGAAGTTTCAAGGTTTTGAAACAAGAACCTTCTGGACATGTTTAAATGTGAACAGGTTCTGTTCTCATTGTGTTTGGCACAAGGAGTGGGCGGAACTCCTGGAATTTCACTCAGCGGAATTCTGTGGAGTTGCATGAAAACTTTGCCGAAATTCTGTGGAGTTCCGCAAGTAGGTGGAACCAGCACGCTGCAATGATTTTTAGCGCTGAGAGCTTGTTCCATGCGGCAAAATCAGCATGAACTGCACCATGCGGTGTGCCAGGGGGCACAGCTTCTTTGCTGCCGCTCGGGTAGATTTTCTACTCAAACAGCAGCTTTCTCAACGCAAATGGTCACAATCTCCCCTGCTTGGGAAAATCTCGGCTGATGCCATCCTGGCGCCCGAAAATAGCGCTAGGGGACCCCAATTGTTGCTCTTAGTCGGCAACTTACCATTGGCAAGCCATGCACGAAAAACAATTCTGCCATGCGGCGCTTTTCAGAGTTTTGCCGAAACTCCTCATTATGAGCATAACGCGGAGTTTGCAAAACTCTGCGAATTCAACCGGCGGAGCGGAATTTAATGCCCACCCCTATTTGGCACAGAGTTCTGCAATTTGCAAGCATATTGGGAAAAAAGCTGAGCTTCTTCAGAGTTGTTAATATTTTTTTAAGTAATCAAGAGCCAAATAAAAGGAAGTCTTGTCTAGTATTGGTCATGACACTTCTGTGAAGTATTATAGATTTTTCGGGTTTACTTGTCTTCTTCAGATGCATAACACATATGTATTTGTTTACTTATTTCTAACACTGATATTGCGCTAAATCTCATTTCAATCAACCCAAATGATCACAGTAAGTTCCTGAAGTCATGTCTGGCTAGGCCAGCCAATTGGATGGTGAGAAACTGATTGCAGACTGTCTTCCAACAGTCTAAAACGTTTGCCTATGGCTTTAAAACAGAGCGAGTTGTAGCTCCCATAATTAATGCCATGCCTTCACTCCCAGTAACCCACTTGTACAGCCCTATTTGACCACAGCATTTACACGTGTGCTCTGGTAGCTGCTCCTATCAAAGCCTGGTAATCCGAGGAGTCGTAGGAATTGTGCTCACTTCTGATGAATTTTACTTCAGGTTCATTGGTCACGGCCTTTGCATCAGCTATCTTGAATCTTGAATTGAGAGAACCTATTATGCCTAACTAAAGTCTCCAATTTGTGCAAGCTGTTGCAGTATGAATGTGTTCTTGCTACCTACTGTCAAGAGTGCACTAATGACATTTAAGCGCTGTTGCACACTGGTCCATCAGTATCCTATAAAATATAAATGGAAAATTCCAATACTAATAGCTTACCAGTCTTAGTTGCTAGATTGAGTGGTGCAAATGTACTAATTTTTAACTCAACATTGCGCAGCAACTAAATTTTGTGCATTGCACAAGAAGAAAAACATAACATAAAGCAATATCAATAAAGATGGGCCTGCTGCCTTTCTCTGCACTGAAGATCTTAAAGATTGCATTGTGCAACACACAGCCTTGCACCATGGTGCAGAAGTGAATGTGCACTTTCTGGCATAGGATTTGTACTGGAAGCATACCTTTTCACTACAAATTCGACAAACATGGAAGGATTCTATGCACTGGGTGTTTCCTGTGAACACCAGCACACATGCAGTAAGTGGACTATTTTGGAAATATGAAAACATTTATCTTTGTTAGCGTATGTTCAAGGAGGCATTCGTTTTGCAAATCCCATTCTAGCAGTCATGGTAGATCGAGCTTTGTGTCAAAAGCTATGGGTTTTCTCACTGTAACATCCCAGTAACAACATCCTGATTACAAGGGACATAAATCAGTGCAAACTGTTTTTGTGCTAAAAAGGGGCTCTTTTCCGATGCAAAATTCCTTTTGTGCAGGAAAGTAAGTACCAATGTGTTGCTTTGTGCCGCTTTGCATCACTCTGTGATGGTGAAAAGTGTTAGTAAGGCTGGGTTAATGTGTCTAATCATTCCAAGGATATTGCTCCAGACACTAAACAGACTCACTTTCTTGAGTCGAACCCAAAATGTATAGGACTAATCACAGTGGACCTTCATGAACTCTTGCTATATTCTGCTTCGAAAGCAAGCCCTACTTTGTACTCCTTGTCTTCTCTTCCTTTGTTTCATTTTGATTTGAATACAGGCAGTGTATTTAAAGTTATGTCGAGTAGGGAATTGTTTAAGTAAAAAATGTATATTAACAGTGGTGGCTCGCATAGGGCATGCTGCGGGGCGGGGCGGGGGAGGGGCAGGGTGGAGGGGTAGTAAACTCGGACATACGACGGAACATAGGAAAGTAATAATTACTATCCTCCGTTCCGTCGTATGTCCGAGTTTACTACCCCCACCCTGCCCCTCCCCACGGCCCCGCAGCCGCCCTATGCGAGCCGCCACTGTATATTAATAATAATGATGTTTCTGAGACACAGTAAGAAATCTATCTGGTGATGAGTACTTTACTGCTCACGTGGTTTCGAGCACTGGGGCCTTCATTAGACCGTTTATTCATATATTTGTCACAACACCAGTGTTTGTATCAATGTCCCGGACCAAACACTGTGAGGCGTGTCATGGCTGATTGAGACTTAGCACATGTGCACAGCATCTTCAGCTCCATGTTCTTCTTGTCTTAAGCCAGAAAGGGTCTTTTTAAGCAGAGGTATAGTCCATGGCAGCTGAATTTCAAATGGAAGTTACTGGGGTGTGTGGCACACCTTGGCATTGTTGCGACTTGATTTTTGAGCAGCAACGATCAAGTTTCGGCACTTTTTTTGCTCAGCACACTCAATTTCATATAATACAGTCTAATGTCATCCCTTCACATGCAAATGATTCACTAACAGTGCACCCTTCTTGTCCTTCTTTAGCCAATATGTGGCCATCAACTCTAACTTTCGTTGGGCCCTATTGGTTGCCTGTCTCGTTGGTGACAACATGTGGTGGTTTCATGGCTTCTTTAGTGGTAGGTTGGAGAAAGTGGATTTGGACACTACAGATGAAAAGATGACCTCCTTGAAACGAACAGTCCCTTTATTATTTCATTGTTTTAATCTGAGACTCCTGTTGGGTTTCATCAAGTCCCCCCACCTCAAGACTGCATTATTGAGAAAAAGGGCACTAGAAAACTCAAAAACTTTGGGTTTGGTTCATAAAGCCACCCAACACTATTGAACCTTTGTGCACAGATGAAATGGCGCCATTTACTACAGAAATTTACCTGGTAGGCGTAAACCCCCTCAGAGGAGTGGGACATGGGAAGATCAAGGCTTAGTTTTCTCTATGTGTTTGGGAATGCTAAAAAACCTGTGAGTAGGCATTCACAAATTCTACTCGGACCTCTTACCAGCCTGGAAAGGGCCAAAGATTTAAACCAGCGCACAATACATGGTCAGGTAATGAATTGAGCATGATAATATGGGACGATATATTTGCAGACGGGAACTTGAGAACGTTTGTGGATTTATCAGACTTCTAAGCACTGATACCAGGGCAGTTCATACTATATAAAGCATCAAAACACCTAGTGCTGGCTACTTGGTCAGTGGGGCTGAAGGTCCCCGACACCTCCTCGCTCTTGCAGGTTGTGCTCACACACGGTGCAGTGAGGCAGGTGATCACATGCCTCTGTACTGCCCTGCTACAACAAGAGGGGACGCACCTAGGGAGGTTAAAGGAATGGTAGGAAGAACGTTTAACTTGGGAGCTGACTCTTAGTGAATAGAGGTGGAGTCTTAGAAGTGTTAAGATGATATCCAAGAGCTCATGACTGAGATACATGCAATTGAATTTTTTACACCACACGTACCTGACTCCCAAGCGCATTGGATGGATGTATCCGGGGGCGTCCTGATGCTGCCCCAGATGCCCAAACTCAGAATTGGAATTTATACACATGGTGTGGTCTTGCCTGATAACAAAAAAATTCTGGGTGGAAGTGTTGGGATGTCTTTTGGACTTGACGGGTAAACTGATTCCTAGCGAGATGGGCAAATGTCTGCTAGGGATAGTGAAGCGCAGCTAGGAAACGAAACATGTTAACAGATTTATTGAACTACTGTTGGTATTGGCCAAGCGCTGCATAGCGATGACTTGGAAGGCGGTGTTGGCTCCGGTCCTCAGGAACTGGCTGAAAGACTTGCGCAAATGGGGGGCAGCAGAAGTAGATGTTTTGTCTGGACCTAGGGTGACTGCAGATTCTGGATCCTGAGTACTGGGACAATTTCTTAGCAGGTATAGAAGCCAAAGCCAAAGCGGACCATAGACCACCTTGAACAAGTGGGCACAAAAGGCAGCATTATCTCGGGCGAGAAAATCGATAGCCACACTGTACCATGATAGGAATCGGATGACACACTGCAGAGATGTAGACTGACATTAGAATGGGCTGTATCCATTGCCCAATTGTCTGCCGGGCCACTGTAGGGCTTAGAGGCTATCTGGGCCCGCATGGTATCCTCCCCTCTTGCTGGGCTCCTCTTTCCATTTTCTCCCTTTTCGGGTGAAGGAGTGACCCTCGAGGATGGAAGCAATACTACAAGGTGGGTGGGATATTTTGTGTGCAATCAATTCCTGGGATCGATTAGTTAGCAGGTTATTAGTAATGGGCTTCATTGTATATTCTTTTCTGTATTACTACCTACACTTGAGGTACTTGAATTTGGATAATTAAGTACACATTGTGCATACGAATGGAAACTGTTGGAAATTCATACCGTTCCACGCATTATTGCAGCAGAGATTATGTACTGTTATTTTCAAAACAAATACATGAATACCTTGAAAAAAAGTAAAAAAAGATTTACTCCAGCAAAGATCTAAAGTATCTCCCCTTCCAGGATTAGCAGTGGGTTAGAACACCCCCACACTTTGTGGGGCTGTAGATGAATGGGTATGTCCACAGCGTAAAATGATTTCCCCTTGAGGAAAAAACCTATGTGCATTTGCAGAATTCACTGGGGCAGATTTACAAGCCCCTTGCGTCACTTTTGCGTCATTTTTAACATGGGAAAAATGATGCAAATGTGGCGCAAGGGGCTTGTAAATCTGCCCCACTGTATTTTGTCACTGTAAGAGAATCATCCACTTTTTATTTTATGATTTGGGGAATAATATAAGAAGTCAAGGAAGAATGTATTGCTTTGCATACTAAGGCAGAGATGATATTTGCCTATCTGTAGGGAGAAACTCTTTGTAACCTAGTAAGCTACATCTTGGTCCTGCACATTTGTGCAGTAGCGGCTCCTGGTGGGAGTGCTACCGGGCGGTGACGTGGGGCGGGGGAGGGGCAGGGTGGGGGGTAGTAAACACCGGAATACGGATGAATGCAGGTAAGTAGACAATTAAATCAATAAACGAATTTCGTGCGCGCGCTGCACCGCCAAATGCGATGCAGCGCGCGCAACGAAATTCGTTTTATTGATTTAATTGTCTACTTACCTGCATTCATCCGTATTCCGTGTTTACTACCCCCACCCTGCCCTCCCCTCCCCACGTCACTGCCCGGTAGCACTCCCACCAGGAGCCGAACCGCATTTGTGAAAGGAGGAGTGAACTCATGGGAAAATCAAGTACGAAAATTCCTCTTGACAGAAAAATACGTATGCATACGTATATGTAAAGTGATAGGAGTCCAATAGTTAATGGCTATCTACCTATTTCATTTTAATCTTTGTTTTTCTTTCAAAAGAGGTATGGTAAAGGTTTAACAGGGCAAACACAAGGAGATGATGAACGGAGCGCTGAAACTTTTCAGACACTCACCCCCAGTCACAGATCTGGGTTGAATCCATCATTGTTCTTTAGCTCACTTCGCCACCCCAGTTCAGACACAGCTATATGCAAATCAGTCTTGACCCTGTGCCTCATGGGTACAGTCCAGCCCGAACTGCCAAGCCATATCTTCCCTGGACCGGAAACAAGCATCCTGGGACCGGTTTAAGGCTAACAGCCCTCATCAGCCAGGCTAGCTTGAATCCAGTGGCAAAGTGAGCAAGGGACCCACGTCTGGGCATACCCTGCCAACTTAGGGCGAACAAAGCAAACACAAGGAGATGATGAACGGAGCGCTGAAACTTTTCAGACACTCACCCCCAGTCACAGATCTGGGTTGAATCCATCATCGTTCTTTAGCTCACTTCGCCACCCCAGTTCAGACACAGCTATATGCAAATCAGTCTTGACCCTGTGCCTCATGGGAACAGTCCAGCCCGAACTGCCAAGCCATGTCTTCCCTGGACTGGAAACTAGCATCCTGGGACCGGTTTCAGGCTAATAGCCCTAATCAGCCAGGCTAGCTTGAATCCAGTGGCAAAGTGGGCAAGGGAATCATCCACTTTTTATTTTATGATTTGGGAAATAATATAAGAAGTCAAGGAAGAATGTATTGCTTTGCATACTATGGCAGAGATGATATTTGCCTATCTGTAGGGAGAAACTCCTTGTAACCTAGTAAGCTACATCTTGGTCCTGCACATTTGTGAAAGGATGAGTGAACTCATGGGAAAATCAAGTACGATAATTTCTCTTGACAGAAAAATATGTATGTATACGTATATGTAAAGTGATAAGAGTCCAATAGTCAATGGCTATCTACCTATTTCATTTTATTTTTATCTTTGTCTTTCTTTCAAAAGAGGTATGGTAAAGGTTTAACAGGTTCATATTTGGGAATGCCGGTTTGACTGGCATATTCCTCACTGCGTTAACTACAACCACTGGTGAAGCAGTTGCAACATAGGCAGAGGGGTTAGCCTAGCAGGCACACTTTAAGGTCTCCTAGGCAGCGCACATGCATTGTCTGCAAGACATGCTGTATGTCCTCTTTGGACTTCAAGTAGGCCCCTCGATTTCGATTCGTTCTTTGTTGTGCCATTCACAAATGCTGGCATTTGATTGGTGCATTAGTTGTAATTGTTCCTCCTTTGGGTGCTTGGTTCCCTCCATTTGGATTTCACTAATTGTTTCTTCTGGTTGGCCATCGCAACGCGTTCACCGTTACTCCTGGTCGGCCATCGCAACGCATTCACTCAAAAGGTGCAGTATTGCGTATTGTTACCAGATGGCTCCAAGGACATAGTGTTCATGTTCAAGAGACAATATCCAACCCGTACATTGCTCACGGCATGTCCATCTTTTATTTCTATGTTCCACCCTACCACCCCCTCACACAACACTGCTTTTTAAAACTTTTTTTTTTTGCAGTTTTATATAGTGCAAACTCGATCCGAAGGTATCACAGCGCTTTACATGACCTACAGAGAATATGGGGTTGGTCCTAAAATGTCTGGACCTAGATGATAGCTATGAATCAGTTCCTACCAATTTTGAGAACCTCCTAGAGAAGATTAAAATGGCCCTAACTCGTACTAAATCACGAGCAAACCCAGTTTTAAATCGTTGGTTTGACCAGGAATGTTCCAAAACATCTAAAAATCTTCATACAGCACTTAAGGAATAACCTAGGGATAGGGACTGGATCAAGCTACTTCGGAAGGTATACTTAGTGGCTAGAAAAACAAGAGAACAGGCTTTAAGAGAAGAAGCTTGGGAGAATCTCGAAAAGGCAGCAACTTTGAATAACAGTAAAGATTTCTGGGAGGTGATCAGCGCACCTTTCTTCAAAAATATAACTGACCCCTCCCTAGATTCACATGTTAACGACGACACATGGGTGGCCCACTTCGAACAGATTTTTGCTACATGCAATACATTTCCCACTGATTGTGGGTCCACTGACCCATTGCAGTCTGAACAACTGATATTCTCAGTTGAGGAGACCAGACTGGCCCTGAGGAAGTGCACTAGGGATAAGGCACCGGTCCCGGATGGGGTACCTATCGACCTCTTTCTTGATTATCAAGACCTATGGGCCCCTTTATTAACAAACACTTTTAATGTTATAGCAAAAACCACTCCTCTAGACACCTGGAAAACCAGTGCCATTGTTCCCATTCATAAAAAGGGCCCCAAGGATAACCCCCAGAATTATAGGCCGATCTCATTATTAGACACTATGGCAAAACTCATGGGGTGCTTACTATTAAATAGGTTGGAAGAGTGGGCAGCCGAAAAGAATATACTTATGCAGTCACAGTATGGTTTGCAGAACGTTAGGGGCATTATAGATCAGTGCCTCAACTTATTATTAATTACGGGGAAATACACTAGAGCAAAGTCCGGCCAGATTTTCATGGCATTTATGGATTTAAGTCAAGCGTTTAATTCTGTAATTCATTCAAAGCACTGGGAAATAATGGAGGAGTTGGGGGTGGATTCGGAAATAATATGTGTTATACGACAAATGTATTCCAATTCCACGGCCCGTGTTAGGTTTGGAAAAAAGGGAGAGTTAACACGCCCATTTAAGATTGAAAGAGGTGTCAGGCAGGGTTGTTTCCTCGCCCCCTTTATATTCTCTGTATACACCAATGGAGTTGAGGCAGCTCTTCTAGGAGTAACCCCAGTCGTTCCTAAATTTGGTTCCACTCCTATACCCATTTTAGCATACGCCGATGATGCAGTTTTAATTGCAAGAAAAGGGGTGGCCCTTCAACGGCTAATAATGGCCGATGATGTATTTATGTCCTCATTGGGTCAGAAGGTGAACAAATCAAAATCCTTTGTCCTGATTACAGGGACTTCATCTTCAAAAAGAATCCAGAATTTTACAATAGGTTCATGGAGACTGGAGATTGTAGATTCGTTTCCATATCTAGGGATCCATTTCAATAAAATCAGTCATGGGCACCTATGGTGAATAATAGGGTGTTAGTAATGGAGCGGGGTATGGAAGCAATACAAACTTTTGCAAAAAGACTAGGGTCTAAACCACTATCAACAATAAGAAAAGTATACCAGGCAAAGATAGTAGCAACAGCAACATATGGGGCAAAGGTATGGGGGACGGCCACGGCAATCCGACTCCAAATCTTGGAGAATAGATTTTACAAAAAATTGTACGTCGTCCGTATTTCATATTCAAATTATAACTATCATCTTGAACTAGAAATCCCGTATTTGATCAACAACATTAAGATAGCCCCTGTACTATTGTGGCACTCGATCTGGAGCAGGGACACAGTGAACCTGACCGAGGTCATAATTAAAAATTGTATAGATCTGGACAATACTCGTGAAATTCCCTGGCTCAGGTACGTGAGATCTTCATTGACGACACTAGTATTGGGAAAACGTTTTGTTAACCCGAGTCTGTGTAACACGATAACAAAGGGAAAACTGAGGTCTATACTCTTAGAAAAATTGATACATGAGCGCCAAAACCTAAACTACTCCAAGGTTGCTGTGATGCTGTTATCGTACCTCTCCTGGAATACCATCTGGGGGTTTCTTGAACTTAGAACATATAAGAAACTCGCAGCACAGATTTATTCTGACTAGATTCCGGTTGAACCTAATCCCCCTCATGTTGGTTTTTCCTGCGAAGAGATTTAGACATGCTGATTTGGTACCGTGACTGCGGCTCAGAGCAGTCGGATCTTCATATACTTTTTTTCTGTGGGGTTTATAAAAATGAACAAATCAGATTTGTATGCCCAATTTGAAAGAAAATGAATTTTAACCAATGCCGTCCTGCACTATACTTCTTAAAGAAACTTTCGGATCCATTTGTATGTTTTTCAGTAGCTACTTTCTTATTGGCATGCCTAAGGAGAAGGAAAACTGTTTCGTACATGCCTTGTGAATATTGATGAATTGGTTACTATTTTTATGAATCCAACTATAACACGGTTATTTGTAATTAGTATTTATGAGATTGATTTTTTCTTATTCGTCCTATTTTTAATATGTTTAGTGCTAAAATCAATTTAGGAATTGTGTAAATTTACTCAAATACAAATGTCTTTTTACTTCTATGTACTTTTATGATCTGTATTTTAAATGGATCGAATAAAGTTTCTTTGATTGATTGATTGATTGACCACCAGTTGCATTTCAGATGGACACATTCAATTTTCAGGCAGGGGAGATTAAGTGATTTGCTCAGAATCACAGGATGCTTGAGCCAATGCTGAGACTCGACCCTAGTTCCTCAGCTGCAAGGTCGGCTGCTCTGGCCGTTATGCCACATCCGACCACTGCTCCCTCCTCTTCTGTTTCTCCCTCTTTCCTCCTCCTCACATGGTCACTCCTTCTACGCCTCACTCGGGATTTCTCCCCTCCCAGGTCCCGCCCTCCTCTCCGGTTTCTCCCTCTGCCCTCCTCCTCAGACCGTCCCTCCTTCTAGCCCCTCCTTGCTCAGTCTTTCTGCCCTCACTCGATCCGTCCCTCTTTTCCGGGTCCTCCCTTTTCCCTCCTCCGGTCCAGCCTCTGCTCACTATGCTGTGTGCCTCTCATCCTCGCCAGGGTAGCCCTGATTCTGCACGTCCTGCTCCGTGGATGGTCTGCGCTGGCCTGGTTCTGGCTCCCTCATTTTGATTTTGGATTGAGCCATCTCCCTGCCCATATAAGAGCCCGGCAGAGAATGACATAAAGGAAACTACATTTTCCATCATTCCATCGTGATTCTGTAGTTATCTCAATGAGGCGTAACAGCTGCATGACACACAGCAAGGCAACGCCCCGCACACAGTCTGACCATCCCGAGCACACAAACATAGACGCACACAGTTACTTTCTCAAGGGCCCCTACCCTCTACTACACCTACTTGGCTCCTCTCTCTCCGGCTTGTAGCAATGTTACTCTGCCGGGAGCAAGTTTAAATCCCACGGGCCCAGCTATGATTTATTTCCACTAATTGCGCTGTATCCAATGATGGGCCTGATGGTGGAGTCGCATTAGAACAACGCATTTATTATCGTGTATATAAATGCGCTGTTCTATATGTTAAATCCAACTTCACCAGTAAGTAGGATTTATCATTACCATTCCAAAAATATGCAACATGAAAAAGCTACTCCTCTCCAGCCATGGTCCGTGCAGGTAACAGCGGTGGGGCCAGGTAAGGGGGGATTTCAAGGGATGATGCAGAGGGAAAATCAAATAAATAATTAATTTTCCCTCTGCATCGTCCCTCGAAATCCCCCCTCACCTGGCCCCACCGTCCCACCGCTGTTACCTGCACGGACCGCGGCTGCTCCTCTCTGATCAGGAATAACAGCTTGAAAGTGTATTAAGGAATTCCCAATGTTGGCCTATGAGAGGGATAGGGCTTACCGTAGTAAAAAACAAACTTGGCTGTTTGTAACTATCCGGACGTGCAAAACATACAAGTGCATGTCCTACCTTTTACTTACATGACACCCTGCCCTTAGGGTTACTTATGGCCTACCTTAGGGGTGACTTATATGTTATAAAAGGGGAGTTTAAGGCTTGGTAAGAAGTTTTAAATGCCACGTCTCAGTGGCAGTAAACTGCACACACAAGCACTGCAGTGGCAGGCCTGAGACAAGTTTGAAGGGCTACTTCTGTGGGGGGCACAATCAGTGCTGCAGCTCACTAGTAGCAATTGAAATACAGGCCCTAGGTATATGGTATTCCACTTTACAAGGCACTTAGCAGTACAACAAATATGTCAATCAGGTATACACCAATGTCATCATGTTTAGGAAAGAAGCAAATGCACTTTAGCATTGGTCATCATTGGTAAGGTGGTCAGAGTCCTAAGGCCAAGAAAAGGAATCAGCAAAAACGTGGAGGCATTAGGGAAAAAGTCCAGGGGAAGACCACCCTAAGGATACCATGTCTAACACGAATGTTCAGCTCAAACATCTCCCTCCTCCATATTTGCTGACCCTGCCTCTATGGGCACTACAGACTTTACCTCAGGTGGCTAAACAGCACAACATCAGAGCGTGGGGAGAGGTCGGGCTCACAGTAGTAGGAGACCTATACACACAGAAGGCCTTGCTGTTCTTCCAGGAGCTTTTTGATGAGTATGGCACACAGGGGGGTCAGTTCCTAACCTACAATGCACTGTCTGCCACGCTGGGTGTGCTTTGGGGGCTGAATCGCACAGAGCTCTACCCATTTCTACCATTGTATACTTTGCTCACTCATGGCCATGTCCACATGTGATTACGGCGCTCTATCAAGCGTTGATGGACATCCGCGTTACGCATTTCCCGACCTTGAAGGAGGGCTGGGATGCTTCACTAAGGCTGGATCTTAGAAATAGACAGTGGGATGCGGCACTTAGACAGGTGCGTGGGGTGTCCAAGAATCCCTGATTGAAATGCCCTGATTTTAACTACCTACATCGTACATACCTCACTCATGTACGCATTCATTGGATGTTCCCGACGGCGGCCCCCGCATGCCCCCACTGCCCCTACCGAGAGACGGCCTTCTGTCACATGGTATGGTCCTGCCCCTGCAAATCTGGGGGGCGGTGTCGTCCAAGCTGTTGGACATCACCGACAGGACGCTGCCGGTTGACCCTCTGTGGTGTCTTCTGGGAATCATGGCGCGTACACGTGAAAATAAGTGCGCTATTAAGTTCATTGACATGGCGTATGTCCTAGCAAAAAGGTGCATTGCCATGGTTTGGAAATTCTTGGAGACCCCTCCACCGCTCGTGGCTCCGGCTACAAGATGTGCACAAATGGGCAAAGGCAGACTCAGATATCACACCAGAGAGATGCTCCACATTTAGATGCCTGGGACACATACCTGGAAAAACTGGAGGATTAACCCGACATCAGACCTCCATGAGCCCAACTATATCTCCCCCCTCACCTTTCTGGATCAGAATCAGTGGGATTTACGAAGTGGCCCCACTGCCCCACCCCGGTGTTGGCTGTGTGGATGCTATTTGTCCCCATGGCTTCATGGTGATGGGCTTTCTCACCCCCCCTACATGGTCCCAACACCTGGGTAGATCTGCCCTCCCCATCTAACAGGTAGCGTAGTAGCTCTTCAGTTTCCCATGTTGTACTGTCGTAGGCCATGTTGGGCAAATTTGTCGATTAGTGATGGTGGGCTCCTGTCCAGAGATATAGAGTGTCACTGCACTCACTAGGACAACTGTGTCACTGCACGAAAGGTTATAAAGATCGTCGGAGTCCATGCTTTCGGTATGGACCACTGATTGGCACTGCTATTTGGCATGGGCTCCTGTTTTATTTGTATTTACTGCATAATCGTCCTAGTGTTTTTGTAATGGTTGTTTCATCTGCCCCGTGTATATGCTTAATCACTAATAAAAAGTTACTTGGATTAAAAAAAGTCTTTCAGCTGGACCTGGGGTTGACCTCTATTGATGCTTTTGTTACTCATCCTGTTTGCCTCTTGGATTGGGAAGGGTAGTGGTTCTATGGGGAGCAGCATCAAACTGGATCCAAAGGGGCATTCCAATATGAGGGGTATAAATTGATTCTGGTCGCTTTGGCTTGGCCCTACAAGGTTTGTTACAAGATTTCCTTGTGTAGAAGGATGACATATGCGTCCAATCTAGGAGAGCTCGCTTGCCCATATTCAAGGTGTTACACCATACCGTTGCTCAGCATGTGTGTCTGGCTCCTCAGAAAACTACTTTCAACATCTCTAGACCCAATAGTGGCAATCCTGGAGGTACTGGCAGATACCAAAAAGACTTCAAACATAACTTAGCATAGCAATGTCTGTTTACTGTTCCTGGATTTAACTAATAACACCTATGATTTACATGCTCAGTTGATAAAGTCATATCCTTTTTGCCCCATGTAGCTGACACTAAGTGCACGTGGATGCCTATAAGATTTACCTCACAGCCATAAGAGCCTGCATCCTCCCTGGCTACAAACAGTATCAAGAGATGCCTGAGAGGTCTGATGCACAAGCATTTTGAGCTACAGGCATCCGGCAAGTTTTGGAAGAGGACCTTCTCAGTTGCCATAACATTGGCTGGGTGCAAAGAACAAACTTCCACTTTCGCCTCCTTACCATTATTTTGGCCCTCCCTCCCACCAAATTAAAGGAAGTTTGCAAGGTCACACATATGTGCAGGGCTGGGGGCATGGCGCTTTTGATGTAAGCTGCATTTAAAATGCTACTGAAATGGTTTCCAGTCCTGCCACTGGGTGGCATAGATACGCACAGGTTGTTAACGTGAAAAAATATACTAAAAAGTGATTATTTTAAGAACTGTCCTGGAAATCCAAAGCAGTCACGGTTTTAATATTCATATTCACTCTGTCACTGATGATTCACAGATTTATTTGTGGCATCAACAGCGCTAAAGAGAAATTCAAGGAGGTCACACAGAGCTTGGAAAGGGCAGCAGAGTTGATAGTTTTAGGGGGCTGAAATAGTATGCTTCTAAAGCTGTCACACTGCTGGTGCCTCATCTTTTGATCCACAACCCAGCCCCCATTTCTATTCAGGCTGCTCAATTAATATACTAATATAGTGAAGAAGCTGAGTTCTGATGCATACACTTCCTGCAATTTTCTTAGCTTATAAATTATACTTCCAGGCTTCAGACTGTCCCACAACAGTTTTTCCACAGAAATATCTCTTCAGTTCAACTAGTTAGTGTCATATGTCCCCAGCTGCAACTCCACCGCTGGACATGACTATATCGGAGTATATTAGGCACCAAATGGTGTGCTCATGTCTGTACCTGTTTTCCCACGCCTCATTGCTGCGGGTCCGAAGCTCTTACGGTCTTTCACCTACAAATTCCTTAGCATTTTAACAGCAACATAAGACAGATGTCTCATCCATAGGTTTCAGGTTTCAAGCCTTGTAAGTGATGCCACTAGAAAATGTCGCTTTCAGATCTGAGTGACGTCTGCATGTGTTGTTTAGGCTCAGAACACAACACCGCTGCCTGCGACTTTTGTCCCTCTATGAACAAGAAGGCTGGCAGGTTGCGAAAGTCAAGTTATTTTCATCAAAAGCCTGTAAGAGAGGCCAAAGCATTTTCCTGCACCAAAAGGTAAATCTCGTTCCAGGAAACATTTTCCAAAGAGATCTTCCCACAAGAAGCACAAGTGCCTTCAAGGAGAAGACCTCTTCTTCCTCAAAGGAACAGTCCCACTCAGAATCATTCAGTGTCACAACACCATTCCCCAATACCGGGCTTTTTCTTGTCATCGGATAAGATCATAACCCCAATAGTGATGGGACTGGAGTTCCCCTGTTAACTTGCCAACCAATCGCAGATCAAGGTTTTCTGATTGGCTTTGCTGGAGCTGCATAGGATGGCTCAAGGTCACTCCTCAAGGGGTGTTATGTGCCAGGGCTAGGCCCATGAGGCGCAGCTGCTCATTTCTTACATTGTACTATTTTTCACATTAACATTTCTGACGTGACCTTTTGCACATATTTCCATACACGATAATGTTGGATTAGCTTCCCTGAAACTACTTTGTTTACACAGCTAGCTGCGCACAACATTATCACGATGCCCCGAACATCATGTACAAGGCCCTTCTACACACTATGTACAAATGTCGTTTCTATCTTCATCCACTGGGCGGCAGGGCTATCTACATATCCATAATATCGCTAATCTATACGCACATCGCAAGGCTGCTTTCAATTATAAATAATGAGCACACCATAAGATTAGCAGAGTAGGCACTTCAGCTGACACCGAGGGTCCCTGCATGCTGAGACTTCACCACAGCGGTTTGACATCTCCGTGAGGGGGTGTCCAGTTCATGACCAAGACAGACTTCTACATTCACTCCCACCAGGTAATAGGGTTGTATAATCCCTTGGGGGGATTCTTGGCTTTACACCTACACACACTCTAGGTACACTTAGAGTAGGGTTCTGCATAGTAGGAGTATGTATGATTACTGCCTCATTTATATTCCTGTATATATACACTGTTTTAGCACCATAGTAGAACTACATCTACTATTTACGCTTTTGGAGCTTGTAATCACTTTTATCTGCTTCTGTCTACTAATTAGCTCAGCACATTTATTCTATACAAGAATAAATATATTGAAAATGTCCCACTGTGTATTCTCTGTATATTTCTCTGAGCACAAGTCAGCACGAGTGACTGAACGAAAGGTTCTGATTTGTTTCCATGATTCCCGAGGGGTGAGTGTTGTCATGTTTAGTGGTTGCCAGAAACCATTCCCTCCCTGGTAAGGTTAAGAGGACTTATGGTGGCACTGTGAGCTAGCTGGTCTCTAAGCCAACATATCCTGCAGGGGTGCTTGGAATCAGTCTAGGCACCTCACCCAAAGTTTGTGTTGTCCAACAAACGTGCAGTGGGAACTACACAACAGGAGGGAGCAGATGCCTGTGGACTTCGCAAGCCTTGTAGCACTAACCCCGGTATTTTCCATTGCCACACCTTCATAAGCTTCAGTCCTGCTGTTTAAGTTGAAGTTCAAGCCAGCTAGGACACAAACCCTTATTTAGTTGGAGCCCCATCCTTTGCCACTCATGGAATCAACCTCAAAGCCACCCTCAAAGCCTTTGAAGGTTTAGTAGGTTACCCTTGTTGCAAGAGAACATGTTACTTCAATGATGTTCCCTTGGCTAACTACCTTACCAGGGCCTAAAGATTTGCTCTGATGGAGAAATTATTTATCTCTGATTCACAAGCTCCCACCATTGCAGATAATGATTCAGAGACAAATAATCTCCTTCCACAATATAATGTTGATGGGGTCTTCTTCCTAGACTTACAAAGTGTGAGTGGCCTAGATAGTTTGCCAGCGTCGGACATTCTACTCCCCTCTGTCTCTACCTCAGAGGAAGTCGCCTCAATTACTACTGTAATTCGGAAGGTAGATATGGAATTGACAGTGCTTTCAGTGAAGGGAAAGTCTAACATTTTGACTGAAATTTTGCTGTCCTCCTTCTCAGTAGGGGAGCCATTGCTTCCTTTTATTGAATACCTTTTGGGCCCAATCTTGACTTCATGGGTGAACTCCTGTTCTGGCCCATAGGAAGGTAGTCAGAATCCATAGACCTTCTCCTGGTGATCACCACTTTTTGTTGTCACCTGTGCCAGAAAGACTGGTTGTCCAAAGATCTTCCTCCAAGCAAAACCTGAATGTCTTTCCAACAACATCTCCAACGTGAAACTCAAAAAAGCTTGATTCTGTGGGCTGGGAAGTTTTTGCTTCAAACAGTTTGGCTCTTCCTACCGCAAATGTCACCTCCTTTTGTTGGAACTGACAAAAAGATGTGGTGCTCGTCTTGTTCGACCATATGAAAAAGATATTTACAGACCAGATAAAGGACATCCTGGGCACATCCAACCAGATTTTGTAATACCACATGAACACAGAAGACACTGTTGCGCAATACAAGGGCACAGCAGTAACACTATGCTCGCCTGGGTGAGTTCCCCTGGTTTCTTTGGAGATGTCTGACCTGTTGAAATATGTAATTTGGAAACAGATACGTTGTGATCATCATCGCACAACTCAGAATTTGAATCTTTGAGCAAAATCCTGTTTGCACATGGATCGGCTTCACTCTAGCTCTTAATCAAGGCCTTGCTCTTTTTTATCCCATCTTATATTTAGCTACTTACAACCCATCACTCATTTAACCCATGAAGGTTAATTGTATCTAGTTTGTGTAGCTGGTAGTTCTTTCTTTTCAACATGTCACTTGACTCTCTTCCTCTTAGTGACCTTCAACAATCTTGATGAACAGAAATGCCAGATGATTCAAGTTGTGATCAGCTATTTTTGATGTAATTCAATAGTGATGATTTCCCATTCCCAATTGGTATATTGTTATGTTCTGTGATACAATCCTGTTTTTTTGTTCAGTCTTTGCAATGTACAGAAGTCAGCATAAACATTTAAACCTTTAATATATGGGGAATGGCCAGTTAACATCCTCCGCACTGCAATCATATCACGGAGGACATCGATAGGTCATCCTGCAACATAAAAAGAAAATGCTTCTGAAAAAAAACATCCGAAGCATTTTCTTTAAAAAAAAATAAAACCTGAGACAGGGCTGGGGGTCAGTGCAGCTTCCTGAGTTTGATTTATTTTTGTTTTGCTTAACATCAGCGCACTCAGCACACTAATGTTACATCAAAACAAAAGTGAAACAGACCATGCTGATGGCCCGCTCTGTTTTCACTTTTGATCAGCGCTGTAGAGGCATAACTTCTGCCCCCAGAATGCCGATCAACATGGTAGGGTTAGCGTTGAAAAGGGGACTCCAGTGCTGCCTATTCCTAGTGGATCCCTGCTTGGAAACCATGGTGGGCATGTGACCCCTAAGAAGGGATCAGCTCCATTAAACCATCAGGGGTATTTGTTTGTGGGCGGTGGCCATCCTGTGCATGGGCCTGTTCTCTCCCCTCCACCACTGGTCTAATCAGTCTTTCTGCCCCCCTCCATGGTGGCAGAAAGCCCACTAGACACCAAGGAATATTCATTTACTGGTGTTTCGGGGGGAGCAGTATCCCAAGGGCATGGACCTACGGCCCACCCACGCACCCCGGATTACTCAGTCTTTTTGCCTCTCCTGGGAAGAAGATAGGTGGTGTTTACCCCCAATCTGCCACTCTGATGGTAGAAAGTCCACTAGACACTTACTAGAGTAAAGTGTGTGTTTTAGCCAGGTTGAGGATTTCAAGTGGATAAAACCATGTAAGGCTTACGTAAGTCACACACTCTGAATTCCCTGGGTTTCTAGTTTTCAAAATTGTCTGGGTTTGTTGCATTGTGGCCATTGCCTTTTGCAGCACTTTTATCAGGAGATGCGTGAAAACACAGAATAGTAACATTTGTTATTGCCAATTGGATTTCTTTGCATTTGTGGATTTCAAATGTGAGCTAGTGTGCTTGAATGAAGATTTTTCACACAATGCCCTCTGAATCACATTAGTAAGGGTAATGACAAGTTCAGAGGTGGTCAAATAACTACTGTTCCTAAACTCAGTATATTGTGCACATTTCAGGAATACATAGATTTCCTTCATACCCATTTTTAATTCCTTATTTTACCATATAAATTGCTGTACAGTTGGTACACTATAAAAAAAATCATTAAAACGAGCTTCTTAGTTGTTGGCTCTGGATATTGCATGTTTTTGGAGAACCTACAAAAAGTATACTTCCCCATGACCAGAAGGGTCTATTGGATGTAATAGAGTATTGCTTTTGAAAATTGGCCACCGTGACAAACAATTACAGAAGAAATCATTGTCACAAATGGCTGTTTTTCCAACTCATTTTCATTATTTTTTTCATTTCAACAGTTAGTTTCTTTGAGAAAACCATGCTAGAGCCAAACAAATGAGCCCTTTCTAAATTTAGAATTGTATTTAGTTTCCAGAAAGTTTTAGCTTTCTGGGATTGCCGATGGGTTTCGGCTCTGTTTTTACCACAAAATGCAAGTAGGTTGATACCACAAAAATTAGGAAAAATGGACTACCTCTTTGAAAAATGGTGGAAAACAATGATTTTTGATGCCACTCTATTTGTTCCATAAAGATGGGAAGATCGTGATCCTAGCACAGCAAACCTTTTGCTCATGCCATTTTTAGAAAAAGACCTGCAATCCTTGCACAACACGTTTTCCCTTCAAATAAAACATTAAGGGTCTCATTACGATCTTGGTTGGAAAGGCTCCGAACGGCATTCAGATTTTCCTAACCCGTGTCGAAACCCATGATTCCTACCAACTCGGAAACATTTCCGACCGACTGATTACGATGGAAAGGTAACCGTTCGGTCTTTCCAACCCGGTTCCAACTGGCATTCGGAGACTCTGAGTCGGTCTGAGCCGAATCGTATAGGTCTATGGACCGTATTTCCGACCGACGTATTACAATGTCAGATTCAGAAAGCCTTTCCGAATCGGTCTGTCCGACACGAAAAGGCTGTCGGAAACTGACTTTGGGGGCCTGTAAGCAGGCCCCCCTTCACCCGGAGGCCTCCATTTGGGGGACCGTGGGGGTACCCATGGGACCCCTCTTTACAACCATGCACAGTGTAGCAGGCACCATGGGGTGCCCGCCGCAGGGTGCAAGGTTTTCCGCAACCACCCTATTTTTAAATGGGAGCCTGTGTTGTCGGTCGGAACACAGCCTCCCATTGAAGTCAATAAGGTACTTTCCGAACAGTGTTCAGAAACATCGTAATTGGTCGGTCGGACTCTCCGAACCCGAGTCGGTCGGAACCGATTCCGACAAGGAGTCATTCGGAATGCTTTCCGTCCGATATCGTAATGAGGCCATTAGCTATATTTCGGCTATTTTGTAGGATTCCCTGAGTGAAACCTAAAAACCCTGTGTACCTTTAGAATCCCTAGGATGTTGGAAAAAAGGACATAAATGTGGCATTGAAACCTTATGTGGAAAAAAATGTGTCAAAGTGTCAAACAGGGCCACCAATGGGGGCGGGGGGTGGGAGCCTCAACAGCTGAGGGGTTAAAGCATTTACACAAAACAGTGTATCACAAGTTGCATAAATTCATATTGAAGGTCTTTTACTGGTACTATTACATTTCGTAATCGCATCATTACAATATTCACATATCATGGATAAGGTATAAGTGTCCCCTTTGTATTGTTGTATCAGATTGTATCAATAACTAAGGCTTCTTAACGAGAATAGAAATATGTCACTGACTATAGACTAAAATGTACACTTAGGTAAGTGCATATTGTGCAAACTCATGTTTGCTTATTAACGTTGAAACTGAGTAAAATGGGGAGTAATGCGTAAATATAAAATTGATATCATTATTTCTTTTATGTACTGTGCAAAGTTGAAAGCAGGTGGCTAAGACAGATAACCAAATGCATTGAAATGAATACTACCAATGAGCTCCATCTTGTGTGATTAACCTGGTGTCATTTTGGACATTAATATGTGCATGGGCATCAAGAAATCTATGCAAGTTAACATCTGACAAGAGAAAAATACATTTTTTATTTGCAATCAGAGGTAGCAAAACTATCTTTACCATCACTATCACAGTCAGTGTAAAGTACCCCTCATCTGTGAAGTGTTTTTTAAAGTGCACTTACCTTCTTTAGCATTACAAACTCATTCTCAGCGGCTGTGCGCTTGGTGATTTCCTCTTCATACCTGTTGGGAAAAATTAGATATGTACTTTAATTACTTACGTTCACCCATACCTAGTGGCACAGTCGTGAAAATAGAGTTGGTGCTAACTTGCTGTAATATGGGGGAAACTAAAAATCCTCGATAGATTTAACTGCAAAATATTTATGCTTCAAGGAAGCAAAAACCTAACAATTTCATCAAGAAAGATAGGATTGTTTCCTGCAGGAACATTGTGTTAACGTGCAAGCATCTGATGTTCGATGAGACTGCTACAAATAGCAAAGGCAATGCCCCAGTGAAGTGACCAGCCAATCTGGAAGACTTCTTTGAGGCTTGTGTAGTGGCACACCTTACAATTGGCCCATGTTAACCCAATGTCCTTGACAAGTTATAAAAATCAACAGGTTCCCTAAAACCTGCACCAAGGATGGAAACTTAAGTGTATCTTCTATATGAGGGGAAGTTTGATGTGCTTCTAGCTAAAGTCTCTTGGCTGCTTTTTGCTTTTTTTTGTCATTAGCATAGATGTGGCTCTCCATGTGCCCTTCAACGGTCGGTGGAGTGAGGGTGGGTTGAGGATGGTTAGGTGATCTGTGCAGCTGACTAAAGATGTGATGAATAGGGTGGACCTTTCCCCAAGTTTACGGGCCATCTGCCCTTACCTTCTCTGGTGCCCCTAATGCCCACCCTACTTCTTTTCTAATCTGTCCTTCTAAAGCATATCCCTGGAAATTAGGCTGAACATGCTGAGTCATGGCAATGAAGATCGAAAGATGCAGATTGTGTGCCAACATACATATGTAGCTGGCTGCCAGGTCACTTGTACCAGCTTGAAATCATGCACTTTAGGCTGAAGAATGCTCCGTCACTTTTCAACCTCGGGTAAACACAGACCTGGTCTACATCATGGGAATGCATATGAACTTTCCAGCCCATTCTCCCAATCAGATGGTTGGACTTCTCCAATAGTGGAGGAAGGTTCAAAGTTTATTTGTGGGGTAGGTGATGCCTGTTGGCACGGGGATATACCCTGCATGGTAACACAGACGTGCAACTCTTGCCCTGAGTAACCCAGCTGCATGATATCTGGTGTGCTGATGTTTTCTTTTGGCCTAACATGCACAAAAGTCATGCCTGCCTACTATTTTCTGGGTGATTGTTTAAGTTGATCCGGTTCTGTGGTCTAGAGAGGCACACTAAGGGGCTGATAAGTCCGCCGCCACCGTAGCGGTGATTGGGACCGCCCGCCAGACATGCGGCGGTCCCACCACTGCAATTAGGATGCGCCCGCCATACTGGCGGGCGCATCCTGGGCTTTCAACATTGCGGGCGCTGCTGCTGGCTGCAGCACCGTCCGCAATGTTGAAAGTGCTTGCACCGCATTTCCCTGCACCGCGTGGCAGGCACTACGCGGTGCCTGCCACTTGGTGCATAGAAATGCAGGGGGGTAAAATGGGTACCCCCCAGTGCAGCGACACCCCCCCAAACAAGGGGGGCCCGCAACGGGACCCCAAACCCCGCCAGCCTTTCCATGGTGGCATCGCTGCCATGGAAAGGCGCCTGGCCACACACATCCTAATATGGCGGATGGTGCCTGCTAGGCACCGCCACCATATTAATGGCCCTGCTCCGCCCGCCAGGCAATCGGTGCGATTGCCACCGACGGAAAAGCGGCAGACGGACTTTGCGTCCGCCGCGATACCCACCACCATCCTAATATAGCGGTGGGTAAATCTCTATGTGATGGCGGAACGATCGCCACCGCCGGCCCGGCGGTGGCGATCGTTCCGCCATCATAATGAGCCCCTAAGTGTATGCTCAAATTGACTACTGTCTATGTCCTGGGGCACATACCTTAAGCAGTCGTGGCAGTGCACCATATGTTTTTGAATTGCTAGTCATACACAGGCCTTTTTTTGTTTGGGAAGAGTGTGGTGAATACCGGTCTCACTCAAGTAAAGCCCTGCATGGTTGTAGTGACCAGACTCTACACAGACATCCAGAAAAAAGTGTGCATGTACTTTGGGTATGTGGTGCTGTTAACAGGACCCTTTTAAATGTGAGTGTAAGCTTGACCAGAAATGTGGGATCCTTTTGGTTGGTCCCAGGTATAAAGTAGCACAAGATGAAGTTAGTATATTGGTAGCGTTTCTGGGCTGTATGAAACCACCCCAGATACCAAAGGGATGGAGTAAGCGCTGCTATGAAAATGTAGCAGTGACCATTTGGCGGAGGACCCCCAGATTAACAGTCAGAGTTGATAGCGGGCAGGGGGTGTTGAGTCACTGGATTCTTTTCAGATACTTGTATTCCTTTAAGTGCTACTCCCAAAAGGGCTGTCAACAGCCAGATGCAGAGTTTCCCATGTGATTGTGCCACTATTGTGAATGCTTCAGTTGAAGACACTCCTCATCCATTTGAGAAGAGCCTCACCGAGGTAAAGAATATGGACCTGATTGAGAGTTTGGTATATGGGATACTTCATCACAAATGTGGCGGACATCCCGTCTTCCGCATTATAAGTGCTCAAAGGTTGTAATGCACTTATACTGTGGCAGAGGCGATATCCGCCACATCTGTGATGGAGTATCCCATCCTCCAAACTCTAAATTAGGACCTTTGTCTACTCCATGATGTTTAGATTCACAAAAGGAGGAAATGACCCAAACCAATTTCAAGCCTTTGACAACAGGATCCATATTCCCCTATAAATGAGGGACCCAACCTTTCCCACTCAGTTCCAATTTCTTCATTAACCAAAGAGGGGATACTCTGCAGAGTACCTAAAGAAATCCTGAGATCTAGAGATGATATCTTCTACAGCCAGTCTTCCAGGGATGATGGGACATCACCTTAAAGCCAGCAATATGGCTGAGAAGAACCGTGGGTCTGCCTGTAATCTTGGGGCTGCTGGCCTGCTGAGAAAGGGGAAGGATGACTGGACCCTGCAGGGAGTCAACTGCCAAAAGGAAGCCCAGCCATAGGTCCCAAGAATGTCTGGACAGCATCAGGAAATGAGGGCTGCTGTAGGGAGTGTAACAAGTGCTGAACCAAGTATAGAGTGGGTCTCCCAGCCTCCCCAACCTAACTTTGACACTCTATCCTCATGCAAGAGGTGCGATGTTGCTGTAATGGAATATATGACGTTACAACGCAAACAATTACAACGCATGCTTTTACAACGCGATTTTTACATCGCAACTACCTTTACATCGCAGGATTTTACATCGCATGCCATTACAATGCATTTTTAGAAACTACCATTCCAACGCATTCCATTACAACGCATACCATTACAACGCATATTATTACAACGCATAATACTTTTAGGGCAATAGTAGGTTAAGTGTTGGATAGTGTAGGGGTAAAATTACTATTCCCACTCCAGTGAGTGCAACAGTAGGGTAAGTGTTGGATAGTGTAGGGGTAAAAATTACTATTCCCACTCCAGTGAGTGCAACAGTAGGGAAAGTGTTGGATAGTGTAGGGGTAAAAATTACTATTCCCACTCCAGTGAGTGCAACAGTAGGGAAAGTGTTGGATAGTGTAGGGGTAAAAATTACTATTCCCATCTACCCCAAAACCCATACCCACCCTAAAAGTAAAAAATCTCTATTACTTACCTTATAATGCGTTGTAATGGCATGCGTTGTAATGGTATGCGTTGTAATGGCATGCGTTGTAATGGTATGCGTTGTAATGGCATGCGTTGTAGTGACATGCATTGTAATGACTGCGTTGTAATGGCATGCGATGTAAAGGCAGTTGCGTTGTAATGACTGCGTTGTAAAAGCAGTGCGATGTAATGACTGCATTGTAATGGATGTTTCCCGCTGTAATGTTCTGCCCGAGAGTCCCGCAGCTACAAGCCACCTTGACTTGAACTATCCCCAGGTACAAGTGGCCTGATGCTCCTCCACCTACGGGCACAAGTGACCCCAAACACCACAACCTATGAGTATCCAGTTCATTCCCCCCGAAGCTGTCACCACCAAGTGCCAAAGTGACTGGTACTGACTCTGGTTACTGGCACAGTCTCCATTCATAGCATCATGAAGAGTCTGATTGCAAAGGGCATGCAGCTTGATTTTGCTGCTGGATAATGTCATGGCAGCCAAGAAAAGCTGTCTTCCATGAAAGAAGCTTAATTTCACGTGTGGCTATTGATGCAAAAGGTCTGAGATTGAACTTGGCTTGGACAAGGCATAGGTCCTTGAACACATCAGACTTGTTCATTCATTACAAATATTTGAAAAATGGCCTCTAGTTATAAATGTAGGAGGGACAGAGGGGAGTTGCTGGCAATGCAGAATACGTACTACTAAAGGGAAGGGCCTAAGGGAGGAGCAGGTGGGGGGTTAGGGAAGGATACCTTCAAAAGTGTAAGTCCATTGATATTTACAAACTGCCCTTCTATTGGTACTACAGCCATAAATTACCCTAAACAGTTGTAAACGTACTCCAGCTCAGAGCTAAAGTACGTCCAGCGCCATATATGGCAAAGCACTTATACTGCAACACCCTCCCATAGAAAATAATTGAGATAGGGACATAAAATAAAATCCTAAAGGAATAAACCGCCACATGCCCAAACCGCCCCCACTTCTAATCACACTGCCAATCCCCTGGACACGTACTTCCTCCTAACCATTGCTCACTCCCCTCCCTTGGACCCAAGACCCACAACACCTCCTCATAACCTCTTGACCAGAAGCAACAACGACCTGACTCCTCACGTCCAATCTACCCCCACTCCTAATCCCAATGATGTCACTCAATCCCACAACCTAGTACCCTCTCCTTCCACAGACCCTAGTCATTCACTGCTCCCGACGAAGACAATATGCCCTTTCAGCGCACTTACCAAACTACTGACCCGAATGGAGCAGAAAATAGAGTCCCTAGCGGCAGATATCCTACACCTTCAACAAAACCTTCCCAACCGGATTATGCCACCTTGCTCACACACTCCGGGTAGCTACACACCTTCCCCTCATACAGCCTCTTCCATGGCCCCACTTGGCACCCCATGGCCCACCAATCCTATGAGGAATCAGGCACATCGACCTAGCCGAGCTCTCCGCCCCATTTCAGAACGAGAAGCAAATTATATCAACGACTCTTATCTCGCAATAAGCCAGAACACGGCCCCTTTTGCAATCCCAGTTTTAGTGAGCACTAATAGAATCCCTAGACCTGTCCTCTCGCCCAGACCCCCTGCTCAATACACTTCTATACATACAGCACACACCAACACTGAGGCTCCCCGTCCTCTATCGTGCATGCTCCTCAACTGTAGATCAGCAGTACAACACGCCACAGATATTGCTGAAGTCATACTCGTGGAAGAAATAGACATCGCATTCCTCACAGAATCCTGGCTCAATGACAACTCTACCCCCATCCTAGACCTTCTCACCCCTCCAGGCTACAACATCATCAGACACGACAGACCGATCAAAACAGGTGGCGGCCTAGCTATCATTCACAAAGAAGGAATACAGCTTACCAGATTAAAATCCACAGAATACCTAACTCTTGAGTACCTAGGTGTTGAACTTACAGTCAAAGGCACCACGCCCATCAAATTTCACACCATCTACCATCCTCCTGGTGAACGTACCCTCTTCGCTGAACAACTAACCGACCTAATAACTAGTTTCTCCCTAACAGACACGGAAGACGTGTTCCTGGGTGACTTCAATATCCACTGGAACAACCCAGAAGACACTACAACCCAGAACCTCTCCAACCTGCTTGAAATTACCAACCTCAAACAACTGTGCAATGAACCAACACACACCAAAGGAGCAACACTGGATACGATCATCACCAAAAATGAGCTGGTCTCTTTGAGATCGATTTTTCCCATTGACTGGTCTGACCACCACCTCATACTGTTTAATATTGACTCACATGTCAGAAACCAACCAATACGACCTGACAAACCTAAGTACTGGACCAGGAACATCAAAGGAGTCCCCATAACCGAACTGGAATCCAGGATTCATGCCCATCTACAACCCCAGCCTTCCACTATGACGGCCGATGACCTCACAGCCCACTTTAATTCCACAATGACAGAGGTGTTAGATCAAGTAGCACCACTCAAACTCAAACATTTGAGATCTATCAAATCTAAATCTTGGTTCAACGTGGATCTTAATAACGAAAGACGACAACTCAGACAAGCGGAAAGGACTTGGAGACTAAACCCTTCGACTCTTCACCTAGCGCAACTTAGATCAACCCGGTTGGCACATAAAAAACACATTTTTAGAGAAAAGGCCACTTTCTTCCGCAGCCAACTAGACCAGGCGAAGAATAAACCTAGAGAACTCTTCAACATTGTTAAAAGTCAAACAAACGGCACACCCCCACAAGAAATAAAAGCCACCAAGGATGGATGCGAAGAAATCGCCAGCTTCTTCACAGATAAAGTCACAAAAATTGAGCAATCCTTCATCCAAACCTCAAATCCTCCCTCCCTTGCAACCTGCCCCCCTTTAACGACCCCTGACCAAACAGATCGAAATCATACCACAGACAACCAGGCCCGATCCAACTGAAAAATGATGCTAATTGGTCGAACTTCGAACTCATGTTGGAAATCGAAGACTTCAATATAATTGCAAGCTTAAAGCCTACTTCCCACTCTATGGACCCCCTCCCATCCACAATAGTAAAAAAACTCAACCACATCATTGCCCCTTTCTAGACAAAAATCATCAACTCCTCTCTCACATCAGGTTGTGTCCCAGACTCCCTTCAGCTAGGACATATCACACCTATACTCAAGAAACCAGGGGCCGACCCCAATGAGCTCAACAACCTCAGACCTATCTCCAACCTTCCGTTCCTAGCTAAAACATTGGAGAAGTGCGTTCTCCAACAACTTAACAAACATATTGATGACTTCAACCTCCTCGACACCTTTCAATCGGGTTTCAGGAAAGGTTGTAGCACTGAAACAGCGATGCTCAATATTGCAGACGATATCCACAGAGCCTTAGATGAAGGTGAAGCCTGTCTCCTCCTCCTTATTGACTTATCAGCGGCATTCGACACAATAAACCATCTAGCTTTACTTGAGACTCTGAAGAGGCGCTCTGGCATTAATGGCACAGTACTAGAATGGTTCACTTCCTTCCTTCAGCACCGTTCGCAACAAATTAAAATCAACTCCTGCCTCTCTGTACCAACACGAGTCAAACTTGGAGTCCCGCAAGGATCGATCCTCTCACCATCCCTCTTCAATCTCTTCATGGAACCCCTTGCAATTATTCTGAAACAAGCCGGGGTTCAATACCACCTATATGCAGACGACACACAAATATACTACAAAATCAAATCACCCAGTGACGTCCGACACCTCAATGTCACGCTAACCAAGATCCAAACCTGGTTTAACGCAAACCACTTAAAACTGAACCCGGACAAAACGGAATTAATACTGTTCTCTCCGAAAAGTAACCACCGACCAATTCAAGACTGGCTCAAGGAGCTTGATGCTCTAAACTGCTCCCTCAACCTATCCGACTCAGTAAAGTCACTAGGCATTACCCTGGATAAGATAAGAACTTATCAATGAAGGACCACATCAAGAACTCTGCAAAAGGTGCGCTTTACTCTCTAAAACACCTCAAGAAAATTAAACCTTTCATTCCCCAAGATGATCTCAAGACAATAGTACAATCCCTAGTCCTTTCTAAACTGGACAATGGGAACGCCATCTTAACAGGGTCACCAAAAGCTCACCTAGCCCCACTAAGGTCAGTCCTTAACATGGCAGCTCGACTCATAACTGGTGTAAAAAGATTTGAACACATCACACCAACCCTCAACGCACTCAACTGGCTTCCCATGGAAGGTAGATATATTTACAAACTGGCCTGCATCACACACAAGGCCCTTCACGCCCAATCCCCCAACTACCTAAACAGCAAACTGATAAAAGCAGGAAAATTCAGAACTCTGAGAAGCACCAACTCACTTCTTCTCATCCCTCCGAAACTGAAAAGGAAAACAACCCAGTGCCGATCCTTCTCTGGTAACGTACCCAGGATGTGGAACGCACTCCCAATTGACCTCAGATGCAACCCCTCCTTCTCTTGCTTCAAAAAGGACCTGAAACTCCTTCTCCTCAACCAATACTTTACCGACCAAGTCAACCAACCTAGGCATCAATAACCTAATGGACTCCCACCTCACTTTGACCTTTAAGGATGGTGGTTATCTGACTGTTTCAACCACCTGCGTCTTTCTCCCCTCACTGTATACATAAGTATTCTGTCTTTGCTTATATCTTTATGCATCCTCATTTCCTGCGATGTTATGCAATTTTCCTTTTCCTTTGTGTATGTAAAGCGCTCTGATACCCACGGGTCCAGCTAGCGCTATATAAAACTTTATGAATAAATATAAATGTTACATTTCATTTATTTATTTTAATTATAAAGCACACACATCATCCCTGTTAGACCTGGCATCTTTGGTGTGTTTTCCCCTGTCTTTTTGCTTCTAACCTCCTGTTTTTGACTGTGTGCTGATGTTCGTTTTTGCTGGTTTTTGAACACTGGGTACTTTACCACTGCTGATCAGTGCTAAAGTGTAAGTACTCCATGCGTAAATTGTATTTATGATTGGGTTATCCATGATTGGCATATTTGATTTACTAGTAAGTCCCTAGTAAAGTGCATCAGGTGTGCCTAGGGCCAGTAAATCAAATGCTACCAGTGGGCCTGCATCACTGATTGTGCCACCCACATCAGTAGCCCTGCAACTATGTCTCAGAACTGCCACTGCAGTGTCTGTGTGGGCAGTTTTAAACTGCCATGTCGACTTGGCAAGTGCACCCACTTGCCAGGCCCAAACCTTCCCTTTTATTACACGTAAGGCACCCCTAATGTAGGCTCAAGGTAGCTCCATGGGCAGGGTGCAGTGTATTTGAAAGGTAGGACATGTACTGGTGTGTTTTACATGTCCTGATAGTGAAATACTGCTAATTTCGTTTTTCACTATTGCAAGGACTATCTCTCCCATACGTTATCATGGGCGCTGCTTTGTAACCTCTTACAAGTGTAACTTCCAATTGGGAAGTGATAAAGATTTGGAGTTTGGCGTCCCTGAGCTCACAATTTAAAAATACATCTTTTAGTGAAGTTGGCTTTTGAATTGCGTGTTTGAAATGCCACTTTTAGAAAGGGGGCATTTCCTTGCTTTACCATTCTGTAGAATCCACGTCTGAGGGAGGGTGACAATTGGGCAGTTTGTGCAGTCACTCTAGACAGTCACATAAAAGGAGCTGAGGTGTGCCCTGCATATCCTGCTAGCCCATCACCAGGCTGATGGGTCTTCCTGAGCTAGAGTGGTGGGAGGAGTTGTCTTTGACGCCTGAATAGGGCTGTGCCTGTCCTCACACAAAGCTGTCTCCACCTCCCTGTACTGTGCCTGGAGCCAGGTCAGGGAAAGGCAGGGTCTTGTGCAATACAAATACTTTCCTTTGAAGTTTGCGTATCATAAAATAAAAACTGGTGCAAGTACTGAAGCTGTGACACCATAACTTCAGAACACTTCTGGACTAAGAGGACATTCTGTCAGGAAGAAGTTGGATGCTGTAGGAGGAGATTGACACTCTGCCTGTTGCTTTGTGTGCTGACCTGCTGCTTGCTACTTCAGTCCTGGGAGTGAAAGGATTGGACTTTGCTTTCTACATCCTGGTTTCCAAGACTCTCCAAGGGCTTGTGTGTGCTTGTCTCCTGTAAGAAATCTCAGGGCCTTCAAAGACTTCATCTGCAGCCCCTAAATTCCTCTGCTGGGAGTCCTGACCTGTCAAGTGGTGCCAATTCCAGTTCTGGGCCCTTGGCAGTAGTTTTGCTGCTAAGAACTAAGAAGATCCACGCATTGACTCTCAGCACCCGTTTTTCCGACGCAGCACTGCCGTGCAGTTGAAAAACCGACACATCACTGCTGTGCGGCGAAGAATCGATGCAGCGCCTGCCGTGCAACTGGAGAATTACTGCAACCCGAGGACCGCTTTACTGACGTCCGTGGCGCAAACTCCAACTCCAGTGCAGGCGTTGGTGTGCGGCTGAAGAAATCTCACATCACCTGCTCCGTGGCTGGAAAATTGATGCAGCGCCTGTTCCACCGCTGCTGCATTGACCGAGCGCATCTAGATTTTGGACGCATCGTCCCTGGGCGCCAACTTCTTCATCGACGTTGCCCAGCAGTAGGAACCGAACCACGTATCCAGATATCGACACATCACCTCCACTCAGAGTAAGGATCCGGTGCATCACCTCCCCTGACAGTAAGGAACTGATGCATCACCTCCCCTGCGCTGCAGTAAGGAACCGACGCATCACATCCCCTGGCAGTAAGGAACCAGCGCATCACCTCCCCTGGGAGTAAGGAACCGACGCATCGCTTTGCTTTTCCAGTGCCTCACCTCCCCTGCGCCTGTTTTTGTCTTTGATTTTGACGCATTCCAGGCACTTTGTGCTAAAAGTGAAGCATCCATAGATGCCTATGAACTGAATTGTTTTTAACCTTTTAAAAGTGATATCTTGATTTGTGTATGTTGGATTTTTGTCGTTTTGGTCTTGTTTTATTCAGATAAATATTGGTTATTTTTCTAAACTGGTGTGGCCTCATTTTGTAGTGTTTTCACTGTGTTACTGTGTTTGTTTGTACAAATGCTTTACACATTGCCTCTGAGATAAGCCTGACTGCTTGTGCCAATGAAGCAAACAAGGAAACTCTGCAGTTAGATAGATGCCCCTAAAGAGGATACAGACAGGTTTTCAAGTGCTTACAGAATACAAAAAGATCCTCCATAAGACGCATTTCCTTAGGAAGGGAATTCCAGTAAAGTGCTGCCAGATGCCCAAACCAGCGGCCACCCATCCTGGCTTTCCTAATTCATGTGCTGCGAATCAGGGCTTGATAGGAGAAACGCAGTGCTCTAGTAGGCTTGTAGAAAGCCCCTTTGCCGCACAATATAGCTGGTCCTGACTTGTGAAGTGACTTGTGCACATAGCAGAGTAATTTAAACCTTGCTCTTTTTCGCACTGGAAGCAAGTGCAACTGATTGAGGCAGGCTGATCGTGAACTATTTTTGGGCAGTTGCTGGTCAGTCTGGCTGCTTCATTCTGTATAAGCTGCAGGTGACTAAATAGATAGCCAGCCTTCCCTAGCTATAAGGCATTGCCATAATCCAGTTTGCTCAGTCTAAGAGCCTGAGTGACTGTCCTACGCCAGGCTAAAAGGATCCATCTGAATAACTTACTCAGCATGTGTAAGAGACCTAAACACCTCCCACACACCAATTTGACCTGGTACTGCATAAAAAGGGAGTCATCTAATACGAATCCCTGATTCTTCCTTTGTCTCCTGGGTAATGAAGCCGCACCAAGAGAAGTGGGCCACCAGGTATTATTCTGAACTGTGTCCGCCCCTCCCAACAGTAGAACTTCAGTTTTTTCTGCATTCAGTTTCAAACAATGTGAGCGCATCCAGCTAGCCATATCTGAAAGGCAGCTCAAAATATTTTCGGGGGTTTGAGGCTGATTCCCGTCAATGGTAACGATAAGCTGGGTATCATCCGCACAAGAAAATGTCTTGAAACCCCAAGACTTGACAACTTTCGCCAAGGGGGTGATGTAGACATTAAACAGAGATGGGCTTAGGGATGACCCTTGTGGAACACCACAACTATTCTGCAAAGAGGTCGATTTAAGCAGAGCCAAATAAACAGAATAAGATAAGCTAGACAAGAACGCTTCAAACCATTATAGAGAATACAGGCCTGCTTCGAGAAGCCTACAAACTAACTGGAAGTGTGAGACAGTATCAAAGGCAGCAAACAGGTCTAATATGATTAGGGCAACAGCCTTGCCCTCATCTGCCTCTGACCTATTTCTGTCCATTCCCACAGTAAGGTAGACTCCGTACAGTTGTTGACTCTGAAGCCCATTTGAGATATGTCCAGAATGTTATTGGCTTCCAGAAACCACCATAACTGAGTGTTAACTATCCTTTCCAACACTTTCGCCAAATAAGACATAAGGGAGATAGGGCCATAGTTGGAAAGATCAGCAGCTTCCACTCAAGTCTTTTTTAATAGAGGCAACAAAAGAGCAGACTTCAAGCAGGAAGGGAAATCAACATTTTGCAGGGATGACTTAAACAGCCAAGTGATGTAGGGACTTAAAACAGGAGCTCACTTGGAGAAAATAAAATCGGGACTTGGGTCCAAGGGTGAACCCAATTTCACCTCCTTCATGGTCTCTTCCACCATTTCTTGTGTGAGTTCCTGAAATTTTCCCCAGTGGATGGATGTTCCAGTGTGAGGGTTGACTTCTTCTAGGAAGAACTCTGCCAGGTAGGGTTGGGTCTCGAAAGTAGAGTAGTTCTTATCGATCTTCTCATGAAAGAATTCTGCCAGGTCTTTACACCGCTAGGCCGAGACTGGAATATTTTGACGCAAATATGTAGGCAAATATGTAGGCTGAGATTCTGACTATCTTAAAAAGATTCTTGGAGGACCTACTATTCTCCTCAAATCTCCTCACAAAGTTAGCCTTTTAGCGATCTTAAGCTTTTTGTGATAACATTTTAAAGTGGCTCTAAAAGATGTATGATCCAATGGGGATTTAGAAATCCTAGACCGATGCTCTAAAGCTTTGCCCTCCCTCTTTGCAGTTCTGAGATCAAGTCAAGTCAACAATTCAAGTCAAGTCAAGTCAACAAAAACTTTATTCGATTCACAGAATCATTAAAGCATAATTAAAACACGTTAGAAAACATTAATAAATCAAACACCTAAAATGCATTGATCCTGATAATATTTACAATTAGCAGCAGCAAAACCATGTATCAGTATACTTCATATATTTGGGAATTTTTAGTTACTTTAGTCACAAGGATTTTTGTTCGATTCATTATATATAATGTATAGTAAAAACTCTTTGAAATGTCAAGTGCAAGTTTGTTCGACCTTATTAAAAACAGCTATTAAACACATTTCATCATATTATTTACATTATATACACTCTATCATGATACAATTATATAACATACCGCCTATACGCAATTAGGAAACTTTGGTTAACCTTTAAGATGTTTCACTATATATCATGTGCAAACTTGCGTATGCTGCTTATTAATGAGTACAAACTAAAAATATAGACAGTACTTCAGAGATGCTGAGTAATTAGTCGTGATTAAAACTCAACAAAAATGTACATTCGACAAACCACAGTTTAAAATACACATCATAATACCAAAGTCATAGTACCCAAGAGAACCCCTATTTAAAAAGAATAATAAAAGTGTCTTTAAAATTTTAGACCTTCTTTCCTTCTTATAAAATTTGTAGTCAATAAAAATCTGCTAACCGCGAAGACAAAAAGTTTTGAAGAATCAGTTTTTAGTATGCGTAACATGTCATCAAATTTTCTAACATTCAAGGTTCTGCCTATAGGTTTTATCCATTTTCTTCTAGGGTTTATGTATTTAGGACAGAAAAATAACACATGGGCAATATCCTCTCTGGCGCCCAAATGGCACAATGTACATTTAGAATCTTCATCTCTATCTCTATTCTGAACATGCCCCCATTTTGATGTGAAAGCTTTTATCTGAAGAGTACCATACCTGAATTTCAGGTATAAAATTTTTGCTAGTTGGGGTTCGATGTCATCCAAAAATGATTCAAAGTGAGGGTTTGTTTTAAACATCAGGAATTGAGTTGTAAGTGTTCCTGATGTACCATTTAAAGTGACACTGTGCCAAATGAAGTTCCAATAAATAATTTTAATTTCCCGCTTTGAGTCAGGTCTCAACAGGCCTGGGCTTTCCCAAAATCTGCTCAGGCCTAAATTAGAGAGCCACTTACGAATATGTATCAACCATGGAAAAGTAGTATGAGTGTCAAGTGCCAATAGTTCGCTCAATGCTTGTCTGTATATCACTAGTTCATCAGTAGTCCAGATTCTAATCCAGTATGACAAAGTCATCCAGATTGCCTTATATTCAAGCCGTTTAATACCCAAATCATATGTTAATGGAATCAGAGGGGTATTTTGGGAAAGTGCCACAAATCTTCTTAGAACCTTATTTTCCCCCACAGTTAAAGCGGAAAGATTTTCCCCACCCCACAACTCTGAACCATATAGGGCTGCGGTTTGTGCTCTGGACTTGTAAACTTCCAAGGCTGGTGTTACTGCCTTATTCATGGTTGCATGCTGTTTTTTTATAATTGGAGCAGAATTTTGCAATAAAATTGATTTTGATTTCATTATCTGGGGGTTCCATGAAAGTTTTGAGTCAATAGTTACCCCGAGATAAATGAAATTAGAGACACGCTCTATAACCACTCCGTTCAGTACTATATTATTTTTAAAACATTTGTGGGGTTTTATAGCCATATATTTTGTTTTAACGGGGTTAATTTCCAGGCCTTTTAATGAACAATATTCATTTAGTGAGTTTAAAAGGTTTTGCAGGCCCTTTGGGGTTTGAGATAAAAGAATAGTATCATCCGCGAAGGTGAGAGCGCAGATGTGGGCCCTTCCCAATTTTGGGGAATCATGTTGTGATTTTTGGAGGAACTGGACCATGTCATTAACATATAAAAGAAACAAGGTTGGCGCCAGGACACATCCTTGGCGCACCCCTCTCTTGACAGGTATCTCCTTCGTAAGTTCCCCCTTTTGCCCCAACGGACTTTTGCAAAATTACCCTCGTGGAGCCTAATCAATTGGGTCAGTATCTCCTTGGGTACTCCCTGCTGCAGCAAATTTGACCATAATAGGTCTCTAGGAATTGAATCAAAAGCGGCCTTTAGGTCGACAAAGGCGACATATAGATGACCAGGTCTCAACTTTGTATATTTCCACGCTATGGTTACAAATCTAAACACTTGATCTATCGTGCTAGTTTTCTTCCTAAAGCCCGCCTGGCAAGGTGAGAGAACCTCATTATCGTTCATCCAATCATTCAATTTTTCCAAAATTTGTTTGGCATAAACTTTTTGTAATATGTCAATCAGACTTATGGGTCTATAATTAGCGGGATCATCTCTGTTGCCCTTCTTAAAAATCGGAACGATTTCCGCACCCTTCCAGGATTCTGGGATTGGTTGACCCCTAGCAATTGCATTACATAGATGATTTATATATGGCACCCACACCTCAGGTTCATGTTTAAAAAGATCCCCTGGTATCTTGTCGGGTCCTGGAGCTTTAGATGGCTTGATAGCCGCTATCGCTAGTGTGGTATCTTCTATACTAAAGTGCAAATGCCCAGCTTCCTTTAGGGTCAACAATCCCTCGGCGCTTGCTACTATTGCTCTATTTACCAGTTTTGGAAGTGCATACAAATTTGCAAAGTGACTTTCCCATGTATAGGGGTCTAGGTAATGATCATGGGCCGGAGTGTTTGTTTTGCTACCATGGGCTATAATCCGCCAAAACATGGCCTGGTCACCAGCCTTTGCTGCTACTATCAAATCCTCCCAGCTAGCATCTTCCCAGTTTCTTCGGGCTATCTTCAATGTTTTATTATATACATTTCTTTCCTGTCTAATCACAGCTATCTCTTTTGATTGGATCGCCTTAATGAGGCGTTGTTTGGCCACTACACATTCTTTATTAAACCAATAATTAGATCGTCTAATTTCAGCCTTACAATTGGTTTGCCCTGATTGTGGTTTAGTTAGATAAGGTCTTATTTCTTCTATCAGCTTTTGATGAATCTGTGTTATAATAACATCTTCAAAACCCAAATCTAAGTAAGGAGCCAAAAGGTCGCTAAAAACATTATATATTTTAGTTAGGGGTTCAACTTGGTCAACTAGGGAAGGCCATTTTACTGTCCTTCTGTTATTGCTTACTAAGGGCGCAATGACCTCATCACATGTTTCAAGTTGAAGCGACAAGTGTTTCAAAAACCATTTTCCCGCCAGGTCTAAGCACAATGGGAAATGGTCACTTTCTCTTCTTTCATCAATTTTAAAATCTTTTGCATAAGCCCAATGAGCTACACTTATCATAATATAGTCTATTCGAGACACCGAGTTACCTCTTGAAAAAGTATTTGCACATTCAAGATCTGAAGAAAATCTTCCATTACAAGATCTTAGGCCTTTCTCTATGGTGAAATGAAATATCTGCATAGCAGAAACAGAACATCCCCCCATTTTTTCCACTTGAAGTGGCGGGATCCCCATAGTAAGGTCTTCTTCTTCAAGAATGGTATCTAAGCCTAATAATGGTTCGTAGCAGCAATTAAAATCTCCCCCAATTATAATGGGCCCATTTAGTGCTATAGAATCGAGAATTTCATCCAATTTTTGGATTATTGGCGATTCCTTCGAACGCTCCCTTGGTCTTATGTATATATTAAAAATAAGCATTTGTGACCTATTTGAAAAACTCAATTTTAGGCCCAGGATATCGTTCGAATTAGTTGGTACCAATTCTATAACTGCATTTATATGATTTTTTACCCAAATTAGTAGCCCGCCTGATGGTCTACCTTTGCCTAGCTGACTTGCTGCAATGCTAAAAGTTCTATAGCCCACTTTATATAATGGCTCCCTCGCCCATGTCTCCTGGAAAAGACAGAAATCAAAATTGTTAATATAATCCTGCCAATCCGGTTCAAAAAGTTTTTTAGGGAGTCCTGCTATATTCCATGAAACCATCCTCACATCTCCTGTTACTGATGTACTTGAGATGTGAGGCGGGGAATTAACAATAGTAACGTGCTCCATCACTTGAGGCCCCGGAAAGTTGATTGCTTTGCTTTCCACATGTTCCTTTATTTCTTGGTGTGAATCCCGGATAGATTGTGCTTCTGGGTTTATTAAATGTCGGTCCCCATGTGTCAAGCTAGAAGACCCCTCCTTTTTAGAGTTCGATCTTGCCAACAAATTCAGTCAATCTACCGCTTCAAGATTTTTTGAGCCCTCCCTTGCTTTTATAGCAAAGTTACAACTACCTGGGCTGGCTCTATTCCGCCTAATATTCATATTAGAAGCAAATAAAGAATGGGTACGAAGATTCATGGTAATTAAATTTTCGGCAATCATTTTTGAATGCAGCGTTAGTTTTATATCGTCCAAATCCCCCTCCTCCTGGTGTAATCGCTCTGCCTTGAATATGTCAGATCTTATAACGGAGAGGCACTGCCGATCATTTCTGATCCAATGAGTTGCCTTATTTATGAGGGAGTCATTGTCTTCCCTAACACCCAGTTTTAATCTTGGAGCATTAGTTAAAAAAACATTATAGCCGGTCATCTCCCCCCCATTTACACAGCGATTTATTCGATAAGCTTCCTGGTTCCATTGGGGGTCCCCATTCTTCTGCCCATAATTTAGACACCTCTTTAGATTACCTTGCGTGGCTTGTGGCTGCCTCTTATCTGGTTGGACTTCCAAGTAATCGAATTTGTTTTGTGCATGTTGGTGCAATGGGGGAAATCCATGATGATTATCTATGTTTGATATTTGGGGCCTTGGTCTAAGTACGGGGTATGACATACAAGTTGTGTTTTTGATATGGTTTATGTCTTGGTTTGGTAAAAATTTCAAATCACCACAAGGTGGGATTCTATCTAGATTACTGCCAATCTGAATGTTATGTAAAGTTCTCCTTGTGTGTTCTTCTACCTCCGGTGCACTAACCTCAACTACTCGATTTTTGGATAAATTCTTTGTTAGCACCTCTAACATACTTTTAATTGTTTTGACCTCTTCCTGGACAGCTTTTAATTTTGCACCAAGATCCAACACAAGCATGTGTATATCTAGATGTTGCATGGGTGTAACAACTACGCTCTCATTACCTATGTGGTTTCCATGGCCCTCTATTTCTGTTTGTTTTACTTGTAATTCCTCCATGTTTTGTGCTAATGGTAAATATCTATTAGAGCACTCTATACTTGGGATCTCCCTACCAATAGGGCTTCCCTGCAGGCTATTTAAATTATCCAGTTCAGATAAAGTTGGCTCAGGGCAACTAGCTATTCTCTTCACTACAGATGTAGGCGTAGATGATTTTTGTGATGGTGTTATACTGTGAGCTCTATTAACAGTAATAGAAGAAGTATTTGTCATTAAATCAGTCCCTTTTCCCTTTTTTCTGAAAAAAGATGAAATTTTGCTTTTACCCTTGGAGTTAGGCTCCTTCCCACTGGCCAACATGATTTCCACTTCTTCTATTAGATCATCTATGGCTGCCAAGGTACAGTTGTCCGCTGCGGATTTAGCAGGTTTGTGAACCCTAGCTATCTTTTTCCTCCCCGACATCACCTCTGCTGCTTTCCGCTTACCCATAATTACCCCCAGCTTCTAATAGACCAGATTATATCTGACCCCAATGGGAATTTAAAAATAAATGCTTTTAAGCTACCAAACTTAAATAAACCAATAATAAAAAATAAAAACAATGTTAAAAAAAAAAAAAAAAAAAAAAAAACTGCTTATCTTATCTTATCTTATCGAAAATGACCCTTAACGATAGGGCTTAACAAACCTTAGTCCACGGTGCCAGCAAATATGCAATTATGCTGCGGGTCCAAGTCCAGGTTCATTAAGAATCGACTTGAGGTCTTACTGCAGCATCCCACTTGCAACTGGGGAACTCAAAGGAGGTGGCCCTGCCCGGCCTCTTCCGGTCACTGACGGGCAAGGACGGGCCCGCCTTGGCCCGGGCTTCGCCCGGGCGCGGCCCGCGCGCGTCCCGCGCCGCGGTGAGAGAGGCTGGGCTATGAGCGCGATGGAAGCTCACGCGCCTCCCCCTCACTCGCCGCACCTGTAGATGGCACGTTGTACCCTGGGAGATGTAGTCTCCAACCAGGGTACAGCGACAATAGCGAAGATTCCTGCAGGCCCTGGGACTCCTGTCCCACCAGGGTAGAACTACTGGCAGCAAGTGGCAAGTGTCAGGCAGGAGTGCAGGCAACAGACTCGGGCTCCCGCGCCGCGGTGAGAGAGGCTGGGCTATGAGCGCGATGGAAGCTCACGCGCCTCCCCCTCACTCGCCGCACCTGTAGATGGCACGTTGTACCCTGGGAGATGTAGTCTCCAACCAGGGTACAGCGACAATAGCGAAGATTCCTGCAGGCCCTGGGACTCCTGTCCCACCAGGGTAGAACTACTGGCAGCAAGTGGCAAGTGTCAGGCAGGAGTGCAGGCAACAGACTCGGGCTCCCGCGCCGCGGTGAGAGAGGCTGGGCTATGAGCGCGATGGAAGCTCACGCGCCTCCCCCTCACTCGCCGCACCTGTAGATGGCACGTTGTACCCTGGGAGATGTAGTCTCCAACCAGGGTACAGCGACAATAGCGAAGATTCCTGCAGGCCCTGGGACTCCTGTCCCACCAGGGTAGAACTACTGGCAGCAAGTGGCAAGTGTCAGGCAGGAGTGCAGGCAACAGACTCGGGCTCCCGCGCCGCGGTGAGAGAGGCTGGGCTATGAGCGCGATGGAAGCTCACGCGCCTCCCCCTCACTCGCCGCACCTGTAGATGGCACGTTGTACCCTGGGAGATGTAGTCTCCAACCAGGGTACAGCGACAATAGCGAAGATTCCTGCAGGCCCTGGGACTCCTGTCCCACCAGGGTAGAACTACTGGCAGCAAGTGGCAAGTGTCAGGCAGGAGTGCAGGCAACAGACTCGGGCTCCCGCGCCGCGGTGAGAGAGGCTGGGCTATGAGCGCGATGGAAGCTCACGCGCCTCCCCCTCACTCGCCGCACCTGTAGATGGCACGTTGTACCCTGGGAGATGTAGTCTCCAACCAGGGTACAGCGACAATAGCGAAGATTCCTGCAGGCCCTGGGACTCCTGTCCCACCAGGGTAGAACTACTGGCAGCAAGTGGCAAGTGTCAGGCAGGAGTGCAGGCAACAGACTCGGGCTCCCGCGCCGCGGTGAGAGAGGCTGGGCTATGAGCGCGATGGAAGCTCACGCGCCTCCCCCTCACTCGCCGCACCTGTAGATGGCACGTTGTACCCTGGGAGATGTAGTCTCCAACCAGGGTACAGCGACAATAGCGAAGATTCCTGCAGGCCCTGGGACTCCTGTCCCACCAGGGTAGAACTACTGGCAGCAAGTGGCAAGTGTCAGGCAGGAGTGCAGGCAACAGACTCGGGCTCCCGCGCCGCGGTGAGAGAGGCTGGGCTATGAGCGCGATGGAAGCTCACGCGCCTCCCCCTCACTCGCCGCACCTGTAGATGGCACGTTGTACCCTGGGAGATGTAGTCTCCAACCAGGGTACAGCGACAATAGCGAAGATTCCTGCAGGCCCTGGGACTCCTGTCCCACCAGGGTAGAACTACTGGCAGCAAGTGGCAAGTGTCAGGCAGGAGTGCAGGCAACAGACTCGGGCTGGATCATTTATGTACCATTTCTGTGACGGGGAAGATCTCAAATACCTCCTCAATTTAAGAAGGGCGCATCTATCTAATGCCTCAATTATTGCACCCTCTAAGGCCTTAACATTTATATCAACGGGAAGATTTGCATTTAAGACGGGTGCACAGAAGTTATCAGAAACAACTCCAGAGAAACTTTCCTCCATGGCCTTGACCTTACCGGAGGGGTGGCATGATTGGCGAGAGGCTTATTGCAAACCATAAATCTGAAGTTTGATAAAAAGTGATCAGAGGAGCACACAGGATCAATAGAAAGGATAGAAAAAGAGCAAAGATTTGAGAACAATAAAACCAGGGTATGCCCTGCTCTGTGGATGGTGCCCTTAATCGGTGCCCTTAATCCACTGAGTAAGTTGTAGAATTTGCATCTCGTTCTCCAAATTTCTACTGTGCAAGTCATCCTCCTTCTCAAAGTGATTAATAAAATAACTTATCAGTAAGAAATGTTCGCATTTTAAAACCAAAGGGGACAATACTGAGGCTAGGGTGGTGGCCATTAGTGCATTATGGCCCAGAGGTCTACAAATGACTGCTCCTTTCAAAATCACAAAAGTGTTACTGGAGAGCTGAAATGGCAGCATCTCACAGTCCCCAAAAGAGGGTATCTTTATTTCCATACACTCACAGCCGTTTCTAAAAATAATTGCCGCTCCGCGCCCTGTCTGTCTTCCATGTTACGCTCAAAATCTTGTAGCTGCTAGTTACTGTCAGGGCGAGTGCCACCATGGAGTGGTTGTTAGGCCAAGTCTCTGTGATAAACATTAGATCAGGGTTGGAACTGTGGATAATATCCCGGATTTCCAGACAATACTTAGGCAGAGACCTTGCATTGATATATATGCAGCGAATGTGGGGTTCGGCTCTTACGGCCCCAAATTCTTCCTCTTTCTTCGCAGCCTTTCAATACATGGGGGTGGGAGCAGTAGCATCCTTCCCATAGTCTAAATAGATTGTCCCCTGAAGGTTCAAACATCCCCACTTGCAATTTACACAAGAAAAAAGGCTAAAGCTGGTTCCAGGTAACCCTTTACAACAGCTAGATGAATGAGGCCCCTGGGGTTTCAGAGCAAATAACATGTCATGAGAAAAGGTGGTCAAAGGTTTCTTACCTTTGACAAAATGAACAGTGGTCCTGGCGACAGGCGACTGCCAGGTGCTGAAAGGTGCAGACGGGCTTGACTGTGACCCACCCTTGGTGTGCCATCGACCCGGCCACACTGCCCCCGCATCTAAATTCATGGTCAGGGTCAAACACTAGACAGCTGACTGAACACACTCCTCTCCACTCCGCCTTCACCCAAAATGGCGGGAACCAAAGAAACACCGTGACCAGGAAAGCAGCACCAGCACCATGGCAGGCGACACGATTCATTGAGCACTGACATCGCTCAAGCATAAAAATTAATGGTCAGGACAATTTCATCAAAAATAATAAAACCACACTAAAAACCACCTAAAACAGTCCATAAAACCCAGCCCCCCCAGGATTCAGTGTAATCAAAATAATGTAAGCAAATATAGTGCCAAAAGCAGTAAATGCAGAGTGTAGCTATTCAGTTTGACCGGTCGCACCGCGGCGCCCGTGTCTAAATAGATGGTCAGGGTCAAACACTAGACTGCTGACTGAACATCTCCTCTCCCCTCCGCCTTCATCCAAAATGTTGGGAGCCAAAGAAACCCTGCGACCATGGAAGCAGTACCATCACAATGGCTTAACTGGCCACTGGTGCACTCCCTGTGCAGGCAACACAATTCAGCGAGCGCTAACACTGGTCAAAAATAAAGATTAATGGTCAGGACAGCTTCATCAAAAATAATAAAGCCACGCTAAAAATCACTCAAAAACAGTCCATAAAACCCCGTGCCCCAGGAATCAGTGCGATCAAAATAATGCAAGCAAATATTGTGCAAAAAGCAGTGAATCCAATTAAGATTATTTAAAATAAATTCATATAATTTAATATTAACAAAAATATCTAAAACTAAAACTTTTATTATTTAATATTTCATTAACATTGTTTGAATGTATAAATTAATGAGCATTAATTTTCATTAAAATCTAATTAAATTACTTTTATTTCTACACATCACATTTAATCATTATTAATGCATAGTAAAAAAATGAATTTTTTACTTTAATGGCATTTATAGTTTAATTAAAACTTCAGAAAAATATTTGTATTTAAATAAATACATTTACATTAATATTTAACACGAAAATATTTTCACAAATTTTTCTTTTAGTTGAATAAACGTTTTTTTTAAATGTTTTCCCATACTTTGCCATAAGGAGACTTCACAGTTGAGACAGCGATCCCAAATGTGATGACGCCATGCCTCTTAGCACTTTGGTGGTTGATTTACCTCACTTCTCATCACCCTTTTTAATTAGAGTAGTTTTCAATACGTTCCCCAATAAGGATCTCAATAGATCTACAAATTGACAATTTATAAACACCCCCTAAGGTCAGTAGCACATTAATGAGCATAATGCAGGATTTTGGTCTGTGCATATTTGGCAATAAAAAGGCGGGCTCCAAAAAGAATACAGGTTTTACAGCAAAAAATATAGCTGTTACCCTAGATTAGACTATTTTCTCTTAGACCATAGTATAGTAAATAGAGTAAGCTTAGTTAGGCATGTACCCACCCATTGCTCAGACCATTCAGCAATTATATTACACCTTTAGTTCCCAGAAGCTGAAGTTCGATGCAGAAGAGCACTCAATCGTACATTGTTATTAAACCCACAAGTTGTTCAAGAACTAGTTAAGAATAACCAATAATTATTTCACTTTACTTAGGAACAGCCGCACTAAACGTAATAAGGGATGCTTATAGGACATATATAAGGGGATCTTTAGTAAAATATAATTTAAGGAAGCCTGTAGAGCCCGGGAAGAGAAGAAAACTTTAGAATGCAAAATTCACTCTATTGAGAGAGAGCTTCAAGCACCAAATTTACCAGACACTAGGAGCAGTCTAAAAGATAGTTAGAAGAGGCACAGGCAGAATGCTAGAGAGAAACAGAGTTCAATGTTAGACGAATACTATTAAACATTTCGAATATGGAGAAAGAATTGAAGCACCTCTAGCACATTAACAGACACAACAAGAAATTACATTAATGTATTAGTTAACGCAAATACAGGAATAGAAATCTGTAACCCTGATGAACTAGAATCTAGTATGCTCAAGGCACTGTCCTCTCTATGTGAAGAGACTATGCACCCAGACACATCCAAGTTAAGAACTTGGCTGCAAGATAGAAATCTCTGTTTTCTTTCTGACGAACAAAAAGAGACCTTATAGAAGAAATTAAGGAAGATGAAAATATTGAGCAAATGAAGAAACAGAAGAACGGGAAAACCGCATATCCAGTTAGCATTCCAGGAGAATTTCATAAGAGATTACAGGAGTCTATAGCATCTATTCTGAAACACATGTTTAACTTAATTTATCTTAAAAACACGGAGATCCTGCCTCAATGGAACAATACCACCATGGTTCTTATTTTAAAATCTAATTAGGATCAGAAGAAGGCACACTCATATAGACACTTATTGTTATTAAATTCAGATTCCAGATTTTTGGAAGTACTCTTGATAAAAGATTTACAGCAGTAATTCGTAATTTAATACACCCTGATTAAAAAGGAATTATATTCCTGGCAGAAGCTGATGCATCTATTAATTGAGTCTATTGATATGGTATATTCTAGGGGTGGGTGGAACTCGGTGCGTTCCTCTGCTCGTGCTGAGTTTTTGCCCGTGAGCTTGTTCTGCACTGCAAAATCAGCGCAAATGGCACCACATGGAACACCAGAGGGCTCTGCTTCTTTGCTGCTTCTCTAGTAGATTTTCTACTTGAGCAGAAGCTTTCTCACCGCGAACGGTTGCGACTGCCCGCGACTGATGCATTGAGGAAATCTTGCTCGGTGTTGTTCTAGCACGGGATGCATATTCTCGCCACCTTAATATTGGTGAGCCGCTCACGAGGACAAACTCCGCCATGCAGTGGTTGGCGGAGTTTTACCAGAACTCCGCATTACAAGTGTTACACGGACTGGCCAAAACTCTGCAAATTCCGTCGGTGGAGCGTAATTTATCGCCCACCCCTAGTAACTTTCTTTTCAAATCCTTTGGCTAATATTAGATGCGCTAAAGCATTCAATAGGATAAACTGGCAATATTTTTGGGGGGCAATGGCATCATTCAGGTTAAGTCCAGAAATCATCAGTGTATTAAAGAAACTATATTTTTGTCCACCTACACAGATTTTGATCACCAGATGCACAAGGCAGGGATGTCCATTATCCCTCTTATTATATGACTTGTATTTTGAACCACTGGCCCAGGCAATCAGAATAGATATGGAAATTATGCCATATGTCTCTCAGGCTTTGGTGAAAAGGACTGCCCAACATGCGGTTGGCATTATACTTTACACAGCTGACCCCAACACACCAATCCCATGCATCTAAAATGAATAAATCTAACATGGAGATGATGTTTTGGAGTCTCAGAAACACTGGAAAGGTGATTTGAACTGAGATAGTCTACCTTGCGGTAACAACCATCCAATAGTTAGACAAGATTCCAGTGAAAAATCTAAGGAAAGTGGCTAAGGAGATAGAGGGTCTGATCAATAAATGGAAAAAAAACTCCCATTATGAATATATGGCTGAACTAATTTTGTTAAAATGCCAGTTCTCTCAAAATGATCTTTTCTGTTTAATACAATACCACTTTCATTTCCCAAAGATATCATTGCTCTTATTCAGGGGATAATAAGTAGCTTTATTTGGCCATTCAGAGGAGTCAGGCTGTCTTTAAAGAAACTTAAAACAAAGGTAGAAAAGGTAGTCTAGCACTCCCGGTCCTTTAACTTTAGTGCAACTCCTTTCAAATAAAACTGCACAATGTTACTTACCGCACCAGATAATTCAAGTAGAGGTACACTATCCTCGTAAATATTTTAAAAATGTAGGTCCAGATATATTTAACGTATACATTTGGCGACCCAAAGTTGTTTTTAAAAGTCTGCCAAAGGTTTTGAAAGGCAGCTTAGAAGTATACTATAGCTTCAGGAAAATTCTGGGTATAGATTATTTTGCCCAATTTGCCATTATCTGGGACACCCTCAGGACACCAGCATGCATGAAAGACAGATTGGCTCTTCATCTGTGGATGGCAGACATAACTTGATGGGGACAGTTACAGGAAGGTTCAAGCTTGATATCATGGGTATCAACAGTGGAGGCCACATCATGGGGGGCAGCACAACAATGGACCTTAAAAAGCAGTTGGGATTATGAAGAGTAAATGCAAGATCCCCTGCATTTAAAGAAATAGGTGTTGATTTGGCATTAGAAACTGATAATCCAGAAGAGAAGACTTTGGAGAACATGTACAGACAGTGGGGAGGGCACTTGCCTATATTGGAGCTGGAGAGCTTATGGGAAGTATGCTTAAATCTTTTTTGAAATGTCAAATTTACTGCATCAAAGAAGTGCACTTTGTACACTGTGCATAAGATTTACATATATAATAGCCAAATTCCCCAAAAGTGAAGTACCTCAATGCAACAAATGTGGGATGGAGTAAACTGATGATAAACATATGTTCGTAAGTTGTCCTGCGCTCATTATTATAATGGATGAAGTGAGTAACGTAATATCAACAGTTCTTGCACTTGCATTTATGTAAGCCAATATTTAAATTTCTTTGCCACCAATATCGGTCTTAGCAAGTTTCACAGAAGTGACTGCTTTTTTATATGATTCTGCTAGCTAGGTAAATGATTTGCATTAAGTGGCTGTTATTTAATCCTCGCAGTGTTTCAAAATAGCCCAAAAATCACTAATTATATTTGTTGGGAGGATATGGAATGTGATACTAATTCGGTAAAAAGATTAAGTCAGAAAGAAAAAGCACAGTATATCTGATGATTACACCAAAGAATACTGGGTTATCACAATAGATACCGATCTGCTGACGGAGTCATCACCTAAAATAGTCTGTAGATGGGCAAGGGAAGTTTCGCTTAAGGTCTCACATACACCTGATGGTGACATGTGGGCAAAAAAATTTTTTTAAAATATCGGCAGACTAGAGGTGATTAATACTGGAGGTAATTACTTGAGTAATTGTAATTGCAATTGTATTTATAAAGCGCTTACTACCCCTGATGAGGCGCCGAAGCGCTTTTTGGTGGCTGGCCACTACTCCGGAACCCAAAAGGATTAGTGTTGGATTAGTATATGGAAATATGAGTATAGTATTAGTATAGGGAGGTATGAGTTAATTTGATCAGAGGGCATGTGAGTCTGTTAGTTGGATTGAATGTAGTAATGGAGGGATAGAAGAGGGAAGAAAACCAGAAGTGTTAATTGGGAGATCATAGTAATACGTTGAGGTCTGGGATGTGTAAAGGAGAGATGGAGGAGGGAAGAGCCTGTGGAAAGGGATTAGGGTGAAAGAGAATCAGAGTAGAAAAATTAGGTTTGGGATGGATCAAAGGAGAGATAACATGACGGAAAATGTAGTGGGGTTGTTTGGGAGATCATAGTAGTAAACTGATGTTTGGGGTGAGCCAGGAGGTGTAGAGGAGGGAGGAGTCTAGGAAGGGGTATTTTTGAGATTATAGTAGTAGAAAGGATTTGGGATGAGAGAGAGTGCAGATAAAAGATACATTGATAGAGGTGTAGGCTGATGGTAGGACAGAGTAAAGCTTTTGAGAGAGTAATTGCTTTTTTCTTATACAATAATACTAAAATAATAAATATATAGATACATGATTACATAGTAAGGGAATATATATGTAAGGAATACATTATATTGATTTGTGTGTTTTGTTTATGTGGAGTAGTGAGATGACATATTGATGTAGTGGTTTTCTGAACAGATTTCTATGTGCAGTACTGCTGGTGAGTGGTATTTGAATAATACAGGGGTGGTGATGTGTTTTGGAGAAGAGTATGTGGTGTGTAAGAGGGGATGGACAAGAGTTATGAGTGTTTGTGTCAGATCTGATCACTGGAATAGGTACTGAGTGTGATGGAGTGGCATGTAAGGATTGTATGGTTGTGTGTAATTGGTAAAAAGAGAGGTGAGTGTTGGTGGATAGTGTGATGGAAGGCTGAGTATAGTTTTTGTCATGATAAAAGGGGTTCTGTTAGGAGCATGTAGAGGATAGAGCATGTGTTTTGTTTGAACAGGGAATGTGTGTGGATGCATTGAATTATGTATGTAATGTGGCTTTGTGTTGTGTTGGTGATGTGTGGATGTGGTAGTGGTATAGAACAGAGCTGTGTTTTTTGTGACAATACAGGTGCCTTAGTGCTGTAGTTGGGGTAGAATTGTGTGTAGGTGTCGTTTGTGGGGTTTTGTAGTGGTGCAATATACATTGAAATCTGTATGAGGTTTGTTTGTGGTGCTTGAGTAGAATGCCTTTGCTGATATTGTGTTTGGATGTTGGCGGATGTGGAGGGCTTAAGATGGTAGATCGAAAGTGAAAACTGGGCAGCATCTCTGGCCCTAGAACCAACTCAAACAGGCCCAAGCAGGCAACTGCCCTTGTCTTCTCCACTCAGCCTAAACAGGCAAATTCCCATTGTCCTCTCCGCTCAGCCTACACAGGCAACTGCTCTTGTCCTCTCCACCCTTAGCCTCGACCCCCGGGCTGTGATGCCCTGAGCCCTGTGCTTAAAATTGCCCTATTGGCCAATGGAGCCCTAAACCTAACCAATCAGAACCCTAACCCTAAACTCTAGAGCTAATGAGACACCTGGCCCTATTAACCAATCACAGCCTTAGCCCTAATAGCCAATCAAAGCCAAAGCCCTAATCCCTAATTTCGACAGGAAACCCTAGCATTAAAGCCAATCAGAGCCCTAGCCCAAACAGCCTATGTAGCAGCCCCTTTGACAACAAGAACCACATACGACAGCACTCAGCACTTGTAGACCACACAGCACCAAGCTTTTAGCTGACATCTACAAAATTATTACACCACATCCATGCCATCTGAGCACACTCATAAGCACGAAATACATCAGACTGGATGTTGAATAGTAGTAAAGTAATTATACTAATTGGACTTTGGGACCTGCCCTTCTACTTACCCAAAATCGTGAAAGATCGCTAAGCAGAACTGGTAGAGGCATACTAGAGGAAATTCTTGGCATATGGGGCACTCATGGAAAAATGCAGGAGCTGGCATACTTGGCTTAGGGACATCCATGTCAAAATGGTGACAGTAGAACATTGGAGGCAATTATTGTCATCAGGGAGGACATCGATGGCATTTGAGAAGGGGGAAGCCATGACAAAAAGCTGGCCCTTACATACTGAGGTAATTTTAGACATAAGGGTCACTCATTGTTTATGGATGGCATTAATGGCAAATTCTGGCTCTGGTACAGTGTATGTAATGTTTGGTCTAAGAGGGCACCCATGACAATTTGCTGGTTCTGCTGTAATGGAGGTAATTTGTGACATGTGGGGGAACCCATAGCACATTGAAACAATAGGGTCAACTCCTGAGGAGTGTTAGGTTTCATTGGTTTGCACACCAGAAAGGAATCCCCTAAGCAAACTCTAGCTCCTAAAAACATACACTGTGCCACTCTGGCTGTACCATCGAGACAGAAACTAACAGTATGCTAGTAACATCCAGGACTCTGGCATAACTTGAGGGAGATGGGTAGCTCCAACTTTGTTAATTATCCAAAGGCCTCTTACAGTGGGAGTGTATATAACCAAATATGGATGTTTCAGTCTTCAAAAAATGGAAAAGGATTTTGCTAAATGGGAGACTCACATGATTTCGGTTAGAGACTGGAATACATCCTTAGTCCCAATGGACGCTTCCATCAAATCAAATTCCATTCAGATACATAAGACACTAAAGGCTGTACAAATGTTAAGTTAGTTTTATATGGCATATGGTGTGATAAATGTTGGGGTTCACAAGTTTAACACTTATCCACCCTACTTTAATCATTCTTGCATATTGATTACTTTTTAACAGCACAGCCAACAAGAAAGTGCTACACAAGGGTGCTGGAACAATTTTCAGATGTGGGGTGTTTGCATTTTATGCCACTGAAGCCACAGATATGATAAAAAATCTAAGCATAGCAAATGAGCCACACTCTTTCAGCAGGAGTGTGGTAGGGGAACAGTAGGTGGCCAATGGTGTATTTTGGAGCACACTGTCCCAAACGTATGAATAAAGCATGATGTAGTAGAATACTGCCAAATGTAGGGAGCACATTTGTCATTTAAATGGCCTCTTGAAAGGATCACTAAGTTATCAGATGTGCAATTTTACTACTAAACATATACGGCACACAAACGATAATGTATGGAAATCGGGGTGCCACACAAATGTATCATTTGTGCGTCACACAAGTAAAATGTCCTGGTTTCCTTTGATCCTACTGATATCTATATTTCCATCACACTTCAGAACAAAAATGTACCTCATTCGTAATTTCTTTCCTGGTGATATTTTTTTGTTCAATACAGCCAGGCTGGAGAAACCTAAGTCGGCATGTGTGTTTGGTCAGCCTGAGATGGCCGGCCAAACACACATGCCCACTTTAAAGTGCACGTAGCACTCGTCCTCCCCCCTCTCATGCCCCGGCCTCACCCCTCCCTGCACAATCTAGCTCAGAGCAGGCAAATGAAAATAAACCAATGCTAAGTTGTCGGTTTATTTTTCACTTGCTGGCTCTGAGCCAGTGGAGCGACGCTCCTCCGCCATTGCGGAGGAGCCGCCCCTGGTGGAGCAACCATTGGCTCTACCATTGGAATAATCCTGTCAGCGTTGCACTCACTGGGAGACACTGGGAGACATGACAATAGAGGGACTGTCTATTTATGTTATCAGGTCGAAAAACTACTCAGCATATCAGTGACTCATATTTTATGTTTTCTAAAATCTTGCATCACGTTTTGGTTCTATAGTCAGTGAAGAAGAAACAGTGACTGTGGCAACAAGTTGGTCATACCACCATGGCAGTATTCTTTGTTTAAATATTTTATAGCTCATTGCAAGTGTCCCATTTACGCTTATGTTTTTTAACAAAAGGTATGCCACAATTTTTTTGAAAGGTTATAAGGAGATTCATAAAGTTAACAGTACAGTTCGTTGAATCCCACTACTGAATTAGCAAAGCAGGTGGAGGCTTTGACCCACTGCCTGCATTTAAGGGGTGCGAGCAGTAAGGGCCTCTAAATACTCTGTCTCGCAGTTAAGTACAGAGCTGCTGCTAAGGACACATACTGTGGAGCAATAAGGCTAGTATCACCCCGCCTCAAAAAAAGTGGTAGTACTGCAGCAGCAGGAGGTGTCTCTTAACTGGAGAGGCTGGAAGAAATGGCCCAATTCTCCCACAGTGCTCCCTCGGCCTTCTCAGAGGCAGCCTGTTTACACACGGTTATCTGGGTTCCTACCTTCCATGTTGCTGAGAGAGAACCGGGCAATTCTGGCTTTAGCCGCAACAGCAGCCAAGCCCCCCTGCTCTACCCTGATTTTTTTCTCTGGAAAGGTGGGGAGCATTAAATGCTCCCCCTGCCAGAACAAAACTTCCTCTTTCCTCCTCTGCCTTTCCTAAACCCACCCTCTACTCTACCCCACACAGACACTACTGCACACATTCATCACCTTCTTAGAGCAGGCGGTAAATGTTTGTGGTACACCACTTAGAAAAAGGAAACCATGTGGAATACCACACGGTAATCCTGTGTCCAACCAGAGGTATGTACCTTATAACTACATGGGACTGGTGTGACATTATCACAGTGTAACAGTGATTACATGTGTGGAGTTGCATCCCACCAGTACTGTGTGACTCTTAATCAGGCCGATAATGTTTATTGATCCTCCTTGCCCATAATCCACGCTTTGCAACAATATTGTTTCCCTCACTGACCTCAGCAGAGAAGCCAAGTGGAGGTTACTGTATACTTTACATGTCTTGATTCTTTACTACAAAATGTAGAGTTCACTAAGGCACCTGTATCTGACAGTGTTTCTCACTGCCCTCCTCCCTCAATTGTAGTTGTGTATGCTACTACACTATTCTAAGAGCCTCATATTTGAAGGATTCTAAGCCTGAGAAGAAACGTTATTACCTTTATTAGCAGTGTTTCAGTAACAGAATGAAGTTGCCATTCCTATCCCAACATGCCTTGTGCTTTTCTTGCTACTACCAAAAGGAATCTGAGATAACAAGGATCATTATGAAAGATCTTAGTCATGAAGATCGAGGGGCAGATTTACCAATTTTTCGTGCAATGTGGTGCAAACAACCAAAGATGCTGCACTACATTGCATCAATGGAAAAGACACAATCAGCACCATATCTACAAATATATGGTGCTGTGTTTCTTTTTCCCGCACCGGCACACTTTTGGCTGCCAGGCACCGATGAGACATTATTGCAGCACCGTGCGAGGGAGTATGCGTCCTCGCAAGCATATGGTTTGTACTGGAAGAGGAACCCTCCAGCACAAAAAACTATGTTTTAATACGCCCCTCTTCGGATGTGGGATGTAAAGTGCAGCAAATATGCAAAGTTTGAGAACTTTTGAGAAAAGAGCCTGCCTCGAAAAGGTGTACGTTTTTGGGTGGGAATCCCTGACTACCAATTTTAGTGGACAGGAATTTGCAACATTTGCATGAGAACACACATCTCAGCCGCGGCCCGTGCAGGTAAGAGCCGTGGGGCAGGGTGGGGGATTTCGAAGCACGATGACGAGCGAAAATTAATTATTTATTTAAATTTCCTCGTCATCGTCCGTCGAAATCCCCCCCACCCGGCCCCACCGCCCTACGGCTCTTACCTGCACGGGCCGTGGCTGACTCACATACCATCCAGGCATCCCCATAGAGTTGTTTTGCATTCCTTTAAGCAAGCTCCCAACACAAATCAGGATTTGCATTGGAAAGTAAATCCCAACCCAACATTTTGCGCAGGGTATGCATTACTTTTCTTACGCAAACCCAGTGCAAAATCTGATAAATGTTCCCCCACCCCAATTTCTAAAAAGACCATTTCAGTGACATCAAAAAGCAAGGCTCTTCAAAACGTTTTGGTAGTCTCCGAGTAAAGTCAGTGAATGTTCTAGCAGAATAGATTACTTAAGAAGGGATCTATGCAAACGAAGCAGTGGTACAAATGAGTAACCTTTTTGAATTTAGATATATGAAGTGTGCTATTTTACTGTTTCGTTTTATATCTACAGTAGTTTTGCAATAGTTCATTTAACTTACTTTTGTTTGAACTCCTCTACCAAATCCTGCATGGTCCTCAACTCCCCATCCTGACGGCCTCTATCGTTGTTCATGCCTTCCAGTTGCTGTCGCAGGTTGCTGATGTAAGCCTCAAAGATGGGTTCAATGATGTCCCTGCGAGAACCTGTTGAAACTCCACCTTGTTCTTGCAAGAGGGTCCACTTTGTTTCTAGCACCTTATTCTGTTGCTCCAAGAACCGCACCTGAAACCCAAGCGATAGCAGATTTTAAACTATTTATTTAAATATATTGCATAAATAGGTGAGGTGTAAGGACCGTACAACAGAGCCTTCACAGAACACCACCACAAGAAAAGGGAAAATGTTGTCATTGATAGATAGCAACATAGAGTGTGCATATATAGGTTTGTGGACATATGTGCTTATGGCAGAGTGCAAGCAGTATGACCTGAAGTGCCAAACGTGATTTAAGTCCTGTATGTTTTGTAAGATCAGATGGAATGTGGCAAAAGATTTAAATTATGCAGTAATTCTCTTAGCTACATATGTAGCTGTGGTAACCAGAATTCTTGCAGAAAAGGGTCACCGAATTTGTGTATGAATCTCTTCATAATCCACCGCCTGCAAAACTGTGGCACACCTGTGTCTCCCTGTTGAGCACCAAGGGTTTTCAATATTGGAGTTAAAAGAAAATTGAAATTCGGGGACTCCTTTGCTAGTTATGAAGATGAATGTCAAAGAATATGCAAACATGGGGAAAGAAAACGTGTGAAGCAGGAATAGGAAAGTCCTGGATTACATTACATTGAAGAATTAGTAGCCCACATTCAGCATTTATTAGACTTATTGACGCTCAAGGAGTGTAAGTGGTTTACCGATGAAGACACTGTCAAGTGGATGACTTGAATGTTGGCCGTATCTCTAATTGGCATGGTGAAGCCACACACCAATTCAACATGCTGCGATTACTGCACTAATGAATAAGACCAATTCTGACCCGCTCTGCTGATGCTCCACAACCCTGAGCGTTGAACTCAAAACCTTATGGGTTGTGCAAATGGGTCATTATTACATGTGCACCAACCTACTTTTGATAAACTGCTGAAGAAATGGTTGATGGTTTTATGCCACATGCAGACGTGGAATGTTGAGCTCCACGTAAACATGCAGAGTTTGCCAAATTCACATGCCCCCCTCCAGGCTCCATATGGAGTAAAAATGAGCCGTAAAGTATCGTTATAACGATTTCCAGCTTACTTGCAGTCAAGTGCAGTCTGCAATGAAACTAGGTTGTCCCAGAAGGGATTCATATGGACATTCTTTGCATAAAGAGCGGGCAAGCACTCGGACCGAGGGTGTACAAACGGAACTGTGCCTTTGGAATGAGTGTGCAAGTGGTGGCATGGACTGGCAGTTGGACTTTAGCTTGGTGGTAGAGGTGGTGTCAGGGATCTGGCAATGGGACATTGCTTGAGGGTGGGGTTCCTAGTAACATTATACAGCTTGAATTTGCCTTGTGGTAGCGGTGGGAGCAGTCAGCGGCTTCAGCACTTTAACATGCATGGCCAGTTGCCACAGTGAAAACAGTTTCTCACTGTGGCGGAGGGCTGTTACAACTGCTCCATTTTTTTTTTTTTTTTTAAAGTTTGTGGAATTCACATACTCTACAAACTTTTTAAAAAATCCGCAATATGCAGGCTTCGTACAACCGCTGTCACCTTACCCACCACCAGACAACTAGGGCCTTCTTATGAGTTTGGCAGTCTTCTTCTGGGACTGCTACCGCAGCGGTCCCAGGAAGTCCACCAAGCCTGTGGTGTCCCTGCCCGCCTGATTCTGAGTTGAATTCAGAGTGGGTGGGCGGTGCGGTGTCACAGTGGTGGTCTGTTAGGCTCATAGGAGAGCCTAATAAGCATACTGCCGCCCTGACAGCGCCTACCACATATTCCTGCACGCCGTGGCATGCAACATGTCGTGCATGCCACATCATGCATGAACGAAGGTGCAATTACAGGGGGGCACAACATGTGTCCCCCGCACGCACCCTCATGGCCAGATGAGCCCCTGCATTTCCACAACCCTTTTCATGGTAGACTTTCTCTGCCCTGAAATGGGCAGTGGAAAAGCAGGTCGTAATATGCTTGAAGGTACAGGCATTGGCACCACCAGCATTTACTGCCCTTTTCCACACCGCCACTGCTGTGGGATCCTGGCAGAGGCTGCGGTCTTGTGGCGGTCCCACCACCACCATCATAACATGGTGGGGGAACCCATGGTGGTGGTGGTGGTCAGACCGCCACCACGAATGCGGCGGTCCCAGGACTGCCGTACTCGTAATAAGGCCCTTAATGTTGGCTGCACAAAACAGTCTCACCATTCTCAGTGCAAGATTCAAACGCTTTGGTGGTAGGTCATGGCACTGTCAAACTTCTTTCCTTTAGAACTTGCTTCTTTATTTCCTCCCTGTGAGGACAATTTGCTTAATTTCAGGAAAGTACTAATGACGCATGTTTTCTGATTGGCTTTCAGTATGTCTCTCTCTCTCCTGATAATCAGTCTGTACCTTTCCTCTTTCACTTGAATTTGCAGTTTATCTTCCACCCTGCTTCTATGTCTCATCAAACTCCTTTGAAGCGGCCCCCAAGATGCAAAAACAATTGATAAAAATAACTTGCTTCAAATACTGAACTGAGCGTCTAGAAAACATCTCTTTTCTGTAAATGGGGAGACAGTGCAAGGCAATGTCAGGCGCAAAAAAATGAAATGAGAGGTAAACATCATGGGGCAGATTTACAAGAAACTGACGCATCTGTATAGATGCGTCAGTTTCCATGCGCCGACGTGACAAACCCTTGCGCCACTATAGATGCGCCGTATTTACAATACGGCGCACTATGGCGCAAGGATTGACAGATGCGTCAGAAATTCTGACGCATCTATTGGCGGAAAAGTCACGCATTGTTGGAGTCGTGTCGCAAGCACGACGCAACTCCAGCAATGCGTGTTGCGGCCTATTCCCAATACACTGCGTCACTCCTTACGCCTGCTTCAAGCAGGCGTAAGGTTTTGACGCAGAGGCGTCCTAAAACTCACGCAGTGAAATCTTGTAGCTGCGTCACTTTTACGAGGCTTTCCTGCGTGGGAACGCCTACCCTGCATACATTATACCTGACGCAGGTATAATGTCACGCAGGGCTTTACAACGTGACGCATCTCCCTAGATGCGTCACGTTGTAAATTTGCTGCATTTTTTACGCTGCCGTTGCATCACTTTGTGACGCAACGGCAGCGTAAAAGTGACGCAAGGGGCTTGTAAATCTGCCCCCATATATTTGACGAACGAGTTTAATTTGGCAACTATATCATGAGCAAAGACAGCCTTGTATTGCTGCTTCTCCAGCCAGTATATAATGTTCTCATTCAACTAATTAGAACAGACTCTTGCTCAGACTGGATCTGGCTCGGGCAGCAAGATCTTAACTTTTATTTCCATCGGTTAACGTAAGTTGATTTCAAACAATGAGCAAAGTTTCTCTTGCGTACCACAACTGTGAAAATAATTTCTAAGTATTCAGGACAAATGTGATGTCATAGCTTAGCAGCATTATGTTTACTAATCTGCAAAGTAGGTCGGACAAGCTACTGTAGAGATTTCCAAAACAAAAATACAAAGATTAAATGTGACTTACCTTGTCAATGAATGAGGCAAATTTGTTGTTCAGACTCTTAATCTGTTCCCGTTCTTCAGTTCGCACTTTTTGAATCTCTGGGTCAATTTCAACATTGAGTGGTGTCAAGAGGCTTTCGTCGATTGTAACTTCTTGAATGCCAGTGGATGGGTAAGCTGGGAACCCAGGTCCTCCTCTTGGCCCGCCAACAGTACCACCCATGGGCCTGGACCCACCTGGGCCCATACTTCCACCTGGTCCAAAACCTCCACTTGGCCCAAAGCTTCCACCTGGGCCAAAGTTTCCACCTGGTCCGAAGCTTCCACCTGGCCCAAAGCCTCCACCAGGCCCATAGCCTCCACCTGGTCCAAAGCCTCCACCTGCACCACTACCACCACTAAAAAACACCCTACCACCACGTACCCCACTACCAGCACCGACACTCCCAAATGCTGCATTATCACTTTGAAGTGGAATGGAAATTCTTTTATTTGCGCCTAGGCTAAAGAGACTTTGGGTGCCAAAGCTCCCAACATATCCACTCCCACCTCCCCCTCCAATACCACCACCACCACCAGCACGGCCATACCCTCCCCCAACTCCTCTTTGGGATACAGAGAAGGAGCTGACACTACTTTTACTTCTACTCCCGGCTCCAGGGATAATAGACGACCAAGCGCTATAGCTCCTTGCTTGGTTCATAATGTTTTCATGGAAGGGGAATGGAAATCAAATTAAATGGAGTTGCAGACGCAGAACCCTCTGATCTTTGTTTCAGCGCTTCTTTTATAGTTACTAGCCCTGATTGTATCTGGGATGAGATCATCTTACAGAATTAATGAGGTTGCTGTGCCCAATAGCAGTTAAACCACAAATAAACCTACACACCTACAAAATATACAAAAACTGCATTGCTTGAGGCCTTCCGAAATGCACAACTGTTTAAGCGGCTTCACGTATCATGTTATACAGCTCCTTCAATGTTTTTTGCAGTGGTAAATTAGTAGCTTTTTAGTTCATGGCACTTCTTGAAAGGCCCACGGAAACTCTTTCATTAATATAATCATCGTCTAGTACACAGTATGTTAGTCTTGGAGAACAAAGATGTGGTCAGATAGTGGCAACCCCCCCCCCCTTATTGCAAAGTATAAATTAATTGAAGGTGGTAGGAGGTTCTATGGCTGTAGGGTCCCTAAAATGCTAATGGAGTGTTGAGGTTCCTTCTCCACGTTTCTCTATCTCAAATATATTGGGAGCTTCCGCTTCCAGGCTTCATGGCCCAATGTGCAAATCAGTACTTCCCTCTTCTTTGATCCAGACTGCCATGCAAATATATCATTCCTTAAAAAGCACTGGCACAGCCGCCAGGTCTTGCATTGGCAACCTTTTAGTGTTTGTTTAATTTCTTTTTCAAACACCTGCAGTAAAAGTTAAACGTGTAAATATAATAAAATGTAAAAATGCTGCTGTTTGAATGTGGAGTGCATATGTTTGGAAAAACGAAAAAAAGACACATCAAAATCTGTAAATAAGGTAGTGTGCAAAAGGGGCTGGTCGACAATGTGGTTCTGTGTACAGAAGTCTTTTAAAACCAAATCTAGGGTGTCTGTTCAAATAAAATCAATCATATTTGAAAAGGAAGGGTATGAGCAATGCCAACAGATGGGCGCAAACCGTTTATTATATTGTCTTCGCCGTATCTCGATTTTTAAATTCTATGTGGCATATTCGGCGAACTTTCTTAAAGTAGTATTTGTAGTGACAATACATGTGTTTAATCTAGGCATGGACATACTTATCCATTTTTATCTAGGTTTTTAGCCCTCAATTTTATTCATTTTTACCTAAGTAATTTCAGACCGTGCCTTTTTAATAGATGATTGTTCATACCGTATCCTAACTCGGCACAGGCCTTTGTATTAATTTTTTAACCCATTGTATTGTAGCTTTTAAAAACTTGTTTGTAAACTATTCTAATTCTGTATATGAGGGCAGCCATCTGTTGTTTAACTGATGGCTGAAACTGTATATATTTTAATGTATTCTGTTTTATGTAATGTACTTTTTATGGTCTTTGTGGCCGAAATAAAGTTATTTGGATTGGATATTGAAAAGAGTACATATAAGTGAGCAATTTATTTATTATTAGCATTTGTAGAGCGCATAGCTACCCAAGGGCATCCCAGCGCTAGCGACAGAGTGGTTGGCAGTGTTTCTCGTTATCAGCAGATTAGTCACGGTGCAAGTTAGTGAATAAGGAACCAATGTGCTCCAAAATCCAGAGTCTGCAGCCAATAATTATAAAAATATCCAGTTTTAAAATGTAATCTATGAGATATTTTTGAAAGTTACAAAATGTGACTCTTTTTTCATATCTATTGGGGTGTTTGGATAAAATATTGAATAAAAAATGTTGTGTTGCCGAAATATCGTGTCAAGAATATTGGCATCTTATATATATCGTGAACAGGAATATCGAGTGTAAAAATATTGTTTTAACTGTTGCTTTTAATATTGATGTAAAAAATATCAATGTAGTAAATATCGTTGGATATAATATAGGGGCATATTAGCAAGACCGGCGATAAAATTATCGCCGTTTTAGCGGCAGGAAACTACCGCTAAAACGGCGATAATGGGCTTGCTAATATGCGTTATAGAATTCGAATAGAGCCCAGGTTAGATGTCCTGCACATCTAACCTGGGCTTTATTGAATTCTATAGCGCATATTAGCAAGTCCATTATCGCTGCTTTAGCGGCAGTTTCCTGCCGCTAAAACGGCGATAATTTTATCGCCGGTCTTGCTAATATGCCCCATAGTTTTTTAGTGTAAAATAGTATGCAACGTATTTTTTTATTCTGTGTTTATATTCAATTTAATACATTTTTATAATTTGTACATTTTAATTGTTTTTATGTCTTAAAAAATGAAAAAAACATTTTAGTATGGGGATGGTGGGTCAATAGGGATAAAAGTGGGGAGATTTAAAAAAGTATATTATAATTCTCAATTATAATTTAATAATTTTTCGATATTCAATAGTTTAAATTAATTTATAAATGTATTTATGATATTACGTGTTTATTTTATTTTTAAATTTGATGTGATATAGGAATGATTAAATGTTTTTAAAAATAAAATATAAAATATTTAAAATATTTTCTGTTTTTAAAATATTTTATATTTGTATTTATTTATATGTTTGAAATAAAATTTATACATTTTTAGTGTAATTGTATTAAAAACATTCAAAATAATATTTAGAAAGGAAAAACATATTGTTAAAAATTTTAATAAGTTCCTGAATTTGTTTTAGAAAATTAGTTTGTCTGAAAAAATTGGAGTTGTATTTAAAAAAAAAGGGAATGGTAGAAAATATTCATTTCAATTTTTGAAATCTTATTACAAAATAAAAAGTAATTTGTATTTTATTTTTTATATACACAATAGAAATTTAAATTAGTGTGTTATAATATAACATTTTAAAAATATATATATATTCCATAAGTGTAATAATGTGTAATATTGATTATGTATTTATAAAATGTTATACTGTAGGTGAAAAGTTTTATTTTGAATTGGATTTAATTAATTTGCATTTGTAAGTTTTTTTACACCTTCACTAAGTTTGTTTAGATTTGAGTGGGAATAGTAAATGTCACCCCTTTAGTGTCCAACACCTTCCCCAAGTTGGTTTATATTGGAGTGGGAATAGTAAATGTCACCCCTTTAGTGTCCAACACTTTCCCTAAGTTCATTTAGATTGGAGTAGGAATAGTAAATGTCACCCTTTTAGTGTCCAACACCTTCCCCAATTGGTTTAGATTGGAGAAGGAATAGTAAATGTCACCCCTTTAGTGTCCAAAGCCTTCCCTACGTTTGTTTAGATTGTAGTAGGAATAGTAAATGTCTTCCCTTTAGTGTCCAAAACCTTTCCTACGTTTGTTTAGATTGGAGTAGGAATAGTAAATTTCACCCTTTTAGCATCCAACACCTTCCCCAAGTTGGTTTAGATTGGAGTGGGAACAGTAAGTTTCACCCTTTTAGGGGCCGATTATGATGTTGTTTGGAAAGGCACTGAATGGGATTCGGTATGACAGAATCCGATTCGGAACCCTTGTTTCTGACCGAATCATACACATTTCCCAAAGACCGATTATGATGCCCGGAAAACGTTTGGGCTGTCCGATTCGGTTCCGAAAGGCATTCGGACAGGCCGAGTCTTTCGGAGCCAACTAGTACAGCTCTATGGGCATGGTTTCCAAACGAGCGATTACGATGACCGATTCAGACAGCCGTTCTGATTCGGTCTGCCCGACACGAAACGGCTGTCGGAATCTGTCTTTGGGGGCCCATAGCAGGCCCCCCTTCACCCAGAGGCATCCGGTTGGGGCCCGTGGGGGTACCCAAGGGACCCCTCTTTCCAACCATGCAGAATGTGGCAGGCACCATGGGGTGCCCACCACAAGGTGCAAGGTTTACCCCAACCACCCCTTCTTTCAATGGGAGGGTGTGTTCAGGTTCGGAACACAGGCTCCCATTGAAGTCAATGCAAGTCCGACCGAATTATGTTAGGCAGCATCGTAATTGGTCGGTCGGACTCGCACAACCCGATTCAGTCAAAAACGATCCCGGAACCGATTTGGTTGGAACAGTTTCTGAACGACATCATAATCGGCCCCTTAGTGTTCAATTCCTTCCCAAATTAGTTTAGATTGGAGTGGGAATTGTAAATGTCACCCCTTTAGTGTCCAACACCATCTCCGAGTTGGTTTAGATTGGAGTGGGAATAGTAAATGTAACCCCTTTTGTGTCCAAGGATGTAGGATAGGGGGTATGTAGAAATGATGTGTAAAAGGTGGGTATAGTGTTGTTTAAGAGTTTTTGGCATGTTTTGTTGTTTTTAATTTTTTTTTATTATTAATGTATGAATATGTTATTTCTAAAATATGTGATGTTGCTTAAGTTTTTATCATTAAGGGGCTGATAATGAGTTTGGCAGTACGTGGAGATCCAAACTCACGGTGGCTCGGCAATGGGGTATTACAACTTTGGAGTTCGGCCTGCCATTGGGCCACCGCAACCGCCAGGGAACTGCGTTCCCTGGCAGTGGCGTGGTGGTCAGGGGCTCACAATATGTTGGCGGTGCCGCTGCGGCACCACCATACATATTATGTGTTTCCTGACTGCCAGCAGTCTCATGGAGGTCCTTACTCCATGAAACTGCTGGAGGTCAGGAAACAAGGGGGCCCTACAGGACCCCCCTTGCCCCATGCATGTTGGTACACGCAGAGGGGGGGCATGCTGTGCCCCCCTATGTGCATGCACCCACAGTTCCAGTGCCGTGCTGGAATGTGCTGTGGTGGTCCTGCGGCGGTGCAGCATTAAGGCTCACATTTGAGCCTTTTTACTGCACCGCTGCGAGACCGCCACACAGCCCGTCTGCCTGACCACAATAAGACTCGTAATTTGGCAGGCAGGAGGCAGCCATGTTTGGTGGTGTAGGAGCAGGGTGGTGGCGTGGTGGCCTGCTCCTACACCGCCAATTCGTAATCGGGCTCTTAGGGGCCAATCACGATGGCGGGCGGATCGCCCGCCATCCACCTGAATATTCCCACCGCCAAATCAGGATGGTGGTGGGAATGGGAATGGTACCGCGGCGGACGGAAATACCGTCCGCCGTGGTCCCGCAAATCGGTCCTTTTCCGCCCGCCTTGCGGGACACGGTACAATGGGCCAATGGTTGCGGTGCCGTGCAGGCACCGCCGTAGGCATTACGATGCCTGTCTTCTGCGGCGGAGATCCCGCCGCAAGTAGACAGGCGGAGAATGCCTTCGGGGGCCCGTTGCGAGCCCCCAGAGTGTTGGTGGGGGTGAGGGGGTGCACATGGGGGGTACCTATGGTACCCCCTGCCTCTGCATGTACAAGGTGGCAGGCACCGCACGGTGCCTGCCACGTTGTACATGCAGATGCACAACATGTATTTTTACATTGCGGCGGGTGCTGCTTGCAGCATTGCCCGCCGCAATGTAAAAATACAGGATGCGCCCGCCAGTGTGGCGGGCGCATCCTAATTCGTATAGCGGGACCGCCGCACCTATGGCGGGCGGTCCCTTTTGCCACTGCGATGGCGGGCGGACAAAGTCCGCCCGCCATCGTAATCGACCCCTAAGTGTTATGCAAGTATGTTTTTGAGACTGTAATGTATTGTACGGTTGGGCGTTCAACGTTTCTTTTACAGGTTTGTGTTTATGAACAATCTCAATGAGAAGCTGGAGTTTATACTTATTTAAGTAAGGAAATCTGTTTTGGTTTATTATAAATCAATTGATTTTACTTAGATTTCATTATTTTTCCAGTTTCCTGGAGCGATTCTTTTTAAAAAATATTTCTCCTGGTTTTTTTATGGAACCTACAGACTTCGAGGATTTCAATTGAATTGTTAATATTTTTGCACTTTTTTGGGGCCTTGTTGTAGTCGATTTCTTCATTTTTTTTTTTTTTTAAATACATTTTTATTATTGTTAACATGAAATCACAGCCAATTACAATCATGTTTGTCTTGTGAATTATCAGGTCTGATATTATCCAGATCGGTGCGATTTCTTCATTTTTTGATGGATTGGAATTTTTTGTATGTGGATTTAGCGAGAGATCTGCAGCTACAGAACAGTAAGTTTTATAATAATTTTTTGTTGTGTGGGAAATGTTATATTGCATTGTTTATGTTATGTTTATGCTTTTATATGTGGAATTGTTTGCATTATATGTTGTATTTGTTTGATGTTATGGATTTAATTTGTTTTTAAGTTGGTTAATACCCAAGAGAGCCCTGAGGACAATCTCTTTCTCAACAGAAGTCCAAATGTGTCCCAGCTTGCCGCAAGGCATCCTGCGGGTCCAGTTATTGACCACCTGGAAGAGGTTATGCAGGCTGTGGCTAGCTGTCCGGTTGAGCGCGCTCCAGGTACAGATGGGCTACCCTCAGACATGTTTAAAGCTAATATCTTATTGTGGGTCCCTTTATTGACTTTACGCTGCTCTAGTCACCAGCCCTCCAAAGAACTGGTCCCAAGCAAACATTTTCCCTATTTTTAAAAAGGGCTTGAAAAATGACCCCTACTGCTATCGCCCTATCTCACTGATTAATTCCACTGTGAAGATCATTGGTCGAATTCTGTTGGGCCATTTGCAGCTTTGGGCTGAGGAACGTAACATACATTTGGATCTCCAATTCAGCTTCCGCTCCAGCTTTGGCACAGTCGAGCAATCCTTAAATATATATCTGCTAATTGCAGACTAGTAGAGCTGCTGGTTTCTCCAAATCCGTGGAGGCTGTCCTTAATTTTGCCTGCAAACTTGGTCAGAAACCAATAAAGGAACTCTCGAAAGTCTACAAAGCCAAATGCTGTGCTATTGCTTTGTATGGGGCAGGGGTTGGGGGGCATTGAAGATCAGGGGGCCCTGGCAAAAATCGAGAACAGTTTGATTAAGAGATTGCTAGCTGTCCCCCAAAGCACTAGTTCCTTTGTTTGTCAAATGAAGGTAGGGACTGGTTATATAAACTACCTTATTAAAATTCAACCCCTCCTTTTGTGGCTTAGAATCTGGACCAAAAGCCAGGCATCTTTCAATAGGGCTGTGCTTGCAGAATGCTTAACACTCGACCACTGTTCGAGTATTCCTTTGTTATATACAAAACTTGGGTCGCAGTATGGGATGGGAGGACTTGTTCACTTCTCTGAGCACTGCTTCAGCTACCTCCGATAGGACGTTGAAGTATGCATTTCTAGAGGGATGTCTGGAGGATAGAATGCGGTGTGCTGCATACAAACCAACAGCCAAGTCCTATATGGGGATTTGTCCGGCTGAAAGTCAAGTGTCTTACTTAGTATGGGTGGGAGACTCACACCACAAATCTTTATTGGTGAGGCTTAGGCTTTGCACGGTGCACTTTCTTGCTGCTTTTCCGTCACAAGGCACTTCTTTTTCACAACTTCCTTTTATGCCCATGTGATGACCCATCCCCACAGACTACCTTAAATTTTATTCTATTCTGTAAATTGTATTAGTTGTTGAGGAAACGCTATTTGCTGCCATTCTTAAGGGCGGCCAACATGCGTTACTGTAGAGCCGCTTTTATTTATCGCCAAACCTTCCCCACGATCAAGATCTGCTTCTCCGCTGCCACTTATATTGATCGTGCTATTAAGCAGAGGGCTACAGTTCTTATGTGATGTTTTATGAATCTTAAGTGGTTTTTATGGATTTTATTTTATTTTTATGATAGATCACCATGTTCTTCATCGTAGTATTGACTGTCCTTAAAATGGTTCATTTTCTGCTTAGATAACCCAGAGGGACTTAGCGGACCCCTTATGAGTTTTTCTTTTATGACTTCTTCCGAGGTTTTTGTTCCTTCGGTTTCATCCGAGCTTTGTAAGTTTCATTTGACGATTGCTGGTGTATGACTAGAATGTATGACAGAATATCGACCAACAGAAAATCGACCTACAAAAATATCGACACAGAAATATAGAAATCAAAAATATCGAAGTCCAATCTACATAAAGGTAAGTACAAAAATTGCGAGAAAAAAATATAGTTGTCAAAAATATCGAAGTTAAAAATATCGTTTTTTTAAATGTTTTAATAATAATGTAAAATTAAGTAAATAATACATATAATTAAAAGAAATATAGTTAAAAATATTAAAAGATATAATAATAACTAATACATTAAGGGGCCGATTCCGATCTCGGCCGGTATGGCTCCGAATCGGATTCGGCTTTACCGGATCCGATTCGGAGCCCTATTTCCCGACCGAATCGTACGTGCGTCCGGGCGAGCGAGTACGATGCATGCGCTCGCGAAATCTCCGACCGACTCGTTCGCAGGACCCGACCGCTCCGACCGACTCGCACGGGGACGACTCGCACCGCGCAATGGAGACGTTCCCCGGCCGGGTAAGTACGATGCGCATCGCGACCGCTCCGACCGACTCGCGCAGTCTGGCTCCAAGGAGCTGTCGGAGCCGCACTTTGGGGGTCCGTGTCGGACCCCCTGGAAGCGTAGGCACGCGAGTCGCACACAGGGGGAGCCATGGGTCCCCCTACACGTGCATGTACGGTGCGACCTGCATCGACGCGAACATGCTGTAGGGGCGCCCTTGTTCGCGTCGTGCCCATTGAGTCAATGGGAGCCCGTGTACGCGTCGTACGACTGGCTCCCATTGACTTCAATGGGAGTCCGACCGAATCGAGTCCGATGGCATACGTGCGCATCGTACTCGTTCGGTCGGGCTGCTAGGGTCCGATTCGGTCGGAAATCTCTCCGAGTCCGGCTCGGTCGGAGAGATTTCCGGCCCGAATCGGAATCGGCCCCTAAATGTTAAAATAAATTAAACTATACATATAAATTAATATATATACTTACTCCACATAGTGCAACAGTAGAGAAAGCGTTGGATAGCGTAGGGCTAAAAATTACTATTCCCACTCCAGAGAGTGCAACAGTAGGGAAAGCGCTGGATAGCGTAGGGGTAAAAATTACTATTCCCACTCCAGTGAGTGCAACAGTAGGGAAAGCGCTGGATAGCGTAGGGGTAAAAATTACTATTCCCACTCCAGTGAGTGCACCAGTAGGGAAAGTGCTGGATAGCGTATGGGTAAAAATTACTATTCCCACTCCAGTGAGTGCAACAGTAGGGAAAGCGCTGGATAGCGTAGGGGTAAAAATTACTATTCCCACTCCAGAGAGTGCAACAGTAGGGAAAGCGCTGGATAGCGTATGGGTAAAAATTACTATTCCCACTCCAGTGAGTGCAACAGTAGGGAAAGCGTTGGACAACGTAGATGTTAAAAATAACATACATATAAATGAAATAAATATTGTAATTAAATAATGATTTATTAATAAATTTAGAAAAAAAAAACTACAAATATATCAAAAATAATAATTACTTTAATAATATTAAATACTTCCCACCCTATTCCCCAATAAACACACAACACACTCCACATAACATTTCACACAATTAAATTAATTTTCAATTAATCAATTACTAAAAATTAATTTGCAATTAATAATTAAATTAAAAAAATGTCAATAACAATAAATAATATGTAATAAAAATTAATAACCAATTATTAATTAATTAACAAACAAATAATTACCAATACCATTAAATAATATTTAATAAAAATTAAGAACCAATTAATAATTAATCAACAAAAAATTAATTATCAATATCAATAAACAATATTTAATAAAAATTAGTAACCAATTAATAATTAATTAACAAAAAATACCAATAAATAATATTTAATAAAAATTAATGCCCAATTAAAAATTAATTTACAAAAAAATTATCAATACTCAATTTTTCTTAATTAATTACTTAATTACAAATAATTTACTTACCACCCTATTCCCCTAAAAACACACAACCCACTCCAATAATAAATTAATACAAATAAAATATTTATCAATTAATAATAATTAATTACCAATTCATAATTAATTAACAATAAATTAATTATTAATGTCAATGATTAAAAATTAATAATTACTTAATTAAAATTAAATTACTTCCCACCCTATTCCCTATAAACCCACAACCCGCTACAGAAATAAAACACAAAATTTAATTAAAATAAATTAATAATTCCTAAAAATTATTATTTAATTTACTATAATTAAAATTCTTCCCACCCTATTCCCCTATAAACCCACAACCCGCTACGGTACTAACACGCAAAATTTACTTTAAAAAAAATTACGAATTTCTAAAAAATGTATACATATATTTAAAAAAAACAGTACAATACTTAACAAAAAATATAGAACACATACATATTAAATACATACTAAAATACATAACACTCATATAAATATCGATATTATTAACATCGATAATTTAACTATCGATATTACTAACATCGATATTTGCAACATCGATATTTCTTACCTTAACTTCGATATTCTGGTTGTAGATATTCTTGACTTCGATATTTTGTCCCTACGATATTTAAAACTTGATATAACTGTGCTTCGATATTTAAAAATCGATATTTTGACTGTCCACCGTATGACTATTTATCTATTGCTATGAACTGTAAAGACTATTTTAATGTTTTAATTATACATATTGCTCTGCACTGTGCACTTTTATGGTGCAAACATGCTGAAATAAAGTTGTTTTGAATTGGCATTGTTTATGTTATGTTTATACTTTTATATGTGGAATTGTTTGAATTTTATGTTGTATTTATTTGATGTTATGGATTTAATTTGTTTTTAAGTTGGATAGTCTTATATATATTTTTATTATTAATAGTAATATTTGTATTATATCAGTGATTTATAATTTTTGTATTTTATATAATTGCTTCACTGATGTAACAAAACATTTATATCATAAAAAAAATATATATATTTGGTAGGTTGTGTTAGAGTATGTTGTCGTTTTTGAGGTTTTTGGTAGCTTAGGGGCCCATTAGGATGGCGGACGGAAGCACCACCGCCGTGCTGGCGGATGCAAAAAGCACCAGTTACCGTCCGCCCGCCACAGCACACACGCCCGCCCAATTAGGATGCGAAAAGACAGCCTAACACCGCCCGTACGCCAGCGACGCCGTCCGCCATCAAAGTGCGCCCGTTCACGGAGCGGCGCGGCTCAATGGAGACACAACGCCCGACGAAATCACGTACCGCCCGGCGTACAAATTACGATGCCAGAACCAAACAGTTCCTCCGGCTAAGAGACACCGCACGTGAAAGCAAGGCGGAAAACCGAACTCACAGTACGGATAGCAAAGAGGCGGACCCCCCGAGCATGAATCCAGCACTGCAGGCCCTCCCCATGCTCTACCTGATGCAGCACCCAGGAGTCAACGCACCGCGGCGACGCAGGTAGGCAGACACACAACAGGAGCACGCAAACAGCGCACACAGTGCAAGGGCGGGACAACTGCATATGGCCCCCACCCCGACACCCCTGCGTGGACACGACACATCCACCACTGCACCCACACATGCGCACAATGCAGAGGCCAACGGCAGCGCAATGCATGCGCCGCACACAAACAACACAGGGTCACAACCAAACACCACACACACCAGCACCACCCAGAACGCACATGTCACGTGACAGCCCTGCCACAGTCATGTCCCCAACCGGCAATTCACTGTTGCCAACCTGACGTCACACAACTGACCCGAATATGTCAGTGACGTCACGCCACATTAGGACACACCCCTGTGTGCAAAACACGGCGAAGCACACAGCGGAGGCAACATCACCCAGCTGAATATGGACCCCGTCGGGAAAAGGAACGCCAGTACCACACAGAAACACCGGTGCCACCCTGCACCCAATAACAAGACATGCAATACGTAACATCAAAGATACCGGGGACAGACAACAGGTGGGACCAATTATAACACAAGGCCCAACGTACAGCGGAAATGCAGCCTGCTGCCCACACACGGGAGAGGAGACAGCACCGAATGACCTTCCATTCCCACTGTGAAACCACATCCCGACTAAACAAGCCGGAGAAAACAGTCATTGCACCAAACAAAGCCCAACACAGGCATGCAGAGGGAAGCGGCCACAGGGCAGATAGCGCATAACACCAAAGAACATCCACAACGGAAAGAAGAAATGATAACACTCCCCCATGTGGTTCACATGCAAGTTATCTGGAAGGAGTCAGACACCACTGACCTTGACCATTCAGAGAAGCATGTGGGATGAGGGCCCGTGTCCTCCGCACAAGCCAACATAACACAAGTCCTGCCTCCCTACGACCATTACAGAATTCCCAGCAACATCGGAGGTTGCACTCTGCAGACTGCACAGACAGCCGGAGCACGCCACCACAGCGCCCTGCAGCAAAATGGCACTTGCACCACACCTACCCAACTACGCCGGACAGATCAAGCTGTACAAACATAACCTGATACAGATATTGGGATGTGACAATCTGGCCCTGCTGAACGTAAGTTACCGACTAACTTACCGCATCGCATTGTTCAGCTGCGTCATCCCCGTCTTCTACTGTCGGAGGTGTCCCTTCTACTATCCTGTGGAGTTATGTCTCTCCAACCCGGCATGTCCAAGGGCGGACCTGCTACAACTATTCCACCCCTGGACGCCCACGACAGGGCCTGTTCAGCCTATGGGGGCATGGCGTATGTGGCGACTATCGGACCCACACTGCAATGGGACCACTGTGCCTCCACACGACGGATAATGGATTACAGTTACATCGAATGCCATCCAACATGTCCCATCATGCTCCTACAAGGGACAACTCACGAACAACACCTTGACAGCCACCATCCGCTACATTGGATGGCAACCATGTCCACCACCAATGCCATGGAAGCCCTGCTGGAAGGTATTGCATTCCTGACAACCTGTCAATTCGTCGGGCCCCGTCGCCAGACCCCCAACTGAGCAATGATGTCCCACACCGTACCCATGCTTGGCTTACGCACGGACTAGGCAGTTACCAGTACAACTACTACACCATGCAACCTGCAACTGACACCACAACAACAACTACACTGCCATGACATCTGATACTATTTGGGAAATGCACCCTGTACCTCATCACATCCAGTAACTCTGCATGAACAGGGGGAGGCAGAGGCATGGGATTTGTGTATGGCAACCACATGGACAGAACTGCACGTACAACCATGCCATGATATGGATCCTGCGCCCATGAACATATGCACCGGTCAGTGGACAGCAATCGTCCTGCTGTAGTATGTGAGAGCTGTCACCACACCTCCCACTGAACGTCCGTGCCAGGACCTTTGCATGGACACCAAGTGCATCCACCAACAACATGAGCCAAGTGACTGTGACATGGCCAGTACCCACCACATCGCTACAACAAGTGGGACGCCTTTGCATGCACGTAAGCCCATGCCCTGATGTCACCGCCACGCACGTGTGTATGAGTAACCATAGCAGCAAACCTGTAACATGGAACTGAGATGCACTGTGCCCATGATGACAAGCGGACTGGTAGGCTAAATGTATTCTGTCTGTGTCAGTCAGCAGCACCACAGTAATCAGCAAATGTACATTAGCACACCAACGGCTAAGCAGTTGTAACTCTGAAGCCCACATCCCACAGTCAACAACTAAACACTGTACCCCTACACCCTATGCTATGTGTAATCATGCTGAGTATATCCTCCACATGCACTTCGCTGCCAGTAGTGTTCACTATACTGCATCACAGAGGACATTAGTCCCAATACATGGCTTGAAGCAACAATGTGTCTCTGCTGATTCATTTCACTAGTACGAATGAGAGAGGATGAGAGTGTGCGAAGTACACGGCAGTCGTGAGATGACCATGTAGTCCACTGTCATTGGATGTCAACGCAAATGAGTAGCACAACTGTGGGAGACACACATGTGTCATGTAAAGCGGGAGTTACGCATGGCTCAGGTGGGTTGGTGTGATGGGTAGGTGCGCACATGCAATGTTGAAACACGCTGTGTTGGTAGGACTCAGGACCAGTACATTGGCGCACTGCTGGGAATCTGTAAAGACCACCTGTCTGGTGACGAATGTGAACTCGTGTGTGCACAACAGGCGGGCACACGAACAATGCCGCATCAAGGGTAGACGTCAGCCCACCCTCCGTGGACATGCTGGATACTGCTGTGCGTCCGCCAGGCCCTTGCCAAGGCACTCACATCCCCTGTCGACCAGGTGTATCCCCAACATTGTCCACCTGCACAGGCAATCCAGGGCATGGGATGGCAGTGGAGCATGGTGGGTGAGATGTCATGGCGCGCTCCTCCTGGACACATCACGCAGGCAACACATCCTCAATTAGTAGTATGGCACAAGTCTAATGGAAGTAGTGGGGGACGCACACATCACGAGCAGGAGTGACGTCACGGAAGGTGGCTCGCACCATCTCACTCATTGCCTATATCCCCACACACGTTACATGCCATTGCAACAGAGAAGCCAGCGCGTGCACAAGCAGCTCCAAGCTCGCTCCAGAGAGGCCAAAGAGTGAATGTGTGGGTCCATTAGCTCCAGTTGGACGTGGCCAGGGCCGCTAGGGCAGCTACAGCCTCTGTGTGTTGCAGGTGGTGTATCCGGACTGCGGAGCCTGTCATGCATTGTCAATGTTGCCCGGGTCCCGAGTCGGGGCACCACGCATGTGGACGGCGTCACGCCACTAATTATACCGTGAGACAGACCACATGTACAAATGGACCCACACATACACTCCTTGGCCTCTCTGGGGCGAGCCTGGAGCTGCTTGTGCATGCGCTAGCTTCTCATGTGCAAATGCATATTGGTGTGAGCGAGGGGAGGCCATGAGGACAGTGTAAAATATAACTGTTTGACTTCCAGTTAGTTTAAGGAATGCCCCTGATGTGGTCAGAAAAAGACATGTCTCGTGTGTATTGCAACTAGTAGATAAGCCGATGACCTACCCATGTCTTGCATGTAGCCCCGCACCTAGCCCCGCACACCCGACACAGCGTAATGAGTACCAGCACCACATACTTCCCATTCTTAGCACTGACTGGGGGTGACAACCATTGGACAGTCTTGTGTAGTCCACCCACGCGTACATGTGGGCCCTCCATGAACCATGTCACCTGCGGCAAAGTGATGTCATGGGCAATGACGGAAGTGAGCAGAGCTGTCTGCACCACGCACAGACGGTGCATCAGCACAACAGACCCAGCACTGAGTGCAGCAGGGGTCACATGTGCAGGGGCAGTTGTGCCTGGTGTGAATGCACATGCACATAGACAGCACATCGAGCAATGTGTAGCCTGCCCACATCTACTGTCCATTGTCAGGCTGACCTAGAAAAAGATCACAAGGCAACACATCTGTGTGGGTGTACCCACTGTGACCAACACTGCGCAACCATCAGCGTACTCGCCCTGTGCATGGCCCACCCCGCAACGAAGGTCACATTCAGTGCCACTATCCCTCACACACATCCCTATCACGAGTCATGGTGTGTCCAATCGACAGTGCAGAGTAAGCGCTCATCCGGGGGGTCCTGAACAGGAGACACATGTAACCCACTAGGCACTCTGTGTCGGCACCGACTGGCATTGTGCAGTCAATGTGCAGGCCAGGCCTGCTGGGAATGAGAAGGGCAGCATGGCCCCAGCCTGACTTCCACACGACCGACAGGTGCACTGAGACCTGCATTGCCAATTGTCTGTGTCACTGGATGTCTGACATGAAGTTGCCAAGTACCACCACTCGGGTGGGACAGACAGGACAAAGCGCCCGAGAGCTCACATACCCATGCCACCTGCGGCCAGCATGGTGTGCAGTGCATGTCTGTACTCCACAGGCTCTGACTCATAGTGCTGAGGAGCAACGACATGTGTGTCCCCCACATGCACACCCACACCCACACCCACTGCAGTTGTCTCTCACACACAACTTTCGCAAGGAATAGCCATGTGCAGTGTGCGTGGAGCACGGAATCCAGGTTCTCCAGCTCCTCGCTGGTGAGTGGACCTGGACATGTCCTCAGCGTCATCCACGTGTAGGTGTAGTGGTGGCAGCAGCAGCTGTCGTCGAGGGGTGCCAGGCTGCAGTGCCAGGTAGCTGTGGTCATGCCTGTCCCACTCACACACACATATTACCCCCTGGGGCCGTCGCAGTGGGTACAAGCTGCTGCGATTCGTGTACCATGTCTGGCAGCTGCAATTGCAGACGTTGGCCTGCTCCCAGCTGGCCCGGGACGCTTACCTCCACAGTGGAACACGCAGGGTGCAACCGCGAGGGTCATTGGAGTTGGCCGTAAGGGCCTGGCCCATGCCGGGTACAGTCCGCTGATGCCATGTGCACCACACAGTATAATGTGCGCAATGCATCTGCAGGTGTGGCCATGATTTGCGTGTGGGTGCAGGACCACAATGGACAGGGCCACAACATGCCGTGTGCATAGGCAGGGACGGCCAGTGCTCAGCCTCCACATGTATGTAGGAACATCATCATGTACACATTGGCATGGGAGCATGGGATATGCATATGCACACACATGCCATCTTTCACTATGTACATCTGCCACTTGGCACGTGCAATGTTACGTGTCACTTGTGATGTGTAGTTGCAGGCACACAGCCGTGTCGGCATGGGGCTGTCAATGTGTACACCTGTCAATGTTTCAGGAGGTGTGATCCGTACAGTGCTGTACTTAGGGTGCAGTAGGGACATCAATGACTGTCTCATATCCCCTCGTGCCACCGGTCCCATTTGTTTTGGCCGCTCAGCCTGTGTCCATAGCGTTGTTGGTGTGTGCCCTACACACCCAGCCTCGGAAGCAGTGTGATGCACAGCAGCTAGTTATGTTGCCGTGGTGTTGCAGCTTTCCGAATATGCAGTCTGTTTCCATCAGCATGCCTTACAAGTTGTTAATGCCTGACTCCCCATGTGCATGCTCATAGCAATGGTGTGTGTCACTGCCCATTGCTATTGGTAGGGGACCTGTGTAAGTGTATTGTGGCTGTGCTGTCCCTATTTATCAGCCGTTCTGTCATTCAATTGCCTGACCAGTCATTTATGTTCTGTGCATGTGAATATGCCATGTGGCGTGTTGCTTTGACATGTGTACACTTCCATCTTTCCTAGGCGGAGACCAAACATTCATCGCCCCTACCAATTGCTGTCAGACATGGTGGATGTTGAGGTCATCCGCAAATATCGTCTGGACCGACCCACCCTGCATCGTCTATGTGTCTTGTTGGAACCCCACCTCCGTCCTAGCAGGGTGTATCCAACAGCATTCACCCCCACGGCTAAGGTGATGGCTGCACTGCATTTCTTCGCCACTGGGTCATTCCAGCACACAGTGGGCAGTGGAGGTGGGATGTCCCAACCCATGTTCAGCATGGTGCTCAGGGATGTACTGTCAGCCATGATGCTGTACAGGAACAGATACATCCGCTTCCCCAGGGCTCGTGAATTGGCGGCAGTGAAGGGTGCATTCTATGCTCTTGGACGAATCCCCCACGTCGTTGGTGCAATAGACTGCACCCATGTTGGCCTTGTTGCACCACAGGCCACCGAGCACCTCTACCGCAACCGGAAGCACACGCACTCCCTGAATGTGCAAGTGGTGTGCCTTGCGGACATGGTGATTTCACACGTGTGTGCGAAATTCCCAGGATCGGCCCATGACGCGCACATCATGCGCAACAGCATCCTACCACGTCTGATGACCAATCTGCAACCGGACCGTGGCTGGATTGTTGGTGAGTATGTGGAGTAGTGTAGCGTGCTGGCTGTGCGATGCTGTCTTGTGTCCAGTTGGAATTGCAACGGTTCTCTGTGTCCCTCACACCCAGGTGACTCTGCTTACCCGAATGGAGCCTGGCTGCTCAGCCCATTACGACGTCCTGGGAGCCCAGCAGATGTACGCTACAATGAGGCACATGGGAGGACCAGACGTGTGGTTGAGCGGACCTTTGGCCTCCTCAAGTCCAGGTTCAGATGCCTGGACTGCACCGGGGGCGCACTGGCATACTCCCCACAGAAGGTGTGCCAGGTAATTGTGGCTTGCTGCATGCTGCACAATCTGGCGATCCGCAAGCAGATCCCCCTAATTGTGGATGACGGAGATCAACCAGGGCCCCAGCCTGCAGACCTGGACAGCTCCAGTGAAGAGGACAGTGGAGAGGATGAAGCTGTGAATGTGCATCAGCAGCTCATCGCCCGCTACTTCACTTGACGGTGAGTGACCATGTACGACGGCTGATGTAGCTGTAGTTGTGCAGGTGTATGTGTGCTCTGTTACGGGGGCCTTTTGTTCACTGTGTGCTGTGTGTCAATGGTCCATGTCCAGGTTGGTATGCCACTGACAGTGGCTGTAGCATTGTGCCCTGTTGCTCTGTGAGATGTGTGTGCATTGCTTGTAGTTGGTGACAAGTACTGTGTGATGAGTGTGTGACACACTCATTGAATGTACTCTTGTTCTGTTTTACACCCCTAGGTCCCTGCAGCCTCTCCTGTCCCATCGACATGCCACACAGCAGATGCATTTCTGCTCATGGTGGCGATTGCACATCGTGGAATAAACCCAGGACACATTAAGCCGATTGTGAACAAGGTGTATTTATTAACAGCGGTGACATGTGATTGTGTGCAAGGTGATGACAAATGTGGTGCATGCTGTGACAATAAGTTGACGGTCATGGCTTCGTGATGGTCAAGGTGTACCCATGGAGTTCTATGTCCACAGTCCAACAGACACATGCCATTCACATGGCAGTGTGGGGTAGGATCGTATTCCATGTCAATGCAGTAGGTGGTCAAGGTGGCTGGCTGACTCACTGGCGTTTGGTGCGGGCGAAGTCCTCTCTGGACACCTGTTTCCTCTTCGGACGGCCCCTTCCACGTTTGGTAGGGGGGTGTTGATGTTCCGCTGGTGGTGGCTGAGGAGTGCTCACTCGCTGTGGATGCAGGGGAACGCGAGGCTGCACGAGCCTGCGCCACAGCAGGTGGTGGCGGAGGTGGTGTTGCTGGCCTTGCTTGTGCCCTCCCCCCACCACCAGCTGGCCCATGAGTGCCGCGATTTGGGCCATATGGGCGTCCATGGACCTCAACACCGCAAGGACCTCCCGCGTGTCGCTTGCCGACCTGGCCCATTCGCCTTGGGCCTCTTCATAGGCCCCAAGGACTCTGTCTATTGGCGGCAGGGCTTGGCTCCCAGGCACAGTTGGCGTTGGCCTGACCCTGCTCCTCCTACCAGTACTGCTGCCACCGACCTGCCCACTGGCCACATTGCTCACCACGGTCCTCGCTCTGGCTCCAGGGGTGGAGCCCGACGGCCGTGCCGACCCTTGCACAGGTGCTGTGGCGAGGGATGGCGTGGTGGTGGTGGTTGCGGCGGTGGTGGTGGCCGCAACGGCCGTGGCAGCAGGGGTCTGTGACTGGTCAGCAGCCCTGGGTGATGGGTTGGTAGGCAGGAGGGGCCCTGGGGAGCGGTTGTGCCCTGCCACTCCAGATGGGCCTGCTGGGTGGTCCGTGTCCGGAGAGGTGTCCAGCTCCTCTACATCCGTGTGTCCGGGTCGGGGGCTTGCAGACTGGCTGTGCTGGCTGCTGTCACCCTCTCCAGCATCCAGCAGTTCGGCACCTGTGGGGAAGATGAAATGGGTCATTGTGTTGCACCTAGCAAAGTATGTATTGGTTGTCTGACATTCACAGTTCGTGCACTGTCGTGCACAGGTTTCCCAGTGGCGTGTGTGGATGTACGATGTGTGTATGCGTGGGCTAGGCAATGGGTCTGTGTGATGTGGACATGTGGCATGGGACGGATTAGCAATGCCGATGGGTGTGTGTTGCTATGCTCCTACATTTTGTGGCTCGTGTGTATGCGTGCTCCAGGGCCATCGGCGATGTTGGGTTGAATGATGGTTTAGGGGGAGGGATGGTACGCTTAGGTACGCTGATGCCAGAAGGGGGTACAGGCCCCTACACGCTCTTGGGTTGAGATATGCTTTTGGGGTACATGCTGTGGGTGATGGGTGCAGAACGTGACATGTGTTCTGGCAACGTGACAGTGCATGGACAAAGGTGTGTGTCTGTCTCACATGGCCGGAATATCTGCTGACTGTTATCATTCATGGACATCACATTGGTAGCAATGTTGTGAGTTCGTGCCTGTTGTGTGCCACACGTCGTATTGAAGATGGGCCAATTCCTTTGTGTGCGCGCTGCCCTGGTACATGTGCATCAGTGCTGTGCTCTTGGGGTGTTGACTATGTTATGTGTGTCGTTATTCGCAGTGTGACGTGCGCTTCGGTCACTGCAGGCACTTGTTTTGTCATAGGCAGGTATCTTTGCATGTCTACTGGATGTGGGCCAGCTGTTAGGTATGACATCCGATCATGACATTGTGGCTGTGAGATGAGATGGATGATATGTTGAATGTGCATTGTGTGCCTGTGTGTTTCATGTGTCCGGTTGTCTTTGTGTGCAATATTGTGGTTCCAAGCTGTTACTTCTAGTACGGTCTGTCTTACGTGGGCGTTGTTGTACGATGTGTGGGTGACAGGCAGTGAGGACTACATGGACAGGACTTCGATGGTGTTGCTGATGTGTGTGATGGGTGGCACAGTACCTGCCGTGTGGGTCTATGCTCCAGTGGGACTTGTACATGCAGACGTGGCTCCTTAGGTGTTGCTGTATCTGTGATAGGTCATGTGGGGTTTGACTCTGTCGAACATGTCCGTGTGCACATTGGTCTCATGATTGTGACTGGGAGCAGTGCTGCGTGTTCCTCTGCTACGTGTCATGTCCCATGTGTCAGTCGTAGAACAGTCCTCATGCCTACAGTCGCCCCGCCCTGTACTTTTTCCCACCTACAGGTTGTTTCTGAGTGCGCAATGCAATGGTTGCCACATGGTACTGGGAGGGAGGGGTGCTCCACCTTGCTGGTCTGTGGTAGTGGGGGCCTGGTGGGTGTTTAACTTCAGCTGTCCCCCTCCGACTCACTGTCTTTGTGTTCCGGCTACTTACCTGTTCATTGTCGGTCAGTGCAGCTATGGCGGACACATGGATGTGGGGTGTGCTCCACCTTGCTGGTCTGTGGTAGTGGGGGCCTGGTGGGTGTTTGACTTCAGCTGTCCCCCTCCGACTCACTGTCTTTGTGTTCCGGCTACTTACCTGTTCATTGTCGGTCAGTGCAGCTATGGCAGACACATGGATGTGGGGTGTGCTCCACCTTGCTGGTCTGTGGTAGTGGGGGCCTGGTGGGTGTTTGACTTCAATCAATCAATCAATCAATCATGTCACTTATAAAGCGCACTACATACCCGCGAGGGTCTCAAGGCGCTGGGGGAAGAGGGGGGTGGTGCTGCTACTGATCGAAGAGCCAGGTCTTGAGGAGTCTTCTGAAGGCCAGTAGGTCTTGGGTCTGTCGGAGGTTGGTGGGGAGGGTGTTCCAGGTCTTGGCGGCGAGGTGGGAGAAGGATCTGCCGCCGGCAGTCGTTTTCCGGATGCGGAGGACTGTGGCGAGGCTGGTCGAGCGGAGCTGGCGGGTGGGGGTGTAGAAGCTGAGTCGTCTGTTGAGGTAGGCTGGTCCGGAGTTGTGGAGTGCTTTGTGTGCGTGTCCCCCCTCCGACTCACTGTCTTTGTGTTCCGGCTACTTACCTGTTCATTGTCGGTCAGTGCAGCTATGGCGGACACATGGATGTGGAGTGTGCTCCACCTTGCTGGTCTGTGGTAGTGGGGGCCTGGTGGGTGTTTGACTTCAGCTGTCCCCCCTCCGACTCACTGTCTTTGTGTTCCGGCTACTTACCTGTTCATTGTCGGTCAGTGCAGCTATGGCGTACACATGGATGTGGGGTGTGCTCCACCTTGCTGGTCTGTGGTAGTGGGGGCCTGGTGGGTGTTTGACTTCAGCTGTCCCCCCTCCGACTCACTGTCCTTGTGTTCCAGCTACTTACCTGTTCATTGTCGGTCAGTGTAGCTATGGCGGACACATGGATGTGGGTGTGGGTGAGTGCTCATTCTGGCGCATCTGGAGTACAAGGGGACCTGGTGGTAGTTGCGGTGCTGGCTCACTGTACACATGCCCCCATGGTTTTGTTGGTTGGTAGCTTTGGGCTGAGTGTGTATCAGTGTCTGTTGCATGTGTGGGTGATGTCTTGTGTATTGTGTGCTGGACATGGGGGTGTTTGTCCCTGGGAGCTATGGCATGGTGGTGGTGCATGTGAGTACATAGCGGTGTGCTGGTATACGTTTGTTTGTACTTACCAGCCTCCACTCCCCTGGTAATCCGGTGAGGATCTCCGGATGTATGATCACTCGCACCTTCTCCTCCCACGCCTTGTAGGTCTTGAAAAGCGCGGGATTCCCTCCGCCAGACCTGGCAGCCAGCTCTCGATTTTTGCTCTCCTTCTTCTTGACCACGCTTTTGAGGTCGTTCCACCTTTTGTTTATTTCTCCTCTGTTGCGTGGAACGTTCCCGACTGCATTGACCTGGTCTACGATCCTGCTCCACAACCGGTTTCTGGTGGATAGTGGTGTCTGTTGGACCTGGTTGCCATAGATTTGTGGGTGCACCTTGACGATCTCGTCGACCATGACCGTCAGCTCGGTGGAAGTGAACTTGGGCATTCTGTGTGATGCCATGGTGTGTGTATTGGTGTTTGTGGTGCTGGTGCGGTGTGTGGTGTGTGATGTGCAGGGGGTTTGTGGGTCAGGTGTTTGGTGGTGGTGGTGATGGGTGTGATAGGTGCGTGTCTGTGGTGTGCTGCTGTCCTTTCTGTCTCGCTGTGTTGTGTGCTTTCGTCCTCAGTTTGTAATGTTGCAGGGGGTTGTGGTCTGTGGAGGGGCTGGTTTTGTACTTACCTATGTGGGTGTGTCATGGTGGTCTGTTGTTTTCAGGTGTGTTGTGGCTGGTGTTCTGGGATTTGTAGTTGATTTGTATGTCCAGGGGGGGTGTTTCAGGGATGTGTACTGTGTTTGGGTTTTTGTGCGTGGGTTGCTGTGTGGACTTGTTAGCCATGTTGTGTGTGTTTGTTTTCGTCAGCGGATGGTTTCTGTGCATGGAGGTGGCCGCCAGGGCTTCCGCCGTGTCCATTTTCGTCACTGTTGTTTGCGCTGGCGGGCGGTGTATTTGTGGATTTTCCGCGCTCATGTCGGTACGATCCTAATTTCACGGGCGGTGTCTCGGTCGTCAGGGCGGGCGGTTTTGGCTTTTCGTGCGTCTTTCCGTCCGTGGCGGGCGGATGGACTTGGACTCGGACATGGGCGGGCGGTTTTTTCTGTTTATTTCCCGCCTCCGGCGGTTTTCGGTTCGCGCCATCGTAATTGCTCGGTCGGTATTCAGGGGGTGTGGGCGGGCGGATTTTAGCCACTGTGGTTGATGGCGGATTTTTATCCGCCCGACATCGTAATGGACACCTTAATATTTATTTATGGATTTGGCTATTACTTCTAAGGGCACGATTACGATGTTGCTAGGAAACTGTCCCGAACGAATCGGTTCCAGAATAGTTTCCAAACGAATAGGGTCCTGTGACTGAGGACGACCGATTACGATGCTTCCCAACATCATTCGGTCAGACTCACATTGACTTCAATGGGAACCTGTGTTCCGAACAAGAACACAGGCTCCCATTGAAAAAAGGGGTGGTTGGGGAAAACCTTGCACCCTGTGGCGGGCATCCCATGGTGCCTGCCACATTGGGCATGGTTGGGAAGAGGGGTCCCTTGGGTACCCCCACGGGCTACATTTGTAAGTCTCAGTATGAAGGGGGGCCCACAACAGGCCCCCAAAGACAGATTCCAGCAGCCGTTTCGTCTCCGGCAAACCGAATCGGAACTGCTGTCCAAATCTGTCATCGTAATCACTCATCCGGAAACCGTGCCCATAGAGCTGTACGAATCGGCTCTGAAAGACTCAGGCTGTCCGGATGCCTTTCGAAGCCGATTCGGTCTGCTCTCACGGTTTCCGGGCATCGTAATCGGTCGTTGGGAAAACTGTGCGATTCGGTAGGAAACAAAGGCTCCGAATTGGATTCTGCAATACCGAATCCCATCCGGAGCCTTTCCTAACGACATCGTAGTCTAGTCCTTTGTTATTTATGAAAATTTTGACTTTACTTTGTAGCATGTCGTACATTTTTTTGGTTTCTTTGTTAAGTTTAGGGCCAATTTCGGTAACAGATTGGTCAATTCTCAGTTTTTGGTAGCTTTATTATTTTTGTAATGTTTTGATACATTTGTATAATGTAGGTTGAGTTCTGCCTAGTGTGGATTGGAAGGCATTATGCCATCTTTCCACTGCATTGTTTGTTTTGGCTTGCAATGCTAGGGTGCTGTCATAGACATTGATTCCACCATGGTATCTGGAATTTTGCTTGGAGTCTATGCCCTGACCGATGCAGTCTGCCAAACCATGTATCTTCAAAACAGTCTATTTGGGGACTAAGGGGCTCATTAGGATGGCGGTCGTAGGCACATCCGCGGTGCTGGCGGTGGCGGAAAACGTCCTTTTTCGCACTCCAGCGGCGGTCCTCGCGTCCGCCATATTACACAATGGGCAAAGATAGCCCATTTCCCGTCCGCTGCGGAGTTTCGGGATCCGCCAGGAATTTCCTTCTGCAATGGTGGCGGAGGGAGCCAATAGAGAAAGACCGCCGTGCGGAATGACGTCCCGACCGCCGTACAAATCACGATGCCTCAAACAGTCCATCAGAACGCAGCGGAGAAACCAGCCACGCGTAGACGGCGGAAGCACTACTGCGGAGATCGAAACTCGAATCCCGGTCACCTCCACGCGTTCCTGACCGCTATGGATCCAGCTCTTCAAGCCCTTCCGCTCTGTACCTCATCCACTACCAGCAAATAAGTCGTCGCCGCGGTCAACACCGCAGGTACGTAAAAATACATCTCCGCACACAACCACAACACACAACTCCTGTGCTGAAATACGGTTCCTGTCCACATCAGACACTCTGGTGGAGACAGGAACATATCCCCCCGTGTACTCACACATGTCCTGCCTGCCAGAAATCCACACCTCCGCATCCGGGTCACCCATCAACTGCAAAATCACTGCAATGTCCCGGGCAAGTCACCGCAGCGGTGAAGACGCGGGAAAACCTGCGCACAATGTAGTAGGCACGGCTGGTGCGAGGCATGGGCAGTCTGGGCAGCTTCCCAGGGCTCCACCTTCACCCTACCCACATGGTGGGCTGCATCAGTTGGCCACAGCATGCTTCCCACACCCATTTCTGCACATGCTGTGTGCCCCTCCTGTCCCCCCCAATGCACAATTTATCAGCCAGGTGTGGCTCGACCTCGCACCTCACACATCAAAGGGCAAGGTAGATTGACTGGGAAGGTGGGGGTGAAGATGAACACCCTGCACAGAAGGTCAGGGGCTAGACAACCCTCCTCCTCACACCTGCCTTCCACTCATGTGAATCATACTGAGTATAATTAAGAAATGAAGACTCACACTGCATATTAACAACCACTGAACTGTTCACACTGCATGTCAAGTCCCTCAGAAAGATCCCACACTGACACTCTGCCACATACACATACCATAGGTCAGCAGCAATGTAGGACACTAAATGGGCTAGGCCACAGTGGAGTGCACAGTGCTGGAAAACCATGGAGCAAGCCACATAGAATTTGGACATCACATGCAAGAGGAGGAACATATCACACTACCCTTAGGCCCTCAAATCAGACATGGGTGGCACAGTGATAGCAATGAAACCAAAGTGACAACTGTGCAATATCTCTGGGATACAGCAATGCAAGCTATGCATAGGCACAGGAATGATAGGAAGTGTCAGAAACCCTACAGTGACCAGCCACACAGCTGTGTCAACTTACTTGAGATGTGTATGCCACCAGCACAACACACATGGCTCATTGTCACACTCCCTGACTGTCAAACCCAAGTAGGACATTCACACATACCCCTCATCTACCCATCTCACACCTGCAACACTCAACACCTGTGAGAAACACACATAAAGGTGCAAATAAGGTCCTGTGAGTTTCCAGACAACCAATCACACACCCTGGTGTGCATCAACAAATGTCAGCCTCACACTCAGGGATGCCTGAACCAATGCTGACCCAAAACCAATAGCCAAACACAAATCTCACAAACAACATCCACAGAAGTCCAACAAGCCCAGCCATGTGCAGGCAAACTGTGGATAGGCAATGTGACCCTAGACAGAACAGGAATACACAACATTGTCACTCTGGACAAATGCACAGACACCATACCCCAACACAAACAAGAATTGCATCTTCAAATGCCAATCATGAACACTAACTGGGATCAATGGGACAAATCAGCTAACACAGATATAGACACCACACCAGTCATCAAGTGAGCATGCTGTCACAGTGTACCACAAGCATGCACATGCACAATCCTGAGGCACAGGGTCAGACTGATTTGCATATGGCCATGTCTGAACTGGGGTGGCGGAGTGAGCTAAAGAATGATGATGGATTAAACCCAGATCAGTTGACTGGGGGTGAGTGCTTGCAATGTTCAACACTCCGTCCATCATCCCCTTTGGTTTTGCTATGTTCGCCCTAAGTTGGCAGGGTATGCCAGACATGGGTCCCTTGCTCACTTTGCCACTGGATTCAAGATAGCCTGGCTGATGACGGCTGTAAGCCAGAAACCGGTCCCAGGATGCTTATTTCCGGTCCAGGGAAGACATGGCTTGGCAGTTCGGGCTGGACTGTTCCCATGAGGCACAGGGTCAGACTGATTTGCATATGGCCATGTCTGAACTGGGGTGGCGGAGTGAGCTAAAGAATGATGATGGATTAAACCCAGATCAGTTGACTGGGGGTGAGTGCTTGCAATGTTCAACACTCTGTCCATCATTCCCTTTGGTTTTGCTATGTTCGCCCTAAGTTGGCAGGGTATGCCCAGACGTGGGTCCCTTGCTCACTTTGCCACTGGATTCAAGATAGCCTGGCTGATGACGGCTGTAAGCCAGAAACCGGTCCCAGGATGCTTGTTTCCGGTCCAGGGAAGACATGGCTTGGCAGTTCGGGCTGGACTGTTCCCATGAGGCACAGGGTCAGACTGATTTGCATATGGCCATGTCTGAACTGGGGTGGCGGAGTGAGCTAAAGAATGATGATGGATTAAACCCAGATCAGTTGACTGGGGGTGAGTGCTTGCAATGTTCAACACTCCGTCCATCATCCCCTTTGGTTTTGCAATCCTGACAAGTGACAGGTCAAATATAGGAGGACATACCACTATTGTGCACTCAAAACAAGCTCATAAACAAGAATCCCCATTGCTGCATGTGACATACACACAAGAAATGCACACTACACATGCAACACACATCTGAATGTATCACAATGCACAAACTACTCACACACAATGTCATGCAAATAGAACATCACACACACATTGCACCTGTCAGCAGAAAGAGCCAACACAGGCCAAACACTGCATCCATCTACAACAAAAACACAACAGATGCACATACCAATCCATCACATAGCAATCTCAGCTGGACATCAGGGGGATGCACACCAGGCAAGTACAAGGCAACATACACTGACAGCACTGCATGCACACTAAGCAGTGTGTGCACACCAACCAAACCAGTAGCACACATATCTGAGTGCCCCACCATGAACTCCCACAACACAAATCACCGCAGCACACAGATAACATCACAGTCAGGAAGGGTAGCAGTACCCCAGCAAACAGACATACAGCTTAGCCATCACCCACAGATGCACAACACAGGGAAACCCAGATGCAAACAACATGACTAGAGGTCTGTGCTGCTTAAACATATGCACTGCACATGATCAACCATGACTGCAAACAAGTAGAAGAAAATAACACATAACTAATTGTGAAACTGTCCTGAGTGGCACATTGGTCCTGTACACAGATCATCCTCACACAGTATAGTGTCACACTATGAAGTGGTGGGGAGGGTCACACACTGGCAAGGCATGGGTGGAAGACATGAGATGGAAGTGGTGTGTACATCAGTATTGGACAGGTGAGGAGTGTACAGTCCACAAACACATAGAGGAGTAACTCACAATGTGTAGGCATCAGAAGCACCTATAGGGGATGCTATGACTCTTCATACCACATACTATACTCGACCCAAAAATGTGTCAAGTGACAGCAATGCATGAGAAAACTGACAAATAATGTCATTGTGGCTGAGCAGGTCAGCACAGTGAGCACAAACTTAAACAAGACCCATGGCTGATCAACAAAACAAAACACAGACTTGGCAGTGACACACTCTGCATACTCACAACTGACAGCAACAACAAGTAGGTGTCCCCCAGGAGTGCAAGCACACACCAACACATTGCACAGTGCTCAACCTACAACTCCTACATGTGCCCACAATCTGAAGCACATGTCTGACAATGTAATCTAACAGGCACACATTACCTGGGTTATACATGTGTGTAGTTGGCATGTGCAGGGGCACATACACATCAACACTACTGACAATGACAGGCCCATCACACTGTATGACTACTCAAGTGCACACATTCAAATGTACCCATGTGACTATGAAGACAGGCCCACACAAGATGACTACACATCAACACTGCTGTGCACACATCAAGAAAGAGCCCACAGATATGACGGACCCTGGCCACCCCGCAAGTAATCCTGTGGATAGCATTCACCTCTGTTTTGGTATTGCATCCTATCATGACATGTGTACAATTTAGCAAATCTGAGCACAGAATGATTAGGAGAAGAGTAGATCATCACAAACAACCATCATTGCACCCTCAAGCCTCAGACTGAAGAAGAACAAAAGTGCCTGTTACCTCTGGAAACCTCAGAAAAAGTAAAACAAGTAATTGCAATGTGAAAGTGGCATACAGAGCATGTGTCACATGAACCGATACCCATACATAAAACCTTTTATTTAGCAAGGGCATTGACAAAGCAGACAACAGGAGTAACAGTCTTTATTACATAATACCCAGATAGGCATCAAAAGTACAAAACAGCAAGGGCATTGGCCAGTACTAATTAAAAGTATGCACATGTGTGCATGAGAAACTGCACAGGAAATGGGCATCAAAAGTACAAAAAAGCAAGGCCATTGGCAAGTACAAATTAAAAGTATGCACATGTGTGCATGAGAAACTGCACAGGAAATGGGCATCAAAAGTACAAAACAGCAAGGCCATTGACCAGTACAAATTAAAAGTATGCACATGTGTGCATGAGAAACTGCACAGGGAATGGGCATCAAAAGTAACAAACAGCAAGGCTATTGGCCAGTCCATAGTTCCGGTCCGCACATGTGTGCATGAGAAACTGCACAGGGAATGGGCATCAAAAGTAACAAACAGCAAGGCCATTGGCCAGTCCATAGTTCCGATCCGCACATGTGTGCATGAGAAACTGCACAGGGAATGGGCATCAAAAGTAACAAACAGCAAGGCCATTGGCCAGTCCATAGTTCCGGCCGGCACATGTGTGCATGAGAAACTGCACAGGGAATGGGCATCAAAAGTAACAAACAGCAAGGCCATTGGCCAGTCCATAGTTCCGGTCCGCACATGTGTGCATGAGAAACTGCACAGGGAATGGGCATCAAAAGTAACAAACAGCAAGGCCATTGGCCAGTCCATACTTCTGGTCCGCCCATGTGTGAATGAGAAACTGCACAGGGAATGGGTGACACCGTCCACTGCCATGGGAATCACCACAGCTCAGGGGCTACAAATGGGCAGTCCAGGCACCGCTGTGTGATAAATGGTGTGGGGAGGGGCACTTGGCTTCAACTTTGGCTTGAAGTTGAACTGGGAGGTGGCTGATTGTCGGGCCAGTTGGAGGACTGGACCTGGGAGAGAGAGAACCAGCTGAGGTAGAGGCATCAGCGGCTGTGGGAGCCTGAGGGCTGCTTGGACCGGGTGGAGTGGTTGCACGGGGAGGTGGAGACATGCTTCTGGGAGACACAGTGTGTGAGGGTGAATGTTGAGGGCTGGGTCTCAACTTCTTGGGGATTCGATAGCCCACAAGTGTCTTGGCCAGAGTGGGAAGTGGGGTGGGCACAACAGCCTCACCTTCCACCAAAGGTGTATCAGGTGCAGGTGGCTCTCCCTGTGGGGATTTGCTGGATCTGGTTGTACGCTTGGGGTGGCCTTGCCTCTTCCCCTGCATCCCCTGTTGTCCAGGCGAACCCCCCACTTTGCTCTCCTGTCCCAGCTTCACAGGGGTGTGGGTGGGAGTTGACGTTGTGGGTGAATCTGCCTTAGAAATGTTTTTGTGCTTAGTCGTTGCAGGCACCAGGTTCACAGCAGACAGGGCAAGTGTTTGTTTGTCTTTGGGAGCAGGTGTGGGGATGGGAGTCCCCTTGGATGGGGCTGATTTTGATGAATGTGATGTTGCTGCCTGCTTCTTGGCCTGATGCCCATGAGTGTCACATGATGGGCTTTTGGTTTTGCGCTCCTGTGTGCCTGTTTTGTGTGTTGGGGATGGTGTCTGTGTTCTGGTCCACTTGGAGTGCTGCTGTTGTGTGCTGCGTGTGGAGGACTTGGTGCCTGAGGGCTCTGGCGTGTGGGCACTCGTCAGGTGGTGCCACTGGCAGGGTGGTTGCTGAAGGGACAGGAGCCGGACTTGGAGCCTGTGACTGCTGAATGGCTGCCGTCACTGTGGAGGACAAAGACTGGACAGTTCGGTGTAGGCCACCCACGTCAGAATGAATCCCCTCCATGAAGGCAACTACCTGTGCCAACTTCTTGTCATGATCCTGGAAGGCATTCAAGAGAGCAGTATGACCCACACACAGCTGGCGCAAAAGGTCCACCGCCTCCACACTGAGGGGAGACAGGGGCAGGTGCAGCGGTGCCTGGGGTGAAGGAAACTCTACCCTTCCTAGGGCTGCGGGCACGGACAGCACTTGTGGGAGCAACCGGGAGGGTGGGCACTGGACGATGTGTGGTGGAAGAAAAGGCAGATTTGGAACTACCTGTGCCCACCAACATCGAGGAGTCACCGCTGGAGTCTAAAGATGTGGAGGTTGGTGCTTCCGGGTGGGAATCATCCAGGGCACTCCTGTCCCCCTCCTAGGCGCTGGTCACATCAGTGTCAGTGAGCTCATTTGTAGCAGTCGTGCCAGAAGCTTCCCCACTGGTATCGGTCCCCCATCCTTCCGTGCCCTCGGTAGATGCTGCAAGAGACAGAGACATAGGTTCAGTATAGTGCCATACTCACAAACATCATATGCAAGCAAAGCACAAAACTTGAAAATGATACTCCCATGTTGGCCTCCTCCATGTACAGTCAGCATGTGCAACATTTATGCAATCATCAGAAGAAACATGGAAACATGCATAGTTGATATTAATGCCCCATGTGGCGTTGACACAGCCAAATAGCTGGCCCGTGCCTCCTTGTACCCTAACATACTATTCTCTGTAAGCATACCTACGTGCCTGTAGGTGAGATAGGTATACATCTAAACATGTTGTCTCTGTCACATATGGAGTCACTTTAAGGGAACACCACAGATACAAACTAACAAATGTCCTTTTGCAATGGCCACAAGTTCCTGATATCCACTATGTTGTGCTTTGAAACACAACTACAGTTGCACATTGGTGTCAGCTGTGTAGTTGTCACAAATCTTATGTTGTGCACAGCACACATCTATAAATGCACCCCAACATGATGCTCACTGCTGTTCACTGCCAGGTGATGTCTATGACACTCATACTGCAGCATATGTCACAAGGCCACATCTCATCTGTCAATGACAAGGGTCATGGTTTTAAACACATGAGAAACCACATGTCGTACAAATGCATAACAGTTGCACTCAACACAGAGGCCACTTAGAAGCCATTGGATCACACTAGAGACATCACAGAGCTTCCCACTGGCTCACGTTTGGGATTCATGCAGTCACTCACACCCTAAGTCACACTTAGCTGAATACTCACCCCCAACTTGCTGCTGATGGGCCCTCCAGCGTTCTTCCAGCTCTGGCTGTGTCACTGCCAAGATGCGGGCCATTAGTGGTGTCATGCTCCTGCGCGCCAACCTGCCACTCCGAGGGAGCACCCCCAGCGTCATCTCTGCCACGTTTTTGCTCAGCCGGCAGATGTCATCCCACCTCTTGTGACAGTGTGTGTGCCGTCGGTTGGAGACACCCAGAGCCCGCACCTTGCGTGCAATGGCCCTCCATATCGCCTTACGCTGGTGGACCTTAAGCTGCAGGCATGGGAGACAAGAAGAGGAAGTTTCAGGGACACTGTTTTATGTACCACTTCGTGTCAGTACAGGAGCATGAAAATACATAGCACACTAATACATAAATGTTGAGCAGAGGCCATACAGCATGACACGTAGTCCACTTGCATCGGATAATCCCATAGAAATGTATATATGTATGATGATGGACAGTACATGGCCATCTCATACACATGCAGAGTTCCAGCACAGCAACCAATGTGAAAATGACCCTCATCTGTGATGCAGTATGTGAGTGAGCATGACATACAATACATTGGGAATGATGTGTCGGGGCTGACTCACTGTGTCATAACACCACACACCCCTCAATGTGCTTGACCAGTGAATGGCTACATGTGTCATGGTGGTCACATTTAGGGCCATGATCTGGCATTCTCACACTCTTCTCACAAGGTGGAGGCCTGTCTTGTGCAATCCTCAGGAATAAGATAGCTCATTGAGAAATAGGGTGGTGGACAACACAAATGTTTCACTCATTCCATTTAGTGATGGGTCCTTGTAACATTGGGCAGTTTCTGTGCAGGCCAGAGGGACTCACACTGAGGTTAAACGTGGGCCATCAGAGAAATCACATGCATGTACAATATGAGAGGGGAAACAGTGCCTACACATGCGAGACTGAACACATAATGTAATCAATAGAAGGATGACATCTCCAAATTACATTTATCTGATGTGTCATAGGTGAACTACCACCAAGAGTGTTACACACAGGCATTGTACTCTTGTGCATAATGCACACATCACCATAGTGGCAATTTGAGAACAGCACACACATCATTCAGTACCCTCTGGACAAAATACATTTGTAATGTCACAAATGAGCATGTGAAGCCTTAATGGACTATGACATCACATAGCACAGGCAATGTTTGTTCAGACTTCGACTGACTCAAACCAGCAGTGTAACTGTATGGCTGCAAAATACACTGCTTGTCACTCCCATCCTTCAATGCAGTCTTGGATCTGTGGAAATAAGGCTACACACCCCATTGACATGAAGTCAGCATGCTAGGCAGTGTATCACACATTTACATTAACCAGTCTCAGACCAACGTTTGTTGTTTTTTGCAGAAGAAGGGCTGTAGAAGTGTCCATGTTGCCATCCTCACCACATACTCAAATGCAATTTTAATAGGCCATGTATGGAGCAGGCTATAGGAAAAATATGGATGCATGCACATTGACTTGCACTCACAGGCACATACTACTGCAGAGCAACATCATGTGAGCATTCTGAGCACTCTCAATCTTTTATTCAGTAACACTTACTAGTACATCTGGCGCACCATACAGCCTCCCATACTGTGCAAGTACCTCGTCCACCAGGACCTCCAGCTCCTCTAATGTGAAGGGACGGGCCCTGATGTTCTCAGTTCTCGCCATCACTGGGTCCAGAATACAGGAACAGCAGCAATTGGTGGTGAAGAATGGCAGGCAGCAGTGTCTGAATGCAAGTGAAATGTGTGGCTCTCTCACAGAGATTTATAGGCCCCTGGGGTTGTTTCAGTGGTACTCAGCTGCTGCAATTGGTCTGCCTGGTTAGCATTTTTCAATTGTATCCAATAACCGGGACCGCAGAAGCGGAGCACGCCTACCGCGAGTTTCAAAATTGTATTTCACTACCGCGATCGCGGTTCCCATTGGCTGCATTGTCATTGGCATAGGCGGTGTCACACCGCGGGGGCCAGGCGGTCGCTACCGCAATCCTGCATCTTTCAATTGTGGCCAATTCTGGGCCCGCGGTACCGGAGCACGCCTACCGCGGGTTTCAAATATGTATTTCACTACCGCGATCGCGGTTCCCATTGGCTGCAATGCCATTGGCGGTGTTACACCGTGGGGTCCAGGCGGTCGCTACCGCAATCCTGCATCTTTCAATTGTGGCCAATGCCCGGGCCCGCGGTAGCGGAGCACGCCTACCGCGGGTTTCAAATATGTATTTCACTACCACGATCGCAGTTCCCATTGGCTGCAATGCCATTGGCGGTGTCACACCGTGGGGTCCAGGCGGTCGCTACCGCAATCCTGCATCTTTCAATTGTGGCCAATGCCCGGGCCCGCGGTAGCAGAGCACGCCTACCGTGGGTTTCAAATATGTATATCACTACCGCGATCACGGTTCCCATTGGCTGCAATGCCATTGGCATTGGTGGTTTCACATCGCGGGGTCCAGGCGGTCGCTACCGCAATCCTGCATCTTTCAATTGTGGCCAATGCCCGAGCCCGCGGTAGCGGAGCACGCCTACCGCGGGTTTCAAACATATATTGCAGTACCGCGATCACGGTTCCCATTGGCTGCAATGCCATTGGCATTGGCGGTGTCTCACCGCGGGGTCCAGGCCGTCGCTACCGCAATCCTGCATCTTTCAATTGCGGCCAATGACCGTGATCGCGGTGGCGGAGCACGCATACCGCACCTATGGACACGATATGCTCTAGCAATGGCAATAGCCAATTTTAATCATTGAACACTATACATTCACAATGTATTACAGCACCTGTTTGCAAAATTTAATGCTAGTGTGACATTCAACTCACTGATGCCTACACATGCCATGTCAGTGCACATGATTACATGCATTGGCATGTACTTCCTCACATGTCACCTATGATATTTGTGTGCCAGTACACAGATTTGGTGTGTAATGGAGTCTCATATTTGTGAACATCTCAATGTGTGAGATGGCTAATCAACCCACAGTAATGATGGACTGACCACATAATGTGCCTAATTTCACTGTGCACATTGCTGTATTGATTTTGGTAGTTGATCAGCTTACACACACTGTGCTCATTGTGTAGAAAAGTTGTGCTATGTGCAACTTAAGCAAGAAGGTGTGGCAGGTACAGCAGCTACATAGAAGTCAGCAGTGTTGCTGTTTCCAACATGTGCTGTGTCACCTACACCCAGGGCTGGTAACACAAGATGTAGGAGTGTACCATTTACCATTCACATAGTCAGAATCTGTTTTGGAGGTAGTCAGTATGTACATACTGACCACATGTACGACTACATGAGATCAAGGTGTCTCTGCATGTGACTTGTGCATTAAGCTGTTGTTACAGTCTAGTCATTGTTGGCGCTGCGTCTGTCAAGATGTAAGATGTTTGACACATCTCATAGGGGAATTAAATTGACATGTGTCCCCTTTCATATTATGTAGGAGACGACCAAATGTGCAGCGTCCGTTCCCAGTGCTGTCGAACATGGAGGATGAGGACATCATAAGAAAATTCCATCTGGATCGCCTTACCCTTCAAGACCTATGTGGTCAGTTGGAGCCCCATCTGAGTCCTCGCAGAACCTATCCGACTGCTTTGACACCAACAGTTAAGGTGATGGCGGCCCTGCATTTCTTTGCAACTGGTTCGTTCCAGTACATGGTGGCCATCGCCGGTGGGATGTCTCAAGCGATGTTCAGCATGGTGCTACGTGATGTCCTGTCCGCAATGATGACATACAAGGACCGCTACATCCATTTTCCGAGGAGACACGAATTGGCAGCTGTGAAGGGTGATTTTTATGTCCTTGGCCACATACCTAATGTTGTTGGCGCCATTACTGCACCCATGTTGGCCTGGTTCCACCACAGGCACGTGAGCACAAATACAGGAGCAGGAAGCATTTCCATTCCATTAATGTGCAAGTGGTATGCCAAGCGGATATGATTATCTCCCATGTCTGTGCCAGATTTCCCGGATCAGCCCATGACTCCTACATACTGCGTAACAGCATCATCCCACAACTAATGGCAAATCTGCATCCGGAGCGTGCGTGGCTTGTTGGTGAGTACGCTGAGTCAAGTAGTGTGCTGTATGTGTGACATACTGTTCTCAGCTACTGTTTATATTAGTAAATTGCTCTCTGTATGTCACACCTAGGTGACTCTGCATATCCCAACCGGCCTTGGTTGCTGAGCCCACTGAGGAATCCAAGGACCCCGGGTGAAGGCCGCTACAATGATGCACATGGGAGGACACGTCGTGTGGTGGAGCGTACTTTTGGGCATCTGAAGTCTAGATTCCGGTGTCTGGACAAGAGCGGAGGTGCACTACTCTATTCTCCCCAAAAGGTGTGTCAGATCGTAGTTGCATGCTGCATGCTCCACAACCTGGCCTTGCGCAAGGAGATCCCCCTGCTCCTAGACGATGATGAGCAGCAGATGCCCCCCCCTGCAAACCCACACATGCCCAGTGACGACGATAGTGTAGAAGAGGAAGGTGTTGACCTGCGTCAACAGCTCATCGACAACTACCTCCCTTGAGTGTAAGTGACATTGTACAACAGTGACTTTGTCTGTTGGCTTTGATGGTAGTGGCAAGGCATAGATGATCTTTTTGACTGCTGGCTGTTGTTGCCTCTGGGCTAATGGTTGATGTGTGTGGCACAGGGTATTTTTATCCAGGTACCTCATGTCTATGTTGATGTTGTTGCTCATTGTTATGTGTGCTGGTTTTTGTACTTTGATGACTAGTGGTGTGTTTTAGCTGTAATGGTATCACCTGACAAGTAAATGTCATTCTCTTGTGCCTTTCTAGGTCCCTTCACCCTCTCAATGCCTCGTCACAATCAGAGCTTGTGGTACATTGGAATCTGAGTTGACATTGTACATACTGTGATAAACATGGAGCTGACACAAAGACATAGGTGTGTAAAGAGTGTTTATTTACAATAAGTATTTGTGACGGAGAAGTGATTATTTACAAAATTGTGCCAAGTGAATTTATGAGTTGTCAGTGATGGTAAATGAGACAAATAGAGTAGTCACCACATTAATGTAGTCACACAGTCCAACAGACTCCTGCCATCAACATGGCAATGTGGATAAGGATAGTTCACAAAGTCAATGTCAAGGGGAACACAGGTGCCATCGTGGCTGGCTCAGCGAATTGCGTTTGGATGGTGCAAGGCCACGTGATCCTCCCCTGGTGTTTCTCGGGCGGCCCCTCATGCGTTTGGCAGGGGGGCTCTCTGCTGCAGGCTCACCGGTGTCTGAGGAGTCATTTTGTTGCAGCTCACCCCTCTCTGTGGCCGCAGCTGAGGTGGTGGGAGTATCAGCATGCGGGCCACTGGAGGGGAGTTGAGCTGTCATTTGGGCCGCATGTCTGTCCCTCAGAACACCCACAAGCTGGCCCATGAGGTCCACAAGTTGGCCCATACGTGTGTCCATGGACCTCAGCAGCAGGCGGAGCTCACGCACTTCTTCCATCCCCTGGCCCATCTGTCCCTGGTTCTGTTCATATGCCCCAAGGAGTCTTGCGACGGTGGCCAGGGCTTCGGTCTCAGTGTCCTCCTGTATTTGTCCCCCGGTTTCCCTCCCACCTGCCCTGCTGACATGGACCTGTGGTGTTGGCACTGGATGCACCGCACACTCCCCCTGGCATCCTCTGATTGTGTTGTGGTGTTGGTAACCACTAAGGCAGGGAGAGTGTTGCAGGCAGCAGTGGGGATGGTGGTGGTGGAGGCCGCACAGGTCATTGTAGCAGGGGTCAGCACTGCTTTTGTTGTTGCTGTGGTGGTGGTGGTGGTGGGGACAATGAGGGCCTGAGACGTGGTGCGCCCTGGCAGTCCGGAGGGGCCAGGTTGTTGCTCCTCATCCGAGAAACGTAGGGAGTCTGCATCTGAGAGTTCATGTTCCAGGGGGGGAGACAGGCTCTGCAGGTTGGTGGGGTTTTCTGCTGCAGTTGCTTGTGGATCTCCTGTTGAACAGAGGTTAAATGGTCATTGAAGTGCACTCCACAAGCTTGGTGTTAGACTTTTGGATGTTACATTTGATACACCAAACACTTTACATTGCAATCACTTGGTATGGCAGCAAGATACTGAGCATCATGACATGATGTTGAGGTACATACATTACTTGTCCATGGTGTGACATGTAAATTGAAACCATGTGCCACGTACAGATTGTGTGATTACAAGGACATGTCATCATCTAACAACTTGCAGCACATCAACTTTATGTAATGCGTCTTTTTTGTTTGCTCTTCATGTAATCAATTTCAGCTAAGCAAGAACTAGCCATTGGAATGTTATACATACCTTTTTCATATAATGTACTTTACTTTGTTTGTCAGATTGACCATGCATGTTTCGTGTTCATATGGGCCTTCATGCTCTGACACCATGGCACTTACACATTGCATTCTGTGCTGTGCATGATTGTGCCATGAATTACTTTCACATGTGACTTGGTGAGTCAAAGTTTAATTTCTGTGACAGTTACGTGCGCTTAGCTGTCTGCACACTGGATGTGGCTTTTGGATCTATGCCCAGTTGGCTGACATGTGAGTGCTGGTGTGGTCACCTGGCTCCATGTTTTTTGAGAAGGATGGCAGGGTGCATGCACTGACTACCTACCTGTTCGGTGACACAGTGGAGGGAAATGGCTGCCGCATGGTTCTGGGTAGGGGGAGTGCTCCATCCTGCTCAGCTGTGGGACAAGGGGGCCTTTTGGGAGTTGTAGTGCTGGCTTCCCACCCACAAACACCCCTCCCTGTTAAGATGGCTACCTACCTGTTCGGTGAAGGTGAGCAATGCAATGGCTGCCACATGGTTATGAGTGGGAGGAGTGTACCATCCTGCTCAGCTGTGGGACAAGGGGGCCTGGTGGGAGTTGTAGTGCAGGCTTCCCACCCACAAACACCCCTCCCTGTTCAGAAGGCTACCTACATGTTATGTGAAAGTGAGCAATGCAATGGCTGCCACATGGTTATGAGTGGGAGGAGTGTACCATCCTGCTCAGCTGTGGGACAAGGGGGCCTGATGGGAGTTGTAGTGCAGTCTTCCTACCCACAAACACCCCTCCCTGTTCAGAAGGCTACCTACCTGTTAGGTGAAGGTGAGCAATGCAATGGCTGCCACATGGTTATGAGTGGGAGGAGTGTACCATCCTGCTCAGCTGTGAGACAAGGGGGCCTGGTGGGAGTGCTGGCTGCCTGTACACATGCCCCCATGGAAATATTGCTAGCTACCTTTGGGGTGATTCAGAGGAAGGAAATGTTAGATGTGTGAGACATATGTTGGGAAGAGTGTGTTGTACGTAAGTGCATTTGTGTTTAGGAAGTGTAGCTTTCTAGTTGTGCAAGACAGTACATAGCAGTGTAATGGGAGACATTTGTTGGTACTTACCAGCCTCCACTCCACTGGGTATTCCTGTGAGACTCTCTGGATGCAGTATGGCAAGCACCTTCTCCTCCCATTCGTTGAATGTTGGTGGTGGAATGGGAGGGCCACCGCCAGTCCTCTGAGCCAGCTCATGGTTCTTGTTGGCACGCTCTTTCACCCTGGTCTTGAGGTCATGCCACCTTCTCCTGATGTCCTTCAGGGTGCCCGGGGTGGTCCCTACTGCATTGACTTTGTTGACTATCCTTGCCCACATTTGATTTTTTCTGGCTACTGGTGTCTGTTGGACCATGCTTCCAAACAAATATGGTTCTACTCTGATTATCTCATCTACCATGACTGACAACTCATTGTCAGTGAATTTTGGCATTTTTTTCTGTGCCATGGTGTGTGATGTGCAAATGGGTGAAAAGTGCAGGTGGGAAGGTGGTGGTGGAGATGTGTGTGGTGTGTGTGTGGTTGTGATGGTGTGATGTGTGCTGATTTGCCTCTCCTTTGTGCTGTGGGGTTGGGCCCTTCAGTGCTGGAGTTGGGCAAAGGATTCTGGGCAGGGAAGGGGCAGGTTTTATACTCAGCTATGTGGGTGGGTCAAAATGGAGTATTCATGTCAGGTGTGTTGTCTGGGTTGACCTGGGATTTGTATTTTTTACTTGCCAAGGGGATGTGTCATTGGGGTGTGTTAGGTGTTTTTTGAGGCTGAGCCAGATATACAGCCACACTTGGTAGCCTTGTTGTGTGGTTGCTTTCGACCACCATTACTCTTCCGGCGCGACCGCGGCGGTTGGAATGCAACAGCCCTTCCGCTGGCTCTCCCATTCAGCATTAGTTGCGATCGCGGCGGTCGGAAACAACTGATCGTTCCGCTGGCACCGCCATCGTATCGTAATTTCACTTGCGGTCATTCCGCTGGTCGATCGGCGGTTTTGGGTCTTTCCGCAGCAAATCCGACCGCCACGGACGTATTTTCGGCGGTTCCGGACGTTCCTGGCGGAATTTTGTGGAATCCGTCCGCGGCGGTCAGATTTCTCTGGCCGTGCATCCTAATCTGACCGCCGTTTTTGCCGCGGTACATGCGGATGGTTATTTTCCGCTACCACGGCGGTCGAAATGCTTTTCCGACCACCATCGTAATCGACCCCTAAGTTTGTCTCCATTTTGTTGGTAGAAAGGGCTTTCTATTAGTAAATTATAGTGGTTGACTACCACTGTGACAGGGATGCAGGCTAGTGAGATAATTCTTTTTGATTTCGAAGGCGAATTGGCTGTTAGTGCATATTCTACACTTAGAGCCTGATTATAAGTTCAGCGGCCAAACCGCCCGATCGCCGCAGCCTCTAAAAGACCGCACTGCTGGTGGTCTTCCGACCACTGTATTAAGAGTTGACCGCGGTGCCCGTGGTGTGGCTGCGGAGGTCTTGAGGCGGTGGTGATTGGTTTTCCATGTATATCAATGCCTGTGTGAGCATTCCGACTGCATGTGTGTCGAATGCACACATATGCATGAAACATGTTAAAAAATACCACCTACCTATTGCCGGAGTTCGGCCTATATGTGGGCAGTCCAGGCAATGTGTATATGGTACAAAAAGGACTTACCTGTATATCGCCGCAAATAAAGTCATTTTCTGTGGGTTGAATATGCTGTTGTGAAGGGGGACCTGAAGAAAGGGATCCACATCAAACTCTGATGGGTAGAGCAGGAAAAGGGTGAGTAGGACCCCCAAATCCATTGTTTCCGCCGACCTTTAGATGGCGGTCCCACTACTGCGGTCGGTTTGTCGGAAAGCCAACTCATAATGCGGACAGCAGTAGGACTCCTCAGTATCGCCCTGTGGCAGAAGCTTTTCCTTGACCACAGCGGTTGGCGGATGGCTGGCAATGTCAGTGGTTTGACCGCGGTCTTTTCAAAGGCAATCCACTAATCTCGTAATACAGCGGTTGGACCGCTGAGCTCGTGGTGGCGGTCAGATCTAGCCACAGGTACGGTGGTTCGCGGACTGCCAAACTGGTAATCAGGCCCTTAGTGAAGATTTTTGGAGGTGTTGCCATACACTTTGATTAAAGTGATAGTAATAGACTTGTATGGCTTTGTGGGGGTATATTTTTGTATTATAGAATTGTTTGAATCATTGCTTGTTCAAAGTTTATGATTATTACCTGTGGTAGCAGTTATCAGTTTGTTTGTTTTATATAGTTTAGGAGCTCTTAGTAGCTACTGCTTTGTTTATTAGGGCGTAAAGCCAAAGTGAAAGGGATATTGGTGTTTTGCCATTCAACATGTATGGTGTAAATCTGTGTGAATGGCTTGGGACACATTTTGAAGGTCCCATCCATTATCCATGTTTGGCATTGGGTAAGTTTCATTAAGTTGTTTGCAGTGGAGAAGATTAGCATTCGTTTTTCATTATTTTTATTGTCATGCATAAGGAAGGGTTCCTCTTTATGTGTTATTTTTAAATGGACTAGTATGTATATGTCCCGGAATCTTCTAGGAGCAGGTGGGGTGTCGCTGATGGCTTTTTAGTGCATGTAATTAGCGTTTTAAAGTGGAGATAGATGGTAGTTAGTCAGTTATCTGTTCAAGGACTTTGGGTAGTAGGTCTTTAAGGATTTTGCTTGTGGGTTCCTGGGAACTAGTGCTTGCATCTCTGATGTCTTGTAAAATTTCTCTCACTTCTATTTCTGTAACATTTGGGGGTGGTTGTGCTCTTCTACATGAATTACAACATCTTCTTTTATAGTTGCCCTTCCATAGCATGCATTAGAATAATGTTTAGAACATTTCCAGTTTATAGTTTCTGTTGATGCACATTCTTGGCTGTAGGTGTAGCCCATATGACTCAATAATTGCTTTCCTTTTTGTGAAATCATACATTTGAAGCCTTCTGTTAATTTATCTGTAAGTAGTTTAATCATATAAATATATATTATAGTTACATTTTGCATGTTAGTTAATAATATATTTAAAAATGCAGTTGCTTCTATTTGATTTACTCACTTGTATCGTTTGCTCATATGTTTTGAACAGTTTTGTAGTTTTTCCTTTCAGCTTGTTTAAATGTGGAGCAGATGCTTGTTTTCTGTTGAAAGAGGAAAAAAGGTTAGAGTAAGTTAAATTGGTATTTTATGCTAGTTTGTCAAGGTTTAGGGAGCTAGGTTTGGTTCTGAGCGCTGTTTGGGTGAGTTTCTAATACAATATTTATGTATACTTACTTTTTTAATAATATTGGTGTTGTTAAAGTTGTGAATTCATAGCAGCTTGTTAGTTTTCTTTTCTTTCAGGCAGTCTGTGTAAAAAATAAAAGTTACAGTGTGTATTACTATTTACTTGTTAATTAATAATTTTTTTATTTAGTTATATGTTGTTTTTAATTTAAATATAAGTATCAAGTACTTGGATATGTAGTTGTAGAGATGTATATTTTCTTCTATAATTGCTTGTATTGAGAATCTAGCAGAGATTCCTCCTCTTGCAGTGTTTGTCATTTTTGGAGAAATTATTTGCTTTAATTAGTTTGACTTTTATATTGGTTATTTAATTGTTTGAGCTGTTTGATTGGTTAAAGTTGTTTATAGTGTTAGTTTATTGGTTGGTTTAGTATAATTTGGATTTTTTTATCAGTTAAATGTTTATTTGGTAAACGCTAATTTATGTTTTCTAGTATTATATATATATATAATGGTATTTATTTAAATATGAATGTATTTGTTTTGGTATAATATTTTATATTGTTATTTGTATTTAAATGTTTATAGTTAATACTAATGTTTTAGGTGTATTTATTGTATATTTTATAGGTGTACTATTTTTATGAGGTCAATTATTAGGTGATGTAATATATTTTAATTTAATAGTACATTTTTTTATGAGTTTAGGATTTTTTTTAAGTGGATGGTTTATATGAAAATAAGGTTTGTGTGTTTTTTATTGAATTTATTTGGTATTGTGATGATAATTTTGTAGTCAATATTGTGGTAATCGATATTTTTTACATGGTATATGTTTATTTATAGGTAACGATATTTGAGTATTAGAAGAAGAAGGTTATGCTGTTCCTCAACAGTGTACGAACAAGGGAAATTGACACCACCCTGAACGTTTGGGTTCAGAGTTGGAAGTCCATTTATTGGATTGTAATGTCCTCACACACCCAATCGGGTGTCATGCTTCATCATCTGGGCTGCTCCTCGTCGGGTCGGCGGTGCAATACCCAACGGGCTCCCTGTAGTAGGGGCACTTTGGCGGAGATCTTTTTCCAATAGCCGTATGGTGAAGTGGGGGTGAGGGGCCAGAACTGTGTAGATGTATGTGTGTGATTTAAAATAAGGTTCGGAGTATCCGTGAAGACAATTTTTAATCAGTGGGTCTCCTACCCTAGTTAAAAATATAAACAATGCGGTGCTTGGCTAAGTATTATGTCTTAGGTCTAAGCGTCGCTATTGGTGCAAATGAGGTCAACATGTTTCTCGCTCACTGTAATAGTCTACATGCGATTCATTAGGACCTATATTGTGGAAACTATCTACACTTAAAATTGGCGACGTGGCAACATACTCACATCAACCAGGTAACTACCTAAATCGTGTACCTGTCAGACCTGGTCCTACCTGTGTGGGGAGAGAAGGGTGACATTGGTATTAATGGTACACATTCGAATATACATACAGTATCATTTCCCTTGTGACTCAAATTTTGTTTTCTGTCAGTGAATTGTGAAAGCCAAAGTTTAGAGAATTAAAAACATTGTAAAAACAACTGTGCTACACGGTGAGTGCCCACAGTGAGCTAGTGTGAACTACAACCATAGTGGCACAAGTGTACTGCAGCAGGTAAATATCGTTTGGACTCCCCCATTGTTGTAAGCTAACCAGGCGGCATCAGTTCCCGGAACCCAGTAGGCCAAGGGTGGGTTAGTAAAAAGGAAGCCTCCTTCCTAATTAAACAAGAACCTCGGACCCCTTATTTCTATGTACTACCTAAGATCCATAAGGGGACCACCCCGGTACCAGGTAGACCAATTGTTTAGGGGATTGATTCCATACTGGAACCGTTGTCACAATTCTGTGACCACTTCCTGCAACCCCTGGTACAGCTGATTCCTTCCTATATCCAGGACACCACGGACGTACTCCGTCTATTAGACGAGTTTCAACCCACTAATGACATCGACTTCCTCATCACGCTAGATGTGGAAGCGCTCTATACTAACATCCCTCAAAGAGCCACTCTAGCCGTGATAGAGGAGGAATTGAGTTCAGTAACATGGGAATCTCCTACACCTTGCAGTTTCATTATGGAATGCGCTACCCTAGCTCTCACCGAAAACTTTTTCGAGTTTAAAGGCCGGCTCTATCATCAAACTCAAGGTACTTCCATGGGAAGTACCTTCGCTCCCAGCTTAGCCTGTTTATACATGGTGGCCTTTGAGGGAAAGCTAATTTTCCATGAATCCAACCCATACCAGTCAAACATATGGTTGTGGAAAAGGTTCATAGATGATATCCTCATCTTCTGGACAGGTGACTCACAGTCCTACACTGATTTCTTTGAATGGATCAACAACCAGAATCCATATCTCAGATTTACCAGCAAGGTGTCTTCCAACCAAATTGCATTCCTGGACTTAACTATCAAACTTGAGCAAAGTACTTTGTCAACAACTATGCACAGGAAAAGCACTGACCGCAATAGCCTATTGCTGTATAGCAGCCACCACCCACGGGCCCTGAAAGAAAACCTCCCCTTCGGTCAATTTCTACGGGTGAGGAGAAATTGCAGCACATTTGAGGCATTCAAATCTGAATCTGAAATCCTCGCAAAAATCTGGCAGCACGCGACTACCCACCACGCAGTATAGCTCTCTCTAGGAAGAGAGCTAGAAATAACAACCGCGAGAGCCTGTTAGAACCTAGAGAGAAGACCCCTACTGAAACCCTAACCTGTGTTACCACGTTTACATCAGCTTCTAACCAACTGACCAAGGTTATAAAGAAGCATTGGAACATACTTAACACTGGCGGGATGACTCTGGCACAACCGCGCTTTGCGTTCAGACGCTCCAGGAATCTCAAAGATATGTTGATTCATACAAGACCTAAGGCACCCACGGGGGACAACAAAGAACATTGTGGCAACTACCGCCTGTAATGGGCCATTATCCATGCGGCTCATGCACGGCCTGTGCCTTTACAAAAATGCAGAAAACCATCACCTTCAATAACGGTTTCACGTGGGAAATAAGGTCGCACACTAACTGTAATACACACAATTGCGTATACCTGATTACATGCCAATGCGGGCTGTACTACGTAGGGATGACCACACGCCCCATACAACTACGCATTTCAGAACATCGTAGCAGTTTCCGTTGCCACAAAAGCAACACCAAAATGTGCATCCACTATTTGGAAAAGCATCATACACCAGAATCATTACAGTGGGTCATCTTGGAGGCTTTCCCCAAAATCTCAAAGAATGCCCTACTTGTCAAAGAACAGAGGTGGGTATACAGATTATCCTCCCATATTACAGGACTCAATGAGGAAATTCCTTGGAATTCTCTGAGGATTTAACATGAACAGACTAACCACATGAGAATGGGTTCCTGTGCACAGAGACGACAATACACTATCAGGGGCACACAATTACTATAAATGCAGTAAACAAACCAGCCAACATTTACCACTTTAAAATGGCCGCCACACTATAGTACAAAAACCATGGGAGTATCCGACGTGGAAACACCACTCTAAGATGGCCGCCATTTCCAACTAGGAACAGACTCCCGCCTTTTTGGTTAGAGACGTCCCACTTTAGAAAGCAGCGACGGACTATAAAAGTAGATCAGCAACTGACAACTTCTCCTCCCGGACCCGGTAGATGTGGGTAGGTCGACTCGATACGTGACAACAGCACAAAAGTGAGTACTGCCAATGCGCGCGCTGTTTCCTTGCCATACAGACACTGAGGATGGTAGTTATAAATAGATAATCCCTCTAGTTTTCACCTATACCACCACCCTGAGCTATTGGCTGTCCCCCTTGATGGTGATTTAGATATACATTCTGTGAACCACGAGCCCGATGAGAGTGAGTGTGTGGACAAAAAAAGATGTTCTCAATACAACAAGCTTCCCTGAAATATAATTGCATAAGTCATGAACCCATTATTAATCAGTATGTAGACTATGAATTGAGGTGTTCAAGGCAACTAGATTTTTATAAGCAGTATGACTGACCTTTGCACCATCCATGCTCTCTCCTAATTGACCTCGTGTAGCTCGTGAGGAACTCCTCTAGTTTGACCTACCGGGTACTGATGCCGCCTGGTTAGCTTACAACAATGGGTGAGTCCAAACGATATTTACCTGCTGCAGTACACTTGTGCCACTATGGTTGTAGTTCACACTAGCTCACTGTGGGCACTCACCGTGTAGCACAGTTGTTTTTACAATGTTTTTAATTCTCTAAACTTTGGCTTTCACAATTCACTGACTAAATTTGAGTCACAAGGGAAATGATACTGTATGTATATTCGAATGTGTACCATTAATACCAATGTCACCCTTCTCTCCCCACACAGGTAGGACCAGGTCTGACAGGTACACGATTTAGGTAGTTACCTGGTTGATGTGAGTATGTTGCCACGTCGCCAATTTTAAGTGTAGATAGTTTCCACAATATAGGTCCTGATGAATCGCATGTAGACTATTACAGTGAGCGAGAAACATGTTGACCTCATTTGCACCAATAGCGACGCTTAGACCTAAGACATAATACTTAGCCAAGCACCGCATTGTTTATATTTTTAACTAGGGTAGGAGACCCACTGATTAAAAATTGTCTTCACGGATACTCCGAACCTTATTTTAAATCACACACATACATCTACACAGTTCTGGCCCCTCACCCCCACTTCACCATACGGCTATTGGAAAAGATCTCCGCCAAAGTGCCCCTACTACAGGGAGCCCGTTGGGTATTGCACCGCCGACCCGACGAGGAGCAGCCCAGATGATGAAGCATGACACCCGATTGGGTGTGTGAGGGCATTACAATCCAATAAATGGACTCCCAACTCTGAACCCAAACGTTCAGGGTGGTGTCAATTTCCCTTGTTCGTACACTCTTGAGGAACAGCATAACCTTCTTCTTCTAATACTTCAATTAGGGCACCTATGCTGGACCTCCCTCGACACTGATAAAGGAAAAAGCCCTGTAGTCCCTCCTTTGTATACTGAACGATATTTAAGTGCCCGATATTTTTCTTATCGTTATATGTAAAAATAGATCTTTTTGTTAACGATATTTGTGTGCTCGATATTAGTAATTTTTATACTTATGTATACGGAGTCAATATTTTCGTTCTCGTTACTTAATTTCTGATATCTGTGGCTCTCTATATTTGTTGGATCAATAATATGTCTCTGATCCATTCATTGGTAAAATGCAAAAAAGTTAAGAACTTCGGGTCAGATGTATGAAGCATTTTAGCAGTCGCAAATGCTCCAATTCGGTGTTTGCTTCCGTTACAATGCTTTTTCTAATGTATTTATTATTTTAAGGAGTAGGAAATGTTTACTCAGCTCCTTAAATAGGAGCACAAATGAATACTGATTTGGTATCTGGAAGGGCTTGTTGCAGGTGTACCTTCCATATATGATTCAGTCTCTAATGTTTCAATGTATTGCCACTGAAACCCAAGATCAGATTGGTAAACCGGGCATTCGAGCAGCGGGCGATGGGCCGGTGCCTGAGGTCCCGTTTTTTGGTTGAGTGGTACACGTTTTGCAACAGTTTTGGGGTTAGCTGTGTTGTATGGCATAACCAGGGCCTAGAAGCCCACTCTGAAAGCCCACAGCATAGGCAGATGGACTCTTGTCTCCTCCCATGCCCAGCAGGGGCTGGCAGTGTCCTTACCAGTCCCCTGCAGGGCCTGCCCGTTAGTGTGTGGGGCTGGCTTATGCCGGCAAGGGACACAATATAACTGCAAAGTGAAAAGGAGGCTGAGAAAAAGCTGCTTCGTTGGAGCTTCGGTGTGAAGAACCACTTTCACCCCCTCATCTCCCTGTAGGAGGCCGACAGAGTCCTCCATCTGATACCTCCCCTCCCAGGGCTGCACATGATGGGCGTTGGTGGGCCACAGTAGCGTCATGAGCTTAAACGGGGGTAGTCTACATTAGAAAGACTGATTATTTATGAGCCTGTTCAGTCTTCAGCTCTGCAGACAAAAGTGCTTAACAAAATCAAGCCTGCTAAACCCATAACAGAGGTGAGGAATGCAAACTGAATCACAGTAAAGGAGGCCAATTGGAAAAATGAAGAGAATAATACAAGGGAAAAGAGAGAGAGCAGAAAGGAAGAAAGAAATGAAGGACATACAAAAAGCTGAAAGAAACTGTTACAGGAATGAAGGGTCAAAAAGTAGAAAGAATATGTGCAAGGATGAACGGTTTGACAGGTGGAAGGGTAAAAGAACATTTGCATGGTTGGGGAAAAGAAAGAATGGAATGATTGATGGAAGGTGGAATGAATGGGAGGATAAATTGAAACCTGGGCTGCAGGTTGAAAAGATGGATGGGTGAATTGATAAAAAGAGGATGACATGATGGCTGGATGATAAAGATCGAATGGATGGATGGGTAAAAGAATGGATGAATAGTTGGAAGTATGAGTGGAAGGATGGATGTGAGACTACTGATGAAAGGGTGGATGGATAGAATGGCAAAGGAAGGATGGATGGAATCATGAGAAGATGGATAAATGAATGTATGGAAGGCTTAAATGATGGAAAGATAGATACACTAAGGAGTAATGAAGAGACCTCTTCTAGGTTGGGTGGGTCTTACTCGCTTTATTCACCAAATGACATTTGAAGTAAGGATCAAAGTGAGGGGAATTTTAATTTTCTGGCTACTCCCTTGGTTGGCCCGATTGTCCTGAGCAGTATTGTTGGAGCCCATGTGAGATGGACCATTTAACACCCCACCAACTCTGCATGGGCCCTGCAGAGCTGTCCCTGCGAACCCATGGACCATGGGACTACATGCAGAGGAGAGAAGCAGGGAGAACCAGGATAGAGTTCTTAACAAGTAAGGGGGCAGAGAGAGGATAGAGGCAGAGACAAGGCTATGGAAAGAGTGAGAAAGGCACAGATAAACACTACTCGTGGTGGCGCGGTGGTATCCTGACCACCCTATTATGATAAGGGTGGTCGGACCGCCATTGCTCCTCCATAGCTTCCAGGGAATCACCGTTCCCTGGTAGTGTTGCAGCGGTGTAGAGGCATCAATATGCTTGGTGTGACCACCGCAGTCCCACCAAGCATATTGGGAGTTTCCTCTCCACCAGGGTTTTCATGACAGTTCCTCCTTCATGAAAAACCCTGGTGGAGACTGAACAAAGGGGGCCCTAGAGTGCCCCCTGGTGCCTTACACTCTGTGGATGATGCCTGTGTGCATGTACACCAGTTCCTGCACGGCATGGACTTTTCAGTCCCTGCCATGCAGGAACTGTTTATGGTGTTCCCATTGCAGTGCCCATTTTCTGAGGCACCACCGTGGGAATGCCAAAAACCAGCCCACCAGACATGAGAAAACTTCTAATCTGGCGGTCTATCTGTCAATGGCTTTGGTGGTGCGGCTGCAGGGAAGACCCGGTGCCGCATGGCCAAAGTCGTAATCGGGCCGTAAGAGTGAAGATTAGAAATAGAATGTGCTGAATGGACAGTCATAGTGCACAATTGTGGTGAAGGCAGTGCTTTAAATGTGCAGGGGCTGTCCGGTACTGAGTTCCTGCACTTCTTCAATTTGAAAGGGAGAGTACCTACAATTCTCAGCACTGTAGCAATACATTTATTGCAAGATTATCTGATCTTTTCAGGATCAAACAGGTACTCTAAATAGTGAGTATCAGCATTTCTGTATTTCCATTTAAACCACTGGGTGAAGAAGGGGGAGAGAGAAAATTACAGACAAGAGGAGAAAGAAACAGGAGTGAGATGAAGAGTGCTTGAGGGATTAGGGAATTTGAAAAGAGGGAAAATAAGGGTAAGAAGTAGAAAGTAAAAGGGTGTGGGAAGTAGAGAATTCTGTGTGTTCATGTACTAGAAAGAGGGAGAATGAGAGATTGAAGAGAAAGGAGAGAGTCTAGGTGCCTCACTGGCTGTGCTTCCTGGGGGTATGCAAGTGGTGTGCATTAACATTCTGTGATACAAGCTCTGCATTGGGGTGTAGGCATGATATGCATACCTGTGTATCTGTGGTGTGTATTTGTATAGGGTGGCTAAGTGCTTTCATATAGTGCTTCACTTTCATTTTTCTAAGCACTGTCTATGCAAATGCCAATTTTACCCAATTTAGAAGTATTCGATATTTCTGCCTCAGAAGTATGATTTAGTTTTGCCTTTATTAGAACACTTGACTTACACGTCACAGCAGATGTCAGCAGAAATCACAACTCATTGAGTCCTGTTGCTGGAGCACATTACTAGTATGCCAGCCAAAGTACCCCGGAGCCTTCGTGGAGCTGTTCAGAAGGCCTGTACAATCGCAGCTGCTTATGCCCTAGAGCTCAGCAATGAACCAAGCTAAGCATAGCCCTTTCCCAGCCTTTGGAGTGCAGTGGGGCATTTATAATACGTTGCATATGTTCAATGAGTACTGTCACTTCTAAGCAGGTGCCACTGACTGCCACTTTAAAGCAGCTTTTAATAGGACATCAATTTTACTTCTCAACACATTGTCAATACTCTAATGGGCCAATACCTGAAATTCTGATAATGTTTTTAAAAATGTTGAGTGATGTTTGTGGTTTTCATCCCATTCCCAGCAGTAAGGGGCATTCAACCTTCCCGCCTCACCTCACTATGGCTGGGCCACCTTCTTCATTCTGTAGCCTGCCAGAGCAGAAGAACAACCACAGGTGTTTTAATAACTGGGCAATGGGAACAATTGCAAAGGCCCCCCACTTTCCAGCATTCCTCTTGATAAAATGATCTCTCACTCTCTTTTTTCACACTTCTTGCTCGTTATAACAATCTCTCTCTCTCTCTAGCTCTGACTCTGTCCCTCCTTCTATCCTTGTCTCACAATTTTCTACCTTTCTGTCTACCTCTTTTTCTCTCCTCATTCATCACTTACTCTAGCATCTCTCACTATCACTATCTGCCATCACCCTTTTTTACTGAGCTCTAATTCTTTGTCTATTTCCGTCTCAATTACACTTTACTTCACCTCCACCCTGTTTACTTTGTATCTCTCTACCCCTCCCTTCTCTTTGTATCTCACCTTTTGCTACTTCCTCTTTTTTTCGACCTGTTTTTTGTGCCTCATTTCTCCCTACCTCACCAGTCACTAAATCCCTATCCATATTTATCTAACCCCCTCTGACTACCTTTATGTCAATTCTTGCTTACTCTTTACCTCTCTTCCTCTGCCTCTCCTATCTTTCTGCCACATATATCTCACTTTCTTGACCCCAGCTCTTGTACCTCACCTCTTTTCTTTCCCTTTACCTCCATTGATCTCTACACCTCTACATACTCACTCCTCAATCTCTATGTAAGCTGTTTGTACCACATTTCTATCTACCTCACCTCTCTCTTTCAAATAAATCTCTTGGTATCCCACCTGTCTCTACCTCTTGCTCTTCTGCTATATGTGCCTACCGCCACATCTCTTCCTTTTTACCCCATGTCTATCTAACCTCTTTCTCAGCACCTCGCAGTCCTTTGCATCTCACTGCCATGACTATTTCCTCCATCTACTTTCCATCTCCACAACCACATCTCTTTCTTTACCTCACAACTCTGTCTGTGCCTTTCCTCTCTCTACCTTTGTCATCCCCTTTATTGCACTACTCTCTTCTTCACCTTTCTCTCTACTTCACATCTCTTACGTTACCTCATCTTTCACCCCTAAATTCCCTCTTTCCCTGCACAGCCTCTCAATTTCCCTCATAATTGGATCACTGTCTCACCTCACCTCTCCACTTCTTCCTACCTCTATTCCCTTTATGTCACCTCTCTCACAACCATACTCCTTTATCTCTAACTCATTTGCTACCTCTAGCCCTCTTTTTAAATCACCATTGCCTTTTCACTCTCTTTCATCTCCCTCTCTGGGCCACCTTTCAACACACATTCCCTGTCTCTTTCCTTTTATACTCCCACTCTTCCTGTCTTAATCTCCCCTCTCTTTCTCAAATTCACCTCTGTCTCTCCATTTCACACTTTTTTCTCTACAAATAATGTTGTTTTTCTAATGTTCACACCTCTCAACCTATCTTTCTCTCTATCTCACTGTGCACTGTAGCTAACCTATCTTTCTGTACCCCACATCTCTCTCTACTGCAGTGCTGGCTCTAGCATTTCTCTGTACTTTTTCCTCATCTTTTCTCAAATGTGTAGAGGTCTACAGCTCTAAGGCCCACATGCATCAAGCTAATTTGCGACCGGCAAAATTGCGAATCGGTAAAAAATGCCGTTTCCGATCGCAAATTAGCTAGTTCTGATGCATTAAGCAAAATCGCAAGAAATAGTAGTTTTCGCAATATTTGCGCTTCATAAAATACAGAATCGGTAATACCGATTCTGTATTTTAGGAAGCGGAATTAAGAAATCGCAAAATGGGATGCATCAAGTTTTCGCTAATACAGAACCTGCCTAAATTCGCTATTTGCATTCCTTAAACTAGAAGAAATCAAATCAGGTGGTAAAAATTACACATAAGCAAAAACAGGTGTAAATCATCAGCAAACGACTTAAACAGTCCCAGAATGCATCCCAATGACCCACCATGGCAGCGCTCTACGTCGTGGCGAGGAGGATGAGGCTGAGAGCAGCAGCACAGAGGAGAAGGAGGATCCAGGAGAGAATCTTTAGAGTGCACGTCACATTGCTAGGGCAGACGGAGGAGGAGATCTATGATAAATATAGGCTGAATGCTGCAGCTATCTTAGATCTAATTGCTGAGTTAGACCCTATACTGCAGCGGCAGACCCGCAGGACACATGCCATACCCACCCATGTGCAGGTCCTGTGTTCCCTGCATCTCCTAGCTTCAGGGTCCTTCCAGGGAGTAATTGCAGCAGCTGGAGGGGTCTCCCAAAGTGCCATATCGCGCTTTTTTAACAGTTTCTTAAATGCCATGTTGCAGAGGATACACCACCACATCAGGTTCCCCACGACACCACAGGATTTGATGCAAACCAAATTAGATTTTTATCAGGTTGCACAGTTCCCGCATGTGATTGGTTGTATCGATGGGACGCATGTACCCATATGTCCCCCTGCAGTGAATGAGTATATCTACCGCAACCGGAAATCTTACCATTCACTGAACATACAGGTAACATGCAACTCAAAAACACTAATCACTGACATTGTGGCAAGTTACCCTGGCAGTGCCCATGACGCCTACATCTTCCGGCACAGTGGAATACACAGACGTCTACTTGCGGGGGAGTTCGGAGAAGGATATCTTCTGAGTAAATCAATGTAATACTGTTTTTCAAAAGTGTTCACCATGGTGACACATTGCAGTGACTAATGTATGTTGATCTCTCACATCCTGTAGATGATAGCGCATACCCTGTGAGGTCTTACATCCTCACCCCATACCTGAATCCTGCCACACAAAGGGAGCAACGTTACAATCGTGCGCACATTGCGACGCGCAATGTGATAGAAAGGACATTTGGGGTACTAAAATCACGATTCCGCATCATACACAAGAGCGGTGGGGCATTACAGTATAGTCCTGAGAAATGCTGTAAGATTGAGGCAACGTGTGCTATGTTGCACAACATAGCCACCAATAGAGGCATACCCTTGGTGGACTCTGACAGCGAGCCAGAACAGGACATACAGCCGACACAACCACCCCATGCAGCAGGCGGTACAAATGCAGCAGAGGGCAGACAAAGAAGAACAGAAATCACGCAACATTACTTCTAAGGTGAGTAAGCACATGACCACACAGTAATTGCTTTAAAGTTTTAATGTGACAGTAGTGTGGTTGTGTTAATGCACACATACCATGTACAGACAATTACATTCCATTGCCTTGGGACTGCAACTGCAGTGTGAATAAGTAACGCATATCTGGTTACCTCACCAGATTGTTTGAATGTCCAAATATCTAACACTTCCTGTGACGCCCCCCTGTGGCCCTTGTAGTAGGCCCAGCTACATCTGACATGGTGCCTTCTGTGCCTGCCTGACTCCTGCTACTGCGCCTCCTGCCATGTGCCACAGGCTCCAGTAGGCTGCTAAGGCTGAAGGCCTCCTCACTGTCCCCCCCTCCATGCATGATGTTCCCACTGGCTGCTGCTGTCTGTAGCCCTTCCACAGCAGTGGTGACCTGGATTAGGCCCCTGGCCACATCCCCACAGCAGTAGGTCATCTCAACCTGCATGGCGACTGCACGCCTGTATAGCTGAGCTGTTGTAGTACTCAGCCTGTCGATGGCCCTTGTGTATCCGCGCATGCGCCCCATAGAATGTTGTTGCCTCCTGGCATTAGAGATATGCTCAGCCTGCATGACCCTGCACATCTGTTCAATGGCTGTTGCTACACGGTCAAGTTTATCACCGTGTGCCCTGAGCCCCTCAACGACTGCAGTTGTCTGCTCCTTCATGCAGTCACGTATCCCACCCATTTGTGTGACCATTGTTCCCAGTTGCTCCTGCATAATACGTATGTTCTTTTGTTGCAGGCGCTGGACCCTCAGCATCTTGGTCTCAAGCACACTGCAGGCAGCTTCACCATCGTCCACAGCAGACCTCAGAAACGCACTTGGCCTTCGCCTGCGGAACGGACTGTGACGTTGCGGGATTGTTACCTCTGGTGGTGGGGGTTGTGGTGTATGGGCAGTGCCCTGTGGGTTCGCTCCTGTTTGGGTGTCCTCCTCACTATCCAAATCGGGCAGTGGTAGGACTCTTCTCCTGCGATGAGTGGGAACAGGTAGGGGCAAGGATGCCGGCATCTCTTGTCCCTCATCTGGCTGTTCTGTATGTCCCTCAGAATCGTGGACGTCTGCCACGTCACTCTCCTGTGATGCATCTGTGAGGGAAACAGTGCAAGATCATTTTGTTTTGTAAAATGTAATATATCTATTTTTTGCACATGTTTGTGACATTGCGCTCACAGAGGTATAATAAATTGACTTCTGTGCTGTAGGAAGTCTACTGTTGTCACTGCCTTGCTGTACTCTGATGCATTTGAGCTGTGCTACTCCCTCCATGCTTTGCCATTACATTTGTATGCATACAACTCCCACAATGCATTAGGGGGTTGCAAGTAAGAGGTGGACTGGACTCATGTCTGCTACACTACGCAGGGTATGCATTTGTGGCAGTTTGGGTTACAATTATATTGCAATATGTTTGGTTGTGCTCTTACCTTGGGAGGTCCCCGCATGTCCTGAGGTGTCAATCTGCGTGACCCCGACAACTGCCTCGGGCTGCAGAGTGGATTCCACCAAGTCGTCCATTGGGGTGTTTGCAGGCTGAGTGGATGTTCCCCCTCCTGTTTTACTTGCAGAGGCCAGCCTTTCAGCCACTCTCTCTTTTGCCCGGCTGCGAAGGTCATACCATCGCTTCTGTAGGTTGTTGATGTCACGGTGTGTGACCCCCACAGAATTGACCCGGGCTTGTATCCCAAGCCAGATCTTCCGCTTGACTGACTCTGCAACATGCAGGGATTGTTTGCCAAACAGCTAGTCATGTCTTTGGACAACTTCCTCAGTGAGTATTTCCAGTTCCCTCTCACTGAATTTAATCTTCCTCTTCCTGCCTTCTCCTGTTTGCTTTTTTTTTCCTGGGTCCATGGTGTTTGTTTGAATCAACTTCTGCAGGAAAAAGTGTTTTCCAGGCTGTGCACCAACAGTCTTCCTCCTCCTCAGTCTCTCACTCTGCACAGGTGTGTGGTATCTGAGAATCACTTCCTGGTATGATGTCATCTCCATGAGACGATTGACGCTTTCGCATTTACCGAATCGGTATTTGCGAATTCGCAAATACCGATTCGGTAAATAAGTAATCGGTAAATATTTTAGCGATTTTTAAGGAATCGCAAATATTTACCGATTTTCTTGGTGCATTCGGTTTAGCGATTCTGTAATAGCGATTCCTTATTTTTCGCTATTTTAGAATCGCAATTTTTTCTTTGATGCATGTGGGCCTATGTCTCTTGCTCTCCCCAACAAAAGACTATTCTACATTACCTTTCTCCCTAACTCACTCTTCTGTAGCCCCCTTCTCTTTACATTTCATTATCTCAATCTATAGCTCTCCACGGGGCATATTATCAAGAACGGCGTTAAAATTATCGCCGGTTTAGCGGCAGAAAACTGCAGCTAAAGCGGCGATAATGGACTTGATAATATGCCCTGGAGAATTCCAATAGAAGCCCATGTTCACACCAGAACATGGACTTCTATTGGTATTCTCAAGGGCATATTATCAAGCCCATTATCGCCGCTTTAGCGGCAGTTTTCTGCCGCTAAACCGGCGTTAATTTTTAACGCCGTTCTTGATAATATGCCCCCAAGTACCTACCTCTATACCTCACTACAAAATCTTGCCTATAACTCTACCTCCCTTTTCCTATCTACCTTTTCCTCTTTCTTTTGTGACATTCTCATTACCTAATTGTCCTTTCTATTTTGATTACTCAGTAGAATTGGAGATCACTATCTAGCCAGAGAAAGAGAGGAAGTACAAGGCAGGGGAAGATAATTAAGCAGAAAAATATTATGTTTCACCTGATAATACAGTGAAGATTCTCTGATTTTCACATTGACACTGCAAAGTAAGCAGTTGTCAAAGCTGCAGTGTTTCTAGTCTTGGTCAGTGTTACTGTCCCTTGTAAGCTTTAAAATGATCAATTTACCAACATTTACAAAATTGAGTCCCTTAATATTAATCTAGCAGTGTTTCTTGAAAGGTTGTGATCCTCGAATGTGGGTCACTATTTTTGTGGTGCACGGGCCAACTTTTGATCCCAATCCGACTCTGCTGAAATCTGCTCACAAACCATTTTATCAACTCCTCAAAGGCGATAGTAACACCCATTTGCAAAAAGTAAGGGTACCACTTCCCCTTTAAGAATGTAAAACGTTTGTTTAACGGGAGGCAGGCAGTTGAACACTACCTCCTGTTAAACAAACTTTAAAAAATAAAAAATAAAGCTTTTTTTCTTAAATGCAGACTAAAATCATTTAAGGAAAACAGGCTGCATTTAAAAAAAAAAATTTGACCTATTTAAAAGTAGTCTTACACATAGCCGTCTTCTGGCCATAAAATCTTCCCTGTGATGGACTCCAATCTTTGTGAATCACAATTATGACCTACCTCATTAATATTCATGAAGAAGATCAGATTGCGAACCACTACAATTCGTTTTTTTAAGAACCAACCTATTAGTTGATAGATCAGTTCTTAAAAATCTTCCACTAGTTGCAAATATACTGGTCACAATTTACAAATATTATTTTGCGACCAGATATTTATACCATGCCATTCTTTCCCAAAAGTCTGTAATGTATGCCTCGGGTCACATGGGTTAGAGTTGCACATATTGAAAGTCTAAGATGCACATTAGTTTGTACTGTAGCATCTTATCATTTGACCTTAGCTTGAACTGCTTTAGATAGTGGGCATCTATTCTTAAACACTGTTCTGCTCTTCACTGCCTTTTCACATGGGTGACGTCTGTCCGTACAGTTTAAAACCAATACGTAGCAGACCTGGAACATGCAGGGAAGTATTTGTGGATAGGGTAGGTGACCTACCTTCTCACTCACAAAGGAAAAGGCACTTTTTGAGGGGGGCAACACAGTGTAGTTGTGAAAACCCTTCTGCAGCGTCAGCCTAGATATAGCTGAGTGTAGCACTGGACCCCAAAAGATCAATAGTTAGGGAAATTCTAAAACTTTGTTAGGTTTCTATTGAACCACCCTTTCGAGCTGCATGTCTGCTGCCGAAGGCTCATACGTAGCACAACAGAGCCTACCTGTATGGGCACAGGTCTGTTTAAAGATATAGGACCAGATGCATCAACAAACCATTTTGCGATTTCCTAAGGCGGTACAAATGCAGCAGAGGGCAGACAAAGAAGAACAGAAATCACGCAACATTACTTCTAAGGTGAGTAAGCACATGACCACACAGTAATTGCTTTAAAGTTTTAATGTGACAGTAGTGTGGTTGTGTTAATGCACACATACCATGTACAGACAATTACATTCCATTGCCTTGGGACTGCAACTGCAGTGTGAATAAGTAACGCATATCTGGTTACCTCACCAGATTGTTTGAATGTCCAAATATCTAACACTTCCTGTGACGCCCCCTGTGGCCCTTGTAGTAGGCCCAGCTACATCTGACATGGTGCCTTCTGTGCCTGCCTGACTCCTGCTACTGCGCCTCCTGCCATGTGCCACAGGCTCCAGTAGGCTGCTAAGGCTGAAGGCCTCCTCACTGTCCCCCCCTCCATGCATGGTGTTCCCACTGGCTGCTGCTGTCTGTAGCCCTTCCACAGCAGTGGTGACCTGGATTAGGCCCCTGGCCACATCCCCACAGCAGTAGGTCATCTCAACCTGCATGGCGACTGCACGCCTGTATAGCTGAGCTGTTGTAGTACTCAGCCTGTTGATGGCCCTTGTGTATCCGCGCATGCGCCCCATAGAATGTTGTTGCCTCCTGGCATTAGAGATATGCTCAGCCTGCATGACCCTGCACATCTGTTCAATGGCTGTTGCTACACGGTCAAGTTTATCACCGTGTGCCCTGAGCCCCTCAACGACTGCAGTTGTCTGCTCCTTCATGCAGTCACGTATCCCACCCATTTGTGTGACCATTGTTCCCAGTTGCTCCTGCATAATACGTATGTTCTTTTGTTGCAGGCGCTGGACCCTCAGCATCTTGGTCTCAAGCACACTGCAGGCAGCTTCACCATCGTCCACAGCAGACCTCAGAAACGCACTTGGCCTTCGCCTGCGGAACGGACTGTGACGTTGCGGGATTGTTACCTTTGGTGGTGGGGGTTGTGGTGTATGGGCAGTGCCCTGTGGGTTCGCTCCTGTTTGGGTGTCCTCCTCACTATCCAAATCGGGCAGTGGTAGGACTCTTCTCCTGCGATGAGTGGGAACAGGTAGGGGCAAGGATGCCGGCATCTCTTGTCCCTCATCTGGCTGTTCTGTATGTCCCTCAGAATCGTGGACGTCTGCCACGTCACTCTCCTGTGATGCATCTGTGAGGGAAACAGTGCAAGATCATTTTGTTTTGTAAAATGTAATATATCTATTTTTTGCACATGTTTGTGACATTGCGCTCACAGAGGTATAATAAATTGACTTCTGTGCTGTAGGAAGTCTACTGTTGTCACTGCCTTGCTGTACTCTGATGCATTTGAGCTGTGCTACTCCTCCATGCTTTGCCATTACATTTGTATGCATACAACTCCCACAATGCATTAGGGGTTGCAAGTAAGAGGTGGACTGGACTCATGTCTGCTACACTACGCAGGGTATGCATTTGTGGCAGTTTGGGTTACAATTATATTGCAATATGTTTGGTTGTGCTCTTACCTTGGGAGGTCCCCGCATGTCCTGAGGTGTCAATCTGCGTGACCCCGACAACTGCCTCGGGCTGCAGAGTGGATTCCACCAAGTCGTCCATTGGGGTGTTTGCAGGCTGAGTGGATGTTCCCCCTCCTGTTTTACTTGCAGAGGCCAGCCTTTCAGCCACTCTCTCTTTTGCCCGGCTGCGAAGGTCATACCATCGCTTCTGTAGGTTGTTGATGTCACGGTGTGTGACCCCCACAGAATTGACCCGGGCTTGTATCCCAAGCCAGATCTTCCGCTTGACTGACTCTGCAACATGCAGGGATTGTTTGCCAAACAGCTGGTCATGTCTTTGGACAACTTCCTCAGTGAGTATTTCCAGTTCCCTCTCACTGAATTTAATCTTCCTCTTCCTGCCTTCTCCTGTTTGCTTTTTTTTTCCTGGGTCCATGGTGTTTGTTTGAATCAACTTCTGCAGGAAAAAGTGTTTTCCAGGCTGTGCACCAACAGTCTTCCTCCTCCTCAGTCTCTCACTCTGCACAGGTGTGTGGTATCTGAGAATCACTTCCTGGTATGATGTCATCTCCATGAGACGATTGACGCTTCGCATTTACCGAATCGGTATTTGCGAATTCGCAAATACCGATTCGGTAAATAAGTAATCGGTAAATATTTTAGCGATTTTTAAGGAATCGCAAATATTTACCGATTTTCTTGGTGCATTCGGTTTAGCGATTCTGTAATAGCGATTCCTTATTTTTCGCTATTTTAGAATCGCAATTTTTTCTTTGATGCATGTGGGCCTATGTCTCTAGCTCTCCCCAACAAAAGACTATTCTACATTACCTTTCTCCCTAACTCACTCTTCTGTAGCCCCCTTCTCTTTACATTTCATTATCTCAATCTATAGTTCTCACGGGGCATATTATCAAGAACGGCGTTAAAATTATCGCCGGTTTAGCGGCAGAAAACTGCCGCTAAAGCGGCGATAATGGGCTTGATAATATGCCCTGGAGAATTCCAATAGAAGCCCATGTTCACACCAGAACATGGACTTCTATTGGTATTCTCAAGGGCATATTATAAAGCCCATTATCGCCGCTTTAGCGGCAGTTTTCTGCCGCTAAACCGGCGATAATTTTTAACGCCGTTCTTGATAATATGCCCCCAAGTACCTACCTCTATACCTCACTACAAAATCTTGCCTATAACTCTACCTCCCTTTTCCTATCTACCTTTTCCTCTTTCTTTTGTGACATTCTCATTACCTAATTGTCCTTTCTATTTTGATTACTCAGTAGAATTGGAGATCACTATCTAGCCAGAGAAAGAGAGGAAGTACAAGGCAGGGAAGATAATTAAGCAGAAAAATATTATGTTTCACCTGATAATACAGTGAAGATTCTCTGATTTTCACATTGACACTGCAAAGTAAGCAGTTGTCAAAGCTGCAGTGTTTCTAGTCTTGGTCAGTGTTACTGTCCCTTGTAAGCTTTAAAATGATCAATTTACCAACATTTGCAAAATTGAGTCCCTTAATATTAATCTAGCAGTGTTTCTTGAAAGGTTGTGATCCTCGAATGTGGGTCACTATTTTTGTGGTGCACGGGCCAACTTTTGATCCCAATCCGACTCTGCTGAAATCTGCTCACAAACCATTTTATCAACTCCTCAAAGGCGATAGTAACACCCATTTGCAAAAAGTAAGGGTACCACTTCCCTTTAAGAATGTAAAACGTTTGTTTAACGGGAGGCAGGCAGTTGAACACTACCTCCTGTTAAACAAACTTTAAAAATAAAAATAAAGCTTTTTTTCTTAAATGCAGACTAAAATCATTTAAGGAAAACAGGCTGCATTTAAAAAAAAAAAATTGACCTATTTAAAAGTAGTCTTACACATAGCCGTCTTCTGGCCATAAAATCTTCCCTGTGATGGACTCCAATCTTTGTGAATCACAATTATGACCTACCTCATTAATATTCATGAAGAAGATCAGATTGCGAACCACTACAATTCGTTTTTTTAAGAACCAACCTATTAGTTGATAGATCAGTTCTTAAAAATCTTCCACTAGTTGCAAATATACTGGTCACAATTTACAAATATTATTTTGCGACCAGATATTTATACCATGCCATTCTTTCCCAAAAGTCTGTAATGTATGCCTCGGGTCACATGGGTTAGAGTTGCACATATTGAAAGTCTAAGATGCACATTAGTTTGTACTGTAGCATCTTATCATTTGACCTTTAGCTTGAACTGCTTTAGATAGTGGGCATCTATTCTTAAACACTGTTCTGCTCTTCACTGCCTTTTCACATGGGTGACGTCTGTCCGCACAGTTTAAAACCAATACGTAGCAGACCTGGAACATGCAGGGAAGTATTTGTGGATAGGGTAGGTGACCTACCTTCTCACTCACAAAGGAAAAGGCACTTTTTGAGGGGGGCAACACAGTGTAGTTGTGAAAACCCCTTCTGCAGCGTCAGCCTAGATATAGCTGAGTGTAGCACTGGACCCCAAAAGATCAATAGTTAGGGAAATTCTAAAACTTTGTTAGGTTTCTATTGAACCACCCTTTCGAGCTGCATGTCTGCTGCCGAAGGCTCATACGTAGCACAACAGAGCCTACCTGTATGGGCACAGGTCTGTTTAAAGATATAGGACCAGATGCATCAACAAACCATTTTGCGATTTCCTAATTGCGAATCCTTGCGATTCGCAATTAGAAAATCGCAAACGGAATGCATGAAAGTGTGTTTAACACTTTCTGCGATTCCTAGGGGATCACAAATGACCTACCTCATGCATATTAATGAGGTAGGTCGCAATTTGCAACCCCCTAGGAATCGCAAAAATCACAGGGATGGTGGCCTGCTGGGGTCAGCAGACCACCATGTCCGTGATTGCTTTTAAATAATGCAATCTTTTTTATTTGCAAAGCAGCCGTTTTCCTTAAAGGAAAACGGGATGCTTTACAAAAGAGAAAAAGAAAACTTTTCCTTTCATTTTCTAAGAGCAGGGAGTGGTCCGTGGGACCGCTGCCTGCTCTTAGAAAATGCATTTACAGACATTCACAAAGGGGAAGGGGTCCCTTGAGGACCCCTTCCCATTTGCAAATTGGTTACCACCTACGTGAAGCAGGTGGTAAAATGCAAATGTTTTGCGACCGCGTTTTGGTCGCAAAACATTCATGCATACCGATGCGATTTGGTATTAGGAAGGGATGGCCTAAACACGCCCCTTCCTAATAGCGAATCGCAAACCCATTTTGCGATTCAGTAACAGGTTACCGAATCGCAAAATAGGGTTTGCTGCATCAGACGGGCATTTTTTTGCGTTCGCAAACGGCCAATTCAGTGAATCGGGTGTTTGCGAAGGCAAAAGATTCTTGATGCATCTGGCCATAGTGATAAAGACAGAATTTAGAATGTAGAAAGAGTGAAAGAACGTATGAGTGGGAAAGAAAAAGAGGCAAGATGGGTAGAAGAAGCTGAGGGGAAGATGGGAGAGAGGAACAAAGAAAGATAGATGAACATAAGTGAAAAGGAATGAAAAAGGGAGAAAAAAGTAGGAAAGGGGCCCATAAATGTGGACAATGTGGAAGACAGGAACAAAGGGAGAAGGAAAAAAGAAGAATGTGGGAAAAAAATATTCTCAGGATACCAGATAGCACATGCAGTTGGGTCACTCACGGCTGAGTTACATTCTTGCTTACCATACGGGGAACTTTCCTGTCCCAACAGTTGCCAAAAACGTTAGTTCGAGCAAGGCCAACTGAAATTCAGTGTTTGACATATCTTCAAGATGCTTTCCTAACAGGAACACAGCTAGTTCTCTCAAAGGTCAGAATTTGCTGTATCTTCAAGTTTCTTAGCACTGTAAAAATTCCTGTTAACAATTCAGGTTCAGTCTGCACTCCGATGGACCTTTAGTTTTGAACTGAGGCTGTCACAGCAATCAATGCAAATAAATAATGTGAAGCATATTTGGCCCCAAAAGATGACAGACAGGATTGGATTTGCAAATCATGAAGTTTTGTTTATTAAAAGATATGCCAAGTTACAAATTGAAATTATCAAATTAGATGTAAGTCAATATCCAAAACATGAATGCTTTAATCAATGTAATTGAAAGCAAATCAAAATCACTAATGCAAAGACAAACTGTTATAAAGTTGTCACAAAATAATTAAAAACAGGCTCCTTTACCTTGAAGGGAAGTCCTTTCTCAGCTAAGCTAGGTAAAGATCATGAGAGTTTGGAAGAGGTCAGGCAGAAGTTGTCAGCATGTAAAGTCTCTGAAAACCTATAAGTCTATAAATCAATTAAAGCTTCTTCTGGAAATCTGGGCAGGAATCTGCCCATGAGCCAATTAAACTACCTTGGGAAAGAAAAAATCTGCTGTGAGCTGGAAAAGCATATTTCTCTAAAGAAAGCTAAAAAGGAATCTCCTCTAAAGAAAATTAAAAGGGAATCCCGACCTAAGGGAAGCTAAAGAAGTCTGTGCTTTAAAGAGATCTGGAAAGGCATCTCTGTCCAAAATAGTGTGAACACTTTCTAAAAACGACAGACTTCTAGCATTATCAGCAATATGTAAGCTTTCAGAACAGCCAAACAATTGTGTGTCTGAAGCTCAACCACACCTGGTGTGTAATAAATCACACAATTGAGTTTGCTGAGTAAATCCCTGCCCTATAGTTTGACTGGACTCAAGTCACAATGTACATACTGTTAGGTTACACTGGAATGTTAGCTAAAACTGTTTGTACTCTGATTATTAGAGATTCCTACAACTTGAACTTGGCTTCCCGAGAGGGGCAGGTTTGAGACCTCTATAGTACTTACAGTATAGGGGGTATCTCCAGTATCAATTAGGAATGATACGGTGTGGCCATTCACCTCTCCAGCAACATATGGCCCACTCTGGTCTACCTCTAAGACTGTGCCAAGCACACAATCCTCCTCTCCTGTCAGGCACTGTCAGTGTGATTGATCAAAACCCAAGATTACAACATGAAAGACAGTATTCAAATCATCCCACAGCACCATCTAAATTTTCACAAACCTCTCTACGTGTGTGTACCACAAGTCAGGATTTTATCACAATTTTGGAAACTGATTTGTAAAGTTGAAAAGATCAACATAACTTCAGGGTATACGTACATATTCACCCCATGCACCCCTCTCATTGGGTTTTCCTTGACCTCTGTATCACTTTTACTAGTCTCCCTGTTTGAACCTCCAGTACCATCCTTCTTTTATTGTTTCATTTCCTTTCTACACCACTTATCCTTGATCCTTTGAGTGTCACCCCACCTCTGAATACTACTAATTCCTTCACATGTAATTTCATACCTGGTGTTCTCATATTGTTTATGGTATCCTCGGTTATGAACATGCTGAAATTCTTCTTTAAATTCTGACTTTTGGACAAATCGACCCCAAACTCAGTAGCTAATTCCTCAAATTTTTTGTGGTTTTCACAATCACATCTAGCTGCATACTTACTCAAACACACAAAAGTTACTCCTTGTTGTACTGATCTGCAAGTTCCAACTTAAGATTTCCTTTGACAAGTTACCTTTCTCCCTAACTCACTCTTCTGTAGCCCCCTTCTCTTTACATTTCATTATCTCAATCTATAGCTCTCCACGGGGCATATTATCAAGAACGGCGTTAAAATTATCGCCGGTTTAGCGGCAGAAAACTGCCGCTAAAGCGGCGATAATGGGCTTGATAATATGCCCTGGAGAATTCCAATAGAAGCCCATGTTCACACCAGAACATGGACTTCTATTCTGCACTAAATCTCAAAACAGTCAACTCTTTTGACGGTGTCTCTCTCTCTGGGGTTTGTGACTCAGGACTTTCCTCTACCTCGACAACAGGCACACTGACGATGGGAGTTCCTCCTGTTTGGGTTGTGGTCCCAAATGTAGGTTAGTGCCAGCACCAGGTATACCAAGGGCTGTAGTAATAGTAGAGATACCAGGGGTTGTAATGATAACAGTGGTGCTAGTGGCTCTCAATAATAGATCTGTAGTGACAAAGGCCAACCTTCTCTCTGGGGGACTCTGATCAGTTGGTACTCTTGCACCAGTTTCTACAGGCAGTTGATTCCTTCCACCTGATGGACAATATTATATGGAGGTTGTCGAGAAGTTAACAAATCATTTAAAAATCATCACTTGGATCACTATCACTCTCATCTCCTTATTCCCACCTTCCTGTCATGGTTTCCTTCTTTATTATTTTCCCTTGACTATTGCAGGATACCTCCATTGGCCCCCAATTGTGCTTTGTCCCTCGCTTCATCTCCATCCACCTTTGGACCTTATTTATTGCTCAGGGCTGATATTCACCCTTAATTTACGCATGTGTAGCATACTCTCAGGAATTCAAACCCTCATATTGAGCAGGTTTTGGTGGGAGTTTCATCTCATACAACACTCTTCTCAAATTCGTCAATTGCCCTCAAGTGACAGATATCATGTGGGGTATATTGCAAGAACCCTTTATTTGCTGTGATCTTTTTCTATTGTCTGATACAGATATACATGTGTAATCCAACCTGAGTTGTAATGTAATAAGCAGGTGTGTCCTCTGGAGGGGCCACCTCACTCTCAAGGACAGGTATTCTTAAATCAGCCTCTCAAAACTCTCAATTTCTAAAAACATGTCATCTTTATTCTTGATGCAACACACACAGAGGGCCCGATTCACAGAACTAACTTAAGACAAAATCCTAAACTTACTACCATTTTGGTATTCACAGAAGGCACTTACTCATTTTGGTATTCACAGAAGGCACTTACTCATTGATGAGTAAGTGCCTTCTGTGAATACCAAAATGAGTAAGTTACTCAAAACGAGTAAGTTACTCAAAATGAGTAAGTTACTCATTTTGGTATTCACAGAAGGCACTTACTCATCAATGAGTAAGTCCCTTCTGTGAATACCAAAATGAGTATGTTACTCAAAATGAGTAAGTTACTCAAAATGAGTAAGTAAGTGCCTTCTGTGAATACCAAAATGAGTAAGTGCCTTCTGTGAATACCAAAATGGTAGTAAGTTTAGGATTTTGTCTTAAGTTAGTTCTGTGAATCGGGCCCTTAGTCAATAAACTTCAATTGAAATAATCGCTGCTTCTCAGCAAATCACAATGCAGTTACTCAATGACACACGCATCCAAACATGCATAGCACCACTGAAAAGACCACTCACTGTGCTGCACCCAATGATGTAATGACCAATGCCAGCATGCCACACACACCAAGGGACGAATACCCATGCCCTGCCTTATGACTTAACTCACAGCACCTCACAGTAGCTCTCACTCCACAGCAATCATCTTTCCATACGCATAATATCAAACATTAAATACCAAAACTATAACTCTTATCGAAGTCCCAAAAAAACCCATCCAAAGTCATCAGTCACTCTAGGGCAAATGGGGAATAAGTCCCTCCTGATGCTACCACACATTTGAAGTAAAATCTCGACCAGCACAGTTTACTCCTCTGTGAAAAAGTATTAACCGAACACCAGTCTCAGTTAGTACAATCTCACAACCATAGTTAATAAGTCACTATCTTCGTGTGGCAGATGGCGCCCACGATCCAACACCTCAACCTTAATAGACAAGTCCAAACCTCAATATAACTTAAAACCTATCCCGGGATCTTAGATTATGATGAATTGGATAACCAAACTTCAACTCATTGCAGCAAGCACATTGATTTTCATCAGAACAAGCATTATACATGGAGAAGACACTTAAATTCTCACTTTCAACAAAAATCTCTCTCATACCCAAATGGATACGATAAATCATCAAAAACCTGCAACCCTCAACAACTCACGATCAATAACACATAACTCAACTACATTCACACTCCTAGGACTCTGCAACCTCTTCTGGAATGTCGGAACAACGTCAATACTCCAAACGGGACCAGGTAAAGTCTGGAATGTAGACTGGGTTAGGACAGATTTTAACTATCTCAGAGGCAAATTTTGACTGCCTGCGACTCAGTGGAAACGATGCTCTCTGCTACCAGTTTTTGTTGCAGTACTTTGCACTGTGCAAATTCAGGTTCAGGTTGTACTCTGATGGACCTTTAGTTCCAGACCAAGGCTGTCATAATAATCAGTACAATTAAATAATTTGAAGCTCATTTGGCCCCACAAAGATGACAAACATATTTGGATTTGCAAACCATGAAGGTTTAACTAAATGATTAGCAAAGATGAAAAATTAAAATCATCAAATTAGTTGTAAGCTAATAGCCAACACATGAATGCATCAACCAATATAATTCACAGCAATTCAAGATCACAAATGCAAAGACAAACTCTTACAAAGTTGTCTCAAGATAAATCAAAGCAGACACATTTCCCTTGAAGGGAAGTCCCTATTCAGCTAAGCTAAGGAAAGATGTGGAGAGATTGGGAGAAGTCGGGTAAAAGGCTACCTGCCTGATTATGAGTTTGGTGGTCCGACCTCCCGAGAACCGCATCCGTGTAGTCTACGACACTGCTGCACCAGCGATTACAAGTTGTGATGTCAGAAATGCCAACCGCGGCCATGGTGGTCTACCCGGCAGGATCGCAGCGGTCTGCAACATCGGCCACCCGCTGAGCATATTACAACTACACAGACGTATTCGCGATCTCACAGCGGTGGTCAACAAAAGGCAGTAACCCAATGGGGTTTGACCAGGCCTGGGCGTAGTTCGCGGAGTTTTGCTACGTTGAACTTCGCGAAGTTACAAAAAAACTCAGCGAAGTTCCGCGAGTGGCGGAGTGCAGTGCGAACTGCAGTTCGTGCTGGTATTCCTGCCGCTCGGGTAGAAATTCTACCCGAGCGGCAGCTCGCGCTCACGAACTTACCGTTCGCGATCGCGAACTTACAGTTCGCGATCGCGAGCGGGGAAAAAACTCTGCTGCACATTGCGAAGCGGAGTTTTCTGCGCTTTGCGAGCTCCGCTGAGTGCGGAGTGCAGAAAACTCTGCAAACTCCGCGAACGGAGCGAAGTTCACCGCCCAGGCCTAGATTTGACCACCGCGGTATGCGCCAAAAAGAAACACAGCAATGACCATTAGATGGATTTAAAAACTACACACCTGATGTGCTTTGGCAAGGGGACACGCTTGCAAATCACACTATAAAACACACCAAATCCCTGACCACCATCCTTTGCTTCACAACTGCAGCACAGCAACACAGGCACCAGCGTTTTCTGCATTTTTTGATAAGGCACCCCTTTTTAGGTTGAGCTAGACAGTGCAGCTGTCTCTTCGAGGCCTGCTGTAATCAGTCTGTGGGCATCAAGTCCATCCCGTTTCTTGGCATTGCTTTTCATTTGTCTATGTCAGTGTCCTTTAAAAATCCCGGCTTGCTAGTGGTCAGTCCTGCCTCTTTGGTCCTCCTTTCTCTTTTCTGTTCCTCCCATAGAGCAGAGACTTAGTACTGTCTCATTCCACCATGGTTCTTTATATTTTCTTTGGGGGACTATTTTTTTCTTGGTTTCGTGCTCTGCTACTGTATGTCTGTGTGCAGCATCAGTGCCCTAGCTGCTTACAATCAGATCAAGCATTCTTCCTCCCACCTCCTCCTAATGCCACAGTTGTGTTACTGCTGCCTCCCCCACTGTTGCTCCTGCTCCCTTGCTTGTTCATAATTGTGGACATACTTTATCAGCGCTGCGCTGCGTTGGTTTTACTTTCATTGTGTCTTTTCACTGCTACTCCATCCCAATCAATTAGCAGGCTCCAGCCGAGCAGGGGAGCCAGATGGTGTTCCACCTCCCCTTGCTGCCAATGACACTAGCCATCTGCCGGAGTACGTCTGCCCTGTGGATTTAACCCGATATTCCCCGGGAGCTTTGTTTATGTTGTGAGCTACAACAATTGTATTGTTTTTCCTGTTGGCTAAAAATCAAAGCATGGGTGAACACTGCACACGACGACATGGACGAAGTAAACTCTGCGGCAATAAGTGAGAACAGGGAACTATGCCTCAGTCACAGAGGGACATATATTATTATGCCTGAGACAAGCAAAGTAGCTTTGACAAAACCCTTCCGGGATCTCCCTAGACCGTACACCTGCGGCGAGGTTTCAAATGCGCACAGTGCAGGATTTTCAAATGCTGCTGCCTCTGAACATTTTAGCCCACAATTTTGCATATCTTTTGCTGCAACAGGGAAGCACTGAGCATGTGCACCGCTGTGTATGTTGTAATGTCTCGAGCCACACTCCGAGCTGAAGCTGGCTCTATCACAGTAATGTGTCAGCCGTGCTCCCGTAACAAACCATTTTTAACAGACCCGCCTGTAAACACACCTTCCTCCAAATGCTTGGTTTTTAAATAGTTCTTCACAGTAATGCTTTCTGCCCACATTGTGCGCTGTCCTGGCTGAAGAACTTCCACCAGCAGGGTCACGAGAAGAGCAGGACCTGGTCTGTTTACTCTTTATTTTCATCACAACATTTCTTCACTGCCCCAGCAAATCCTAGCGCTCCCATCATTCTTTGTTTGTGGGGCTTGCAGCATTTGTCTACGACCATAAGGTGAGCGGATATACAGTAGAATAGATTCATCGACTGGGGTTAGGTTGACAATTGAAGGGATGAACGTGGCTAATTAAACCTAAAATACCACAGCAGCACACATTGGTCTCGACCTCAGCATAATTTCCTATGATTCTGGATAAAACTCTTCATTCTCTCATAAAACTGCAATACAAAGAGGGTGATCGAGGAGGCTGGGGTAAAGGGGAGATTTGTTGTTGACTATAGGTGAAGGTCAGTTTGGCAAGTGGGGGAGGGCCACCCTTTTTGTCCCCATATTAGATAGTAGCGTTATGGTTTTCATGTAATTGCGAAATGTGTATCTGTTCCTTTCTTTTTTTTAAATACATGTAAATAATAAAACTACCTTCGGACAGCAATAAAGTAATAGCTGGAAACTCACAGTCTTTTGGAAGTTTTGAAACAACCTCTGCTTAGCACCCCTGCACCCTCCTCCCATTCCCCGTAATTTAACTCTACACCCCCACGACCCTCCGATGGCTTTACCACCCTCCTCCCTCATGTTGTTCACAAAATACTTTTCAAAGAAAATGGAAATAGAGCTTTGTGTGTTTCTAACTTCCTATTTTTGGATACATGCCGGCGTTTGTGCATATCTGCACGGTTGTATGTCGTTACAACGCATTCCGTTGCAACGCATGCCTTTACCACGCATGCGTTACAACGAAATGCTATTTCCACGCATAACCTTTACCACGAATATTCCTTTTCCACGCATACCTTTACAACGATTTTCGTTGTAAATTTATGCATGGTAAGGGCATACTCTTGGTAAAGGTTATACCCCTCCCCTTACCCTTACGTGACCCCCCAGCCCCCAATCCTTCTTATAATTACCCCTGCCCTGAACCCTCAATCCTTATATATATATTTTTTTTAAACTAAAATTCCCCTTACCTCTTCACATCGTCTCCTCTCCTTCATCTTCCTTGGTGACGTCGTACGTCGTAAAGAGGAAGCGGAAGTTTCTTTCCGTTTCCTCTCATACGACGCTGATTGCCTCCACTTCGCGACGTGACATCAGGTTCGTTTTTTTGGGGGGGGGGGAGACCCCCCCAAGCCCCCTTTTTTTCCCACGCTTTTTTTTTTATTTTTGGGGGGAGATCCCCCAAGCCCCCTTTTTCTAATTTTAGCCTTTACCACACATGCCTTTACTACGTATCTCGTAGTAAAGGTATGCGTGGTAAAGGCTTTCGTGGTAACCATGCATGCATTGTAATGCATGCGTGGTTAAGGTTTGCGTGGAAACGGCCGCGTTGTAGTGGCCGTTTCCCTATCTGCACGTGTTTTCCTTTACTTGTTTTTATTTTATTCAGGGGATTGCACTGGGCCTGGCCACTGAATCAAATAAATGTATCCGTCATCCGTGTTTCACCCCTAGGGCACGAGTTTAAATCGTGGCGTCTCCTTTCACCTGTCAGTAACATAGGTGCCATTAAATTGGATAACTAACAACAGCTGTTGTATTATGCCAAGAGGCTCCATTGGGATGAATGTGTTTTTACAATTACACAAGTTCTGTTTTTTGCATTAAATCCATTGTCATGACTATGCCTATGAATTAAAAGGTGTTATTCATTTATTTATTCTGAGAGTTCAGTTAAGCTAAATGCAATAAGTGGCTGTATCTGCTGCCCACCCGTTTATTCTAGCGCATCGAAATGTCTCCCGCCATAATTTAGCGCATACACAAATTTAAATAAACATTGTAATTGGTGACTGCTACGGCTGCTTTGCACCTTTGATCTATTCTTTTAATAATCTTCAACTTCATACGGAAAAGGTAGTATGCAAACAGCACTTCTTAGCCTTCAGCTGGATATAATGGGGACAGTCACAGAATGAAAAGCACATGAATGTTTTTTGCGTTAAATCCATTGTCATAACTGGTGTTGTGCAGCAATCACACCACACTATTGTCAGTTACACGTGTAGGGCTTCAGAAGTCATACTAGGAACTTGCTAAGCAGAGGAGATAGTGATGTTTGCGTCGCTGCCTCAATTGAATCCTAAATCAAATAGTATTACGAATTCACCAGAATGAAACAATGTAATATCCATGTTAGAGGAGCATAAAGTATATTCTCAAACTTTTCGCTTTAAAATCCATTAATGGCCAATACTATTCATCAGGGTATGTGGCCTTTGTTTACCGCTGATGTAATTCAACCAAAGCCAACCCAGCCTTTCATCTTTCTTGTGTTGATAAACTAATATTACACTGGACAACTTGAACACCACCAATTTGTAGCTATTTTCAACGCAAGACAGTTATGCTGTGAAATTCTGTGCACAAATACAACTTATTTTCATATGTTTAATTCCTCAGTACGTTGTTCAGTTAAAGCAACCATAACTACAACTACCAAAATGCACCAGCTTCTAAAACACAAGGCTAGAATCTTTGTTTCCTGATGAAATAGCAACATATGGTAACCATAGGCAATCGCCTTTGGATTAAAGATGCACTTAACTGCATATGCATGTGAAAAAAATAAATGGCATGCTCCTAGCTGTTTGCGCCACGCAGGCGCACAATAAAGGGAAAACGGGGAGGACGGGGGCACCATCTCCTCTGGTAGGTGGCACTTTTTGCCTCTATCACTACTCCATCTTGCCCGTAAACATAATAAAAAGGAGCCCCACAAGGTCTCCATTTATGTGTCTAAACATCAGTTTTTCATTTCTTTTAACACCGGAAGAGTCAGCTCTAAAGCAAAGCTCCTACCTATTTGGTTTTTTACGTCTCCAAAAATACAAAGCTATACACACACAGTTCCACACCACACAATTCAAATCCACACATTTCCAATCCACACCACATAATGCAACAACAAAGCACATAAATAAAATCAACATAATTATTACACTACCCACCACATACATCCAATCCATACCACAAAATTCCACATCATACTACACAATTCAACAACACACCACATAATTAACCTACATTGCATACCAATCCAAAAAACAAAATACCAGGCCACATAATTACACTCCATAACACACAATCCCACTCCACATACTTCCAATACACCTAATACCACATAACTATCCACATAATTCCACAGCACACCATACCACATAATTCCACTACACAAATCCACTCCACACCACACCACACATTTCCACACCACACAATAACACAACTAATACAATACAACCCACATATTTCTAGTACACACCACATACATACATTCCATTACACAGGGAAAAAGCATTGCCATTTACAATACCAATAGCTCTAACTCAAACAAATGTGAGACCTATTGCATTTCCAATGCTTGTTTCATCTTCCCATTTAGCACTCCCCATCACCTGTAATTTTTGTTTTGCACCTTTTTACCTCTATCACTTGTTTTTTTGCATTCATATACTCACTCACATTTTATTTTTTCACTATGCCTGGGAAAAAACAAGCTTCATTGAGCAAGAGTTGACAGTCATGGTGGATGAAATCATTAGAGTAGAGCCACATATTTTTAGAGCCCAAGTCCAGCAGACTCCTGTCAGTTGAAAAAGTGAAAAGTGGGACAGGATAGTCAACAGAGTGAATGCTGTTAGTACCACCCTGTGTACACAGTGCGACATTAGGACGAGGTGGACCAACCTCCGACTGAGGGTACATATCAAGTACAATAGCCACTACCTGGAACCTCAGAGGACTGGTGATGGCCCTCCCAGTGCGCCATTACAATTCTTTCCCTGGGAGGAGAAGTTCTTGGCCATTCTGCATACTGAGGGTTTCAGAGGAATATGGGGGGAGTGGACTCTGGTAAGTTGCACTTCAATAACTGCCACAATACCACAATGTCCTGTTTGCTCTCAACTCTGCTTTTGCTATTGTCTTCTCTATCTACTTTCCTAACATGCAATACTGAAAGTATCTGAGATTTTAGTGTATCTGTGGCAATGTGTTTTGCTGCATATCAGAGCACATGTATCCAACTCCATGACATGCCCATGTTGCAATGCTGTCTGTAAGTGCATTACCATCAAAATATAAATCCAGGACCCATGATATGGGTTAAAATGTGAATGTATGGTCCATCCCAAATGCATGTTGCCAATAGCTATGGTACACTAACCGTTCGTCAAGTGTTAGTAAAGTGAGATTGAAGTCACTACAACTACCATGAGGACTTGTGATTGTAACTCTAACCAAGATGCTACACTGCTTTTGCTCCTTCTCACTTGTCTGCCATGTCACTACTGATCTTCACTTATCATGCAGGTTACCATTTCTCAAGCGTTGGTAAGTAGAGAAAGAAAAGCTACCACTACTACCATGAGGCCCTGTCACTCCAACTCTAACCAAGATGATATACTCCTTTTGCTCCTTCTCACTTGTCTGCCATGTCACTACTGTTCTTCACTTATCATGCAGGTTACCATTTCTCAAGCGTTGGTAGGTAGAGATAGAAAAGCTACCACTACTACCATGAGGCCCTGTCACTCCAACTCTAACCAAGATGCTAGACTCCTTTTGTCCCTTCTCACTTGTCTGCCATGTCACTACTGATCTACACTATTCATGCAGCTTACCATTTCTCAAGTGTTGGTAAGTAGAGATAGAAAAGCTACCTCTGCTACCATGAGACCCTTTCACTCCAACTCTAACCAAGATGCTTGAATCCTTTTGCCCCTTCTCACTTGTCTGCCATGTCACTACAGATCTACACTAATCACGGACTGTGCAATGTATAGACAATGCTCCACTCAGATATACAACTGAATACTTTGCTTGATGGTATCCTGGACCCATCAACTGAAACTATTGATAGCATTAGTGACACCATAACAACGGTGTACCCTTAATATATGTCAGCCATGAAGAAAACGCAGCTCATTAGCAGTGCTACGTGACCCCTTGGCTCTCCAGTTCTCACATGACAAACAATGCTAGATATACAGCCAAGCTGGGAGTTTGCCTGTGTTAGACACAACTAGGCCTTGGAATGGACAAATACACATGTTATGACTACACTGTGTTTGTAGCAGAGTTTTGACAATGTCATGTCTATCCCTAAAGCCAAAGTGCCACACATCTGCACATCTAATGAGATGATGAAATCTACTACATCTGTTGAATGGCAACAAATGTTTAGTAACCAAATCCAACTCCATGCAAAGACATGACAATACTCATCTCTATCTATTTTGTTCCATTCTAGGTCCCCATTTACCTTGACACAAACAACGTGGATGTTGATTCCTCACTGCCACCATTGACAATGTTCTCTATCTCTCAACAGGTCGATCTACCACTGCACCTGCACAGAGGTTGGAAACCAAGCAGAGTTCATATGCACCCCAGAACGAAGCCTTGAAGAGGTGGACGTGGATGACTATCCTATCCCACCTGGTCAGCCTGGGCAGACGCCAACAGTGGGGCTTACTGTGCCCACTGCAACACCTCCCACCACCGCTGCTACATCACAGCCAAACTGTGCACCTAGCACAGTCACTCCCACCATCCTGTGTCCCCCAGTCCTGGATTCTCAGCTGGATAACACCACCCCAGTCACTGAGGAGCCAGGGCCCAGTGGGAAGGTGCAGTCTGTGCCAAGAGCACAGGGACGTGGGCGTAGGGCTCGTAGGAGGGCAACTGGGGGCCCACAGAGTGAGCCCACTGAGGCCACAGACACCGAGGCTGCCATCACTCAAGTCCTGGGAGTCTACCAGGACTCTCAAAGTGTCATGGGCCAGTTCTTGGCCTGAATCCGGGAAATGAAGTTGCTGCAGAGGGATACATACCGGGAGGTTGTGTCCACACCTAGGTGCATCTACCCCTTCCTGTGGTCCAAGTACATCCGGACCATCAACATCTACCGCAGCCACCAGAAGGGAGGCCCTGTCAGAGGACGACACGCCTTCACACGGCCCTGTCTCAGCAGCTTCAGATAACCCATCTGTCAGAGGGAGGGGACGTCCATGCAAAAGCCAGGAGCTCAGGATGGCAAGACAACCAACACTTCCAGTAAGAGGCCTCGACCCTAATATCCTCCTGTGTGTGCTACACGTTCACTTTGTTGGACTATTCGTGCCCATTTTTCCATATCTGATGGGAGGAGTATGTTAGACTTTGGACTCCTGACCATTTGGACTCTACTACTATGGTTATATCCATAATGACTGAAGACTTCAATCTTTGCTAGCAATGTTGAATTTTAAGTCAATTTCTTTATCTTATCCTTTTTCACTTCATTAAACCACTCGTCACCAAAGCATTGTCTCCTGTTGTCATTCTCACATATGACAATGTGAATGTACTACCAGGTGAACTTTTCAATGTCAGAACTAGGGCCTTCTGGTAGCATGGATATGTTGTATGTAAATAATGTTCAACTTAAGATCACTACCATGTCACAACAAAAAATACATACAAGTGTCTGGGCTGATAACATCTTTATTCCATTGTTCAAATCATAGGCTGACATGATGTCAGACTCATTGCAAATATTCTGGGTCAGTGATCACATAATCACTTGCAGACTTTCACAACATGGAAGGAGGGGATACATCTGACAATATCCCACACAATAGGCAACAATAAATTAGGTCTACATCATTAGCTGGAGCCATATTGCCTAGCTCACAAAAGGGATCCTACATCAAATGAACAAATAAACAGACACATGTCAGTACAACAGTCTCTGACCACAGGGTCATTTTAGTCCCATGTTGCTTGCATCTGGTGAAATGTAAAAAATAATTGTCAGTGATGTGCTACAAGCACTTTGGCCTACAATGAGGGGACACATAAGCAGCTATATCCAGTTCATAGACAATGAGGAATTAGCCAATGTGAAGGCAGGCTAGCTAAGAAGGTGATGGGGGGAGGGCAAGATGGCCGCTGACTGAGTTCACGGAAGGCAGCGCTGACCTTCCTCTCCCTCTCTGAGACCCCGTGGGAATGGATGGCTGAATGGAAACGATATGCCTGACCGTTCTTGTTAGCCCTGCCCAGACTCTTCTGATTCCGGCTGCTGGTTCCGAGGGAAACTCGGGTGGTTCGGTCTCCCAACCTGTATATGAACATTGTTTGAAACACCGGTATAGCCCTCATTGTTCTCTGTGCGGCTTTTTCAGTGGTGTGCGGTTTTCTTGGCTTTCGCTGACTTTATGCAAGATAATTGTGCCTTTCAAGCAGTGGTGGTGTCGGAATATGGCCTCGAAGATAATTAAGGTGCTTAAAGATCAGAATACCGCGAAGGACATTGCTAAAGATGCCGTGAGTGATGCCAGAGATACTAAGGATGGTAAAGCGAAAGACGCCGCCAAGGAAAGGAGAGAGAGGAAAGAGCAATTAGGGGCGCCCGATTCTGGGGGCAATTTCGGGCAGACACGGCGTGGAGGTTTGAAAAAGAAAGGTGAGGGGTCTAGAGTGCTCGAAATTGGTGTGGCTGGTGGGACGAGACTGCGTTTGGCTATTGCTGGGGAAAGTTCAATGCGCCAACCCTCGGTATTAGAAGCATTCGGGGGGTTAAGCGCTACCTCAGCGGGATCTCCAGTGAATATCCCGGGCACACCTGCTGACCCTTCAGTCCTAACATTGCGCCCTGGAATGGAAGCTTTCCCTCAGACGAAGGATGCAATCAGCCGCATTCAGGAGATGGGTCTCCCTACTGCCGACCCGATGCATTCTGGGACATGTAGTTCCTGCTCCGAACCTCTGCCTCAGAACGGGGAAAATACTGTGGTGGATCTAGATATGAGCAGTACAAGGCAATGTGAGGAAAAAGATCCTAATGGGCAACTTGATGTTTTAAAAACGGACGGTAGGAGTTATGTGTCAGTGTCCAGCATGGCAGCCAGTCACTTTAGCAGTTTAGTCGAGGGTGAGGAAGGAAATGTAGATCCTAGTGGCTTATGTGTCAGTTCAGAAATAGTGTTGGTGAATGCAAATAATGGTGTAACAGCAATGGATCCTCAGTTACTACCAGGCCATCCGATAGTAACCACACAGGCTCATTTAAATATGGGAACTGCTGAGAGTCATGCTGGTAACCTGAGTAGTATCTCTTGTGAGCAGGGGGATCAAGGAACTATTTCGACTTGGGCAAGTGCTCCTGTGCTCTCCCCTGAAGGAGATACGTTTTTTTCGCTGAATGATGATTCTGATACATCTCAGATTAGTGAGCAGGAAACATCGCAAGACAGTGCCTCAGGAGAAGAGTCCCCAGCCACACAGAAGAGGCATCATAACCAATCTGTGATCTCTAGACGACGAGCTAGGACAAAAGATAGATCTGCGGACTCAGCCAGCAGGCGTCTGGAATGGGATTACTCTGCTTCTACATTGACAGCCTGCTCGAGTAATGCCCCCGAAGCAGTGGGTATAAGCGGAGTCGACAATATAGATAGTACCCCTCCTACACCAACAATGGAGTTACTCTATTCGACGTTGAAACAAATGCAGGGGGAGGCTAGGCAGGAAAGTAAGAGGTCACAACTTGCCACCATGAAGCTTCAGGGAGCGATCAGAAAAACAAATAAGCTATGTTCCGAGATGGCTGATCGAATAACCCATGTAGAAGACCGAACGGCTGCGGTTGAGGAAGAGGTTGAGAAATTGCAGGTTTTTAAAGCTGCACAGGAGAAGCAATCACGAGACGTAGACTGGAAACTCGAAGATTTCGAGAACCGCCAGCGTACCAATAACGTCCGCCTCCTTGGCCTGGAGGAAAAAGTGGAGGGGGAGGACATCCTGGCTTTTACAGTGAAGCTTCTGAAAGGAGCTTTTCCAGATTTGGCCCAATGGAACTGGGAGCTAGAAGTTCAACGAGCTCATCGCTTTCCAATGTTTAAAAGAATGCAGTCAAAGAATCAAGGGGAGCGACCTAGGGCTATTTTGATTTTTGTTGGCAATTTTCTGTTAAGGCAGGCAATTATAGATCGAGCCAGACCTGACTCAAAAAGATCCTTTGAGGGACATTCCTTCTTCGCTCGCCCGGATTTTTGCCACACGACGGTCGAGCGGAGATGGAGGTTACGCCAGATGATCACCCCTTTTCAGGCTGTGGGCTGTGAAGCCTTTTTGCTTTTCCCTGCACGGCTTAAGGTTATCCATAGAGGGCGGGTCAGGATGTTTTTTTCAGAGATAAAGGCTCAAGACTTTCTCACGGAAGTAACTGAAGCACAAGGGGGGAAGCCGGCGGATAAGGCAATAGAAAGGGGTGCTACAGGGAAGGACTGATATTCATCGTAAACTGGCAAAGTGGGATATGGCTAGTTTGCTGAAGTCCCATTTGCTATTGTTGCAACAGGAGGTTACGGGTGTGGGGCACAGAGGCGAATAGAAGAAGTTGATTTATATTGATTTGGTCATAGTGGTGGCATATTTTTGGGGTTTTCCCCCTTTTTCTCTTTTTCTTTTTCTCTTGCTCCTTGGCTTTAACCTGGGTAGAATGGGTTTGGGACTATATTTGGAATAACCTATTTGGGGTTAGGCACTGTATGGTTTGTGGGGTCTTTTTGGGGGGAGGGGGTGGGCGCTGGCGGAGAGGGAGTCTCAGCGGTCATACCTAGGTCATGTCTGACCTAATTGCCTGTATGGGAGGTAGGGGGTGGGGGGTGGGGGTGGCGGGTGGTCGTGGGGGGGTGTTCGGGGTGTGGCTAGGCAAGCGATCAGCACAGCAGGAGGTATTTCAAGGTGCAAGGTTTGGGGAGGAAAAGTATAGTTGGATTCAAGTTGGCTTTAGTTGGTTATCTAATGTGATTCGATTGACAAGTTTGCATGGAAATATGAAATGTGAGAAATTTATTTCAAGTAGGGTTAATTGTAGGGAATTCAGAATCCTTAAAACATGAGTTTGCGGATTTTGACAGTAAATATCTGTGGGCTTAATGACCAGGTCAAAAGGAATAAGGTAGCAATTTGGCTGAAATCCTTATGTGTGGATTTCTTGTGTGTTCAAGAGACACATATAGAGGGCTGCAGAGCGCGTATACTGGAACAACTTGGCTTTAAATTATTGGTATATACGACACAGGGCTCGCGAACCCGGGGGGTGGCAATCCTCACCCGGAGGAATGATGTGAGGGTACTTAGAAAATCAGCTGATCAATGGGGTCGGTGGGTGTTGATTGAATGTCTGTTGAATAATTTTAAATTCACACTTTGTTCGGTATACGGCTCAACATGTGATGATCCAGAGTTGCTAGAAAATTTAGACTCTAGCTTGGCAATGTGGCCTGCTCCGATAATTATTAGCGGGGATTTCAATATCAATGGCCTGGGGGTACGATGGGGCGACCCAGGTAGTAAGTACTTAGGGAGAAAAAGGAAGGTGGGTGTTGCCCTATCTAATTTAGTTTATAATAATGGTTTAGTAGATGCATGGGCTTACTTGAAACCCTTTGAAGCAGGCAGTACCTTTTTTTCTTCCCCACACAAGGCTGTTTCCCGTCTGGATTATTTTTTTGTGCCTAGTCAATGTATCGCCAATTTTGGGATTGAGAGGCACCCTCGTATTATTTCAGATCATAACCCATTAGGTTTGACTGTCAACTTTACGATGATGGAAAAAAAGAATGTTGGATGGACCTTCGAACGGAGGTTATTATATGATCCTGATTATATTACATATATGAAGGGTTGGATTAAGGAATTTTGGGATTTTAACCGGGGGAGCACTAGGGTTGGAATTGTCTGGGATGCTTTTAAGGCGGGGGTGAGAGGGGAGACAATAAGTTATAGCTTGCGTCGGCAAAAAAAGGAGCGACTAAGGGAATCGGAAGTAAGGCAGGATCTAGGTAAGCTTGAGGAAGCCTTAGTAACGGCTATCAATAGGGGGGAAGTGCTAGATAGAATATTATTACAGCTGGCTATAAAAAGGGCTGAGGCAGGGGACCACTTTGCTAAAAAAGCAGCGGAGATCTACATGTCTAAAAAAGAGTACTGTTACGAATTTAATGAGCGGGTGGGACATACCCTGGCCGTAAGAGCTAGGCAAAAAGTGTCTGCCGGTCAGATCTCTGAAATCTATGACGCCGGGAGGAGGGTTATTACTGATGCAGCGGGTATTCGGGAGACTTTCAGGCTTTTTTATCACCAGCTATATTCCTGTGGCTTAGTCGTAGCATCTGAGGGTATTTCTGAATACTTAGACAAAGTACCTATCCAGAAGGTAGATCCCATAGGCAGGGAGGAACTGGAGAGGGCATTTTCTCAAGATGAAATAATGGGTGCCCTGCAAGATCTGCCTTCTGGAAAAGCTGTTGGCCCTGATCAGATTCCGTTGGACTTTTACGAGATCTATAAGATGCTATTGGACCGGATTTAATAGAGGTCATGTTACTTGCCAAAAAGGGGGGGCCGGCTCCTGAATCGTGGGCGGGGGCAGACGTCGTTGTTTTTTTGAAAAAAGGCAAACCAGCCAGGGAGCCGGGCTCATATCGGCCAATTACATTACTGAATAGCGATGTAAAAATATTTTCTAAAATTTTGGATACGCGACTAAATGGCATTTTAAAAAAAACTATTCACCCTTGTCAGCCTTGTCACCCTTGTCAGTTATTATGGGTCGGGGAACAACGCAACATATACGGCGGGTGATTACGCTTTTTGATGCGACGGAGATCTCAGGAGACCCTATGGCCGTTTTGTTATTAGATGCTGAAAAGGCATTCGATAGGGTCTCCTGGGACTTTCTCTGGGAGGCTATGAGATGGTTTGGGCTGGGGGAGGGGTTTATTAAATCTGTTCAAGTGTTATATAGGGCCCCCACAGCTCGAATAAAGGTTAATGGCAATTATACTTCCCCTTTTAACATACAGAGGGGGACGCGGCAGGGTTGTCCATCATCCCCTCTGTTATTTGCTATTTATATGGACCACCTAATACGATTATTTATGGCTAATAAAGGAATCTGTCCAGTTGTTAGTCAGGGGATCGAAACTAAAGTCCTCGCCGACGCCGATGATGTGGCCATAGTCACTGCAGAGCCACTTTCGGCATTGGAAGCAGTTGAGTCACTAGCACTAGAGTTTGGTATATTCACTGGGTATGCACTTAATAGATCTAAGACCCAAGTAATAAAGAATCAGTTGGTTAATTTTGTAGATCCCCGTGTCACAGACTCGGCGGTATACCTCGGTATACGGGTTACATCAGACCTAGGAACGCTAGTGGCTAAAAATATGGAACCAGTAACTAGGAAGGCGAGGTTGGATTTAGACAGATTGAATAATCTCCATCTCTCTCTTGTGGGACGTTGTAACGTCATTAAGATGATTTTTTTAGTTAATCGATTCATTTGGGCACACAGCAAAACTAGGCGGGCACTTAGGTTTATGTCTTTATCACGGAAAAAGGGGGGATTTTCGGTTCCTGATTTTAGAAGTTACTACTGGGCCGCAGCCTTGCAATATATGGGGATATTGGTAGGGGTATGTCCTGTGGACATTGAAGGGGAAAATGAGCTCCCGGATGTCTATAAATTGCTACTGGGCGAAAACGCTGAGAGGTGTTTTTTAAATTCTCAGAGCCCAGTTATTATAAAAGAACCAAATTCAAGACGCTGATGGCTGTTTTTAAGATCTGGGGTGCGTTAAAAAGAAGATTGGTTTGGGGAGACTCAACCACTATACGGTGTTATATAAAAACCCCACATTCCCCGGAATTTTCTCTGATGAGATTATGGCAGGATGGGATGCCAAGGGTATTCGAAAGGCTGGGGACTTAATTGGGATAGAAGGGTTTCGCCAATTTAACGATATACAGATGGAGTTTGGGTTGGAGAAAGGCAATTTCTTCAAGTATTTACAACTCCGCAGCTTTTTTAGTAAAAAAATTGGGGGGGACAGTGGGTTTGATAGTAATGTAATTATTGACATCATGCAAGATAGGAATAAGGGGGTTATCAAGTTGATATATGCAGAACTGATAAGTTTAAAACAAGATGATCTAACTAAACATGAGGTTAAATGGGTTGAGCGTGTGGGGGCTGCTCCTGGCGCACTGTTGAGATCATTAGAGCTGGGTCAGTTGGTCTTATGTTCTGCTGGGCTTCAGGCACAACATTTTAGAACAATTTTTTCTTTATACTACACACCGGCCAGAATAGCACAGTGGGGCGGGTTATCAGGGATTATATGTCCTAGGTGTGGGGGGGTGGATGCAGATTTGGTGCATATGTTTGCATCCTGCCCTCGTTTACAGGGGCTGTTGGACTCAATTATGGAATACCTAGATCGTTCACTCGGGGTTAAAATTAAATTAACCCCTGAACTAATCTTGCTAGGAATAAGTAGTACGACCCAAAATGAGATAGCTTATCGATTTCTCTTTGTTGCTATGGCTGTTTTGAGGATTAAAATTGCCTCGGCTTGGTTAGACCCTCTCCCCCCTACTTTCCAGCAATGACTTGCTCGTTTACTTTTTATATATACAATGGAGAGAGCAATTTATGAAAGAAAGGGAAAGAAATTGAAGCTGCTGGGACAGTGTATCTGGGCTCCTTTAATAAAATGGAAGGAAAAGAATAATTAAAGCCAACCAGGGCCGAAACGTAATGTGATGCTGGTATAAACTGGTCAAAGTAAATTCAAAAAATATGTTTGTGCTTTATGAAATATGGTTTCTGTTAATGGCTCAGATCAGAGTCTTTGTAATCGAGTTGATGTTTTTTTTTTTTTCTTATGTTTTTTAATTATTTGTTTGTTTATGTGATTTATTTCCTTTCTCTCAAACCTCGCATCTTCTTTTGATTTCTTTTTTGATTGATATGTATTTGTGCTGATACTCTTGCAGGAAAATGCGAAAATCTTAATAAAGATATTTTTTTTTTTAAAAGTGAAGGCAGGCTAGCATGAATTGGGCACAACACATTGTGTTGGATCACATGATGGCACACATAATGCATTAGGACCAACGCACTACAAGGAACAAGTTCAATGGAAGTCAGGTAGCTTCCATTGTATCACTGTGCAAGTTGTCTTGGTACCGGCTTTGTACACCCAAACTCTGTGACAGACATTCCCAGGATCAATCCATGTCCACTTCGTACGTCTGAAAAGCTTCATATACCTGCTAATGTCACAACTCAGAAATGTCCAAATGAAAATGACATGGTGAAGGTACCTAAAACAGACCAACACAGAGAGATTAGCTAAGAAAACATACATATGACACACATCACAATGTCAACGTCTAGAAAACACAGTCCAAGACAACAGTGACAGCACAACAAAGGTACACTTACAATACAAACATATTTTCCCAGATATTTCCAGACTCATATATTCCTAGTATGAAGCATTAACATCCTCTTCACAGCATCACTACAAGAGTTGCAAGAATAGTCAAAGTCATCACATCTCACACCTTACTTACACTTAGGAGAAGTAGTTCTGGATGAGATCCTGACGCAAATCAACTTACTCTAGTATTGGAACTTTCATAGATTCCCATGCTTGTATCATTCCCCGTCGTCGGAATGGGAGTCCCCGGTATACATAAAATAGCAATAGAAACCATTACCAAAACAGAAACCAGGCCTATGCCCATTCTAGTTTTGTAACATATCCACCTCTTTTTGTAAAAGAGACCAAAGAAAGTGAACAACTGTTAGACTTGGCATGAAGAGGTGGTATGACCAGAATGCCACTCTGGTCGAATTTCAACCTGGGCAAAAAGTGTGGGTCATGGCCCCAGTGGAACCTTGTGCCTTGCAGGACAAGTGGACTGGGCCATATGAGGTGGTGGAGCGCAAAAGTAACGTCACCTACCTGGTGGATTTGCAGACTCCAAGGAACCCTTTGAGGGTCCTTCACGTGAACCGCCTCAAGCCCTACTTCGAGAGGTCCGAAGTGAGTATGCTCTTGGCGACAGATGATGGGGTGGAAGAGGAGAGTGAGCCTCTCCCTGACCTCCTGTCTACCAAGGAGCATGATGGGCCAGTGGAGGGTGTGATCCTCTCCCCTACATTGACTCAAGAGCAGCAGGGGGACTGTCGCCAGTTGTTGGGACAGTTCGCCCCACTGTTCTCTCTGACCCCCGGTGTTACTCACTGGTGTACCCATGACGTGGACACTGGTGACAGCCCTCCTGTAAATCACAAAATTTACAGGTTGACTGACCGGGTCAGGGCCAGCATCAAGGAGGAGGTCTCTAAGATGTTGGCGTTAGGGGTGATTGAGCCCTCCAACAGTCCTTGGGCCAGCCCAGTGGTCTTGGTCCCAAAGGCTGCTGCACCCGGTGCCACTCCAGAACTCCGGTTTTGTGTGGACTACCTTGGGCTCAATGCCGTCACCAGGACTGACGCGCACCCCATCCCCAGAGCTGATGAGCTCATTGATCGGTTGGGAGCTGCCCGGTTCCTCAGCACGTTTGATTTAACGTCTGGGTACTGGCAGATTGCCTTATCCGATGGGGCCAAGGAGAGGTCAGCGTTCTCAACCCCAGAAGGTCATTACCAATTCCGGGTGATGCCCTTTGGGTTGAAGAATGCCCCTGCCACCTTTCAGAGGTTGGTCAATCAGGTGTTGGCTGGACTGGAGGATTTCAGTGCCGCCTACCTGGATGACATTGCTGTGTTCAGTTCCAGCTGGGAAGAACATTTACAGCACCTTGAGAAAGTGTTGAGGGCTCTGCAAGGTGCAGGCCTCACGATCAAGACCAGTAAGTGCCAGATCGGGCAGGGTTCTGTGGTGTACTTGGGACACCAGGTAGGAAGCGGCCAGGTGGCGCCCCTACAACCCAAGATTGATACCATTCTGGCTTGGGAGCCCCCCAAGACCCAGACAGAGGTGAGAGCCTTCTTAGGTCTCACCGGCTAGTATAGGAGATTTGTTAAGGGCTATGGCACCATCGTTGCCCCCTTAACAGAGCTGACTTCGAAGAAGCAGCCCAGGAAGGTGATCTGGACTGAGTCCTGCCAGAAAGCTTTTGATGCCCTGAAGGCAGCCATGTGCACGGCGCCCGTGCTCAAGGCACCTGACTTCTCCAAAGAATTCGTCGTGCAGACTGACGCTTCAGAGCATGGTGTGGGAGCGGTGCTCTCACAACTGAACGAAGAGGGCCTGGATCAGCCTGTAGTCTTCCTTAGCAGGAGACTACTCCCCAGGGAACAGAGGTGGAGTGCCATAGAAAGGGAAGCTTTTGCTGTGGTCTGGGCACTGAAGAAGCTGAGACCATACCTGTTTGGGACTCACTTCCGGGTTCAGACAGACCACAGGCCCCTCAGATGGTTGATGCAAATGAGGGGTGAGAATCCAAAACTGCTGAGGTGGTCCATCTCCCTACCGGGAATGGACTTTACGGTGGAACACCGCCCTGGCACAGAACACGCCAACGCAGATGGTCTGTCCAGGTTCTTCCGCCTTAGTGAAGAGAACTCCCGGGAAGTTGGGTAGTTCTCCCTACTTTCAGCTGGAGGGGATATGTGTTAGACTTGGCATCTTTTGGCGTGTTTCCCCAGACTTTTTGCTTTCTGACCTCCTGTTTTTGACACTGTTTTTGCTGGTGTAATGATTCTGCGCACTTTCCTCACTGCTGTCCAGTGGGAAAGTGCAAGTGCTCCTGTAGAAAGTGTGTTATGGATTGGTGTTTCCATGATTGGCCTATTTGATTTATGTGTCAGTTCCTAGTAAAGTGCACTGCGAGTGCCAGGGCCTATAAATCAAATGCTGTTGGTGGGCTGCAGCACTGGATTGTGCCACCCACGCAAACAGCCTGTAAAGTGGAACTCTGGCTTGCCATTGCAGAGCCGGTGTGCAGCCTGGGGCTGCCATGTCGACTTGACAAGTGCACACACTTGCCAGTCCCTAAACCTTCCCTTTTCTACATGTTAGTCACCCCTAAGGTAGGCCCAAGGTACCCCTGTGGGCAGGGTGCATTGTATGTGAAAGGTAGGACATGCCCTGGTGTGTGTGGCATGTCCTGATAGTGAAATACAGCCTACATCGTTTTTCACTATTGCAAGGCTACCTGTTCCCCATAGGCCAGAATGGGCAGTTTGATTATTACATCCTATGGGGTCACATGCATCAAAGGTTTTTGCGATCGCAAACGGTGCGAATCGCAAAAATCGGCCGTTTGCGATCGCAAATTGGCCTTTGGAGATGCATGAAAGTGTTTCCTATGCGCAATTTAAGAATTCGCAATTAATTGCGAATTCCTAAATTACGATTGCATTTAAGGAATCGCAATTTGCGATTCCTTAAATGCAATGCTAGAAGCACTTTCAAATAGCGATTTAAGCTATTTGGGACCGTAGAATTACAGACAAATCAAACTTGTCTGTAATTTGCAAAACCTTCGAAAAATGCTCTAAAATGCATTTTTTAAGTTTTAGGTTACACACACACATGCCCTTGGGGCATGTGTGTGCTGCAACATGGGTGCACATCACAATTTCAGGGGTGCAACAGGGTGTCATTTTGACACCCTGGCACCCCTTGAAATTGCATTCTCAATTTGCGATTCTCTAATTGCGAATCGCTAATTGAGAATGTCTTCCCATTCATTCCTATGGGCCTCTAGGCCCATAGGAATTAATGGGGAGGTATTCCTTAATTGCGACTCGCAATTAGCGAGTCGCAATTAAGGAATGTTTAGGAATCGCTATTTTTATAGCGATTCCTACATGCATAGGCTTTTGCGATTCCTTAATTGCGATTCCTTAATAATCGCAATTAAGGAATCGCAAAGCCTACTCTGATGCATGTGCCCCTATGATCCTAACTGACCCAGGGAACATGGTAGAAATTCGAGTTTAGTATGCCTGAACTCAGAATGATAAAGTGCATCTTTTAGTGAAGTTGGTTTTAACATTCTGTGTTTGAAAATACCACTTTTAGAAAGTAGGTATTTTCTTGTCTAACCATCCAAGCCTGCCTCTGCTAGGTTGTGTATTCCTTGTCTGGAGTGTGAGTGACAGGGGCTGGGGATTCCAGGAGACAGGGTGAGTCAGCACAGGGCTGAATAGCAAGATCTACATGTAGATGGGTGGGAGGAGTTGCACCTGGGACCTGAATAGGGCTGTGTCTTCCCTCCACAATGCTGGCTCCACCTCCTGTGGTGCGTCTGATGTCCCTGGCCTGCACTGTGAAAGGAAAGAAGGAGTCTTGTCAACAAAGTGCTCCAGGACTGACCAGAACTGGTTTGGACTAGGCAAAGGCCTCTCTGCCTTCAGAGAACAAAGAGAAATTGAGGATAAAAAGGGGGACCCAAACCCCAGAACTATAGAACTCTTTTGGATCCAGAAGACTGCCAAGAGGAAGAGCTGGAGAAGCTGTGAAGAGGAACTACCACTTTGCTGTGTGCTTTGCTGTGTTGGCCTGCAGTGGCTGCTTCTGTCTTGGGCAGTGAAAGGACTGGACTGAACTTTCTGCAATCTACTTTGTGAGTGTCTCCAAGGGCTTGAGGTAGAGCTTGCCCCCTGTTCAAGAAGTCTCAGGAACAGCAAAGACTTCAAGCCCGACGCCGTCTACGACGCCACTGCTGACTCCGTGTCCTGAAGGCACCGCAGAGGGCACCGCCGCAATGCCGCACCGCGACCCTGGTCTCACCGACGACGCCTGCTGACGCCGCCACCGAGCCGCTGATCGCACCGCGACCTGTGGGCACCGCACTCCGCACCGCCTCGCTTCACGACGACGCCTTGGTATCCCCGACGACGCCGCTCCACGCCGGACTCGACGCCGCTGCTTGCACCGTGGTTCAAGGGCACCACTCGTAAAGTTACATGACGCACCGCCCTCATCCCGCACCGCAGCCTTGGCCTACCGACGCCGGTGCCATCGACTCCAGTTCGTCAGCCGACGACAGCGCTTCAGCAACGACGACGCCGCTGCTGCACCGTGACCTGCCAGCACCGTGACGAGCACCGCCTTCATCTCACACCGCAACCCTTGTCTCACCGACGCCGCCATCTGACGCCGCCACCGAGCCGCTGCTCGCACCGCGACCTGAGGGCACCGCACACCGCACCACTGCACTTTGCACCGCAGCACCCGACGCCTGCCGACGCCAGCCCTCCTGACTTCAACAGAGAGGAGTTCGATCTGCAACGCGTGTGACTTCGAGGGCCCCGACGACGCCTGCCCCGACCTCCGGAACCGACGCCTGCGGACGCCGTGTTTTCGGAAGCTCACCGCGAGGTCATCGACACCCTGCATTTCTGAAAGGTACTGTTTGCGGGTCTTCCCGACACCGTAGCTGACCCGCGACTTCGCGGTCAGCCAGAACTGTTTGGATTTGTTTGTTCACGACGCCGTGATAGCCCCGGACGGAGCTATCGACATCCAGGAACTGTTTTTAAGGATACTGTGATAACTGAAGATTTTTAAAGTACTGTATTGTGGATTTTTATCGTATTGGTCTTGTTTTAAGTATATAAAAATATTGGATATTTTTCTAAACTGGTGTGGTGTCCGTTTGTAGTGCTTACACTGTATTACTGTGGGTTATGTGCAAATGCTTTACACACTGCCTCTAAGATAAGCCTGACTGCTCGTGCCAAGCTACCAAGGGGGTGAGCAGGGGTTATTTTAGGAGTGTAACTCCATTATCCTGACTAGGAAGAAGGGTCCCTACTTGGACAAAGGTGCAAGCCCTTGCCAACTAGAGACCCCCATTTCTAACAACGACCAATCAGATCAGCCTCACCCCTTAGAACCCTCCTGAGAGAAGCCCAGAGCCTCAGATGTTCTACCGCACGTTGTGCAAGGGAGTCTCCACTGAGCTCTGCTCAGTTTTTTCCTCTTAACCTTAATTCTACAGTTTTTTCACCTGTTTTTTCTTCAAAACCTGCTTGGACTTCGTGTCAAGATGTCTGATAAGGAGAAGAAAGCCCTCTTTAAAGCCTGTGCAACCTGTGCTAAGAAGAGGTTATATGTGGAGGACAAACACAAAGATTGTATTTACTGTCTGTACCCAGACCATAAGGCAGCAGACTGTAAAATATGCCGCACTTTTTCCACGAAGACTCTGCGAGACCGTGAAGGGCGTCTGCTAACCTGGCTCCAGAAACTCAAGTCAAGAAAGGAGCCTGTCTCTAGTGACAGTGATGAGGCATCTTCTGCTACATCTTCCAGAAGGTCTGTAAAAAGGGGTAGAGTGTCTCCTTCGCCTTCTGAAGAACGTCCTGGTAAGGCCTTAAAAAAGACCTCTCATGGGTCTGAAAGGCGTAGTCCTGGCGAATCTCCTCACCGAGGTGTAAAGGAGAGGGAATGACTGTCAAAAGGAGTGATGTCTGAGAGGAAATCCAGTCCAAAGACTTTCAAAAAGCCCTCCTCGCTCTCTTCTGAGGTAAAATCTGTGAAGAAAGTCCCATCATCGACGACAACTCTGTCGACGAAATCATCTAAGGTACAGTCTTCTCCTTCTACTTTGGCTCCGTCGACGGGCTCGTCGACGGTGATTTCATCGTCTCCGGCGCTGACACTTCAGAGTTCCTCGTCGACGACTTCGACGCCGGTGGTGGCTGTGTCGTCGTCGATGGTGTCGACGTTGACGAGGATGTCGACGACGATGGTTACGACGGCTTGCACGTCGACGACGATGACGGCGACGATGGCTGTGGTGACGACGGTCTCGACGACGGCTGCGTTGACGACGTCCATTTCTTCGACGACGATTCTCATGTCGTCGACCTCGTCGACGATTGAAAAAATGTCTAATTCTGTCAGGAAGCGTCAGATTACACCGGAGATTACTTCCCCCAGGAGGGTGACTCCTCTACCTCCTGCACTCCTCCTTGAAGAAGAGGGTTCTGAGGAGGATGATGGTCCGTTTGGCTATGCGGATAGCCCTTCTCAATTACATGTCAAGTGTCAGGACACAGATTCTGATGTGGAATACGTGGACGAACAGCACTATGATCCTTCCTCAGAATATCAGGACGACTACCAACAGGAGATGGTCTCTATGCCTTCCTCCCTACTAGCGGACTTGCAATCTATGCTTCTGGACTATAGGAGGAGATTTGCAACGCAATCTCCAGCTTCAGTTGTGGTGCCAGTTCCTTCCGTTCCTCCTCCTTGGCCTGCTATCCCTCAATTGCCACAGCCTCAGCCTATACCTGTGGCCCAGGATGCACCACCCATCGTGCCTCTTGTTCAGGATGACACCTCTGATGAGGACCAGGGCAACGTTACCATACCAGATCCAGACACAGAATGGGATGACTATGTCATTCCTGATCCGGCTTCTCCTTCACCAGCACCTGTTGATTCCCCCCTGCAGACATAGGGGTTTCCATAATTTGATGGAGCGAGCGGCTAAGAGATTCGAACTGCCCATGCCCACGGTGCAGTCGGAATGCTTCCTTTATGACTTTAAGGAGCCTTACAAGAAATCTGTCCGATCAATACCTATTGTTGGTCACATCTGGGATGAAGGGTTGAAAGTGATGCGAAATCCAGCCACAGTGATTCTGGTACTGCCTCGCCTGGAGAAAAAATATAAGGCTCCAGACGATGGCCCGGCCTGTTTGGTCAGCCAGCCTAAACCGGACTCTGTCATCTCTCAGGCTGCCCAAAGGAAGTCCAGGAATCCTTCTGCTCCCCTCACGACACCTCCAGATAAAGAGGGCAGACGCCTCGATAACGCGGGCAAGAGATTTTCCTCCATGTCCAGCCTGTTGGTCAGGGCTGCGAACGCCTTAGCGATACTTGGTCGCTACGATCGCCAGATGTGGTGCGACCTTTCCCCTATCTGGACCAGTTGCCGGAAGATGGGAAGAAGGAGGCTAAAAAGATTCTTCAAGAGGGTCAAATAACATCTGCTGAAGTCATTGACTGTGCAATGGACATTGCAACGACTGCGTTTCGCTCCCTGGCGGGCGCTGCTGTCCTTCGTCGACAAGGCTGGTTGCGGGCTACATGGTTCCGTCCTGAGGTCCAAAACAAGATCTTGCATCTTCCCTTTGATGGGGAAGCGCTCTTTGGGAAGCATGTTGATGATGCGCTCCAGGATATTAAGAAGGACACGGAAACTGCAAAATCCTTAGGGACTCTGCAGTACCGCAAGGTCCCCTTCCGTGGAGCCAGAGGGAGAGGTAACACAACATACAGAGGAGGATACCAGCAGCAACGGTATTCCTCGTATGGTTCGCAGTCACAATCCTACCGGCCGAATTACAACCAGCGGCAAAATCAATCCTCCTCTTTCTCTAGATCGAACAACAGAGGAAGACAAGGACGCCAGGGGAGGGACTCCTCTAAGCGTCAATAGCAGCTTGCTGGCTCTGACTACTGTCCCTTCTCCTCCTGTGACATCGGTGGGAGGCAGAATTTCAAATTACCTCCACAACTGGCAGCAAATATCATCGGACCGTTTGGTGCTGAAGATCATTCAATGCGGCCATACTCTGGAATTTGTCCAGACACCACCTTCCAAGCCCCCTCGTGCCACTGCGTCAAAACATCTACGTCTTCTACGGTTGGAGGTCCATCAAATGCTCCTCAAAGGAGCGATAGAACCGGTCCCTCTCTCTCTCAGCGGGGAGAAGGTTTCTACTCCCGGTTCTTCCTGGCCCGGAAGACTTTAGAAAAGTGGCGCCCTATTCTAGATCTGAGGGAGCTCAACACCTATCTCATCAAACAATCATTTCGCATGGTTTCTCTGCAGGACATGCTTCGTCTTCTCAACTCAGGGGATTACATGGCCACATTGGATCTAGAGGACGCTTACTTTCACGTACCCATCCATCCCGCCCACAGGAGGTTCCTTCGCTTCACAGTAGCCAAGAGCCACTTTCAGTTCAAAGTCCTACCCTTTGGACTTCGATCTGCTCCATGGATCTTTACAAAGGTTTTAGCTCCGGTGGCAGCTTTTCTACAAAAACTTCAACATCAGGTCTTCCCTTACCAGGACGACTGGTTGCTGAAGGCTTCTACCAAGCACGCAGCAGAGGAATCAGTCGTCGCGTGCACACGCCTTTTCGACAATCTCGGGCTGACTCTCAACACAGAAAAATCCTCTCTCTGTCCATCCAGAACAGCCAGATTTCTGGGAGCCATTCTGGACACATCCAGCAACAAAGCTTTTCCGACCCTGGAGAGGCAAAGAAAGCTGATGGCCATGGCCCGTCTGCTGTTAAAAAGACAGTCACTTTCAGTTCGCCTCTACAAGTCCCTCCTAGGGTCCAAAATCTTTGTTACCGTCTCCATGAGGGACGCCGCTTCTTGGTGGACGAACATAGAAAACATTTCTCAGGGTCTTTCATTCAGGATCACCCCTGCTCCTCAGATCATAACTACAGACGCCTCGCTGGAGGGCTGGGGAGCAGTCTTGCAAGACCTTCATGTCAGTGGCCGTTGGCTGCCCCAACATCGTCTGTTACATATCAATCTGCTGGAACTCAGAGAAATTCGCCTGGCCTTGCAGGCTTTTCTTCCGCGCATACAGCAGTCTACAGTTCTAATTCGTACAGACAACACGACGGCCATGCATTATATAAACAAGGAAGGAGGCACCAGATCTCATCTTTTGTCACAAGAAGCCCAATTGATTTGGGAATGGGCGATCCAGCAGGGGATATCGCTCAAAGCGGAGCACCTTCCGGGTGTTTTGAACAAGACAGCGGACACGCTGAGCAGACTGAAATCGGTCAGCCACGAATGGGAGCTGGACCAGTCCACTCTGGAAAAGGTGTTTCGCCTATGGGGCAGGCCTTCCATAGACCTTTTTGTCACGCCGGAGAACAAGAAATGCCGATTTTACGCAAGCAGGCTTCACCATCCGGGATCATTGGGGAATGCGCTTTCGATGGCCTGGTCAGGTGCATTTGTTTACGCTTTTCCGCCCATTCCTCTGATCCCCAGGCTTCTCAGGAAGCTCAAAGCGGAACCTTGCAAGATGATTTTGATAGCTCCTGCGTGGCCCCGACAGTTTTGGTTCACAGAGTTGCATCTCCTCTCCCTGGACCTTTCACTTCCGTTGCAGCCGATTCCTTCGCTGCTGACGATGTCCCAGGGCCAGGTCTGGCATCCGGATCCTCAATCCCTGCAGTTGTCGACATGGCTCCTGAGCACCGAGAGTTTCTCGGGTTGACCCTTTCAACTGAATGTAGAGAGGTACTTTCTCAGGCACAAGCCCCAAGTACCAGCAAGACTTGCAAGTTTAAGTGGAAGCGTTTCTGCATTTGGTGCCAACGAGAGGGTATCCACCCTCTTTCTTCAGAACCGCATGAAGTTCTTCCTTACATTCTTTCATTAGCAAAATCAGGGCTAGCCCACTCATCCATCAAAGTTCACCTTGCCGCCATCTCTCGCTTCAGACGCACATCTTCTGGTCCTTCCCTTTGGTCGGCAAGAATAATTAAACAATTTCTCAAGGGTCTTTTCAGAGTCTTCCCACCAGTCAAGCCTCCTCCTCCTCTTTGGCACCTTAACTTGGTTCTTACCCAGCTCATGAAGGATCCCTTCGAACCTATTCACCGAGCGGATTTGAAATTCCTCTCCTGGAAGGTAGCTCTTCTGCTAGCCTTGATTTCGGCTAGACGAGTGGGTGAATTGCAGGCTCTTACCATTCAGGAGCCTTTTCTCCAGTTTAAAAAGGGGACAGTGATACTTCGTACCAACCCAAAGTTCATACCGAAAGTGCCTTCAGACTTTCATTTGAATGAGCCGGTCATTCTAAAGACTTTTTTCCCTCAACCTGTTACTCCGGCGGAAAGGGCACTCCACTCACTGGACATTCAGAGGTGCTTAAAATTCTATCTGCAGCATACTAAAGACTTCAGGAAGTCTCCTCAACTATTTGTTTCTTTTAGCGCCCCTCGTAAGGGGTTTCCCCTTTCCAAGCAGGGGATTGCTCGATGGATTACCAGTGCTATCCAATATTGTCATAGAGCAGCGGGTAAGCCCCTGGAAGGTCGAGTCCGTGCTCACTCCACGAGGGCGGTTTCTTCTTCGACAGCCCTCTTTGCCGGAGTTCCTATCCAGGAGATCTGCAGAGCAGCGACCTGGAGCAGTACTCATACCTTTACAAGGCATTACTGCCTGGTTGCTTCAACGCAGAGTGACACAGCAGTGGGCCAGGCAGTCCTGAGGAACCTCTTTCAGTAGTGGTGAGCTTTCCCTTTCATCCCTCCTTCCATCTTTTACTGTTTTCAGCTTTTGCACATTTTTTAACCTCATGTGTTTATGATTTCTAATGTTTATAAGAATGTTTATTGACCTTTGGAGTTCTCATTATCGTGAATGGGCTAATGCTTTGTTCTTTGTTGTATGATGATCATGGTTCAAAAAATGTGCTGATAACTGCTAGCTACTCTGATACAAGCATGGGAATCTATGAAAGTTCCAATACTGGAGTAAGAAAACAAGTTACTTACCTGTAACTTTGGTTCTCCAGTATTGGAAACTTTCATAGATTCCCATGCGACCCACCCTCCTCCCCTGGGAAAGCTCAGCCTCTAGCACCTTCAGTGGTATGTTACACAACGGCTACGAAAATCTGAGGCTCTGGGCTTCTCTCAGGAGGGTTCTAAGGGGTGAAGCTGATCTGATTGGTCGTTGACTTTCTTTGGTCTCTTTTACAAAAAGAGGTGGATATGTTACAAAACTAGAATGGGCCTAGGCCTGGTTTCTGTTTTGGTAATTGTTTCTATTGCTATTTTATGTATACCGGGGACTCCCATTCCGACGACGGGGAATGATACAAGCATGGGAATCTATGAAAGTTTCCAATACTGGAGAACCAAAGTTACAGGTAAGTAACTTGTTTTCTTCTTCCTCTTCACCACTATCATCCTCATTTCAGGGCCCCCACCCGATGGGTCTTCATGGCCTGCATCCTCTGCGTTGTAAAGTATGTTCTGTCACAGGGCAATGTTGTGGAGCATGCAGCAGATGATGGCGATCTGACACACCTTACTGGGTGAGTAGAGGATGGCTCCCCCAGTCTTGTCCAGACATCTGAATCTGGCTTTCAGGAGGCCGAAAGCCCACTCCACTGGCCGTCGTGTTCTTTTATGGGCCTCATTGAAGGGGACTTCCCCTGGCATTGTAGGATTCCTCAGCGGTGCCAACAACCATGGGCGGTTGGGATACGCTGAGTCTCTTAGATAGAAGATAGACAGAAGGGCAACATTTAGCTATACACTTTCAAATCATACTACCTGACATTTCCCACAAAAAGTTAGGACAGATCAGACTTACCTACAAGCCAGGCCCTCTCTGGTAGTAGTTGTGACATCATCTGGGGTTTGGTGCTCTTCCGCAGTACGAAGGCATCATGTGTAGATCCTGGTAACCGGGCACAGACGCTTGAGATGGACAAATCCAGTAAGCAGACAGCTTGCACATTGATAGAATGGAAGTGCTTCCTGTTCTGGTAGGCTTGCTCCCTGTCATGTGGTGGTACTAAAACAATATTGGTGCCATCAATAAATCCAATTATATGTGGGATGTGACCAAATCCATAGAAATCCGCGTTCAGAGTGGCTAAATCCTCACATCTGGAGACCTGGATGTAGCTGCCCATGTGTCTCAGTGCTGTTAGTACCTCTGCGAGTACCCAACTAAATATAGGTTGTGACATTCCACCAGAAATAGTGACAGTAAATTGAAATGAGCTTGTGGGCAAAAAATGCAAAACTGACATGAGTTTAACACGTGGTGGTACTGATATATGATTATTGAGGTGAGGTAGGAGGTCAGGCTCCAACTGATGACATAAATCCAGGATTATTTGACTATTCAAATGTAACTTCTGGATAACATGTCGCTCTTCCATGGTCTGTAGGCCTGAAAATGGGCAGTTCACTTGAGCCTGGCCTCTCCCTCCTCCCCCAGGATGCCTATGTGAGGAGTAGCACAAAACTATATATTGGTCACAGTATGCAGAGTAACATATGTGAAAGTCATGTGTCTGAACATTAATGCTTCATGAAGCATTACACATTATACATCATCATGGTCATATCTTAAACACCCACCAGTCATCCCAAAGGTGGCCTTCACAGGTCTGTAACTGAACTGTGCACATTTTAAAATCAGAAAAGTTAAATTGCCACCATAGTGAGGGTACCATAACTTTCCATGTGAAACACCACCAACCGCGGTGTACAGTGCGCTGTACACATTTTACCTATATGCACAGTAATGCACTACACAGATGAAGTTTTGTACTGGACATGACATGGGAATGGAGCATTTCAAACATAAACCTGTTTACCCTCATTCGAGTGGTGGTGACGCTCTTAACTGCCACCAATACAGTTTTCCCAACTGCTACCATGGCGGATGCCTGACCTCGCAAATAGGACATGTTGAAGGTACGCCGCAGGTGGTAGTTGACCACGCAGTGGGCAGTCACATGCACGGCAGTCACAGCCATAGGCTTACGTTGGGGATAGTGGCGGTCGCGGCCCAATAGCTGTGTGCACTGACGCTGATGAACGCGCATGTGGCGTACATGTACCCGGTGGTTGGAAGAAATCTAACTTGCCTCCTGACACTGCTGCTATCAACACCGCCTCCATTTTAGCTGCTGTTTGCCACCTCTGGGAAAAATCATGGCACACACTATAGGGGAGGGGGCCCCTTCCTTCACTCCAGAGGAGCTGGATGCCCTGGTGGACGAGTTCCTTCCCCTGTATGCCAAGCTCTATGGCTCACCAGAGGAACAGGTAAGTTTCTCAAAAACACATTGAACTCCATTTCACTGCTTCCTTCCTATTCCCACAGGCTGCAATGTGCCTCTGAGTGTCAGAGTTTAAGCAGTATGCTGATTGCAGCATTGTGGCCTTTACATAGGGCATACGTGTGATAGATTATGGGTCCCTGGACTTTGTGGAGAGCAGGCCACCATTGTAATGTGTGATAAGGTGATTTTTACTTGTGTTACATGTATATCTCTATGCTGGGCTCAACTTCATACTAGCTACATTTAGTTCTCAAATAACATTATGGTATATGTGCATTGTTATGTGTAGGCTTCACACCATGAGCCATTTCTGTATACTGTTATGAGCATTTGAGGATCATGCTAGCCAAGTGTACCATCCCACTGATCACTCAGGCCACATCACACTTTGTAAAACAGTTGTCTAAGAGGTAGGTATACCTCACAGACCCCTTTAGTGTGCCACACACCCCTATGTTCACATATGAAATGGGCAGAAGTTTCACTTTTCTGTATTAAATTGGTGGAAATGTGAGGGTCATGTGGGATAAGTAGCTTCAGCCTGCAGAGAGCAAGGCCTGTGGCGGGAGAACTGATGCACAGAGTAATGTCCCTGTAGACCTGTTGATCCATGGTTGTTCACAGAAAGAGTTATCTGTACCACTAGTGTCCCTGATAGCTGTTATGGATCATATGAGGCATGATGACTGAGGTGATCCCCTGACCTGATACTTCATTCCATTGACCTACAGTGCCAATGTCACTGATCCCTCCACAGACACAACCATACACACAGACATCACACCAACACAAACTGACCCCTCCACAACAGCCAGCACATCCATATTACTTCCTTAAAAAAAAAAAAAATCTCTCACAGTCATCCACACAACAGACACCAATACAACACAACATTGACCAGGAGGGTGAGGTGATTGCTTTGGAGGAGATCTGCTCAAGCTCATCATCACCTGAGTCATCCTCTGGTGGACACCCCCTAATGGTGGCGGACCCAACAGGATTAGTTCCACCTTCATCCTTGTCCGTCACCCCAGTTCCATCGCCACCCTCCCTGTTGTCCCCCCATAAGTTGTCTGTTCCCGCTCCACTAAGAGTGCACACAAGAGACCACACAGTGCAGACAGCAGCCCCATCTCACACTTCCACTCCCTTTTCCTCCCAATCTGAACCCCATCCCAAACACTCTACCTGTTTTCCCTGTGAATCTGACATGTTTGCCCTTGCCCTTACCCCTGTGGAAGCCAAGCCAACCACTCCCAAAGTCCCAAAAACCCTGCCCACACCCAAACCCATCCCTTCTACTTCCCACTCCACCCCAGAAAAACAGCCTACCCACCCCCTGTACCCAGCCCAAAAAAGAAAAAGAAAACTCCTCAACCTAAACCCAACCCCCATCCGTCACTTGATACGATCCCCTTGCCCTTCCCGCAGCTGAGTTCCCTGTGGGAGGAAGAAGGGCAGAACATCGAGAAGCGGTGAGGTAATGGCCCATGGCTGATCCAGGGTCGGGCCTACCTCCATGCAGTGATCCCTGGCCCAGAGTAGCCAAGAAGCGGCACTCAGAAAGGAGTCGAGTCGGATGACTCGGATCCCCCCAGGGTGCACAGTCATCTGGTTCAGGGATGCAACTCACCCAGCAGTGAGCACCTGGGGTCTGGTGGTGTCTGGCCTCACCCAGAGTGTGCTTCCCAGGAGCCTGTAAGGTCTGGGCCCTGAGGGACAGCAGAGAGTCAGAGCAGGAAGGCCTGACTCGTGTGTGTGGGCCTGAGGTCCCAGGCTATGCAGAGGACCAGCAGTGGAGCAGGGCTGGTGGAGCAATGCCTGCCTCTAAGTGGCACTCGCCGGCCCAGAGTTGCAGTGAGACAGCGCCAGGAGGGGAGTCTAGATGGGAGACTTCACTCCTCCTGGAGCCAGAGGACATCATGTATGGGGCTGCATCTCACCCGGCAGGGAGTGCCTGGGGGCCGATAAGGACTGGTCTTGCCTGGGGTGCAGGGCCCAGGGTCCTGTGAGACCTGGGCCACGAAATGCAGCGGAGTGGAGGGACGGGCGAGGAGGCCTGCCTCGCTTGAGAAAATATAAAGCACCATGCTGCAAAGGAAGCCAGCAGCAGTTTGATCTCAATGCTTGACACTTACCCTAGGCCTATGCTGCGATGAGGCTACAGAACCGGGGTCCTTAATAGACATCGGTGCCCAGGCCTTAAGAGCGAGTGGCACTGAGGAGGAGGCGACATCTGCTGGACTGGTGACACCTCTTCCGTGTAAGAGGCAGTATGAAACTCGAAAGGCGCACTCAGGTGGGAGAGGGTGGCCTCGGCAGGCAGTGGTGAATACCACCCTCATACTTTGGGTTGCACTTGAGGAGCAGGAAGATGCTAATGACTTGTGGCAGGGGTGCAAAGGATTCGCAGCAAACAAAGTTGGACAGTAAGGCAACAGTCCTCATTCTTCATAACCTTTCATGTGTTTAATAAACCCTGTGTAGGTATTTTCACTGTATCATTTGAAATTCCGAAGCTACTGCGGTTTCACAGGGGAGGCTCTTGCCACTCTTCTGTCGTCGTTGGAGAGTTATTCTAAGTCTCCCACCCAAGCCTCCTGGAGGCGGCCAAATCAGTCCGGTGAATTAATCACCAAGGACCAGTATCCTTGGGTAATTCTTTGATTGATCAACTTATGAAGGAGAATGTTGGCCTTCAAAGGGCTATGGTCCAATATGTCTGTGAGCCCTGCTTTGTAAGTCATAAGAGCATGTCTTAGCTGCAGATGACTAAAGAATTGTCTGCAGTCAAGGTCGTATTCTGTCTTCAGTCCCATGAAGGATTGCATCATTTGGACTGGCAGGCATCTCCAAATTGGGTGGCATCATATTGTGTTACCAAAGAGGGGGAACCTAGGGCCTTTATCTAGGTCCAGCATACAGGCCCGTAACTAAGTTTAAACAAAAGTGGTATGCAGTTCCTATTGAGAGTTGCAGGTCAATATGTTTGTTCGAAAGTACACAAATTAGTGTTCAATCAAAAAGCAGGAGGATGATTTCCTCCTTTCGGAAAAAGACCCTCACACACTGTGAGAAGTTGGCCTGGTATATGCTGTTCACTAATTAAAGTGGACACCTTGCACCAGGGCAAATCGACTCTTATGGTAGATAGGTTTAAGACAACCTTTTAAAGAAAGCTATCCTAGTGGTAGCTGTGGAGAGCAGCCTTCAGGCTAAGTCTCGGAGGAATGTAAAGCAGCTTGTTTTACCATATAATCTCTTGAATCACCAAATGAAAAGACACCACACAGGTATATATATCAAATATATATGTATTTATTTCTAAATAACTCTCTACTAATCTCTTTATGAGATTAGAAGACAAACATATGCACAAATCAACGTTTCACAATAAGTTAAGCACAAAATATGGCTGGGGCCCTAGGGGCGTACCAGACCATATACTAAGTAAGAGACTTAGAAACAACGACTTGCAAGGAGACAAGGCCTAGGGCCTTCAGAAGTGCTGGGGCCTCACGAAACCACCCAAGGCAGGTAAGTAAAGGTCCCACGGGGGACGCGTGCAGTGTGGATACACAGGCGCGAATCGCCGTTAACTTCAATGGGGCAAGTCGCGGTTGGAAATAAAGAGTTTTAGGATACTTCGGGAGAACCTACAAGCAAGTCACTTACAGGGTAAGTAGTTCTAGGGCCCACACCCACAGGAGCACCGTAGTGCTGGAGTTACCTCACCCAGGGAAGCCGGGTGCACAGGTGTCCTTTGGTGTCGGGTCGCGGCGTCGTTTTCAATGGCGAACAAAGAAGACTTGCTGCTTGCGGGAGCTGAAGAAGTGTCCGGTGGAATCCAAGCCTGGATTCTGAAGAAGGATGACCTGAAAGCAGAGGGGACAGTGTTCAAAGTCACTTGGCAGTGACCCGGGGCAAGGAAGATGGATGCCCACCGTCGTCGGTCGCTTCAGGTCGGTTGCAGGTGCCTTGACTCTTCAGCCACGTGGTCCAGGAGGCGTCGACGACGACCAGGAGCTGGATTCGGTGTGTCCCTCGACGTCTGCAGCTGACTGCGGTGTCGGCAACTCGATCGGAGCCAACAAGCCTTGGCAGCCGCAAGTCTCGGGGAGATGAAGAAAAGTCGATGGCGCAGACCAGCAAGGTCTGTAGGAACTCACCCAGCGAGGGTAAGTCAGGGCAGGCCTGGAGCAACCAGGGGAGCCCTTTGGTTTCTTTAAGAAGTCTTCTGGGGACCCACAAGCCAGCGGGCAAGGGATCGCGAAGACACCTCGGGCGGAATCACTCAACAGGGGCCCACGGTCACTCGGGACGGTGTAGGCCTCTGATCTTTGGAGGAATTCCTGCTGGAGGTCGGGACCACATGTGGTCCAAAGCACAGGTTCGTAGAACGTTGTAAAGGGGTTGCACTCGACAATAGTGCACGGTACCCAGGGGTCGCGGTTCCTCGTTACTCGTGGGGTCCACTTGCCTCAGCTTCGCTGGGGACTCACGATGGCCTGGGAGAGGTCAGGAAATCTACTTCTTGGGCTGCAGGGACTTCGGACTCCGGCGAGAGCGGCGTAGTTTGCGACCGTCGTTGTCGTTTTTGGTGCCTGCCAAGCAGGGGAGTCACTCCTTGACTCCAAGGGAGATTCTTCTGTCTTCCAAAGGTAGTGGAACGTCGAAGGGCCAGGATTCTTCTGTAGAGCGTCGTCCAGGGGTTATCTGCTTTGCAATGGCAAGGTTCCCCCTCTTATACTAAAAAGAGGGGAAGGACTAGCTCTATGACCCCACCTATGGGAGGGTCAAGGGAGGGGTGGCTACACCCACTTCCCTTTGTCCAGTTTCGCGCCAGAGCAGGGGCAGGTAGCCCCTGAGCTGGTTTGAACTGGCATATGCACAGAGGAGCCTTCTGCTCCCCCAGTGCAGGACTTCAAAGCACTCTAAGAGTGCACCCACCCAGCCCCAATACACTAAACCCTGTCTGGAAGGTGGTTACACCTCCCTGTGACAGGATGCCTATTGTTGGGCTTCCTCCACTGCGAGTTTCGGTCATCAGCAGGAGGGCAGCCCAGTGTCTGTGACTGGTGGCATCCATTTTGTGATGCCAGGGCTCTTTAGGATTCTACCGCGTTTCCACAGCAGGTACATGTCTTATCCCTCTAGAAGGGTGGAATGCTACCCCCGCCGCCAAGATTGGCGGGGGGTAGTATTCCAAGATGTTTGACACCAAACACGACATGTTTTGATGCAGCCATTCCAAAGTTAGCATTTACCGCGAGGATATAATGCACTTAAATAGTATATGGTTTAACCGCATCCACAAACAGCACCAGAGAATAGACTCTGAGAGCTGCAGAGGGGCCCTGCTCAGGCAGAGGCACCCCCTCACATAGAAGCCAAGCACCCTGCCCTCAGGATTGATAGGGCCTGCCTTAGGGGTGACTGATAGGTTTATATGTGTGTGCAGGAGAGATATAGGAAACCTATATCTCAGTGAGGAGTGCTAGCACCACCTCACCCAGGCTGCAGTAGCAGGCCTGTGGTGTCAGATTTAGACTGCTTCCCAGGGGTGGCATAACACATGCTGCAGCCCTTGGTAGGCCTGTGAAGTACCTATGCCCTTGGCACCTAAGGTACCATATACTAGGGACTCATAAGGCACCACAGTATCCAATCACTAGTGCACCTAGAGTGCACTCCATGTCGTTTAGAGAGAACAGAGAGGCTGGGGCCCTGATTGGCAGGGACCCAGCCAGACTATAGCCAGAAACCAGTGCTAACATCAGAAAAAAGTGGGGGCAACATAAGAGGCAGATCCTACTCTCCTACACAACCCCCCCAAACGTAGGGACACTAAACTAACCTTGACCAGTTGAGTCTTCGTGTTCAAAGTGGAAATACCTTGAGAGTCCATCTGCATTGGCATGTTGGGTCCCAGGCCTATGTTCCACTGTATAGTCCATCCCCTGTAGGGAAATGGACCACCTCAAAAGTTTTGGGTTTTCACCTTTCATCTGCTTTAGCCATAGGAGGGGCTTGTGGTCAGTCTGAACTATGAAGTGAGTACCAAACAAGTATGGCCTCAGCTTCTTCAGGGCCCAAACCACAGCAAAGGCCTCCCTCTCTATAGCTGACCAACGTTTCTCTCTAGGGGTCAGCCTTCTGCTAATAAAAGCCACTGGCTGGTCTTGACCTTCATCATTCAGTTGAGACAGTACAGCTCCCACACCCAGCTCAGAAGCATCTGTTTGGACAATGAACTTTTTGGTGTAGTCTGGACTCTGTAAGATGGGGGCAGTGCACATGGCCTGCTTTAGGTCTTCAAATGCCTTTTGACAGCTAGCTGTCCACTGAACCTTTTTGGCATTTTCTTAGAGGTAAGATCATTCAAGGGGGTCACTATAGATCCATATCCCTTGACAAACCTCCTATAGTACCCAGTCAGGCCTAAGAAGGCTCTCACCTGTGTCTGGGTGGTTGGAGCAACCCATTCCAGTATGGTTTGGATTTTGCTCTGCAAAGGCTGAACCTGGCCTCCACCTACAAGGTGGCCCAGGTACACAACCTGACTCTGCCCTATCTGGCACTTGGTGGCCTTGATAGTGAGGCCTGCTTTCTGCAGGGCCTCCAAAACATTTCTGAGGTGGACCAGGTGATCCTGCCAGGAGGAACTAAAGACAGCAATATCATCTAGATAAGCTGAGCAATAAGTTTCCATCCCTGCCAGAACTTTATTCACCAACCTCTGAAAAGTGGCAGGTGCATTTTTCAATCCAAAGGGCATCACCACAAAGTGGTAGTGCCCACCAGGAGTCGAAAATGCTGTTTTGGCTTTTGCATCATCAGCTAATCTGATTTGCCAGTAGCCAGCTGTTAGGTCAAATGTGCTTAGATACTTGGCTGAGGCCAAAGTATCAATCAGCTCATCTGCCCTTGGTATGGGATAGGCATCAGTCCTAGTGACTGCATTGAGGCCTCTGTAGTCTACACAAAACCTCATTTCTTTCTTACCACCCTGGGTATGAGGCTTGGGTACCAGGACTACTGGGCTAGCCCAAGGGCTATCTGAAGGCTCAATCACGCCTAACTCCAACATTTTCTGGACTTCAGTCCTGATACAGTCCCTGACATGGTCAGGTTGCCTGTAGATTTTATTCTTGACAGGCAGACTGTCCCCAGTGTCCACCTCATGGGTGCACCAGGTAGTCTGACTAGGGGTCAGGCTAAACATATGTCTAAACTGTTGCAGAACTTGTCTGCACTCAGTTTGCTGATGGTCAGTGAGGCTGCTTGCCAAAGCAACACCATCTACTGACCCATCATCAGGGTTCTGAGAGAGCAGGTCAGGGAGAGGGTCACTCTCCTCCTCCTGGTCCTCATCAGTTGCCATGAGCAAGCCCATGTCAGCCCTGTCAACATATGGCTTTAATCTGTTGACATGAAGCACCCTTAGGGGGCTCCTGGGAGTTCCAAGATTCACCAGATAGGTGACTTCTCCCTTCTGTTCAACTATTGTATGGGGGCCACTCCACTTGTCCTGGAGGGCTGCTGGGGCCACAGGCTCCAACACCCACACTTTCTGTCCTGGCTGGTATACAGTCAGCACAGCCTTTGGTCATGCCAAGCTTTTTGCAATTCTTGGCTGGCCTCCAGGTTTTTGGTTGCCTTTTTCATGTACTCTGCCATCCGGGAGCGGAGACCAAGTACATAGTCCATCACATCTTGTTTGGGGGCTTGAGAGGTAACTCCCAGCCCTCTTTTACCAAACATAGTGGACCTCTCACAGGATGCCCAAACAGAAGCTCAAATGGGCTGTAGCCAACCCCCTTCTGTGGAACCTCTCTGTATGCAAACAAAAGGCAAGGAAGAAGAAGGTCCCATTTCCGCCTAAGCTTCTCTGGGAGTCCCTTAATCATTCCTTTCAAGGTCTTGTTGAAGCGTTCAACTAAACCATTGCATTGTGGGTGATAGGGGTGGTGAACTTATAAGTTACACCACACTCCTTCCACATTGCTTTCAGATATCCTGACATGAAGTTGGTACCTCTGTCAGAAATGACCTCCTTTGGAAAACCCACTCTGGAGAAAACTCCAATGAGGGCTCTTGCCACCACAGGTGCTGTGGTGGTCCTCAGAGGAATTGCCTCTGGGTACCTGGTGGCATGATCCACTACCACCAGGATAAATCTGTGCCCAGATGCAGTCTGAGGGTCAAGGGGACCAACAATGTCAATCCCTACCCTTTCAAAGGGTACCCCCACCACAGGTAGTGGTATCAGGGGGCCTTTGTTGTGCCACCTGCCTTACCACTGGCTTGGCAAGTGACACAGGAGCGACAAAACTCCTTTGTGTCCTCTGACATATGTGGCCAATGAAAATGTGGAACAAGCCTGTCCCAGGTCTTGTTTTGGCCCAAGTGTCCTGCTAAAGGGATGTCATGTGCTAAGGTCAAGAGGAACCCCCTAAACTTCTGAGGTATTACCAACCTCCTGGTGGCTCCAGGGGCTGGGTCTCTACCCTCAGAATATAGGAGTCCCTCATCCCAATAAACTTTATGGGACCCACTAGCACTCCCAGCAGCCTCAGCAGCAGCCTGCTGTCTGAGGGGTTCAAGAGAGGGGCAGCACTGTTGCTCCTTGCTCAGATCTTCCCTGGAAGGGCCCCCTGCCCCCAAGAACTCAACCTGGTCAGGTTCAAGTCCCTCTGGGGCAGTTCCTTCTTCAGGTTCTGCTTCACCTCCCTCTGGAAGTGAATCCTTGATCTGAGACAGAGGGGAAGGCACTGCCTTAACCCTACTGCTCCTCCTCTTGGGAAGCATCTGGTCCATTGTTCCAGGATCCAGAGCTGGTTCAGTGTCATGCATTCTTGCTTGTGACCTGGTCACAGCAAATACCTCTGCAGGGATGCCCAACATCTCAGCATGAGTCCATAACTCTACTTCAGACCAGGCTGAAGTCTCTAGATCATTGCCCAATAGACATTCTACAGGGAGGTCTGCACTAACTACAACCTTCTTGAGGCCAGTTACCCCTCCCCAGGAGAAATTCACAACTGCCAGACTATGGTTGGTCTGGACATTGCTTGCATTGGTCACCTGGTACATTTCACCCAGGATGATCTGTCCAGGGTCCACTAGGTCCTCTGCCACCATGGTGACACTAGCACCTGTGTCCCTAAATGCCAAAGCCTGTTTGCCATTTATCAAAGGCTGCTGTTTGTACTTGCCCAGATTACTGGGGCTTACTAGGAAGGACATATCAATGTTTCCCTCACAAATCAGCATTGCCTGAGTGGTCACTCTGACTAGGTCAGAATCCACTTCAGAACCCAGGGTCAACCCTACTACACCCTTATTCTGTGTACCACCTCCACCAGTAGCTGAGCTAGGGGGCACAGTTGCCTTAGGGGCAGGAGTGGTGGTGGTTTGGTCTTTGGACTTGGTACAATCAGAAGTCCAGTGCCCTTTCTGTTTACAGAATTTGCACCAGGGCTTCTTTTGGCCTTTTCCCTTGTTGGACTGTGACTCCCCACCAGATGCAGATTTTTGGGGCCCTTGTGAAGACTTCTGGTCTTTTGACTTATCCCCACCTTTCTCAGGGCCTTTAGGATCTTGCTTCTTAGTGTCACCCCCTTGGTTCTGGGTTTTCTGCCTCACCCTGGTTCTGACCCATTTGTCTGCCTTCTTTCCCAATTCTTGGGGAGAGGTCAGATCAGAGTCCACCAGGTACTGATGCAACAACTGGTTCTGGCAATTATTTAGGATCTGTTCTCTCATCATCAGATTATACAATCCCTTGAAATCAGTAACCCTACTGCCAACCAGCCAACCCTCTAGAGCCTTGGTTGCACAATCAACAAAGTCAGTCCAGTCCTGAGTCTGTGCCTTCTGGGTATCTCTGAACTTTAACCTGTACTGCTCAGTGGTTAAGCCAAACCCATCTATCAGTGCACTCTTCAGGACCTCATAATCATTAGCATCCTCCTCTCTAACAGTGAGGAGCTTGTCTCTTCCTTTATCTGAAAAGGAGAGCCACAAGATTGCTGCCCACTGCTTTTGGGGGACCTGCTGTACTCTACAGGCCCTCTCCATAGCAGTTATCCACTTGTGGATATCATCCCCACTCTGGTAGGGAGGAACAACCTTGCTCAGGTTCCTATGGTCAGGAATATATTCTCTGCCTCTAGGGACACTGTTGCTGCCACCAGGGGGTTCTAAACCCTCCCTTCTGGAAGCTCTCTGGATCTCCAGGGCTTCTCTATCCAGTGCCAACTGCTTGGTTCTGAGGGCCACTTTGGCTTCCTCATACTGGAGCAGTTTGCACCTTCTCTCAGAGGAGGTCTCTCTTAAGTTAAAGTATGAGCTCCTCTCTTGGACAAATTCTCTGCCAGAGTGATAAGAGTGCTCAGATTCCCTGGAAGGGGATCTGTGCCTCTCATCCACTCTGCCAGTTCTCTTAGGGAGAACTCCTCTGTCCTGTTCAGGCTCCTTGAAGCCTGGCCCTTCAACCACAGAGTCTTGGTCATTCGGATTGTCCTCATCTGACCCAGATACTATGATTGACCCACCCACTGATTCAGACCCCTTAGCTCCTAGAGCCAATCTAAGGTCATCTGCTGTCAGCAGATCTATCAGGTGTAGTGTTGAGGGACTCTGTCCTAGTCTCAGGTGTCTGTCAACACACATGGCTCTCAAGTCAGAGAAAGCCATGTCCTTATACTGAGGCTGAGTGGATCCACTGGGCCCACCCTTTAAGGACATTCTAGTGTTGTGCAGTGTTGTACTACCTACACTAGTTTGTGGCCTACTGATCCTAGCTTGAGCTGTGGAAAGGGTGTGCTATCCCTTGGAACACAGCTCTAAGTTCAGTAGAACTTATTGATACTAAGCTTGACTTTATATGTACCTTGAGTACCTATAATGGTTTTCAGTTAGTAATTCAAATAGAGATTTTCTGGTAAAACAATGGCAAGCTGGAATCCCACACGCTGCCCACCAATGTGAGAAGTTGGCCTGGTATATGCTGTTCACTAATTAAAGTGGACACCTTGCACCAGGGCAAATCGACTCTTATGGTAGATAGGTTTAAGACAACCTTTTAAAGAAAGCTATCCTAGTGGTAGCTGTGGAGAGCAGCCTTCAGGCTAAGTCTCGGAGGAATGTAAAGCAGCTTGTTTTACCATATAATCTCTTGAATCACCAAATGAAAAGACACCACACAGGTATATATATCAAATATATATGTATTTATTTCTAAATAACTCTCTACTAATCTCTTTATGAGATTAGAAGACAAACATATGCACAAATCAACGTTTCACAATAAGTTAAGCACAAAATATGGCTGGGGCCCTAGGGGCGTACCAGACCATATACTAAGTAAGAGACTTAGAAACAACGACTTGCAAGGAGACAAGGCCTAGGGCCTTCAGAAGTGCTGGGGCCTCACGAAACCACCCAAGGCAGGTAAGTAAAGGACCCACGGGGGACGCGTGCAGTGTGGATACACAGGCGCGAATCGCCGTTAACTTCAATGGGGCAAGTCGCGGTTGGAAATAAAGAGTTTTAGGATACTTCGGGAGAACCTACAAGCAAGTCACTTACAGGGTAAGTAGTTCTAGGGCCCACACCCACAGGAGCACCGTAGTGCTGGAGTTACCTCACCCAGGGAAGCCGGGTGCACAGGTGTCCTTTGGTGTCGGGTCGCGGCGTCGTTTTCAATGGCGAACAAAGAAGACTTGCTGCTTGCGGGAGCTGAAGAAGTGTCCGGTGGAATCCAAGCCTGGATTCTGAAGAAGGATGACCTGAAAGCAGAGGGGACAGTGTTCAAAGTCACTTGGCAGTGACCCGGGGCAAGGAAGATGGATGCCCACCGTCGTCGGTCGCTTCAGGTCGGTTGCAGGTGCCTTGACTCTTCAGCCACGTGGTCCAGGAGGCGTCGACGACGACCAGGAGCTGGATTCGGTGTGTCCCTCGACGTCTGCAGCTGACTGCGGTGTCGGCAACTCGATCGGAGCCAACAAGCCTTGGCAGCCGCAAGTCTCGGGGAGATGAAGAAAAGTCGATGGCGCAGACCAGCAAGGTCTGTAGGAACTCACCCAGCGAGGGTAAGTCAGGGCAGGCCTGGAGCAACCAGGGGAGCCCTTTGGTTTCTTTAAGAAGTCTTCTGGGGACCCACAAGCCAGCGGGCAAGGGATCGCGAAGACACCTCGGGCGGAATCACTCAACAGGGGCCCACGGTCACTCGGGACGGTGTAGGCCTCTGATCTTCGGAGGAATTCCTGCTGGAGGTCGGGACCACATGTGGTCCAAAGCACAGGTTCGTAGAATGTTCTGAAGGGGTTGCACTCGACAATAGTGCACGGTACCCAGGGGTCACGGTTCCTCGTTACTCGTGGGGTCCACTTGCCTCAGCTTCGCTGGGGACTCACGATGGCCTGGGAGAGGTCAGGAAATCCACTTCTTGGGCTGCAGGGACTTCGGACTCCGGCGGGAGCGGCGTAGTTTGCGACCGTCGTTGTCGTTTTTGGTGCCTGCCAAGCAGGGAGTCACTCCTTGACTCCAAGGAGATTCTTCTGTCTTCCAAAGGTAGTGGAACGTCGAAGGGCCAGGATTCTTCTGTAGAGCGTCGTCCAGGGGTTATCTGCTTTGCAATGGCAAGGTTCCCCCTCTTATACTAAAAAGAGGGGAAGGACTAGCTCTATGACCCCACCTATGGGAGGGTCAAGGGAGGGGTGGCTACACCCACTTCCCTTTGTCCAGTTTCGCGCCAGAGCAGGGGCAGGTAGCCCCTGAGCTGGTTTGAACTGGCATATGCACAGAGGAGCCTTCTGCTCCCCCAGTGCAGGACTTCAAAGCACTCTAAGAGTGCACCCACCCAGCCCCAATACACTAAACCCTGTCTGGAAGGTGGTTACACCTCCCTGTGACAGGATGCCTATTGTTGGGCTTCCTCCACTGCGAGTTTCGGTCATCAGCAGGAGGGCAGCCCAGTGTCTGTGACTGGTGGCATCCATTTTGTGATGCCAGGGCTCTTTAGGATTCTACCGCGTTTCCACAGCAGGTACATGTCTTATCCCTCTAGAAGGGTGGAATGCTACCCCCGCCGCCAAGATTGGCGGGGGTAGTATTCCAAGATGTTTGACACCAAACACGACATGTTTTGATGCAGCCATTCCAAAGTTAGCATTTACCGCGAGGATATAATGCACTTAAATAGTATATGGTTTAACCGCATCCACAAACAGCACCAGAGAATAGACTCTGAGAGCTGCAGAGGGGCCCTGCTCAGGCAGAGGCACCCCCTCACATAGAAGCCAAGCACCCTGCCCTCAGGATTGATAGGGCCTGCCTTAGGGGTGACTGATAGGTTTATATGTGTGTGCAGGAGAGATATAGGAAACCTATATCTCAGTGAGGAGTGCTAGCACCACCTCACCCAGGCTGCAGTAGCAGGCCTGTGGTGTCAGATTTAGACTGCTTCCCAGGGGTGGCATAACACATGCTGCAGCCCCTGGTAGGCCTGTGAAGTACCTATGCCCTTGGCACCTAAGGTACCATATACTAGGGACTCATAAGGCACCACAGTATCCAATCACTAGTGCACCTAGAGTGCACTCCATGTCGTTTAGAGAGAACAGAGAGGCTGGGGCCCTGATTGGCAGGGACCCAGCCAGACTATAGCCAGAAACCAGTGCTAACATCAGAAAAAAAGTGGGGGCAACATAAGAGGCAGATCCTACTCTCCTACACACACCCAGCCAGCTAGGTGTCTTGCTTCATCATCGGGTGTGCTCCTTATCGGGTCGGCAGTGCAATACCCGATCGGCACCCGAGATGGGGCCTTCTTGGCGGAGATCTTTATTCCTTTGCGCCGTTAGGTGTAGTGCATGTGAGGGCCCTATATCAGTGTAGGTGTTGTGTTAAGGGATGTGAAGTAAAACAGGAAAAAGTGGTCCACTCAAGATAATTTTAATGACAATGTGGCCACTAACCTGGTTAAAAGAGGAAGTGCGCAGGCCCGCTCTAAGGTTGCGGGATTATGCGCTAGTGGTTCGGTCAACATGTTTCTTGCCTGTTTATCAATTTGATGGCAATTCCTCAGGACCTAAGTGAGATCTACCTACACTTTTTGGTGGTGGTCCGAGCTACGTGTCAAAGAAGTCGTGACCACCCATACAGCACCCTAAAAAGTGGTACCTGTAGATCTACAACATAGCCCTATTTGGGTCACTAAGCACGGCATCGTGTACCGGGCCGGCAGAGTGAGGGGTAGGACGACTGTCTATCCACTGGAATTCTCGCTGACACTACACCTTTAGTGTCTACACCTGCCGGTACACGATGCCGTGCTTAGTGACCCAAATAGGGCTATGTTGTAGATCTACAGGTACCACTTTTTAGGGTGCTGTATGGGTGGTCACGACTTCTTTGACACGTAGCTCGGACCACCACCAAAAAGTGTAGGTAGATCTCACTTAGGTCCTGAGGAATTGCCATCAAATTGATAAACAGGCAAGAAACATGTTGACCCGAACCACTAGCGCATAATCCCGCAACCTTAGAGCGGGCCTGCGCACTTCCCTCTTTTTAACCAGGTTAGTGGCCACATTGTCATTAAAATTATCTTGAGTGGACCACTTTTTCCTGTTTTACTTCACATCCCTTAACACAACACCTACACTGATATAGGGCCCTCACATGCACTACACCTAACGGCGCAAAGGAATAAAGATCTCCGCCAAGAAGGCCCCATCTCGGGTGCCGATCGGGTATTGCACTGCCGACCCGATAAGGAGCAGACCCGATGATGAAGCAAGACACCTAGCTGGCTGGGTGTGTGAGGGTCTTTTTCCGAAAGGAGGAAATCATCCTCCTGCTTTTTGATTGAACACTAATTTGTGTACTTTCGAACAAACATAATGACCTGCAACTCTCAATAGGAACTGCATACCACTTTTGTTTAAACTTGGCATCATATTGTGTCACATGGTTTAAAGCCCTATAATGCAGAGACATGCTGCAGCAGGGTCCTGCACCACAGTGGGGTCTCTTTTGTCAGGAGTCCTGTCCATCCAAGAGCTCTTTGGGTATCGATCCAAAAAGTGCCACATTGGTTGACGGTGGAAGAGTTCCACAAAGGGCCCCGTCGTACAGCAGGTGCAATAGGGGGTGTACCATATCACCCACTACTCTGCTGCAATGGCAGGATCCACTGTAGTGTTTAACCACTACTCATTTAGAATTGTAAGGAGAGATGCCCTATAGTATGAGATCATGTCCGGGGTTGCAATGCCCCCATCATATGTAGACTTATAGCATTTAGAGAGGACTATTCTTGTGATACAGTAGCTTCACAGAAAGACTCGCAGGAGCGAGTCTGGTTTTCAGAAAAAGGCATGTTGCAGAAGGAAGGGATAGTTCTGCAATTGGTCGAGCAAGCAGGGGAGGACAACCATTTTATAAATAGAGGAGCACCCAATAAAGGATATACGTAATGCCCTCCAAAGCCCTAAGTCTAAATCCAGGCAATCTATTTGGGGTTGTATACTATTCTCCCATGCGTGTCTTGAGCCTTCTGTTATGCACACCCTTAGATATTATAAAACCTCCCATAGAGCTTGCAAGTTGTCACCCCAGCAAAGAGCAGAGGTGACGTTAAGCCCCTACGATCCAACTGGTCCGACTCAATTTTAAGTACGCCCCGTCGCTATCTTTAAATAATGGATGCTGCCATCATTAGACAATGGACATTGCCATCTTTCTCAATTTATGCAGAATCATTGTCATGTCTGTCATTTGACGCAGATGTCATCTGACCTTATCTTTTGAAGAACTGTGAAAGTGTCAGATCATTCGGCAATGGCATAGATATTACACCTGATGCAACATTAGTCTGGGACAAGTTTCTACTTAGCACCATGTCAAGGTCAAATGAGAACAAGTACAGACATATAGCCAAAATAGTGTAGTCTAAAATGACATCCTCTCACCTTATATGTTCATAAGGAAACATCTGAGAAGCACACCATAATTAACAAAATCTGTCAGACATTCCTAAACTTATGTCAGAGATTCCAATCTCTGATAAGATTTAGTATATAAGGACTGCCATTTGACCCCTTGTCAGGAGAAGTCCTTCGTCCAGATTATCGTGCGAGATTCTGCCAGAAGGTGGTCTGACCTACTGCCGGTGCACTTCAAAGACGCTACATCTCGCACAGTGCTGATAAAGCTAAGTCGCACAGGAAGACCGCTACTGAAGCGCCTGTTTGTCCTACACAGGCAACACTGCCATCACGCCTCCATTGATAACAATAGTTCTTGCTGTCAACAAGGTATGGAGTGCATCACTTTTCCCTAAGAAACTCTAGACTGCAGGCTGTTCCTCTTTCCCTGCTCTCTCAGTGTAGTGCACAGAAGTAGAATTAAGGGTGTTAGGCTATAGATGGCGTTTTAACCCTATTCAAAATGTTCACTTTATTTTTGTTGCTTACAGCTTGCTTTCCTGCTGTTTTTATGATATCCTGTGTAGTTGTTTTTGACATACTGAGAAACAGGTTATTCCTGTCAAAATAAATACTTTTATTTAAAAGTGTCTATTCTTAGTGCAGTGTGTGTGATATTGTGAATAACAAAATAGGTTTGTTTCTGTTATCACTGTGCCCCTGGTCCCTTTATAGGGATTGATAGTAGCCCAAATGCAAAAAATCTACTTCAACAATGTATTGGGTAGAGTTCTGCGGGGCTACAGTAACCTGTACTTCACATTCAGCGCTGGTGCATTGAACCACATTCACGTGTTTGACCCGTGGTTGGGAAAGCAAAGCTTGTAGAACTATGTCAAAGTCGTAGTTTACACAACAGTTGACGCTCAACGTGGGGGTCATATCTTTCAGTTAAGCCGTGAGTAATTTTTCACTATTCACACACACATGAACCATAATTACATCATTACAGAGATGTCTGTAGTAATCATGGTTACCTCCTACTGGGGATAAGGGAGCACCTATTTCTGTAGGTTTGCAAGCTTGACTCGTAAAGGATTATTCCCAATTTTGTGGGTTTTCTAATTCTTTGATTCCAAATTCGGTTAAATCCGTTCACTATGGCCGCACCCAATGTGATTATACCAATTTAGGGGAAGCAGTTACTCAGTATCTCAAATCTCGAGATGTCCTCACTGAAGGGGGCATGCAGTTACTTTAGTAATAGCTGCACATGCGGCATAAGTCATTTTACTCATGGGTGGAGTTCAAGCCTATCGATGCTGCCTCAGGGCCGTTTCATGTCTACACAGAGGTAGACCCGCGACACAATAGGGCTTGCCACTATGGGGCTTACCAAGATTTGGAAATTCCTCTTCCCTACCAGGAATGCTAGAACTGGATTGTTGGTCACTTGCCACTCATGCACAGAAATGTTCGCTTGTAGCCTTTGAGCAATGAAGGGGCAATGTGGTCAGTCTTGGCTGGTTACATGCCCATTCCTTGCCCTGACACCTTAGCACCCACTGAGGTTTTCAGGGTTTTAAATAGCACAGTTGCTTTATACAGGAGACTCGTGCAGTTCATACAACGTGCTTTGAGCTCTAGACATGCTCTTGTTGCAGGACTTTCCACTCCTGCACAAGCATGAAGTATAAGTCCACAGGCTATTAATGCTATCATGGGAAAAGCACCTGTGAAGCCTGACGAAATGGCCTTCTGGATTGCTCACAAGACCAACCAGTTAGAGGCAATCTGTACACTACTTCCCAGGACAAACATAGAATACTGACTATGGGCCTGGTTACGAGTTTGGCAGATGGGTTACTCCATCACAAACGTGACAGATATCCCATCTGCCCTATTAGGAGTTCCATCATATCCAATGGAATATAATGGAACTTGTAATACGGCGGACGGGATATCCGTCACGTTTGTGATGGAGTAACCCGTCAAACTCGTAATCAGGCCCTATGTGTCTTCTTCTTGGAATGATGCCACCCGTAGAGGAATGTAATACCTGGAGAAGCATCTTTGCATGCATTTACACTAGCACTCATGGAACGCCTTCATTGTCAGTTCTTCCTGATGTACTTAAGCAGGTACAAAATGAACACCAAGCTGCACCAGCTCTGGATTTAGGAATTAACGCTAATGGGGAACTTTTCCACAGTTTTCTCTATAATCCTAAGCAATATTAAGAGAGAAGCTTCTGTTCTGGCAATGCGTCAGAGACTGGAAGCAGTCCAGTTCAAGATTGTGAATGGGAATTACCAAAAATAATCATGTGCGTTTATACCTCTGTGGGTAGAGATACCTTGAGTACTCGACCCACTAAACCATGCTCAAAACCTATGGTTGACATCAAGGAAAGGGAAAAAGAAACAGAGGAACAAAGAAAAAAGACTGGATCTATTGCTTCTCGGGAATCCGGTAGGAGTAGTTCGAATTTAAGAGATCACAAACAAATTAAAAGACCTGAATAGTATCAGTATTCTGACACCCGCTCTTCACACTCTTTTCAGGACACTGACGGCAAAAGAACAGAGAGGAGTTGACCCAAATACAGAAATAAAGAGGAGTACTTCAGGAGAAGTGAAGCAGGATGTAAGGCTGATGTCAGCGTAAAAAGGGAGGAGAAAGGATTGGACTCTAAAATCCCAGTAAAGAAAAGAAAGTAGCAGGACTTTCTAAGACACATGCTGATACAGCCGCAGCTTCTCTCGTGAAACAGGACTTGGGAGAAAGCGCTTCTAGACAGCGCAAGCAGAAGCCACAATAGTGCATCAGAGGCTTCAGAGGGTTCTGGATGCGAATCTAACTGATGACTTCATACATTTCGAGACTCCAGATAAACATTTAAATCCTCCTGAAATGATTACAATTTGGACATACAAATTGAAGGGGATATATACCACATTTCATCGAAACAGTCTCCTGGTCACAATTGTCCAATGATTATAATATCATCCTAGCGGAAGAGGACTGGCCTCTGTTCTTTTATCTACGGCAGTGACTATCAACACAGCCAAGGCTCTGGAAATTCTAGAGTGTTATGATCGTCAGATGTGGCTTGATAATGTACAATTTCTTGAACTCAACCCCAGAAGATAAAAAATAGATGGCAAGAGCTATCCTTAGGGAAGGAACATGTACTTCTTTATTCATTACTGACACAGCAATGGATGCTTCGAATACAGGTTTTCAACAACTTGCAGGAGGAACAGTATTAAGAAGACAAAGCTGGGTAAATTCCACAGCCTTACATCCTGAGGTACAATCTAACATTTTTGACATGGCCTTACAGTTTTCGGTAAACATGTTGATGTGGATGCTCCCAAGGCTTTGGGTCTTTTACAACATCGTGGATTTTGATTGTCTAATTTTCGTGGCATAGAAAGATCACAAAATTTTAAAGGAGGATTCAATCAATATCGAAGTTAATGCTCATACTATTCCCAAAGGCAATCCGGATATGATCAAGGATATTCTTACAACCGTAATCAAAGACAGCCTTATGGGAGATAGTGAGGAAGAAAGAGAAGTGGCTCACAGTCACGCATCAATGAGAATCAGAAAAAAGATTGACTCTCTGCCCCTCCCCCCTCTTCCATTTCCTACCCAGAAGTTGGGAGGGAGAATTTCCCTGTTTACCCCCTCTTGGCAGTCTATAACATCAGACAAATGGATGAGTCTAATTGTTCATTCAAGTCATGCATTCGAGTTCGTTATGCCCAACCAAGAAGGAATATCATCTCCATTTGAAGAAGCTTCAACTGGAAATTCTGTTCCTCCTCTTCAAGGGGTCTATAGAGATTGTCCCCAAGTTGCAAAGAAACCAAGTGTTTTACTCCAGGGTTTTCCAAATCAAAAAGAAAACAGACCAGTGGAGACCAATCCTGGATCTTAAACCGCTGATCAAGTTTTTGAAGAGACAGTTTTTCGGATAGTTTTTCTACAAGAAGTCCTCCTGAAGATGCAAGAAGGAGATTTTATGACCTCCTTGGATCTTTGGGATGTATACTTCCACATACTCATTCACCAAAAACATAGAAAATATTGTCAATTCTTGGTAGCGGAACAACAGTACCAGTTGAAGGCTCTCCCTTACGGACTGAGATCAGCAGCTCAAATATTTACCAAATGTCTTGTCAAAGCACCATCAAAGGAAAAGGCAAAAAGTTCTATGGTGGCCTCCATCAATCTCTTCTACAAACTGGGCCTCACATAGGACAGGGAAAAATAATCCTTAAAACCTGCAGACAAAAATCCAGTTCCTGGGTGTATTCTTGACAATCAGTTGGGGAAGGTTTTTCCATCACAAGAAAGGGAGTAAAGATTGCAAAATGTGCCAAGGAATATCTCAACAAAACAATCAGTCACAGCGAGGCAATACAAGTCTCTGTTGGGTCAGATGGCATCATGTATAAGCTTTGTCCCATTATGCAGGTTTTGTATGAGGCCTGTTTTACAAAAACTGCACATTCAATAGAAGCAGAATGAAATATCATTGGAAGATACAGTTCAGGTCACAAGGAGACTGAAGCAGGCACTGATGTGGTGGATGAGTCCAGCAAACCTGAATGCCGGACTTTCTTTCCTACCTATTTTAGACAGGATGATACTTAGAACAGATGCATCCATGAATGGATGGGGAGCTCACCTGCAAGAACTGTCAACCAAAGGCCTATGGACAGATGCAGAGAAGACACTTCATAACAATATGTTGGAACTCTGTGTCATACGTCAAGGCCTACAAGCATTCCTTCTCAGAATAGTAAGTCAACCAGTCCTAGTCGGAACAGACAACACAAGGACTGTGTTCTACATAGCCAAACAGGGAGGAACACGGTCCTGATCCCTTTCAGAAGAAGTTCAGTTACTGTGGAATTGCTCTATTTCTCACGAGATTAACATCGCTGTGGAACACAAGTTTCAGTTTATTGTTTCAGTTAGTTAAAACCATTACAATGTTACAATAAAACAGCACAAATTTACTATGGGGAAGCCTAGATAAAGTGTGTCTGTACTTAATAAAACATAATAACACCATCTGACCTGGTGATGTCACATAGTAAAAGATCAGCTCCAGCAATAACACAATGTTGTGATACAATTACACTAATCTACTAGGGGAAGCTTAGGTAAAGTGCATCTACGCTTAGTAAGAAGTGATATCACCATCTGACCTTATGATACACATAGTAAAAGATAAGCTCCTGCAGTAACACTGTCTATCCTTGTAGTATCACATAGTGAAGGATCAGTTCCAATAAAAATATCTTAGCAATTATAGAACCAATCTATTCTACAGAACTAAAACATCTCAGTTGGTAAAAGCGACTAATTAAAACACACAGTACATGTTAATATATTAAAACAGTGCAGTGATAGTCAAAGTATGGCCCGGGGGCTGCATGCGGCCCTCCTGACCTTTACATGCCGCCCCTGATCAACAGCAGCACTGGGCTGCTGTTCACTGAAATCAGCACTAACATTATAAAGAAATTAAATATACAGGCAAACCTTTACTTAAAGGTCAATTGAAGTTTAAAAAAGTAAGTAACTAGCTTGTTCTGCACCACTTAACTATAGGAATACCTTCAATTTCAAAGCTATCTTGCAGCAAAAGTGTAAAAATATGATAGTGTCTCTTCAGAATTCAAAAAGTGTATTAATTCCACACAATTTGGTAAAGTGAGGAAGCTGAGGTTAATCTCCGGTTTTCTGGTTTCACCTTGTGCAATTCAGTCACTAGATGTATATGCTTTGCTTTCCCTATACCCACCTTACCCCACCGCTCCCCCAAAATAGCCACCCTGCTGGCCCTCGTCACATCACAGACCAAAGTTTGTGGCCCTTGAGAAAATGTTTGTGAGTACCCATCTTCTACCCGCATGTGGTGTACCTTATAGAAAAATTGAATAGTCCCCAACCTACTGACAGGGTAGCTGCACCAGTTCACTAGAGACTTATGTTAATGTTAATTTGACCAACCCGCTAAACTCAGTGAGGGCAAATATCAAGAATTTCACTAATTTACAGTTCAATTATGGATCTACTGAGTTAAAACAGACTACTATCACTTCTCTGCACGTGTGAATACCTCTGGCTTAAACTGTTTTTTAGCAGAGTGGTGCGAGGTTTGTGCAAGTGAGGGCATGACCAAACCAGATGTATAAAGTCCTCCTTTCCGGCACCTCAAAGTCTATACGTAGTTGGTCCACTGCGTTTCCAATGTGGTTCACTAGCCAGTGCTTGTAACTGACCAAACTGTATAGCCAGTGCTTGTAACTGACCAAACTGTAAAGCCATCAGGCTTTGCTTAATGTGTGCTGGGAAGGAGATTTTTAGATATGGCGAAGGCTTCAAGACATACTGTTCGATCACCATCCAGGCATGAGATCAGGAACAAAATTTGTTTTTATCTTTCAGGTATGACTGCATCTTTACCGCCTTATTCACCACTTTCTTAAAGGATAGGAAAGGTAGATTCTTGTCCGAGAGTTCTGTTAGGTGCATTAATTTCAAGGAACCATACAGATACTTGTAGTAGGCCAATTGTGGATCAATTTCTAAAGCAGTCCATAAAGATCTATTTCATACACTTTCTAGGTCCAGGACTTACCAGCATCTTATTGAAGCAGACATTCTACCAAATTCTTTCTTTACAAGCCCAAATTTCGAACTTGTGCCAGGAAGGATTTTTGGGGAAGGGAGAATACCCACCTTTAGGTATTAAACTGCAGCCTATCCAGGAGGACTGCATCCTGGCCTTGCATAACCACACTGGCGGACGCCACCGTCAAAAGTATTTTGGCGGAAATTACTGCCAATAAGGGCTGAAAGGAGGGTCCATCCAGCTTTACAAGGGTGGTAAAAGCATGTATTAAAGTGTTCGCCTTCTTTACCATGTACTGCTTTTGGTGGGAAAAAATACCTCTGTTATCCAGGTACATCCTCAGGTATTTGTAACTGTTAACCTCCTCCAGTGTTGTATCATCTAATAGTATCTTTATTGGCCTCCCAGGCCGGTACTGATAGTCATGGATTTTGTTTTTGTTGTATTAATCTTAAGATTACTGGATTTGGCATATGATGTTAATGTATTAACTAGCCCTTGAAGCCCTACTTTTGTCTTACTGAGCTGTAAGACATATGGGACAAGGGGAGTGGCCCCTGACATGGTGGATGAGTGTTTACCTGGTATAACTCTAACATCAAGTCTACCATGAATAAATTAAAAAGGTGGTGCTCTAGGACACACTCCTGCTTGAGCCCTTGTTAAGTTGGAATCCTCCTTAAGATTCTTGTACTGTCTGCAATTTTGACTTGGATCCAAGTTTTCGAATACAATTGCTCAATGGCTCATAGCAGGTTTTGAGGGATTTTCCATTTTGTTAATTTATTCCAGAGTATCCCACGATCAATGAGGTTGAATGCTGCTTTAAACTCTATAAAGCAGATATGCAGTTTTTTCTTTGCATCCTTGCATCTGTCAACTGTAAAGGATGCAGCTAAGATTTTTGCTTTGGTGCCAAGAGCTCTCCTAATGCCCGACTGATTCACTGTGGAAAACCTACCAGGCAGCAAGAACGATTAGGCTGATGCACTCAGTCAGCAACTTTTGGGTTGTCACAGGTGGGAATTAGACCAGAACAAGGTGAAGTACATATTCAGTCAATAGGGTCACCCCATGATCGATCTGTTGGCCACTCCGAGCAACAGCAAATATCCGTGGGTCGGAAGCAGATTTTGGCATTCAGGGATGATGAGCAATAGCATTTCGATCAGTTGGTCCAAAATCTTTGCTTATGCTTTTCTCCCATTTACCCTGATCCCCACTGTGTTAAGGAAAGCAAAGATAGATCATTCCACTATGATCCTCATTGCTCTGGCGTGGCCACACCAAAATTGATACAACGATCTACGTCACTTATCAGTGCGTCCAGCCATTCCTCTGATAGTGCACCCCTAGATCCTTTCCAGACATTAAAGAGAGAGACTCTCTATCATGATCCCAGGTTGCTGAACTTGACAGCATAGTCCCTCATCACTTAGAGTTTGGCCATTTAAATCTACCTAAAAGACTGTAGAAATGTTCTAGTGCAGGCTCGAGCTCCAGCGATCCCAAAGTGACCTATAACACTAAGTGGAAGCATGTGTATGTCTGGTGCAGGAATAAAGGTCATCATTCACTTTGAATTAGACTTCATCAAATCCTTTGGTATTTTCTGAATCTAGCCAAGAGTGGACTTAAACATTCTTCCGTCAGGGTCCATCTGGCTGCAAGTTCAAGATATAGAAGAACTGATCAGTTAGCATCTTCCCTGTTCTCTCAACGAATCATAAAACAGTTTATGAAGGGGCTCTTTAGAGCATTTTCACATCTTCAAATTCCCCTGGTTTCATTGGAACTAAATACTGTCCTAAGTCAGTTGATGTTACCTCTTTTTGAGCCAATACAAAAGGCAGATTTCAAATTAGTCTCATGGAAGACAGCTCTTCTTCTGGCTCTAACATCTGCTAGGAGGGTGGGTGAGATTCAAGCGTTCATCATTAGGGAACCTGTTCATGAAGGAAAAGGAAATCTTCAGAAGCAACCCTGAATTCATATCTAAAGTGTCTCTGATTTTCACTAATTGAACCTGTCATTCTCTGACCTTTCTTTCCAAATCCATCTACGACAGATTATTGCATTGCTTGGACTTATGTAGATGCCTCAGATCCTGATGGACAAGACAGAGGACATACACGCATCAGACAAGGTGTATCTTTTAGCCAACCATGTAGAGGTCCTCCCCTGTCCAAGCAGGGGATAGCTTGTTGGCTCTCAACATGCATTACTTTCTGTCATGCTAAGGCCAAGCATCCACTCCACGGAAGAGTGAGGGCGCATTCCTCCAGGAGCATGGCATCAACTCTGGCACTCTATGCTCGTGTGCCCTTGAAGGACATCTACTGTGCAGCCACTTGGAAGAGTAGGCACATGTTCACAAAGTATTACTGTCTCGACGTGGACACAAAGGCTGAAGCAGCAGTGGGACAGGCAGTACTGAGAAGCCTGTTTAAATAAAGGTGAGCCTGCTTCCTGCTTTTGATTAAGTCTGGGCGGTGAACTCCGCTCCGCTCGCAGAGTTTGCAGAGTTTTCCGCACTCCGCGTTACACGGAGCTCACGGAGTTCCAAAAAACTCTGCTTCTCATTGCGGAGCAGAGATTTTTTCTCGTTCGCGTTCATCAACATCAAGTTGGCGAGCGTGGAAATCAACCTCCCGGCGAGATTTCTCAATGCGGGCGGTCAGATTTCGCATTGCGCGTGGTCGCGTATGCTCTCGACCGCTCGTGTTGAGAAACCGCCCGTTCACTTTGAGAAAGCTGCAGCTCGAGTAAAAATCTGCTCAAGCCTCAGAAAGGAAGCAGCACCCACTTGCGCTGTGCATGGTGCCGTTCATGATGATTGCACAGTGCGGACAAAAACCTGGCACTGAAAATCACCACGAACGGCATTTATGTAACGCATTCTGCTGCTCGCGGAGCTCCGTGTAGCGCGGCGGAGCTTTTTTGCACTTCACGGAGTTCCGCTACGTGGAACTCGGCGAACTCTGCCCAGGCTTACTTTTGATATATATTATAATGTGTACTGCTTGCTTTTCTGATTCAAGCATGATTAATCAAAAAATCCAAGTTTGGAGAAGAAATGAGTTACTTGCCTGTAACTCCAGCTCTCCAACATATGTATTTGTTATATATTCATATGCGACCCTCCCTCCTCCCCATTCAGAGGCTCATCCAATACTATTCTCACACTTGCACTTTGAATTCTGAGCTATGGTGGTCTCTAGGTGGAGTAGGAAAGCTTAAGCTTCCACCTCATTGGCTGAAGTTTGGATTCTTTCAAGTGAGATGGATGTGCTACTAAATATACAATGTTGTTTCAGTCCTATGGCCATCTAAATTGTATACTGCTATTTTAATGTACTGGGGATATCTAGCCTGACGACGGAGAATGATTCAAGCATGTGAATATATAAAAGATATCATTTTTAGAGAACTAGAGTTAAAGATAAATAGCTAATTTCTTCCTTCTCCCCCATTATAATTTCTATAACATAGCATTACCAGTGCAGATAGTATACTGACAATTAACTCCTGCAAAAGAATAGGTTCTTAGACCTTGCATTGGATCCCTTCCTCCTGTTTTGCACAATGGGATGATTTTTCACCCCTTTGTTGCTCAACTTGGAATTTGGTTGTTAAACCAACCCAATAGCCTTTGCCCCAGGAATGATTGTACATAGAAGAATGACAGAGTCCGATGGTCCAGGTTCTCTCATTGGTCTTTAGACAGCATAATCCATCATTTATTCTGATGATGATTTATTATGTTGCATATGTAACGTAACTGGCTTTAGGAGCGAGCTTTGTAAACATTACCTAGTAGCTATTGATGCATCCCCTGGCCTTAACTCTTGTTTTGTGTTTTTTATTATGCCACTAAATTTAACCATGAAACTCAGTTAATTATGATTTATTTTATTCAATTAGTTTTATTCTCAAGATTTTGTACACCACCACACACCACTGCTGCCTCCCTTGACTTTGTAAGGGAGAGTAAAAGGTTGAACGTGATTGTGTATTTGTACAAAGTGTTCAGAATTATTCCCCAGCATTGAATCATTTATGGAATCTTATGCTATTTAAATATTGCCACATGTTGAGTTGGGAACTCTCTGGTAAAAAATAAACATGTAACATGTTATGTCTTCAAACAGTCCATCATATAGATTATTTTCTGATGTCAGTTCAGCTCCCTTTTACCCCTGCCTTGCAGTAATAACTATTTCTGGCACCTCTTTTCCACAGATTCTTACCACATATGCTAATACGTGGAGAATCCTTCTAAACATCTACTCTTGCCATCTGCTTTTGAATATCTATTGTGCTTTGCTGGCTACACACTGTGCCTGGAAATTGAAGATTCCGTTACTACCTGTTTCAGGCTGAGAGTTTCTTTCTTGAAAAAGATGGGTAAAGAAAAAAACATTTTCTGTCTAAACCTGTATCAAGTGTAGCCATGGGACATTTCAGACGAAGATGCATGTACAAACTGAATCCACTGTCTATACCCCGATCACAACACGGACAGTTGCAAAATCTTCAATTCTTTCTTCCACACAGAACAAAGGAGGAGTGACTAGCTAGAGAATAATGAAGGCAATGCACTTTGAACCCAAACACAAATAAGAAAAGGCCTAGAACAACCTAACATGGCCCCCAAGCCTGCTACCCCTCTCAAAGTCCCATATTTCAAGCCGGGGAAGGGATGATTTATTTTCAAGTCTGGAGAGTCCAGCCAGACTCAGGACTGCCCTAGAGTTAACCAGATTCTCAACAAAGTACCCCTCAGTCTCCGGGGTCCATCTTCCATTTTTACCTTCCAATGCAACCCTCAATCTGTGCATCATAGAACAATATACCAAATTCTTCAGACTGGAGACTTGATGTTGGGTTCTTAAACAGTGATGCCAACTCCTCCTTTGATGTACACCTTATGTTGAGGCCTTCAAGTTCAATTTCAATGTCACACCACTCTATACCTACTTCACTGGTGGTCCGTCCACCATCTATGTCAACATCAACATCAACATTGGTAATTGGCTAATCTGTGCCAGGCATAAGGAGCAAGTATCCTCAAGAACAAAGAGTATGATTGGCCTAGAAATATCTATACTTCTCAAGGAATAAAATTTGCACCTACTGCACTGCCAAAGGATTTCTGGTAACTATATTACATCCCTGCGTTTGATCCTCATGGAAGTTGAGTATCATTTTCCCCTTCCAAGAAGGTTATGGTGCTCAAAAAAGTGAGAATACAATGCTTTTCTCCTTAACAACACAGGCGAAGAGTTAGTTTGAAGAGTAGCCCCAATCACTGACCCATATAATAAAGATGTGTTCCCCCAGAACGTCCTATTTATTAGCTTCAGGAATACCAGCACTTGAAATACATGAAATCCTGCACGGTCCTGATGGGCATGATGTGCTCATCTTTCAGTCTAAAGATGCAGCCCGATATAGAGAAAACATTTTTAGAACCTTTCTCCGTCTTGTTCTGAGGCTTACCTTATTGTTGAACCCAAACCTGAGCATTAAGTGTATCCCTTTAGCAGTCGACTCATAATATAGTGAGGCAGAGCTGTCCAATGTTTACTCACAGACGTGGTGTGGGGGTAGAAACTCAGAACTCAATCAAGCATGTAGGAGCAGTTCATGAGTAATTTTCAAGCAATTGATTTTACTTGAAAAGAAAACAGAGTTTACTCTGACACACAGCTACATACTATCCATGAAATGCAGAGAGCAAAATGAGCATACACAGGGGCAGATTTACAAGCCCCTTGCGCCACTTTTGCGTCACTTTTCCCATGTTAAAAATGACACAAAAGTGGCGCAAGGGCCTTGTAAATAAGCCCCACAATTTTTACTGGAGTGTTGTGGGAGGAAGGAACTTAGCTAAACCTAATTATAGGTTACTTCCAGATTCTTACATGTGGTATGACAAGGTCAGTGTGAAACACATTAAGCTACCCTCAAAGCTGAAGATTAAATATCTCTTTTCACTTTCTTAAGACTGTTGATAAATCAATATTAAAACGGGTAAGGTATGTCTGTTACTAATCTACTTGTATAGCCAGTCCTGTATCTGTTAGAGTTATTTTCGTCCCAGCTACCTTTTGTTGCACACTGTGGGGCATATTAGCAAGACCCACGTTAAAATTATCGCCGTTTTAGCGGCAGTTTGACATCTAACCTGGGCTTCTATTGGAATTCTATAACGCATATTATCAAGCCCATTATCGCCGTTTTAGCTGCAGTTTCCTGCCGCTAAAACGGCGATAATTTTAACGTGGGTCTTGCTAATATGCCCCTGTATTTTTAAATGGTGAAACAGCAGCATTCTCTGCTGTATGGTGTCATCAGAGGTGCCCCTCCCGCTGGTGTGCATGCTCGCAACAGTCCCTAGGGAGCAGGAGCACTCACTCGCCTGGCCCTGCTGAATCCAGTGAGGGCCTTTGATAGTGTGGAATTGTACAGGCATGTACCTCCAGTTGTGGAGAGAAGGGACTGCCCAGGTACAGACAGGCAGAGGCCACACTCATGTTCCCATGTTGGGAGGGAATTTTTCATTGCTGGATTTTCCTCATACCAAAAATTCAAACTCACCGCCCAAATAAATGAACATTCCACCCCATGTTGTAACGGTGACCCATGGCAGGAGTCTGCAGTGGAAACTGCTGAAAATAATTATCAAGTCCTTGTCACAGCTAAAACATGGAAGCAAGGTAGGTTTCTTTAAACGAAGTCTTTATTTGTAGCTCTATCGTTCAGAGAGGCACCAAGGACAACAACCAAGCAGCTACTGAACAAACCGTCACACTCCACATTCTACTGGGGAACATGGAATTGCCACATGGCAAGGTTCCAAGTCCCCATCTATGTCACGAAGTACTACATGGGTTTCACCTTTCAATAAACAAAGCAATTAAAACGTGTACTTAAAACAAATAGAACAAAGTACAACTTTTACAGGAATGTTCTAACACAAAATGTAAAAATTATACATAAAGCGAACGATACAAATTAAAGTTTCAAATGTGACAACTTCAATAACATGTCAACTGCAGTTAATCATCACCATACATCATACATCTCACAGGAAACAGTCCAAAGAATGACAGGCAACATAGGAAAGACCCCTAAATCACCCTACAAATGAAAAGGTACTTTCCTTACTCTACTACTGCATGTCACACCTACCCCATCCTTCAGTGCTTTCACTTCTCCACCATGCTCATCACCACTTCCACACCTACTATATACACCCTTCACTTTTTACCAACCGGTCTAACCCATGCTCCAGTGAAAAAGAGAAGCATAAAGAACTTCTCCAGAACTATAAACAGGCCAAAGCACAGGCTAAAGCATGCTTTTTCACAGAGAAAATTAGATCAGCTAACAGCGCCTCTAAGCTGCTGTTTAAAGTAGTAAAGGAGTTATCAGAACCTCCTACGCAGTGGGCGCTAAATTCCTCACAAGAATTCTGTGATGAAGTAGCAGATTACTTCCAGGATAAAGTTCTCAACATCTTCCGGGAATTTAACCTGCTTGTTGTAGATGAAATTTGTTATTGTTATTGTTAATTGAGATTTGTAGAGCGCTAAATCACCGGCAGGTCTCTAAGCGCTGATAAACCTGATCACTGTCCTACTGACAATCTTTTTGCTCTCTTCCCCCAGATCTCTGCTCAGCAAACCAAGGACCTATTGCTGAGTTTAAAATCAGGAGCTCCCTCGGATCCGTGCACACATATAATACTTCAACTTGTGCCGGAACCTATTGCCAAATTTCTACACAATGTGCTCAATTGTATGCTGCAATCTGGCACTTTTTTTTGTCATTTGGAAGGAAGCGATGGTTGTGCTGCTCCTTAAGAAAGAAAACCCCGATCCCCAAGATATGAAAAATCTTCGCCCTATCTCCTTATTACCAGCTCCTGCCGAAATCTTGGAAACATTTATCAATCAGGAGCTGATGAGATTTATTGATACCCAGGAGATTTTTGATCTCTCTCAAAATGGGTTTCATGCTGGTCACAGCACAGAAACTGCCCACATTGTGGCCACAGACAGCATCCAAGCCCAGGTCGATCAGTGTGAGGCGGCTATCTTGGTAATGCTTGACCTCTTGGCAGCTTCGATACAGCCTCACTGGAACGGATGATTAAGCGTCTGCAGCAAGTGGGGGTCAGTGGGACAGCCTTGCAGCTTCTCCACTCTTTTTTGTCTAACAGGGTTCAAATTGTTAGCTGTGGAGGCTTCAAGGCCAAGGCTTTCAGTCTCCCCTGTGGGGTACCATAGGGCTCATCTCTGAGTCCTACACTTTTCAATCTCTATGTGGCCCCTTTGGCTGATCTGGTGCATTCATTTGGATTTCAAGTGCTGCCGTATGCAGACGACACGCAAATTATCATATCGATTTCTAAGGACCTGCAGCTGGTGGCGGGGATGTTCAACCAGTGCATGTCCAGCATTATCTGCTGGATGAAGGACAACTCCCTGAAGATTAATGCAGATAAGACTGAAGTGCTTGTGTTTGGGCCTCAAAACTCCATTTGGTCTAGCACACGGTGGCCAGATATCTGCGGGCCTCTCTTCACCCCTGTCATTTCTGCCACAAATCTCGGTGTCATCTTTGATGATTCTCTGAGTTTTGATGCGCAGGTCAGTAGCACTGTCAGTACTTATTTCTACATCATTAGGACCCTGAAAAAGATCTTTCCCAATTTTCCATCTGGTCTGCACCTTTCAGTCATCATTGCCCTTGTCACTTCACGGTTGGACTGCTACAATGCTCTGGACGTGAACATCAATAGTTCCTCCATGAACAAACTTCAGGTTGTACAAAATGCGACAGCTCACCTCATCCTGAACACTTCCAAGCGGCATTCGGTTAGGGAGGGGATTAGTTCCCTTAATTGGCTTCCTGTCAGAAAACTTATTTAATTTTGAGGCCTTGTGCCTAGTTTTTAAGGCCCTTCATCATAAGGGCCCCTCGCAAATTAATGCCCTTTTTTAATGGTACATTCCGGGGAGACTATTGAGATCCTCTTTTTGCAAAAAACGTAGGATCCCCAGATTTTGGAAGACAAGATGGGGTGGGAGCTCCTTTTCGGTAGCGGCTGCCAAACTATGGAATAATCTACCTACCTATATCTCCGATGTGGACTCTTTCATATCCTTTAAAAAACATCTGAAAACCTGGCTTTTCTCATCTTAGTCTCCCTATCTTTACCGCTTCGCTCCTGCTGGCTCCTTTGTTCCACTACAGTGCTTTGACACCTTCGGGTTTTAGTGCGCTCTATGCATTTTATCCTATCCTATTTTACCATTGAGCACCTTCTATTCTCACACTATTGCCTTTCACTTCCAAAACTTTAATGGGTGGACTAACTTGGAGCCACCTTTCTTCACATGTATAGGTTTCTTGACCCGTACCACATCTCCCAATTCAAGTATAGTCCTTGACTTTATTCTTCTCATCAAAGTATTTTTTTTGTTTCCCTTTTACAACTTCTACATGTTTCCACTTGCCTTTCTTGATCCATTTGTTTATCCAAACTGGGCAAAAGCTTGTGGTGGCTCTACGACCATGTAGCAGTTCAAATGGTGACACACCAGTGGATGCATGTGGAGTTGTGCGGTAAAACCACAACATGGCTTTAACTGCTTTAGCTACCACGCAGTTGTTAGCATCAACCCACTGTATACACTCTCTCAACACCCTGTTCATCTTCTCAACCAGGCCCTTGGTTTGAGAATGAAGCAGTGAGCTTTTTAAATGTTTTACCCCACTAGCTTTCATGATACCCTCCACCTCACTTGAAACAAACTGAGTTCCATTATCAGACACCAGAGTGGCTGGAAATCTTTCCTTTAAAAACACATCCTTGAGAAATTCAACCACCACTCCACATGTAACTTCATTTACAAATTTCACCTCAGGTGTAATAGTCCATCATGACCAAAGCAAATCTAGAGGAAGATGCCAAAACGTTAAACGGTCCCACAATGCACATACCTATTTCTTTTCACATTGCAGATGGCAAATCTATAGGACACAAAGGAGGTGTGCGCAACTTCATGGTTTTATCACAGCTTGCACTTATGACACATTCCCTGACTACCTCATCAAGTTCTCTGTCCATGGAGGGCCACCAAAAAGACAATCTCACACTTTTTCTGTCACAGTAGCCCCTAGATTGCCCTCATGGCCACGGATTATAATGGTATTCCTCAAAGCAACAGGGATACCAACTTGTCAGCCCTCAATAACAATTCATCTTCTAATGACAAATCCTCCGCCACTTTTACATAAGTCTTAAACTCAAAGTTAAGATTCCTCTCTCTTGGCCACCTTGACTCCACATTTTTCATGACCGACAGCATGGAAAGATCATCTTCAACAACTTTGCGCCATTCTTGTTCAAAAATCGCACATATCTGCAGTAAGTCTACCGCTGCTACTATGCAATCTTCCTTATATTCATCACCTTCTTCAGTATCCAACTCAACACATTCAGAGGAACATGACAAATAGTTTGCACACCTATTCTTAGTACCATGAATATACTTGTGGACAAAATTGAACTGCAACAACTTGGATGACAACCGTGTAATACGTGGCGTACACCCTCTGGCATTCTTTCCACTCAAAATGCAAATTAACGGTTTGTAGTCAGTTTGAATTCTGAACTTCCTACCCCAGATATAATTTTCTGAGCTTCATAACCGCCACCAGCAGGCTAAAAGTTCCTTTTCAATAATGGAATACTGTTTTTCTGCCCCTGTTAACACTCTTGAAGCATACCCAATTGTTCTCATCTCTCCACCATCTTCTTGACTCAGAACCGCTCCTACCTCGACATTGCTGGCATCAACCAATAATACACACTGCAACTCAGGATCATAATGCTTCAATACTTTAGGCTAAATCAGTTGTCCTTTGACCCAATCAAACACCTCTTGACATTCAGCATCCCATTCAAAGGTAACCCCTTTCATATGCATACACAACAGAGGTCTCAATCTGCTAGCAAAGTTCTGAATAAACCGTGAATAACATTTACACAGACCTAAAAATGATTTTAAATCAGCCTTGTCCACAGGTGGTTTAGTTTGAATTATACTGTCAACCAGAATTGATTTTGGTGTAATACCATGGCTGGTAACCTGATGACCCAGGTACTCAACTTTATCAGTGAGGAAAACACATTTATCCCTTTGTAATACCACACCCTTCAACTGGAATCTACTTAACACCACCTCCAGAATAACGTTGTGTGTTTGTCTACCTGGTGCATAAATTAGCCCATCGTCCTGAAATATAGACAACCCCTTAATGCCTTTCAGCATAATAGCCATCTCTCGCTGAAAAATTAAAGCAGCAGAAGCAAGCCCAAATGGCATACAGCAATATTGATAGGTACCACAAGAGGAGACAAAAGCTGTTAAATGCCTAGATTCTGGCTCCAGGTCACTTTGGTGGTATGCTGAAGCCAGGTATAACTTCGTAAAGACCCTGGCTTCCTTTAAGCCAGTTAACAGTTCGTTGATATTGGGCAAGGGTTGTGAATCCACCTAATTTCTACATTCAGACAACGCAAGTCCATGCAAATCCTAAGCTCACCATTTTGTTTGCGGGCAACCACACGGGAGATAACCACAAGGACAAATCAATAGGATCAATTATCCCCCTTTTGCACAAAGAGTCTAACTCTTTCTCTAAATCTTGTTGTATGCTGAAAGGAACATTCCTCAATTTTTATTTCACGGGCTTTGCTCCTTCTTTCACTATAATCTCAAACTTGTACTTCTGAACTTTCCCTAACTCTCCTGAAAATACATGGGGATACCTGTTCATGATTTTTTCCAAATCCACAGTGTCACTAACAGTCAGCACCTACTATTTAGCCCCAGGTCTGAGAACTATTCCAAATAACCTCTGGTGGAACCAGCCTAAGATTTTCAATCCCTTGTGGGCTGCATAAACCTTTACAGCTATTCTATGACCTTTGAACTCTAAAATGTCCTCAATGTACCCACAGAAATTAATATCCCGTCCCTCATAAGCACCTGCTCTTCGATCTGGTGGTAATAGCGGTCTGGTAGGTCATACACTGTCGTACAGGTCTTGGGTGATCATAGTGATGTGTGCACCAGAATCTGCCAATAATCTCAACTCTTTGTCCCCCCCCCATGATCCCCACATATGGCTCCACACTCATCTCCAGGTCGCCCACTTTTATCTCTTCACTTTGTTGAAGCAAAACCATGTCCCTTAGATCTTTAGTGATACTTAAATTTCCTCCTCTTGAATGCCATAATCAATAACACATTTGACTGATGACTGTTGTTTAGCTTTGACTGATTGACACACCTTTGCAAAATGACCCTGTCTGTTGCATCACCTACAGGATACATATTTTGTCGGACATTATTTGCACCTGTTCATATGTGCATGATAGCCACACCAAAAACAAATAACCTGTTGAGAAAAAATGAGTTATAAAAAAAAAAAAAATGATTGTGACTTGTCAACCTCTTTGTTATACTATCCATGTTTTCCATCTCTCACCTTAACTACTGCTACTGGCTTGGTATTTTTACCCTCCAGTTTTTTGACTGACAACTATGAAATCTCTATACTCTTAGCCACCTTAATTGTTTCCTCTAAGGTCGGATTCCCCGTTTACAGCAACTTTAGCTTTATCACCTTTTCATTACAGTGACATATATAGTGATCTCTAACTAGCTGATCAGCAAAGTATTCAAATTGACATTTCGTCACCAGTCTCCTCAGTGCAGTAATATAGATTTCCCCCTCCTCCCCTGGGTTTTGAGTTCTTAAAAATAATTTGTGACGCCACACTATGTAGTATTGTGGTTATTTACTATGTCTTGTTTCAGAATGGTCTGATTCTTGAGAATCAAGAATCAGAACATTACAATAGTTCTGTGTATTTATTTCCTTGTATTAGAATGTTGGTGTCACTTCTGCTTGGTACTCGGCGTACATGTTTGTTGCTGAGGGGTTGTCAGAATAAAGAAGATACCTACAACTTCAATATTTATTGCCTCATTACTTCAAGAATTTGGCGACGGGCCGGGATCTACTGACAACCCCACGAACCCATTTCTACACGCTGTATATTTTGAGGTTTTTGGCTACTGTGAGACTGTTATTTGTTTTCTGGAAATATTAATATTACTCAACGAAATACCCTACATCTATTCGTGGATATCTACATTCTTTGCCCTAAAATCGAATTTTTCTGGACATCTCCAAAGTCTTTGGATGGATTTGGCAGCATCGAAGATACGAACGTTTGGGTAAGGTTATTTTTTTTGCTTAGACCTTCCCTCCGTTCCAACGTTTCCAGAGGATTATTTACATACTTTATTGGAAAACCGCATTTTACTGTGTTTTCCTAAGTTTACACTTGATCTTGCGGCAGGATGTTTCTACTTTAATACTGTAACCTGTTGATCGTTACCTGCTGCGGTGACCGTTGAGGCAGTTCTTCTCGACCGCATTTTTTCAAGCAGTGGAGACATTCTACAGCTGTGTTCCAGTTCAGCGTCTCCACGGACATCTTGGAAGACTGGAGAGCAGTTCCAAACGACGAGCTTCGAAGAGCTCATTCGGTGCGACGTCAGCTTCTTCCTGTTTTCGTACGGTGACGTATACTCTTAAGGACGCTGGGAACGCACGCACCAACGTTGCACGCGTCATCACGTTGGGTCACGCAACGTGACCTTGCGTGGTGGCCATTTTGGAAATTTGCCGTATCCTGCAACGCTGATCAGAGTAGCCTGCTCGTCAACTGCGACCGCTTCAAGTCAAACGGTAACCTTTTATATTTCAAATCTTGATCTCGACGGTGATATGCACACCGCTTGTAGTTAAGTGCATATTATTACAACATTCTAGATCACTTTAAAGCTATTTACGGTGATATGCACACCAAATTCAAGTGAATGGATTTCAGTATTTAAATAAGTGCATATCAACCACTTCTACAGCCGTAAGTACCTTTATTGTGCCGCAACTGTTACAGTTACTGCTACTTATACAGCTCTTCCAAGCCTACGTCTACCTCAGTTTTAAGTACTATCTTTTGCAATAAATAAGTAATACATTTAAGGGATATCATTTTATGAACATGTCTACAGCAGAAGAACCACCTAGAACCTCTTCTGCTTTCAACCTCAATTCTCCCAAAGAATTCTTGTCTGATCCTGGTGAACCTAAAGTACAATGGCTGGAATGGAAAGAATATTTCTTAAATTATATTGCAGTGGCGTCTTTTCTCCTGAAAGAAAGAAAAGAATTTTAATGTATTGTCTTGGTCCAGAAGGTTTAAGAGTTTACAATCAACTTCAAAAACGCGACAGACCTGGCGACTTTGATGTTTTTAAAATTGCTTTATTAGACTTGGACGAGCATTTCTCACCCACAGTGTATGAGGCAGTTATGAGACATGCCTTTTTCCAGCGTAAGCAAGAGAAACACGAGTCCATCGATGATTATGTTTCCGCGCTTAAGAAGTTAGCGATCACCTGCAACTTTGGCACTTTACATGATAACCTCATTCGAGACCAAGTCATAATGTACACTAAAAACAAGTCGATCCAAGACAGACTATGGGTTGATTGAGATTCTAGTTTGAAAGATATTCGAACTATTGTTAAAAAAGTGGAACTTTCAGAACGTTGTGCTAAAGTATCACTAGGAAGTACTAAGGTTGAAAGTAGTGAATCAGTTAATAAGATTTCTGATGGAAAAAAGAAATTTGCTCCTAATACTTCTCATTTTAGCAAGAAAAACTTTAAGAAACCTGAACATAAAACAAAGTATAACAATTCTAGTTTTGCTTGTTACAGGTGCAGAAGCCCATCTCATTCTGCAAACTTTGATAAGTGCCCAGCTAGATTTGTTAAGTGCTCTGAATGTGGTCTGGTTGGACACTTTGCCAAAGCTTGCATGCGCAAAGGTAAAAAGATAGGTAAAGGTAAGGTCTCTTGTATTAAAGAGAGTGATGAAGAACAATCTTCCTCTGTTGACAGTGATGATGATCATTATACCATAGACAGAACAAAAACCAATGTACTTAATATTTCCAGTCAATCTAACAGTAAACCCATTTGCTGTATTTCTTTTGGTGGAGTTTCCTTGCAGGTCGCTGCAGATTCAGGTTCTCCTTACACTATTGTTGCTGAAAATATTTGGGCTAAGCATTTTGTTAACACAATTGGTGATTATTTATCCTCGTCTGATATTTCCCCGGAAAGTTACACTGGTGAAAAGATTGATGTCATAGGTTTTAGAGAACTCCTTTTTAGATTTAAAGGTAGACATGCCCTCTGCAAATTGTATGTAGCTAAGGATGGACCTTCTGTTTTAGGGTGGAAGGATCAAAAGAAACTCAAAATTATACTTGATCCGAATAGCCCTGAACAGGTCCTTGTTGCATGTGATGGTGAGGATACCAGTAAATGGGTTCTCCGTGAATTTCCAGAGGTGTTTAATGGCACCATAGGCAAGTTAAAAGGTTTTTCCCATATGATAAGATTGAAACACAATGCTGTCCCCAGAATCCACAAGACACGCAATATTCCCTTCATTGTCAGGGACGAAGTTAAAGCTGAATTGCAAAAATTACTGGATGCGCGCATCATTGAACCCATCGAAGCATCTGAGTGGATTTCGCCTTTAGTCGTAGCCAGACGTGCCAATGGCAAGGTTCGTTTGTGTGTAGATTTGAGAGGTCTAAACGACAATATTGTGGTGGATCAATTCCCTTTGCCCCGTATTGATGAAATGTTAATGCTAACCAGAGATGCTAAGTGGTTTTCCACCCTAGACCTTTCTAGCGCATACCACCAGGTCGTTCTTAACAAAAAGTCCAAACATTTAACAGCCTTTTGTACACCGTTCGGCTGTTACCAGTTTAGACGCATGCCTTTTGGCCTTGCGTCGGCAGCAGCCGTTTTTCAAAGGCTAATGTTTGAACTTTTTGGTAATATAAAAGAAGTCACCTTTTTTCAGGATGATATATTAATCATGGGTAAATCCTGTCAACATCATGATGAGGTGTTAAGAAAGGTTTTATCCATCCTATCCTTGAAAGGTCTTACTGCTGAGATGAGCAAATGCAAGTTTGCCCAAAAAAAGTTACTTACCTAGGACATGAAATTACTGACCAGGGCATTAAACCTAAACAAAAATTAGTGGAAGCCATTAGTCAAGCTCCTCCACCTTCCAATAAAGATGAACTACGCTCTTTTTTAGGTTTAGCAGAATTTTATTCTAAGTTCGTTGAAAAATTTTCTGAACGCACTCATGAGATGCGTTCTTTGTTAAAAAACAAGAACAAATTTGATTGGACACCAGAGTGTCAATTGGCTTTTAATGATATTAAGCGTGCCATTTGCCAAGCTCCAAAACTACAAGCCTTCAATCCTTCTGCTCTCACCTTTGTCACCACAGATGCTAGCAGCAAGGGTTTGGGCAGTGTTCTTTCACAAAAGGACGATAAAGGCTCTGACATCGATATTGCTTTTGCTTCCAGGACACTGTCTCCCACTGAACAGAAATACTCAGTTATAGAGAGGTAGACATTGGCCTGTGTCTGGGCTTTGGAACACTTCCGCAAATTCTTGTGGGGTAGGAGATTTACGGTACGCACTGACCATAAGCCTTTGACAAAACTACTTACCTCTGATGGTTTGTCCAGAGCATCTGCTAGAATTGCCAGGCTTTCCATGCGTCTTCAGGATTTTATTTACGATGTGCAATATGTCCCGGGAAAGAAAAATGTAACTGCAGATTTTCTAAGCAGATTGTCCTTACCACTCAGAGAGATTGATTCCAATCCTTGGAATGATTGCTGTGTTGCTAGTATTTTTTCCACTAATGAAACAAAGGGGTTACATGAATCTGAATGGGTACAAGCTGAGGAGATTGATGATATCCTCAAGCTCGTCAGAATCAAAATACAACAAGGTTGGGGTCTTGTTAAATCCGAGCTTCTTGGTGAAATGAAAGCCTTTTGGGAAGTTAGAAACGAATTGGGGATCGATGGAATGTTCATTGTCAGAGGAGACAAAATTGTTCCACCCCTCTCCTTAAGGAATAAGATTATTTCCCTTTGCCATGAACGCCATAGTGGCATCACTCGCACCAAAAAAAATGTTAAATCTTTATATTGGTGGTCTAAAGTTGACTTAGAAACTGAAAGGTTTGTAAGATCTTGTAGTGATTGCAAGTGTGCTGATAAATCACAAAAAACCCTCAATCCTCCTTTAAGCTCTTTGGGTTGTCCCTCTCTCCCGTGGGATGAGTTGGCGTTAGATATTATGGGTCCCATTGTGTGGAGTGATGGTTCAACCAAAAATATTCTTGTACTTGTTGATCTTTTTTCTAAATGGTTTGAACTCCAAGTGGTTTACAAAGCTAATACCACTTGTGTCATTGACTTCTTAGGCAGTGTTTTTATTCATGAAGGTTTCCCAAAAAGCATTCTCCCTGACAATGGGGTGCAATTTAAGTCAGTTGAGATGAAACAATTTTTGGATGTTGCTGGCATTTCACACAAATTTTTTGCACTTTACCACCCCAGGGGCAATGGTGCCGTCGAGAGGGTCAACCGTGTCATCAAGGGTGTTCTGCAGTTGGCCATTCACGGTAAGAAAAATTTGGAGCATGAACTTATGAAAATGCTTTGGACTTACAGAGTCACTTCTCATAGTTCTATTGGTGAGACTCCTTTTGGGGTCATGAGAGGTCGCATTCCACATTCAAAAGTAAATCCTGGGTGGATGGACAGGAGCAAACAAGTAATGTGGGATGCTGAGAAAATAAAAAATTGTATTCTTGAGTCTCAACGCAAAAAAAAGAAGTACTTCGATAAAAAGCATGGTACCAGGGATGTCCATTTGTCTGTTGGACAATGGGTGCGTGTCAAATCTAACAAGATGGTGACTAAGGGTCAAAGCAAGTTTGGTCCTCCTGTTCAAATTGTGAAACTTATGAGAAATACTGTCAAGTTATCTGATGGTAGTGTGCGTCATATGAGTCATTTATCCTTAGTAAAAAATTATTTCACACCTGATGATCCTAAAGAATTTGTGGCTTCTCGCAACTATTGGTGGATCGATATTCACCCTGAGTGTTCTTCTTCCTTTGCTTTGTCTGATTTGTGTGTTCAGAGAGAGGATGTTCCCTCTGTTGTAGATCTTCCACCTCCTGTGGTTCCCGCTGAGGGCCATCCTCAAGCTGAAATCTCCTCTGAACTTGGTCCACAGCAATCTCTTGAAGTAAAGACTAATACTTTTGGTAGAAACATTGTTAGACCAAAACGCTTTGATGATTATGTTTGTGAATCTTACGTTTTTTTATTTATTTTTTTATTGATAGAAGGAGGATGTGTAGTATTGTGGTTATTTACTATGTCTTGTTTCAGACTGGTCTGATTCTTGAGAATCAAAAATCAGAACATTACAATAGTTCTGTGTATTTATTTCCTTGTATTAGAATGTTGGTGTCACTTCTGCTTGGTACTCGGCGTACATGTTTGTTGCTGAGGGGTTGTCAGAATAAAGAAGATACCTACAACTTCAATATTTTTTGCCTCATTACTTCACACTACCAAGTTTGGTTGAACATCGAACCTAACTTTGAGTTTCCTAACAGTATCTTGATATTCATCTAATGCTTCAACCCCATCAATAGCTATCTCAGGTAGATGTTTCAATATAGCTCTTCCTTCTAACCCCAGGGAATGAAGAAGTAGAAAAATCCTTCTCTCTCGTCGAAACCGTAGTTCGCCAATCACTACCAAATACGTCTGGAAAGCATCGAACCATTGTCTCCACCTTATTGAAGGCTCACCAGGTGTTTCCAAAAAGGGTGGTGGTGGTGTTACTGCCTGCATTGTTTGCACATAGAACAATTATAGCAAAAAACAAAACACAACCAAACATTGGGTGAAATAAGATTTTTTCCTAGAACCTTACTTCCGATGCAGAGTAAAGTCAACAACACCATTAACTCACAGTGTTTTCTGCAAAATTATGCTCTAATCATCAATACCAATAACGCACACAATTTTATTCAGACTGGAAAAAGCTATCTGATCTGCTAATGGCTACTAGTTGACTTTTTTACAAGCACACACAATCTACTAAATTGCTGTGCAGATCAACATAGCTCAGTTGTGCAGATCAGCACTGTTGATACAGAAAGCTTCTCCCAAAATGTGCCTGCACGCTGTGTATATTAATGTTTAAAAAAACTCTCTCACCTCAATCTGGCAAGACGCTTTGTAAGGGCACACAAGACTTGGAACAGGATACAACACATAAACTTGTGCCCACCACTTGTGCAAAACTACGTTGATGCCCACACGCTGTGAGGACGAGTGTTGAATATGTAAATTGGAAGCAAAGTAACTCAGCCGGGTGCTGGAGAAATCAACTGAGCCACTTCTCCATTTAGACTGGTGACGCGTTGAAAGACGCCGGCAAAATACCCGTGTTGTCTGCAGGCACGCTGGATTACGCTGACCAAAGTTACCAGAGGGCTCCGATGTCACCGAAGCTCCACTAATATTTTAAATGTCCGCCTCACTTCCACGTCTTCCTTTGTCGAATTGCTGCCGGCACTCACCTAAAATGGTCGTCACTAAACAAAGACATTAAGATACGTCAGGCCAGGCAATGGAACGCAATCCTTCCAAAGCGTTTCACCACTGTCTCACTGATGGCTTAAATAATATGACAGCAGGAAAGTCACAGCCTCCTCTTTTCAGCTCCATCTCGGAGGTGTAGCCCCATTCCAGCCTGTATTCCAGCTTCCATTTGTGCCCGGCTGCGCAGAGAGCGCGACATGTCCTCCACTCACTTTTACGGCCTCAGTGCTATGCAGAAGGGTCCGAGTAGACAGCTCACTTGCTTGTCGCCAAAAAGATGTCACAGCTAAAACATGGAAGCAAGGTAGGCTTCTTTAAAGAAAGACTTTATTTGTGTAGCTGTGTCATTCAGCGAATCACCAAGGACAACAACTAGGCAGCAACTGAACAAACCGTCACACTCCACATTCTACTAGGGAACATGGAATTGCCACACACCAAGGTTCCAAGTCACCATATATGTCACAAAGTACTACAGTCTTCTAGTACCTTTTTGCCACTGTTACTTCGTCTTCTTATGTTCCATCCATAGAACGTGGTTATGAATGTTCTTAGCACAAAGCTATCACAGGCACTTCTTCTGATGACAGTGAAACAGCTGAATGCAGTTATGGGTTCTTTTAGCATCAGATAGACACAGGCTCTACATTTGAGTCTGATTTATGTGATCACTTTTGCTCTCTCCGGCAACAGTCAATCAGGGGATAGATCTCAATGTCCAAAAGCAAGCATCATTTCAGGGAGTTTCGTTGCCTCACAATGGGGCACACTGCAGTGGGCGCAGAGTTGAAAGCCTTCATTGCAGGACCTGACAATGCAAATCCTTTCCTGAACCAAAGCTAGCCAATGTTCATTTTTTTGTGCACAGCTCTTTCTTTACTGCCCTCATGTTGTAGGCAACCTTTCTTTCATTCAAGGGTATCTTCACCATCCTTCCTCTACAGTCCGTGGACTCTTTCCATCAATGTGGTTTCAAGGCACCTCTTCTTGGTAGAATGCAGAACTTCCAGGTTCTCTTTGCCAAAGCTTACAAGAGCAGTTTGCAGCCAGTGACCCTAAACCTTGAGCTTAGAAATATTTCTCAGTCTCTACTGTTGTGGGATCCATGGCACTGATCGATGAGAAATCCTGGCGTACTGACTGAGAGTTTATGCCCCATGTTTACACTCATTTTGACCAGAGACACTGTGAATTCTACAGGTGCAGCACTGGAACTGGTTTTAGATGAATCTTGACTTTTTGCATATTCCTCCCAGACTGGTCAAACCAGTCTTTATCCATTAGTGTCCATAAAAACAAGGGGTGTGGTGGGAGCTCCCTGTCAGGGAGTTCCACAATAAAGGTGCAAAAGAGGGAGCAGCTTCCTCTCTCTGCTACCTCTCACCCTGTTATGGGTAACATGTCTGGAGAAGACCATAACAGGAGGGAAGGGCTGTCCCTGTACTTCAAAGGAGCTGTTGGTCCTGTATCCACCACCCTCTAAAGTCTAGCTTTACTTTAAACAACATCAGGAATGCTTTTGAGGACCAGTGCAATTAGTATTGCTGTCTGGCAGGCTCACTTTTGTGGGCTATCCACATACAGGATATCTAAAATGGATCCCTAGCTGTATCACTCAAACATAATATGCTCATCCTACTACATATACATAGTGTAAACATAAATGCAACACCCATGTCCCACACAGATGAAATGAAGAACATGGTTGCAGGAGACTTGCAGGCAAATTTTCCAAGGAGAGGCCAGTGGGCACCTCTGCCTGTTCAGGCAACAGGTGAAAAGTCAATCCTTTAAAATTCATGAGCTGATGGTAGTCATGTTCAGTAAAGGAGGGATGCACACAGTGTTTCCCCTCCATCACACCAGCGACCCACAATCTGGGTCTCAATCAATTTCCACAAGAGCTCTCACCCTACAAGAAGCTTGTGCCAAGGTCTAAAAATCAAAAATATCCAGAGACTGGCTTAGCGAAGGGTTACACATCCTCCAGAGCTATGCAAGTGATATTTCTGATCCAACATTTGTCACCCACAGATCCACCGGGGCATCTTGGGGGTTCTCTTACTTCATAGCTATCAGAAACTTGAGGACTTTGCAGTTCATCGTCAAACATAAACTTGGTACCTAAGAAGTCAGTCCAGAACCTCCAAAGGGGTCAAACTATGGGAAAGCACTCTTTGTTATTGGTAGCCTAGTCCTGTTCCCTGGGCACCAACCTGTGGCTGATGAAAGCAACCGGATGCACCCTACTCCTCTCATTGATCTGGGCAAAAACAGACCCATGGCTCTTATCAGAAGCATATGTCTATACTATGATGGGTTGATAGTGGTCCAGGGACTTTAGGGCACATGAATCACACAATTCAGCCTTCAGGTCATCAAAGGCCTTCTGATACTTTTCAGTCATATCACTTTCTGGTGTTCCTTTCTGGAGGCCAGGACTGTCAAAGGGGCAACAATAGTTCCATAGTTGGCTGCAAAGTTCCTGTAGTAGCTGATGAAGCCTAAGAAAGCTCTCACCTGGGTCCGAGTTATAGGGCCTTCCCAAATTCCTTTGTCTCCCACTGTCTTTAAGTTACATGCAATTAGACAGAGTGCTGTCACTCTGGCTGATGAAGGCCGATTCGTTAAGTCACTCTATGTATGCTAACTGTGGGCAGGGTCAGACTGGGACAGAAAATAGGAAAGGCATCAAAATAAAAGTGCCCCCCATTATCAAATCAGATAACTAAAAATATCTCCCACTTTTCGAAATAGGGAAGTTTTGAACTTGTAAGGAGACATTGTACCAGTGTTTTGCAAGGTATGCATGTATGTGTGCTTGTTACAGGCAAGGTGTGTGGAAATATCAGTGAAATCAACACAGTGGTGTAGCTAGGCCTTTTGCCGCCTGTGGCGGTCTCTGCGTTTGCTGCCCGCGGTGGCAGAATATAAGAGCGGGGCGTGCTGATGATTCCTGCCGTTTGCTGCCCCGCGACGGCTGCAGGTAAAAGCGAGGGGAGGCCGCCGCCCCCAACTCGCACCGCCCAGGGCGGACGCCCCCCCTTACTATGCCACTGAATCAACAGTAAAAAACTGCCTACCAGATCGAAAAAACAGGCCCACAAACTTCCAAAAAACCAGCCCACACACTGGCCTATCAGACCAGCCCCTCGGATCGGTCCACACTTGTCAGAGAATGTGAGGGTTATTTTATGTTTGGAGGGTTGCCCACTGTACTTCCAGGGAGGCGGAGGTCATAACCACCATGTTTCTTTGAACAGGCTTTCACTTTTACAAATGCATGCACTCTATGAGTAGATTGCTTCTAAAATACATATCACAAAGAATGATTTAAAAACAGAACGCCTGGACTGGAAACATCCTTTTCCCATGTAGCAATCTCCAGGGTGTGGTATCGGAATATCATAGTAAAAAAATTTAGTTCGAACACACTATGTCAGAGGCTATTTCTGACTACGATATTCTGACACACAACCGATCTCCGTCTCTACTGTTGCATCCCGCTGTTGCTGCCTTAGGCAGTTATTAAGTATTGCCTCGCCAGGAATCCTTAAAAAAGACTGCACCTGCACTCAGGATGTTTTCAATTTAAAACATCGCCTAATACACTACTTTTATCCATTTGGATGTTGTGCTCAGAAATATATAATGTTGTCTTCTTGGCAGTAGGGTCACTGTAAGTGGTCATCTCAGGCTGCGGCTTTTAGATTTTCGAGGTCATAGCCATAGAAGTGTATTGTTTTAAAACATTTCAATGAGTGTTTTTCCTACCAGTGTTTTTTACTGTTCTTACTTAGCCCATCTTTGCTGCAGATTTTACCGTTGCTCAGTCAAGCCGCAACATGAAGGCGTCTTCTTTAGTGACCCCTTTGTCTTATCTGCAAGGAGAATAACAATTTATTTTATATCTCTGATTGTATATGTTCCAAATGCAAAAGAGATTGTAGAAAGTTTGAACAGGAATATATTTTCTCTTATATTTACATTTTCATAAAATCAAGTGCTGCCACTCCCTAGCCAAAGTTTACATAGGTGTATTTATTATGCTTTTCAAACTGACTTAGGCGTGGGAAGCTTCTACTAGGCCATCACCTGAAATGAGAAATCTGAATCCGAACTCGCAAGCATAGACACAGCAAAAACCTCTGTAATGAGCTATCACACTTGCCCGCTTCCCCGCCCAAATTATGAAGGCATTTGAATCCATAATTACAAAAGCTTTGTTGTTCACTTTCTCACCAGCAGGCCTCACGATCGCAATGTCCCCTAAGAACCTTAAACCAATGAGCCAGGCCTAGATAAAAGGGAGCAGAGGCGAGATATGTTATGTAATGTTATTTCATGTTATGATATCAAACAATGTTTATTATATTAATTGTATCCAGAAAAACACATAATGCGTTTATTCCATAGTACATAGCAGCAACAAATGAATTCAATCTAGCAAAGATGACAGTAGTTAATCCAGTTCAATGTTTATTGTTTCGGCTTTCTGCCATACAATAATGAATAAAACAATAAATCTCAGTGGCCTATAAGTACAAACAGTAGCGCCCCTATGACCCGCAGCTACCGGTCTACATCCCCACAAAGTGCAAGTGCATAAATAATAATAATAAGGAGCGTAGGCATCCTGATGTCCACAACAGCATTCTGCCTTACAATAATGGATAACCACTCACTAAATACATAAAACAACAATCTCCTACCAGTCACATTGGCCTATAAAATACAAACACTAGTGTCTGGGGGGGCTAGCAACTACTAATCAACATCCCCACAGGGTGCATATGCATAAACAATAGTGAAAAGCGTAAGCACCATGGCATCCACAACTGTGTACTTGCCTAATAGAACCTAATCAGATACCTAGGTCGGCTAACATACCCCTCATGCGTGGCCAAGCTGCCCATAGGTATGAGGCTATTGAATTAAAAATACATTCATCATCAGTTCCACAGCAGAACGGCATTACTGCTCCAACACATTTAGGGGCATATTTACAATAAAGTGGTGAAGCGTGTCGTTAAGCCAAGAATGCTAACAATGCGCTTCGTCACTTTAGAAACTTTAGAAACGCAGGGCTGTACCATATTTACTAGAATATGGTGCAGCCCTGTGTTTCCCTCTGCGCTGGCGCAAACTTTTGCTGCCTAGCGCCAACGCGGGCACCCTTGCACCATAGTGCAAGGGTGCCTGTGTTGAAGGGAAGATTATTGATGTGCAGGAAGGTCCCCCTTTCTGCACATAAACAATCTTTAAATGCTGTTTTGTAACTTCTATGTGTGCTGCTTAATGCAGCACACATAGAAGTTGCAAAACAGCATTTTTTTTAGATGATTGTTTATGTACAGGAAGGTGGAAATTCCTGCACATAAACAATCATAGGCAATTTCTGTTTCTATGTGTGCTGCACAAGGCAGCACACATGGAAACAGCAAACACGAAGAGAAATAAAGCATTTGCCACCCTTCGGAAGCCTTGAGCATCTAAGTATTCCCTTGTCGGCAAGGTACAGAGTCTAAACTTAATATAAAGTGTGTGTTTTTGTTCGGGTTAGATCAAATCTAGATGTAACACGCTGACAGGACCCTGTCTGTTACTAAAATAAAGCCTCAATAAACTTCCAGGCTTAATCAAGGAAAGTGTTTTCTCCTGCCTGATCTCAGAGTAGCGCTCCTTAACAAGTTTTACTGTGTCCCGCCTTATGTTGCTCGGGTCAAACCAAGGGAACCTCAACTGCAATTCAACTAATGTGCATTTTACATGAAACAGCCATGTATTTCTTCAGTGAGCACTAGTATAGTTTTCATCTTTCAGGGATTTTAAGTAGACTGTTGCCTTGGGGTTCAGCACAACTCTAATCCAGTATACTACTGGTTTTAATTCTGCTATTTCCGCTATTGTCATGAGACTGAGGGGCACATGCATCAAGGTAGGCTTTTGCGATTCCTTAATTGCGATTATTAAGGAATCACAATTATGGAATCGCAAAAGCCTATGCATGTAGGAACCTCTAAAAAATAGCGATTCCTAAACATTCCTTAATTGCGAGTCGCAAATTGCGAGTCGCAATTAAGGAATGGATTCCCATTCATTCCTATGGGCCTACAGGCCCATAGGAATGAATGGGAATTGCATGCGCAATTTGTGAGTACCCAATAGGTACTCGCAAATTGCACATACAATTTCAAGATTGCAAGGGTGCCAAAAGGACACCTTGTTGCACCCCTGAAATTGTAATGTGAACACATGTTGCGCACACACATGCCCCAAGGGCATGTGTGTGTGTAACCAGGAACTTTGAAAAATGCACTTTAGTGCATTTTTCAAAGTTTTTGCAAATTACCATCAAGTTCAAATTGATGGTAATTTGCGACCCCTATTTGCCAAATCGCTATTTGCGATTTCATCATGCATTGCATTTAGGGAATCCCAATTTGTGATTCCCTAAATGCAATCGCAATTAAGTAATCTCTATTTTTGCGATTACTTTAATTGCGATTTTTGCATTTGGGATGATGCATCCCAAATGCAAAAGTACCGGCAAAAGTAGAATCTGCCCTTTTGCGACCGGTTTTTCGGTTGATGCATGGGGCCCTGAGTTCTGTGTAAAGTGTTAAGAGGGGAGTGCTGGGTCCCAGTCTTAAGCGAGATCTAAGAAAATTATTCTCAACCGCTTGTAGTGGCTGAATGATCCCATACCCCCAAAACTTGGCCCGCTAAAATGCTACTGCTACTGCCTTCTGTCTATAAATTTGGAGATTGATGCTTGTATCTTTGTGTTACTCTTGAGACTGGGGGACGGCCTCAAAACCATACTCTTTGTCTTGTTTCAGTTAATAGTCAAATACTTCTTTTGACAATAATCTTCAAAGCTTGACAGTAAACTTTGGATTGCATTTTCTGTCTGTGCCAACAGGACTGCATCATCAGCGAATAGCAGTATCGTATCTTTCTTCCTGCTATAATGGGGACATCAATGTGATCTTCAAGCAGAGATTCCACAACATCATTTAGGTAAAGACTGAAGAGCAAAGGGGCTAACACACACCCCTGGCTGATGCTCTTTTCTACAGGGAAGGTTTCAGGGGGCTCGCTCCCCTGGTCCATGCCTGACCCTGGCTGTGATATCCTTATGAAACACCTTTTGGTGTTTTTCATATAGGAGCACTCTCTCAGCTCCCCCCACAAAGTATTTCTTTATGTCCAGAAGGTATATATATTCTGGCCTGCGTAAACGAAACTGTGCTTCATTCTATGAACTGCAGTGATGCAGGATCAAGGCTTGTGAGGCAACTCTTTTCATAGAAAAGCATTTGGCATCATACCAGCTATAACAACTACTGTTGATTACTCCAGGTGTGTCAGGCTGCCTCAACCGGCTTTGACCACAGCTTTTCCAGATCTTTCATCATAGAATCAAATGCTATCAATAGAGTGTCACTGCTCTCAATCGAAGTGTTCAGCATAGTGATGCCATATTTTAACATTGTGATCATCAGTTAAATGTTGTATATATGGTCTGTGTTTTTTTAATAACTCTTGATTATAAAAGTTTTTTTATATAATTATTGTGGGTACCTTATTATTATTTTATTTTTTTCATTGGTGTATAGATGGTTTGTGCTTCGATAATTTTTACCTTTGTTAATTATTTCCTTGAACCACTGTTGCTTTACTATAGTATTTTAACATTATGGCTTCTGGGATTGGGGTTTCATTCTGGTACTTCCTCGTGTCCCACCTCATTCTCGTCCTATTATTGGTTGGGATAATCTCAAGGTTATAATTCCCCTTAGTATATGCATCAGTGTTTAATTTTTTTTACTGAGCAAGATTTAGCACATTGTACCACAGGATCATGATCATTTTCGGCTCTGTTAGTAACCGACATGTCAAGGACGCTCATCCAGCTTTCGATATTAATTATAATGTAATCTAGTAATGATGTCCTGTTGCTATTTATCATAGGTTGCTTTGACGGGAGAGTCTGAAGGAACGCGACCATTAATAAAGCATAGTTGGTGATTTAATACATATGTTCAAAAGGCTTTTCCCTTCCTGTTTGATTTGAAGGAACTAATGTCTGGCTCAAAAATAGCAAAGCAGTCTTCAGTCAGTGCCTCTTCGTTTTCTATCATATCAGAAGATTGCGCATTAAAGTTCCCGCATATCAATATCATATGCTACCCCTTCTACCTTCCCCAAGCACCTTTCAGCCGTCAGCTTCCTCTCTAACGGACTCAATGTAGCTGACAAAGTTCCCCCAAACTGTCTGTACCTCCAGGGACCATCCGGGCCAACTATAAACATTTAAAATATCGGCCACATCATTCTGTAAACCAGTAAAGGAAACTCAAGTGCAGTCCATTTAAAGAGAGTTGTGCCGCTCCAAGGAGCTCTATCTTGCAATTCAACTTGCAGGACACCCATATGGATAGGCCCCCTGATGGGTGTTCCTTTCTAGATCTTTTTGCCGGTGCGCTGATCTCCAAGAAACCATTTACATTACTATCAGAGAGAGCCCAGGTTTCCTGGAAACAACATACAGCATGCTGGCTATGAATTTTAGCTAGTCCTCGTCCTCTAGCTTACTGGCATGTCGCGCTATGTTCCAGGATAAAATATGAAGACAATCCTTCTTAGTACAGTTTATTTCATAGTCACCCAACAGCCTGTAGGGATCCCCGACAATAGGTGATGATGGATGACTCTGTTAATCAATTCAGTTAGCCCCTTGTCATATATCTACCGCAACTTACCATTGCGGCCGCTACCCATGTCCAGCCTTGACAGTCTGGTTTGATCACCTTTCCTCCAGAGTTTGGTCGTTTAATTACCCTTATGTGATCCTTTGTAGTGATGCAAATGTTTTTGGAGCCCAGCTGGTCGTTCTTTACAATGGTTCTAGGGGGAATATGAGTATTCAAATTTGTTAGCCCAGAGAGCTCTTTGAGGGACTGGCTTTGCCACTGTGCGGCTTTGCCCCTATAGGCTCTGAAGGGGAATGGTAGAACATCAACTTCCATTACATGAAAATCGTCAAGGTGGCTTAGCACTAACATGCTTATGCTTGGTGTTACAAACTCCACTTTAGATGTACAAACGTTACTTAGTCTCACCCTGGCTGGTTGGTTAACCACCAGTACTCTCTTTATGTCCCTGGACGACACTACCCTTAGCTCAGGGATGGCGTAGAAGAGGGCTAGGAGTCTTGAGCTGTTTATTGGACCCAGCATCAGGAAATAGATCAATAAATTCCAGATTACAGGTAACTATCTTTTGATCCGTTATGGTGTCCGTCAAAGTGCCTGTTGATATATCGTCAGGTTCTCTTCCTGTTGTTAGAAAAGGAGGTGCTAATGGGTTTAATCCTAGGACAGCCCCAAGTGCGTCAGGAGGTCTGGTTTCCGGGCCCTCATTCTGCACAGCATCTGGATCTTCAGTGAGTCACAGTATTGGGCACTTTTGGACTCTTGATACCCTTCCTCCTAAGAGAGCATCACTTCTTCAGCAGCCTTTACCTCTGACGTGTTGGTTTTTGTAATGGTTCTTTACATTCGTCCAAGCCCGCTTCACTATCTCGATCTACTGTTGCAGTTGCAGTGCTGTTATGTCCCTTCCCATCCATTGGACGGAATATGGGGTAGGTGGGAATTAGTGCCTGCTCATCAGTGTTCTTCATAGAGTTGGGTCTCATGTTACTTTTGATATCTGCTCCATCGTTGCTCTAATTAGGGCCAGCAAATAGCCATTTTAGCGATTATACGTTTATTTTTATTCCTTCCTTCACGTTTTCCTCTGTTTTCTCCTCTTCCCGTTGCTTTTACTAGTTTCTGGGGTCTTGCTCATCTTCTTACTGTGAGCTGGGTCTTTGTTCAATTTATTTAATTCCACTTTAGTTGGCCCCAGGTTAGGCTTGCTGTCCTTTATATTTTCACCCATTTTGCCACTTTCTGCTCTTGGGTTATTGGTGCGGATGCGACTGCTGCTAGGAATGCTCGCTTTTTCATCATTTTGTTTTGAATTCTTGAGTGATAGTACTTTGATGGGCGTATTTGTAACATATGGTTTACCTGGAGCTGCATTTACGGCTGCTTGTGTGGCTTCTTGGTCCTCCGTTTCACCTCCACCAGTTGTCTAGGAGCCTGCGTCCATGTTTTGCTTTGATGACACTAAGGCACACAGTATTGACGTCAGTAGGGAAGCTATATGCTCTGACACACATAGGGATTTCTCCAGTGATAGGAGTATGGACACCAGAGCCCCATTCATGGCTTCCGAGATAATAAATACTTGGGGACTTTCTGGCTTATAAGAGAGGCTCTTAACATTGACGTTACCCGCATAACTTCTATCCGGGATATTCAGAAAGACTGAATCATGTGATTGTGTACTCTCAATAGAGTTTCTTCTACTCTCTGCGAGGCACTTACCAGACTCGCCTGGCCCGCTAGATCCATCTTCGAGTGCTATATCCCTTTAATTTTACCAGCCTCTATATCAATGGTCTCCCTATGATCAACCATGTTTATAAGGAGGGCTGGCAGATCAGGTAGGTGAGGCAAATTACAGTAAAGGAAAACTAGGGAGCTAGCACTCAGGGATTCATTTCCTCAGGGTCTACAATTCACTCTGAATTTTAGTAATCTTGTGAATTGCACACTCTAACGTGTCACACTTGGCAGGATGGGTGTTCAAAGGTTCATCTTCGATACTAGCCTTCTTCAGAGCACAAGCATAGCAGTTGGGTGTCTCTGCTCACTCAACCTCATAGATGATGGGTGGTTTACAGGATCCAGACAGCCCAAGCAGATCATCTCGAGCACCATCTCGGGCACTCATTTTCGATTTGCCAGTCCCTTTACCGTTATCTTTATCAGTACCCTTCTTTTCTTCTCATCTTTCTCTTTCTCCTTCTTCTGCATCACCGTCTTCGAGTCTAGGATTCACCTTACATTGTAGCGCCTTTAGAAAGCTTGGTAAACTTCTATCTAGATTTTGGCTGATCACGCCGGTATTGACATTTAAGGCAGGTGCTGGTATCTTGATAATCGTCTGGAAGAAGCTTGTTATAAGTGTTGGACACTACTGGGGATTCAGCTGCAAGCTCTTTGGTGTCAACAGATAGAGCCATTGCCTCCTTCTGGGGGTTCATTTTGCCCTTAGGAATAGACACAATGAATTTATTGTACACCCTCAAGGAGCACCTGGAAATGACCTGGTTCCCCTTAACGCGTGTGCTCCTAATTGTCATTGCTCCTCTCAAATTAATGAACACCAGCACTGACTTTGCCTAGCCTCTAGTACACAAGTACTGGGTTGGTCACTAGATTGGACTGCTGAGGTTCTTGTCAGTGAGCTTGATACAGTTTCTTGATACAGTTTCGGAAAATGGTGCTTGTGGTATAGAGTAAAGCGATACCAAAGGGGATGATGGACGGAGCGCTTGAGCAAATCAAACACTCACCCCCAGTCAACTGATCTGGGTTTAATCCATCATCATTCTTTAGCTCACTCCACCACCCCAGTTCAGACATGGCCATATGCAAATCAGTCTGACCCTGTGCCTCATGGGAACAGTCCAGCCCGAACTGCCAAGCCATGTCTTCCCTGGACCGGCAACAAGCATCCTGGGACCGGTTTCTGGCTATTCAGCCGTCATCAGCCAGGCTAGCTTGAATCCAGTGGCAAAGTGAGCAAGGGACCCACGTCTGGGCATACCCTGCCAACTTAGGGCGAACAAAGCGATACCAAAGGGGCTGATGGACGGAGCGCTTGAGCAAATCAAACACTCACCCCCAGTCAACTGATCTGGGTTTAATCCATCATCATTCTTTAGCTCACTCCACCACCCCAGTTCAGACATGGCCATATGCAAATCAGTCTGACCTTGTGCCTCATGGGAACAGTCCAGCCCGAACTGCCAAGCCATGTCTTCCCTGGACCGGAAACAAGCATCCTGGGACCGGTTTCTGGCTATTCACCCGTCATCAGCCAGGCTAGCTTGAATCCAGTGGCAAAGTGAGCAAGGGACCCACGTCTGGGCATACCCTGCCAACTTAGGGCGAACAAAGCGATACCAAAGGGGATGATGGACGGAGCGCTTGAGCAAATCAAACACTCAGCCACAGTCAACTGATCTGGGTTTAATCCATCATCATTCTTTATCTCACTCCACCACCCCAGTTCAGACATGGCCAAATGCAAATCAGTCTGACCCTGTGCCTCATGGGAACAGTCCAGCCCGAACTGCCAAGCCATGTCTTCCCTGGACCGGAAACAAGCATCCTGGGACCGGTTTCTGGCTATTCAGCCGTCATCAGCCAGGCTAGCTTGAATCCAGTGGCAAAGTGAGCAAGGGACCCACGTCTGGGCATACCCTGCCAACTTAGGGCGAACAAAGCGATACCAAAGGGGATGATGGACGGAGCGCTTGAGCAAACCAAACACTCACCCCCAGTCAACTGATCTGGGTTTAATCCATCATCATTCTTTAGCTCACTCCACCACCCCAGTTCAGACATGGCCATATGCAAATCAGTCTGACCCTGTGCCTCATGGGAACAGTCCAGCCCGAACTGCCAAGCCATGTCTTCCCTGGACCGGAAACAAGCATCCTGGGACCGGTTTCTGGCTATTCAGCCGTCATCAGCCAGGCTAGCTTGAATCCAGTGGCAAAGTGAGCAAGGGACCCACGTCTGGGCATACCCTGCCAACTTAGGGCGAACAAAGCGATACCAAAGGGGATGATGGACGGAGCGCTTGAGCAAATCAAACACTCACCCCCAGTCAACTGATCTGGGTTTAATCCATCATCATTCTTTAGCTCACTCCACCACCCCAGTTCAGACATGGCCATATGCAAATCAGTCTGACCCTGTGCCTCCTGGGAACAGTCCAGCCCGAATTGCCAAGCCATGTCTTCCCTGGACCGGAAACAAGCATCCTGGGACCGGTTTCTGGCTATTCAGCCGTCATCAGCCAGGCTAGCTTGAATCCAGTGGCAAAGTGAGCAAGGGACCCACGTCTGGGCATACCCTGCCAACTTAGGGCGAACAAAGCGATACCAAAGGGGATGATGGACGGAGCGCTTGAGCAAATCAAACACTCACCCCCAGTCAACTGATCTGGGTTTAATCCATCATCATTCTTTAGCTCACTCCACCACCCCAGTTCAGACATGGCCATATGCAAATCAGTCTGACCCTGTGCCTCATGGGAACAGTCCAGCCCGAACTGCCAAGCCATGTCTTCCCTGGACCGGAAACAGGCATCCTGGGACCGGTTTCTGGCTATTCAGCCGTCATCAGCCAGGCTAGCTTGAATCCAGTGGCAAAGTGAGCAAGGGACCCACTTCTGGGCATACCCTGCCAACTTAGAGCGAACAAAGCGATACCAAAGGGGATGATGGACGGAGCGCTTGAGCAAATCAAACACTCACCCCCAGTCAACTGATCTGGGTTTAATCCATCATCATTCTTTAGCTCACTCCACCACCCCAGTTCAGACATGGCCATATGCAAATCAGTCTGACCCTGTGCCTCATGGGAACAGTCCAGCCCGAACTGCCAAGCCATGTCTTCCCTGGACCGGAAACAAGCATCCTGGGACCGGTTTCTGGCTATTCAGCCATCACCAGCCAGGCTAGCTTGAATCCAGTGGCAAAGTGAGCAAGGGACCCACGTCTGGGCATACCCTGCCAACTTAGGGCGAACAAAGCGATACCAAAGGGGATGATGGACGGAGCGCTTGAGCAAATCAAACACTCACCCCCAGTCAACTGATCTGGGTTTAATCCATCATCATTCTTTAACTCACTCCACCACCCCAGTTCAGACATGGCCATAGGCAAATCAGTCTGACCCTGTGCCTCATGGGAACAGTCCAGCCCGAACTGCCAAGCCATGTCTTCCCTGGACCGGAAACAAGCATCCTGGGACCGGTTTCTGGCTATTCAGCCGTCATCAGCCAGGCTAGCTTGAATCCAGTGGCAAAGTGAGCAAGGGACCCACGTCTGGGCATACCCTGCCAACTTAGGGCGAACAAAGCGATACCAAAGGGGATGATGGACGGAGCGCTTTGCAAATCAAACACTCACCCCCAGTCAACTGATCTGGGTTTAATCCATCATCATTCTTTAGCTCACTCCACCACCCCAGTTCAGACATGGCCATATGCAAATCAGTCTGACCCTGTGCCTCATGGGAACAGTCCAGCCCGAACTGCCAAGCCATGTCTTCCCTGGACCGGAAACAAGCATCCTGGGACCGGTTTCTGGCTAGTCAGCCGTCATCAGCCAGGCTAGCTTGAATCCAGTGGCAAAGTGAGCAAGGGACCCACGTCTGGGCATACCCTGCCAACTTAGGGTGAACAAAGCGATACCAAAGGGGATGATGGACGGAGCGCTTGAGCAAATCAAACACTCACCCCCAGTCAACTGATCTGGGTTTAATCCATCATCATTCTTTAGCTCACTCCACCACCCCAGTTCAGACATGGCCATATGCAAATCAGTCTGATCCTGTGCCTCATGGGAACAGTCCAGCCCGAACTGCCAAGCCATGTCTTCCCTGGACCGGAAACAAGCATCCTGGGACCGGTTTCTGGCTATTCAGCCGTCATCAGCCAGGCTAGCTTGAATCCAGTGGCAAAGTGAGCAAGGGACCCACGTCTGGGCATACCCTGCCAACTTAGGGCGAACAAAGCGATACCAAAGGGGATGATGGACGGAGCGCTTGAGCAAATCAAACACTCACCCCCAGTCAACTGATCTGGGTTTAATCCATCATCATTCTTTAGCTCACTCCACCACCCAAGTTCAGACATGGCCATATGCAAATCAGTCTGACCCTGTGCCTCATGGGAACAGTCCAGCCCGAACTGCCAAGCCATGTCTTTTCTGGACCGGAAACAAGCATCCTGGGACCGGTTTCTGGCTATTCAGCCGTCATCAGCCAGGCTAGCTTGAATCCAGTGGCAAAGTGAGCAAGGGACCCACGTCTGGGCATACCCTGCCAACTTAGGGCGAACAAAGCGATACCAAAGGGGATGATGGACGGAGCGCTTGAGCAAATCAAACACTCACCCCCAGTCAACTGATCTGGGTTTAATCCATCATCATTCTTTAGCTCACTCCACCACCCCAGTTCAGACATGGCCATATGCAAATCAGTCTGACCCTGTGCCTCATGGGAACAGTCCAGCCTGAACTGCCAAGCCATGTCTTCCCTGGACCGGAAACAAGCATCCTGGGACCGGTTTCTGGCTATTCAGCCGTCATCAGCCAGGCTAGCTTGAATCCAGTGGCAAAGTGAGCAAGGGACCCACGTCTGGGCATACCCTGCCAACTTAGGGCGAACAAAGCGATACCAAAGGGGATGATGGACGGAGCGCTTGAGCAAATCAAACACTCACCCCCAGTCAACTGATCTGGGTTTAATCCATCATCATTCTTTAGCTCACTCCACCACCCCAGTTCAGACATGGCCATATGCAAATCAGTCTGACCCTGTGCCTCATGGGAACAGTCCAGCCCGAACTGCCAAGCCATGTCTTCCCTGGACCGGAAACAAGCATCCTGGGACCGGTTTCTGGCTATTCAGCCGTCATCAGCCAGGCTAGCTTGAATCCAGTGGCAAAGTGAGCAAGGGACCCACGTCTGGCCATACCCTGCCAACTTAGGGCGAACAAAGCGATACCAAAGGGGATGATGGACGGAGCGCTTGAGCAAATCAAACACTCACCCCCAGTCAACTGATCTGGGTTTAATCCATCATCATTCTTTAGCTCACTCCACCACCCCAGTTCAGACATGGCCATATGCAAATCAGTCTGACCCTGTGCCTCATGGGAACAGTCCAGCCCGAACTGCCAAGCCATGTCTTCCCTGGACCGGAAACAAGCATCCTGGGACCGGTTTCTGGCTAGTCAGCCGTCATCAGCCAGGCTAGCTTGAATCCAGTTGCAAAGTGAGCAAGGGACCCACGTCTGGGCATACCCTGCCAACTTAGGGCGAACAAAGCGATACCAAAGGGGATGATGGACGGAGCGCTTGAGCAAATCAAACACTCACCCCCAGTCAACTGATCTGGGTTTAATCCATCATCATTCTTTAGCTCACTCCACCACCCCAGTTCAGACATGGCCATATGCAAATCAGTCTGATCCTGTGCCTCATGGGAACAGTCCAGCCCGAACTGCCAAGCCATGTCTTCCCTGGACCGGAAACAAGCATCCTGGGACCGGTTTCTGGCTATTCAGCCGTCATCAGCCAGGCTAGCTTGAATCCAGTGGCAAAGTGAGCAAGGGACCCACGTCTGGGCATACCCTGCCAACTTAGGGCGAACAAAGCGATACCAAAGGGGATGATGGACGGAGCGCTTGAGCAAATCAAACACTCACCCCCAGTCAACTGATCTGGGTTTAATCCATCATCATTCTTTAGCTCACTCCACCACCCCAGTTCAGACATGGCCATATGCAAATCAGTCTGACCCTGTGCCTCATGGGAACAGTCCAGCCCGAACTGCCAAGCCATGTCTTCCCTGGACTGGAAACAAGCATCCTGGGACCAGTTTCTGGCTATTCAGCCGTCATCAGCCAGGCTAGCTTGAATCCAGTGGCAAAGTGAGCAAGGGACCCACGTCTGGGCATAACCTGCCAACTTAGGGCGAACAAGCGATACCAAAGGGGATGATGGACGGAGCGCTTGAGCAAATCAAACACTCACCCCCAGTCAACTGATCTGGGTTTAATCCATCATCATTCTTTAGCTCACTCCACCACCCCAGTTCAGACATGGCCATATGCAAATCAGTCTGACCCTGTGCCTCATGGGAACAGTCCAGCCCGAACTGCCAAGCCATGTCTTCCCTGGACCGGAAACAAGCATCCTGGGACCGGTTTCTGGCTATTCAGCCGTCATCAGCCAGGCTAGCTTGAATCCAGTGGCAAAGTGAGCAAGGGACCCACGTCTGGGCATACCCTGCCAACTTAGGGCGAACAAAGCGATACCAAAGGGGATGATGGACGGAGCGCTTGAGCAAATCAAACACTCACCCCCAGTCAACTGATCTGGGTTTAATCCATCATCATTCTTTAGCTCACTCCACCACCCCAGTTCAGACATGGCCATATGCAAATCAGTCTGACCCTGTGCCTCCTGGGAACAGTCCAGCCCGAACTGCCAAGCCATGTCTTCCCTGGACCGGAAACAAGCATCCTGGGACCGGTTTCTGGCTATTCAGCCGTCATCAGCCAGGCTAGCTTGAATCCAGTGGCAAAGTGAGCAAGGGACCCACGTCTGGGCATACCCTGCCAACTTAGGGCGAACAAAGCGATACCAAAGGGGATGATGGACGGAGCGCTTGAGCAAATCAAACACTCACCCCCAGTCAACTGATCTGGGTTTAATCCATCATCATTCTTTAGCTCACTCCACCACCCCAGTTCAGACATGGCCATATGCAAATCAGTCTGACCCTGTGCCTCATGGGAACAGTCCAGCCCGAATTGCCAAGCCATGTCTTCCCTGGACCGGAAACAGGCATCCTGGGACCGGTTTCTGGCTATTCAGCCGTCATCAGCCAGGCTAGCTTGAATCCAGTGGCAAAGTGAGCAAGGGACCCACTTCTGGGCATACCCTGCCAACTTAGAGCGAACAAAGCGATACCAAAGGGGATGATGGACGGAGCGCTTGAGCAAATCAAACACTCACCCCCAGTCAACTGATCTGGGTTTAATCCATCATCATTCTTTAGCTCACTCCACCACCCCAGTTCAGACATGGCCATATGCAAATCAGTCTGACCCTGTGCCTCATGGGAACAGTCCAGCCCGAACTGCCAAGCCATGTCTTCCCTGGACCGGAAACAAGCATCCTGGGACCGGTTTCTGGCTATTCAGCCGTCATCAGCCAGGCTAGCTTGAATCCAGTGGCAAAGTGAGCAAGGGACCCACGTCTGGCCATACCCTGCCAACTTAGGGCGAACAAAGCGATACCAAAGGGGATGATGGACGGAGCGCTTGAGCAAATCAAACACTCACCCCCAGTCAACTGATCTGGGTTTAATCCATCATCATTCTTTAGCTCACTCCACCACCCCAGTTCAGACATGGCCATATGCAAATCAGTCTGACCCTGTGCCTCATGGGAACAGTCCAGCCCGAACTGCCAAGCCATGTCTTCCCTGGACCGGAAACAAGCATCCTGGGACCGGTTTCTGGCTAGTCAGCCGTCATCAGCCAGGCTAGCTTGAATCCAGTTGCAAAGTGAGCAAGGGACCCACGTCTGGGCATACCCTGCCAACTTAGGGCGAACAAAGCGATACCAAAGGGGATGATGGACGGAGCGCTTGAGCAAATCAAACACTCACCCCCAGTCAACTGATCTGGGTTTAATCCATCATCATTCTTTAGCTCACTCCACCACCCCAGTTCAGACATGGCCATATGCAAATCAGTCTGATCCTGTGCCTCATGGGAACAGTCCAGCCCGAACTGCCAAGCCATGTCTTCCCTGGACCGGAAACAAGCATCCTGGGACCGGTTTCTGGCTATTCAGCCGTCATCAGCCAGGCTAGCTTGAATCCAGTGGCAAAGTGAGCAAGGGACCCACGTCTGGGCATACCCTGCCAACTTAGGGCGAACAAGCGATACCAAAGGGGATGATGGACGGAGCGCTTGAGCAAATCAAACACTCACCCCCAGTCAACTGATCTGGGTTTAATCCATCATCATTCTTTAGCTCACTCCACCACCCCAGTTCAGACATGGCCATATGCAAATCAGTCTGACCCTGTGCCTCATGGGAACAGTCTAGCCCGAACTGCCAAGCCATGTCTTCCCTGGACTGGAAACAAGCATCCTGGGACCAGTTTCTGGCTATTCAGCCGTCATCAGCCAGGCTAGCTTGAATCCAGTGGCAAAGTGAGCAAGGGACCCACGTCTGGGCATACCCTGCCAACTTAGGGCGAACAAAGCGATACCAAAGGGGATGATGGACGGAGCGCTTGAGCAAATCAAACACTCACCCCCAGTCAACTGATCTGGGTTTAATCCATCATCATTCTTTAGCTCACTCCACCACCCCAGTTCAGACATGGCCATATGCAAATCAGTCTGACCCTGTGCCTCATGGGAACAGTCCAGCCCGAACTGCCAAGCCATGTCTTCCCTGGACCGGAAACAAGCATCCTGGGACCGGTTTCTGGCTATTCAGCCGTCATCAGCCAGGCTAGCTTGAATCCAGTGGCAAAGTGAGCAAGGGACCCACGTCTGGGCATACCCTGCCAACTTAGGGCGAACAAGCGATACCAAAGGGGATGATGGACGGAGCGCTTGAGCAAATCAAACACTCACCCCCAGTCAACTGATCTGGGTTTAATCCATCATCATTCTTTAGCTCACTCCACCACCCCAGTTCAGACATGGCCATATGCAAATCAGTCTGACCCTGTGCCTCCTGGGAACAGTCCAGCCCGAACTGCCAAGCCATGTCTTCCCTGGACCGGAAACAAGCATCCTGGGACCGGTTTCTGGCTATTCAGCCGTCATCAGCCAGGCTAGCTTGAATCCAGTGGCAAAGTGAGCAAGGGACCCACGTCTGGGCATACCCTGCCAACTTAGGGCGAACAAAGCGATACCAAAGGGGATGATGGACGGAGCGCTTGAGCAAATCAAACACTCACCCCCAGTCAACTGATCTGGGTTTAATCCATCATCATTCTTTAGCTCACTCCACCACCCCAGTTCAGACATGGCCATATGCAAATCAGTCTGACCCTGTGCCTCATGGGAACAGTCCAGCCCGAACTGCCAAGCCATGTCTTCCCTGGACCGGAAACAGGCATCCTGGGACCGGTTTCTGGCTATTCAGCCGTCATCAGCCAGGCTAGCTTGAATCCAGTGGCAAAGTGAGCAAGGGACCCACTTCTGGGCATACCCTGCCAACTTAGAGCGAACAAAGCGATACCAAAGGGGATGATGGACGGAGCGCTTGAGCAAATCAAACACTCACCCCCAGTCAACTGATCTGGGTTTAATCCATCATCATTCTTTAGCTCACTCCACCACCCCAGTTCAGACATGGCCATATGCAAATCAGTCTGACCCTGTGCCTCATGGGAACAGTCCAGCCCGAACTGCCAAGCCATGTCTTCCCTGGACCGGAAACAAGCATCCTGGGACCGGTTTCTGGCTATTCAGCCGTCATCAGCCAGGCTAGCTTGAATCCAGTGGCAAAGTGAGCAAGGGACCCACGTCTGGGCATACCCTGCCAACTTAGGGCGAACAAAGCGATACCAAAGGGGATGATGGACGGAGCGCTTGAGCAAATCAAACACTCACCCCCAGTCAACTGATCTGGGTTTAATCCATCATCATTCTTTAGCTCACTCCACCACCCCAGTTCAGACATTGCCATAGGCAAATCAGTCTGACCCTGTGCCTCATGGGAACAGTCCAGCCCGAACTGCCAAGCCATGTCTTCCCTGGACCGGAAACAAGCATCCTGGGACCGGTTTCTGGCTAATCAGCCGTCATCAGCCAGGCTAGCTTGAATCCAGTGGCAAAGTGAGCAAGGGACCCACGTCTGGGCATACCCTGCCAACTTAGGGCGAACAAAGCGATACCAAAGGGGATGATGGACGGAGCGCTTGAGCAAATCAAACACTCACCCCCAGTCAACTGATCTGGGTTTAATCCATCATCATTCTTTAGCTCACTCCACCACCCCAGTTCAGACATGGCCATATGCAAATCAGTCTGACCCTGTGCCTCATGGGAACAGTCCAGCCCGAACTGCCAAGCCATGTCTTCCCTGGACAGGAAACAAGCATCCTGGGACCGGTTTCTGGCTAGTCAGCCGTCATCAGCCAGGCTAGCTTGAATCCAGTGGCAAAGTGAGCAAGGGACCCACGTCTGGGCATACCCTGCCAACTTAGGGCGAACAAGCGATACCAAAGGGGATGATGGACGGAGCGCTTGAGCAAATCAAACACTCACCCCCAGTCAACTGATCTGGGTTTAATCCATCATCATTCTTTAGCTCACTCCACCACCCCAGTTCAGACATGGCCATATGCAAATCAGTCTGATCCTGTGCCTCATGGGAACAGTCCAGCCCGAACTGCCAAGCCATGTCTTCCCTGGACCGGAAACAAGCATCCTGGGACCGGTTTCTGGCTATTCAGCCGTCATCAGCCAGGCTAGCTTGAATCCAGTGGCAAAGTGAGCAAGGGACCCACGTCTGGGCATACCCTGCCAACTTAGGGCGAACAAGCGATACCAAAGGGGATGATGGACGGAGCGCTTGAGCAAATCAAACACTCACCCCCAGTCAACTGATCTGGGTTTAATCCATCATCATTCTTTAGCTCACTCCACCACCCCAGTTCAGACATGGCCATATGCAAATCAGTCTGACCCTGTGCCTCATGGGAACAGTCCAGCCCGAACTGCCAAGCCATGTCTTTTCTGGACCGGAAAGAAGCATCCTGGGACCGGGTTCTGGCTATTCAGCCGTCATCAGCCAGGCTAGCTTGAATCCAGTGGCAAAGTGAGCAAGGGACCCACGTCTGGGCATACCCTGCCAACTTAGGGCGAACAAAGCGATACCAAAGGGGATGATGGACGGAGCGCTTGAGCAAATCAAACACTCACCCCCAGTCAACTGATCTGGGTTTAATCCATCATCATTCTTTAGCTCACTCCATCACCCCAGTTCAGACATGGCCATATGCAAATCAGTCTGACCCTGTGCCTCATGGGAACAGTCCAGCCTGAACTGCCAAGCCATGTCTTCCCTGGACCGGAAACAAGCATCCTGGGACCGGTTTCTGGATATTCAGCCGTCATCAGCCAGGCTAGCTTGAATCCAGTGGCAAAGTGAGCAAGGGACCCACGTCTGGGCATACCCTGCCAACTTAGGGCGAACAAAGCGATACCAAAGGGGATGATGGACGGAGCGCTTGAGCAAATCAAACACTCACCCCCAGTCAACTGATCTGGGTTTAATCCATCATCATTCTTTAGCTCACTCCACCACCCCAGTTCAGACATGGCCATATGCAAATCAGTCTGACCCTGTGCCTCATGGGAACAGTCCAGCCCGAACTGCCAAGCCATGTCTTCCCTGGACCGGAAACAAGCATCCTGGGACCGGTTTCTGGCTATTCAGCCGTCATCAGCCAGGCTAGCTTGAATCCAGTGGCAAAGTTGGCAAGGGACCCACGTCTGGCCATACCCTGCCAACTTAGGGCGAACAAAGCGATACCAAAGGGGATGATGGACGGAGCGCTTGAGCAAATCAAACACTCACCCCCAGTCAACTGATCTGGGTTTAATCCATCATCATTCTTTAGCTCACTCCACCACCCCAGTTCAGACATGGCCATATGCAAATCAGTCTGACCCTGTGCCTCATGGGAACAGTCCAGCCCGAACTGCCAAGCCATGTCTTCCCTGGACCGGAAACAAGCATCCTGGGACCGGTTTCTGGCTAGTCAGCCGTCATCAGCCAGGCTAGCTTGAATCCAGTGGCAAAGTGAGCAAGGGACCCACGTCTGGGCATACCCTGCCAACTTAGGGCGAACAAGCGATACCAAAGGGGATGATGGACGGAGCGCTTGAGCAAATCAAACACTCACCCCCAGTCAACTGATCTGGGTTTAATCCATCATCATTCTTTAGCTCACTCCACCACCCCAGTTCAGACATGGCCATATGCAAATCAGTCTGATCCTGTGCCTCATGGGAACAGTCCAGCCCGAACTGCCAAGCCATGTCTTCCCTGGACCGGAAACAAGCATCCTGGGACCGGTTTCTGGCTATTCAGCCGTCATCAGCCAGGCTAGCTTGAATCCAGTGGCAAAGTGAGCAAGGGACCCACGTCTGGGCATACCCTGCCAACTTAGGGCGAACAAAGCGAAACCAAAGGGGATGATGGACGGAGCGCTTGAGCAAATCAAACACTCACCCCCAGTCAACTGATCTGGGTTTAATCCATCATCATTCTTTAGCTCACTCCACCACCCCAGTTCAGACATGGCCATATGCAAATCAGTCTGACCCTGTGCCTCATGGGAACAGTCCAGCCCGAACTGCCAAGCCATGTCTTCCCTGGACCGGAAACAAGCATCCTGGGACCGTTTTCTGGCTATTCAGCCGTCATCAGCCAGGCTAGCTTGAATCCAGTGGCAAAGTGAGCAAGGGACCCACGTCTGGGCATACCCTGCCAACTTAGGGCGAACAAAGCGATACCAAAGGGGATGATGGACGGAGCACTTGAGCAAATCAAACACTCACCCCCAGTCAACTGATCTGGGTTTAATCCATCATCATTCTTTAGCTCACTCCACCACCCCACTTCAGACATGGCCATATGCAAATCAGTCTGACCCTGTGCCTCATGGGAACATTCCAGCCCAAACTGCCAAGCCATGTCTTCCCTGGACCGGAAACAAGCATCCTTGGACCGGTTTCTGGCTATTCAGCCGTCATCAGCCAGGCTAGCTTGAACCCAGTGGCAAAGTGAGCAAGGGACCCACGTCTGGGCATACCCTGCCAACTTAGGGCGAACAAAGCGAAACCAAAGGGGATGATGGACGGAGCGCTTGAGCAAATCAAACACTCACCCCCAGTCAACTGATCTGGGTTTAATCCATCATCATTCTTTAGCTCACTCCACTGGATTCAAGATAGCCTGGCTGATGAGGGTTGTGAAGCCCGAAACCGGTCCCAGGATGCTTGTTTCCGGTCCAGGGAAGACATGGCTTGGCAGTTCGGGCTGGACTGTTCCCATGAGGCACAGGGTCAGACTGATTTGCATATGGCCATGTCTGAACTGGGGTGGTGGAGTGAGCTAAAGAATGATGATGGATTAAACCCAGATCAGTTGACTGGGGGTGAGTGTTTGATTTGCTCTAACGCTCCGTCCATCATCCCCTTTGGTATCGCTTTGTTCGCCCTAAGTTGGCAGGGTATGCCCAGACGTGGGTCCCTTGCTCACTTTGCCACTGGATTCAAGATAGCCTGGCTGATGAGGGTTTTGAACCCGAAACCGGTCCCAGGATGCTTGTTTCCGGTCCAGGGAAGACATGGCTTGGCAGTTCGGGCTGGACTGTTCCCATGAGGCACAGGGTCAGACTGATTTGCATATGGCCATGTCTGAACTGGGGTGGTGGAGTGAGCTAAAGAATGATGATAGATTAAACCCAGATCAGTTGACTGGGGGTGAGTGTTTGATTTGCTCTAACGCTCCGTCCATCATCCCCTTTGGTATCGCTTTGTTCGCCCTAAGTTGGCAGGGTATGCCCAGACGTGGGTCCCTTGCTCACTTTGCCACTGGATTCAAGATAGCCTGGCTGATGAGGGTTTTGAACCCGAAACCGGTCCCAGGATGCTTGTTTCCGGTCCAGGAAGACATGGCTTGGCAGTTCGGGCTGGACTGTTCCCATGAGGCACAGGGTCAGACTGATTTGCATATGGCCATGTCTGAACTGGGGTGGTGGAGTGAGCTAAAGAATGATGATGGATTAAACCCAGATCAGTTGACTGGGGGTGAGTGTTTGATTTGCTCTAACGCTCCGTCCATCATCCCCTTTGAGTATCGCTTTGTTCGCCCTAAGTTGGCAGGGTATGCCCAGGCGTGGGTCCCTTGCTCACTTTGCCACTGGATTCAAGATAGCCTGGCTGATGAGGGTTTTGAACCCGAAACCGGTCCCAGGATGCTTGTTTCCGGTCCAGGAAGACATGGCTTGGCAGTTCGGGCTGGACTGTTCCCATGAGGCACAGGGTCAGACTGATTTGCATATGGCCATGTCTGAACTGGGGTGGTGGAGTGAGCTAAAGAATGATGATGGATTAAACCCAGATCAGTTGACTGGGGGTGAGTGTTTGATTTGCTCTAACGCTCCGTCCATCATCCCCTTTGGTATCGCTTTGTTCGCCCTAAGTTGGCAGGGTATGCCCAGACGTGGGTCCCTTGCTCACTTTGCCACTGGATTCAAGATAGCCTGGCTGATGAGGGTTTTGAACCCGAAGCCGGTCCCAGGATGCTTGTTTCCGGTCCAGGGAAGACATGGCTTGGCAGTTCGGGCTGGACTGTTCCCATGAGGCACAGGGTCAGACTGATTTGCATATGGCCATGTCTGAACTGGGGTGGTGGAGTGAGCTAAAGAATGATGATGGATTAAACCCAGATCAGTTGACTGGGGGTGAGTGTTTGATTTGCTCTAACGCTCCGTCCATCATCCCCTTTGGTATCGCTTTGTTCGCCCTAAGTTGGCAGGGTATGCCCAGACGTGGGTCCCTTGCTCACTTTGCCACTGGATTCAAGATAGCCTGGCTGATGAGGGTTTTGAACCCGAAACCGGTCCCAGGATGCTTGTTTCCGGTCCAGGAAGACATGGCTTGGCAGTTCGGGCTGGACTGTTCCCATGAGGCACAGGGTCAGACTGATTTGCATATGGCCATGTCTGAACTGGGGTGGTGGAGTGAGCTAAAGAATGATGATAGATTAAACCCAGATCAGTTGACTGGGGGTGAGTGTTTGATTTGCTCTAACGCTCCGTCCATCATCCCCTTTGGTATCGCTTTGTTCGCCCTAAGTTGGCAGGGTATGCCCAGACGTGGGTCCCTTGCTCACTTTGCCACTGGATTCAAGATAGCCTGGCTGATGAGGGTTTTGAACCCGAAACCGGTCCCAGGATGCTTGTTTCCGGTCCAGGGAAGACATGGCTTGGCAGTTCGGGCTGGACTGTTCCCATGAGGCACAGGGTCAGACTGATTTGCATATGGCCATGTCTGAACTGGGGTGGTGGAGTGAGCTAAAGAATGATGATGGATTAAACCCAGATCAGTTGACTGGGGGTGAGTGTTTGATTTGCTCTAACGCTCCGTCCATCATCCCCTTTGGTATCGCTTTGTTCGCCCTAAGTTGGCAGGGTATGCCCAGACGTGGGTCCCTTGCTCACTTTGCCACTGGATTCAAGATAGCCTGGCTGATGAGGGTTTGAACCCGAAACCGGTCCCAGGATGCTTGTTTCCGGTCCAGGGAAGACATGGCTTGGCAGTTCGGGCTGGACTGTTCCCATGAGGCACAGGGTCAGACTGATTTGCATATGGCCATGTCTGAACTGGGGTGGTGGAGTGAGCTAAAGAATGATGATGGATTAAACCCAGATCAGTTGACTGGGGGTGAGTGTTTGATTTGCTCTAACGCTCCGTCCATCATCCCCTTTGGTATCGCTTTGTTCGCCCTAAGTTGGCAGGGTATGCCCAGACGTGGGTCCCTTGCTCACTTTGCCACTGGATTCAAGATAGCCTGGCTGATGAGGGTTTTGAACCCGAAACCGGTCCCAGGATGCTTGTTTCCGGTCCAGGGAAGACATGGCTTGGCAGTTCGGGCTGGACTGTTCCCATGAGGCACAGGGTCAGACTGATTTGCATATGGCCATGTCTGAACTGGGGTGGTGGAGTGAGCTAAAGAATGATGATGGATTAAACCCAGATCAGTTGACTGGGGGTGAGTGTTTGATTTGCTCTAACGCTCCGTCCATCATCCCCTTTGGTATCGCTTTGTTCGCCCTAAGTTGGCAGGGTATGCCCAGACGTGGGTCCCTTGCTCACTTTGCCACTGGATTCAAGATAGCCTGGCTGATGAGGGTTTTGAACCCGAAACCGGTCCCAGGATGCTTGTTTCCGGTCCAGGGAAGACATGGCTTGGCAGTTCGGGCTGGACTGTTCCCATGAGGCACAGGGTCAGACTGATTTGCATATGGCCATGTCTGAACTGGGGTGGTGGAGTGAGCTAAAGAATGATGATGGATTAAACCCAGATCAGTTGACTGGGGGTGAGTGTTTGATTTGCTCTAACGCTCCGTCCATCATCCCCTTTGGTATCGCTTTGTTCGCCCTAAGTTGGCAGGGTATGCCCAGACGTGGGTCCCTTGCTCACTTTGCCACTGGATTCAAGATAGCCTGGCTGATGAGGGTTTTGAACCCGAAACCGGTCCCAGGATGCTTGTTTCCGGTCCAGGGAAGACATGGCTTGGCAGTTCGGGCTGGACTGTTCCCATGAGGCACAGGGTCAGACTGATTTGCATATGGCCATGTCTGAACTGGGGTGGTGGAGTGAGCTAAAGAATGATGATGGATTAAACCCAGATCAGTTGACTGGGGGTGAGTGTTTGATTTGCTCTAACGCTCCGTCCATCATCCCCTTTAGTATCGCTTTGTTCGCCCTAAGTTGGCAGGGTATGCCCAGACGTGGGTCCCTTGCTCACTTTGCCACTGGATTCAAGATAGCCTGGCTGATGAGGGTTTTGAACCCGAGCCGGTCCCAGGATGCTTGTTTCCGGTCCAGGAAGACATGGCTTGGCAGTTCGGGCTGGACTGTTCCCATGAGGCACAGGGTCAGACTGATTTGCATATGGCCATGTCTGAACTGGGGTGGTGGAGTGAGCTAAAGAATGATGATGGATTAAACCCAGATCAGTTGACTGGGAGTGAGTGTTTGATTTGCTCTAACGCTCCGTCCATCATCCCCTTTGGTATCGCTTTGTTCGCCCTAAGTTGGCAGGGTATGCCCAGACGTGGGTCCCTTGCTCACTTTGCCACTGGATTCAAGATAGCCTGGCTGATGAGGGTTTTGAACCCGAAACCGGTCCCAGGATGCTTGTTTCCGGTCCAGGAAGACATGGCTTGGCAGTTCGGGCTGGACTGTTCCCATGAGGCACAGGGTCAGACTGATTTGCATATGGCCATGTCTGAACTGGGGTGGTGGAGTGAGCTAAAGAATGATGATGGATTAAACCCAGATCAGTTGACTGGGGGTGAGTGTTTGATTTGCTCTAACGCTCCGTCCATCATCCCCTTTGGTATCGCTTTGTTCGCCCTAAGTTGGCAGGGTATGCCCAGACGTGGGTCCCTTGCTCACTTTGCCACTGGATTCAAGATAGCCTGGCTGATGAGGGTTTTGAACCCGAAACCGGTCCCAGGATGCTTGTTTCCGGTCCAGGGAAGACATGGCTTGGCAGTTCGGGCTGGACTGTTCCCATGAGGCACAGGGTCAGACTGATTTGCATATGGCCATGTCTGAACTGGGGTGGTGGAGTGAGCTAAAGAATGATGATGGATTAAACCCAGATCAGTTGACTGGGGGTGAGTGTTTGATTTGCTCTAACGCTCCGTCCATCATCCCCTTTGGTATCGCTTTGTTCGCCCTAAGTTGGCAGGGTATGCCCAGACGTGGGTCCCTTGCTCACTTTGCCACTGGATTCAAGATAGCCTGGCTGATGAGGGTTTTGAACCCGAAACCGGTCCCAGGATGCTTGTTTCCGGTCCAGGAAAGACATGGCTTGGCAGTTCGGGCTGGACTGTTCCCATGAGGCACAGGGTCAGACTGATTTGCATATGGCCATGTCTGAACTGGGGTGGTGGAGTGAGCTAAAGAATGATGATGGATTAAACCCAGATCAGTTGACTGGGGGTGAGTGTTTGATTTGCTCTAACGCTCCGTCCATCATCCCCTTTGGTATCGCTTTGTTCGCCCTAAGTTGGCAGGGTATGCCCAGACGTGGGTCCCTTGCTCACTTTGCCACTGGATTCAAGATAGCCTGGCTGATGAGGGTTTTGAACCCGAAACCGGTCCCAGGATGCTTGTTTCCGGTCCAGGAAAGACATGGCTTGGCAGTTCGGGCTGGACTGTTCCCATGAGGCACAGGGTCAGACTGATTTGCATATGGCCATGTCTGAACTGGGGTGGTGGAGTGAGCTAAAGAATGATGATGGATTAAACCCAGATCAGTTGACTGGGGGTGAGTGTTTGATTTGCTCTAACGCTCCGTCCATCATCCCCTTTGGTATCGCTTTGTTCGCCCTAAGTTGGCAGGGTATGCCCAGACGTGGGTCCCTTGCTCACTTTGCCACTGGATTCAAGATAGCCTGGCTGATGAGGGTTTTGAACCCGAAACCGGTCCCAGGATGCTTGTTTCCGGTCCAGGGAAGACATGGCTTGGCAGTTCGGGCTGGACTGTTCCCATGAGGCACAGGGTCAGACTGATTTGCATATGGCCATGTCTGAACTGGGGTGGTGGAGTGAGCTAAAGAATGATGATAGATTAAACCCAGATCAGTTGACTGGGGGTGAGTGTTTGATTTGCTCTAACGCTCCGTCCATCATCCCCTTTGGTATCGCTTTGTTCGCCCTAAGTTGGCAGGGTATGCCCAGACGTGGGTCCCTTGCTCACTTTGCCACTGGATTCAAGATAGCCTGGCTGATGAGGGTTTTGAACCCGAAACCGGTCCCAGGATGCTTGTTTCCGGTCCAGGGAAGACATGGCTTGGCAGTTCGGGCTGGACTGTTCCCATGAGGCACAGGGTCAGACTGATTTGCATATGGCCATGTCTGAACTGGGGTGGTGGAGTGAGCTAAAGAATGATGATGGATTAAACCCAGATCAGTTGACTGGGGGTGAGTGTTTGATTTGCTCTAACGCTCCGTCCATCATCCCCTTTGGTATCGCTTTGTTCGCCCTAAGTTGGCAGGGTATGCCCAGACGTGGGTCCCTTGCTCACTTTGCCACTGGATTCAAGATAGCCTGGCTGATGAGGGTTTTGAACCCGAAACCGGTCCCAGGATGCTTGTTTCCGGTCCAGGGAAGACATGGCTTGGCAGTTCGGGCTGGACTGTTCCCATGAGGCACAGGGTCAGACTGATTTGCATATGGCCATGTCTGAACTGGGGTGGTGGAGTGAGCTAAAGAATGATGATGGATTAAACCCAGATCAGTTGACTGGGGGTGAGTGTTTGATTTGCTCTAACGCTCCGTCCATCATCCCCTTTGGTATCGCTTTGTTCAGCCCTAAGTTGGCAGGGTATGCCCAGACGTGGGTCCCTTGCTCACTTTGCCACTGGATTCAAGATAGCCTGGCTGATGAGGGTTTTGAACCCGAAACCGGTCCCAGGATGCTTGTTTCCGGTCCAGGAAGACATGGCTTGGCAGTTCGGGCTGGACTGTTCCCATGAGGCACAGGGTCAGACTGATTTGCATATGGCCATGTCTGAACTGGGGTGGTGGAGTGAGCTAAAGAATGATGATGGATTAAACCCAGATCAGTTGACTGGGGGTGAGTGTTTGATTTGCTCTAACGCTCCGTCCATCATCCCCTTTGGTATCGCTTTGTTCGCCCTAAGTTGGCAGGGTATGCCCAGACGTGGGTCCCTTGCTCACTTTGCCACTGGATTCAAGATAGCCTGGCTGATGAGGGTTTTGAACCCGAAACCGGTCCCAGGATGCTTGTTTCCGGTCCAGGGAAGACATGGCTTGGCAGTTCGGGCTGGACTGTTCCCATGAGGCACAGGGTCAGACTGATTTGCATATGGCCATGTCTGAACTGGGGTGGTGGAGTGAGCTAAAGAATGATGATGGATTAAACCCAGATCAGTTGACTGGGGGTGAGTGTTTGATTTGCTCTAACGCTCCGTCCATCATCCCCTTTGGTATCGCTTTGTTCGCCCTAAGTTGGCAGGGTATGCCCAGACGTGGGTCCCTTGCTCACTTTGCCACTGGATTCAAGATAGCCTGGCTGATGAGGGTTTTGAACCCGAAGCCGGTCCCAGGATGCTTGTTTCCGGTCCAGGAAGACATGGCTTGGCAGTTCGGGCTGGACTGTTCCCATGAGGCACAGGGTCAGACTGATTTGCATATGGCCATGTCTGAACTGGGGTGGTGGAGTGAGCTAAAGAATGATGATGGATTAAACCCAGATCAGTTGACTGGGGGTGAGTGTTTGATTTGCTCTAACGCTCCGTCCATCATCCCCTTTGGTATCGCTTTGTTCGCCCTAAGTTGGCAGGGTATGCCCAGACGTGGGTCCCTTGCTCACTTTGCCACTGGATTCAAGATAGCCTGGCTGATGAGGGTTTTGAACCCGAAACCGGTCCCAGGATGCTTGTTTCCGGTCCAGGAAGACATGGCTTGGCAGTTCGGGCTGGACTGTTCCCATGAGGCACAGGGTCAGACTGATTTGCATATGGCCATGTCTGAACTGGGGTGGTGGAGTGAGCTAAAGAATGATGATGGATTAAACCCAGATCAGTTGACTGGGGGTGAGTGTTTGATTTGCTCTAACGCTCCGTCCATCATCCCCTTTGGTATCGCTTTGTTCGCCCTAAGTTGGCAGGGTATGCCCAGACGTGGGTCCCTTGCTCACTTTGCCACTGGATTCAAGATAGCCTGGCTGATGAGGGTTTTGAACCCGAAACCGGTCCCAGGATGCTTGTTTCCGGTCCAGGAAGACATGGCTTGGCAGTTCGGGCTGGACTGTTCCCATGAGGCACAGGGTCAGACTGATTTGCATATGGCCATGTCTGAACTGGGGTGGTGGAGTGAGCTAAAGAATGATGATGGATTAAACCCAGATCAGTTGACTGGGGGTGAGTGTTTGATTTGCTCTAACGCTCCGTCCATCATCCCCTTTGGTATCGCTTTGTTCACCCTAAGTTGGCAGGGTATGCCCAGACGTGGGTCCCTTGCTCACTTTGCCACTGGATTCAAGATAGCCTGGCTGATGAGGGTTTTGAACCCGAAACCGGTCCCAGGATGCTTGTTTCCGGTCCAGGGAAGACATGGCTTGGCAGTTCGGGCTGGACTGTTCCCATGAGGCACAGGGTCAGACTGATTTGCATATGGCCATGTCTGAACTGGGGTGGTGGAGTGAGCTAAAGAATGATGATGGATTAAACCCAGATCAGTTGACTGGGGGTGAGTGTTTGATTTGCTCTAACGCTCCGTCCATCATCCCCTTTGGTATCGCTTTGTTCGCCCTAAGTTGGCAGGGTATGCCCAGACGTGGGTCCCTTGCTCACTTTGCCACTGGATTCAAGATAGCCTGGCTGATGAGGGTTTTGAACCCGAAACCGGTCCCAGGATGCTTGTTTCCGGTCCAGGGAAGACATGGCTTGGCAGTTCGGGCTGGACTGTTCCCATGAGGCACAGGGTCAGACTGATTTGCATATGGCCATGTCTGAACTGGGGTGGTGGAGTGAGCTAAAGAATGATGATAGATTAAACCCAGATCAGTTGACTGGGGGTGAGTGTTTGATTTGCTCTAACGCTCCGTCCATCATCCCCTTTGGTATCGCTGTGGTATAGAGTAGGCAGGTTGTGACTAGGATTGCAAGAGGTATGCTATGAACTATAAGCCATAGCACCACCTGTCCCTCCCTTAATCACCATACATTGTGTCTTTTATGTGCCTTTTATCAGCGCACAGGGAGGCGGCATGAGCACTCTAGCATCAGTACATTAGCACATTTACACATTACTACACCCTGCTTGGGGGGGGGGCTTACACCATGATCAAGAGCGGGGTTTAAGAGTAGAGAACATATTGAAGGCAAGAGAGGGTCTATGAAGAGCTGTATCCAATAAGGAACCATGCTATATGAATGATGGTTTTCAGTTCTTGTGGATATGGTTCATTAGGGTGAAAACTAGGAGAAATAATAGCAGACATAGTGGGTCACTGATGGAAGGTGTATATCTCCTCTCTATGTAGTGCCTTTACTGCCTCCCTTCAACCGCTAACTCCTGGAGGCCAGGGGCAGCTCCTCCACCAGGGCGGAGGAGCGTCGCCCCACTGCTTTCTCACAGTGTGAGAAGCAGAAACATAAAATGGTAAAACTACCATTTTATGTTTCTGCTTCTTGTACTGCAAGAAAGCAGAAGTGTTTGGTTGGGGGCGGGCGTGTGGGCGGGTCTGCTCTAGGGCAGGGGAGGAGTGGCTTGCCCACTGCTGAGGGCGCTGACTGTTTGGTCCAGGGCAGTAGAGGCCAGGAGTTATATGTGAGGCACCCCCCCAGGTGTCCCTGGTCAAACTAGCCCAACTGCAGAGCTCTCACCTATCTCAGTAATCCTTCCAGAGCAGACCGGAAACTGCAATCTGGGACTATGAGATGCAGTTAAACTGCCAGTAAGATGGAGTAAGAGGAGGAAAAAAGTGGGACAAATGAGATGGCAGGCTATCATGGAGGCATCAGGCTTAACAGCTGTAGCTGCACCACAAAGGCCTGTATGATATCCAGCAAAAGAAGTCCAACACTTGCCGAGAGAAGTAGGCGGACAGGTAAGTAGCACCGAGCACAAGCCTCACTAGCAACCCTAGGCGAGCCGCTGCCGCACCCGAGGAGCGCCGCCGGTGGTGCCTAATGCATTCTGCTCACCTCCACGTGGGCCCTGCGTCAGCCCTCGCCTTGGACTCCCATCCCCGTCCGTCTCAGCTCCACCCTGTCGGTCCCGTTGATCGACGGCTCCTTGTTTTTCTCTACCCTCTGGTCTCCTCACTGCCTCCTCCTTGCCTCCTTGCTTTCTGAAATTCCACCTTCTCGCGTCTCCTTTCATCCTTATTTTTATAGTTCCCAATTTCTCGCGTCCCCTTCTCTCTAGCAAAGAAAAAGACAGTAAACAGAATTCGAAAAACAAACCTCAAAATGAATTGCTCTTCACCCTGTAACAATCCAAAAGACTTCGTAATCCACATTTGAGTTATCTGAAAATGCATTGGATAGGATCAATCTTATTTCTTCACAAATAACACTTATAATTTGCTGGCCAGTGATCATTTCAATCAAAATATGTCTCAGAGTTTAGATTATAGCAATAATAAATATTTTCCTTGCTCTCTAACAAAGGCAAGACTTAAGTTCTTTTTTTATAACCACATTTTATTGATTTATAATAACAAACATACAAGTCAAATGCACCCTCCCGATTTCCACACTGGAACCCAAATTTGAATAAATCAGAACGAAGATACCCTCCCACAAATAGAGGCTACATTACTGAGTCTGGAATAAGTCCACCATCGGCCCCATATCTTGGCGATCTTATGTGGGGAAACCCACGCCCAGTAAATGGGTTTCTCCAGTTTGGAGCCCCAGTCCATCGCCACGTGCCAGTCCGCAATCTTGGAAGGGCACAAAGTGCTCCAATGACGTGCTATGTCTTGTTTAGCGAGCAATGTGCCCATGCCCAACGTCTTCCAAGATTCCCAACAGTGCCAGTTTAGGAGAGAGTTCCACTGGCCTCTCCAGTCCCTCTGTCAGTACCTCACCAACAGTCGACGGGGTATATTCACAAGAACGTGCGCTAAACATCTCCAAAAAATGTTAACGCAACTTTACACATCGCAGTCCATTGCGAGAAAATAACCCCGTGTTAACGTGGAATTCACAACACGGCGGTACCATGCAATAGTTTCCCAAAAACGCGGCCAATGTCCGCGATACAACCACCGCGACGGAGATAAAAACACAAACCCCAACGCAAAAAAAGTGCGATGAGCCCATTCGCAATGAGGAAAGCAGCGATAAGCAGTGCCAGGCCCGCGATACACACACGGCAGGCGGGAATAAGCACAACAAAAGCAGGAAAAAGAAAGACAAACCAAACAGAAAACAACAGCGAAGCACAATGGAGGCAGTCGGAGCTAGTACACAACCCCACAAGCACCATTGGCAACAAAACATTGTACATGGCAGTCCATCGTGGACAAGGTGAATGCAGCCGGAGTGCGGAGGAGGACAATGGAAGACAACCAGAACAGCTGGAATGATGCGAAACGCTAAAACAAGCAGAAACACGCCAACTACCAGAAGGCAGCAATGCACACCGGAGGTGGGAGTCCAACGCCACACCAGGAGCTGGATGACATGGAGGAAATGGTGTCCACCACATCAGTCTGGAGATGGTGGCAGGAGTCGGGGACCGGAAACTGCTCAAAATCAACAGACACAACAGCAACAGGGAGAGGAACGACCAGGGACTGGGGGACGGGGGAGATGGGCACAATGGCACACATGCACAATTAAGCACAGCACAACTGCAGACAAACCATGCCCAAGAGTAACAACACCAACCAAGAGCACAAGTCACACAAGTCGGCAATATCACACCACTGAACAAGCACAGAAGTGAAAACCACACTGCCTGAAAGGGAGAAGGGTGAGCCAAATCAGAGCTGAAGGGCCAACTCACACACAATGCAGCACACACACATTGGAAGCAGAGCACCCCAACATCTAACACAATGTGGTACAAACAGCAACATTTGCACAACCGAACACAGGACACAAGTGCACCCGCTTGTGGCCGGTAAATGGCCATACGCATCTGGCAAAGCACGAAACATGGACATGATAATGCACAAGTACAAACCCACAGCCCTGATGGGGGTAGCAATGCATGTATGGCAGGGACCCAGATAGGCCGTGACACACACATTGGCATACAAATCAACACTCATCACAGTTGGAGACAAGTGAAGGTGCGGAAACTTCATCAACAATTGCGTGTCAGTACGGCCAAGAGAAGTGCCACAACATGCAGACCATTGCAGCAGCATGTCTGAATGAGGAACGTTGGAAAGCGCCCATGCCCACCCCGACTCCATCACCCACACAAGTGAGTGCCAACCTGCGTTGGTTGTCCGCGCATGTATCCAGAGTCCAGGCCAATGCAGCCATGTCCACTGTCGTCTTGGGACATGTGACCAGATCCCCAACATGCAACCAGGCGTCGGGACACGTGCAATGGGTCACATTCAGTTGTGGCTGCAGGTACGTTGTCACTCGTCCATGAACGCGAGTGCAGCAGCGTAGGCCAACATTTCCAATATGAGCTCGTTGTCGACTACATCTAACATGTCGGCGACGTAACCCATCAGCTGTCCCGGACAGATGTGCTGACTCCAACCACTGGCCCCAATTGGCACTAAAGCCCAATAGGGGAGCGGCTCAATGTGGTCACCGCACACGACGAGTCATGCAATCTCCCAGGTCCAGTTGCCAGCATGCATGCCAGTGATCCAGGCATGCCATAAACGGGAATGACGGTGACACTCCTGGTCGTGGGCCAACAGGGGGCGCACACACACGTCGAAATCCAGTTCAGCTACCGTTACGTTGGAGAGGCAGACATCCATGGTCCACTCGAATATGCACGAGCGACAATGCAACACAGGCTGAACGCAGGTGATGTTGGCAAGGCGGAAGCTTAGCCGGTAACTGATCCGCAGCACTGCTAATGGCAGTGCCCCCAGTACATGCAGCAGACATGCACGGTACCGGTCCACGTGACTGGGGTTGTGCATGTGTCCGGGATGGTCTGCCATTGCGTCAGTGGCTCTGCTTGAAGCGCCACTGTGCTGACCTGCGCCAGTCCTGTGGATGAAATGCCACAGCTCGGATCAATGAGCAGTGTCTGTGTGCAACGTGTGCAGGCCTGGGATGGGGTGGGAGTATGTGTGAAGGCCATTTCACGCATGATAACTACGACCAAGGACTTCTGTGTGTGGGATGTGTACACGTTGGTCTCACGTCGGGCAGTGCGTAGTGTGGGAGTCGTCAGAAAAGGCTATCGTATCTGTCAGGGGGTGCTGGGCACATGCAAGTCCCAGCTCGGAGCTGCAGATGTGCTTCCGCCTGATAGTCCAGACAAAGGACCTTTCATCCCTACAGTCAGTTTACCATCTGCTTGCATACAGGAGATGTGCAGAGGCCTGTCGTGGGTGGGGTGGGATGTCTGCGACCCAGGGAATCATGGATGATATGCCGGGCACGTGGCACATGAGCGGCCTCACTGTGTGTTACGTTGCCTCACAGCTGCTCCTCCCTCCCCCGAGCCTTTACACTTGTGTGCGCTGTGCGGTTGCATCACGTGCACTACTACGGCACACCATTGTCATGCCTGTCTGCGCATGTCCAGCAGCATGCCAACAACACCGTGATGCTGGCCGTTGAGGGTGTGCGGCCACGTGAGTGTAGGCCAATGGTCTGGACAGGGCGGACATAGGTGTACAGTCCATGGCTGGCTGTGATTGCGCTGCGATTGAGGCTAGGCATCTGACTGATGCAGCCGCAGGACTGATACACACAACACTTGGCATGTATGAGCCAAGACCCCGAGCGGTCTTGCGCTCCTACATTTCCCCGTACGTGCTGGCCCGCCCTCCGGGTGCATGCTACATTACAACATCGACGACTGTGGCCCTGGTGGCGACAACACTCCAACACAAAGACACGCTTACCGCACTTCCTGCTCAAGGCCAGACCAGAGCCACGCCCTGAGCCCCCTGCCAAATCAGCACACCCCGGCGCTGACCTGACGTACGCCAGCCCAGCACACGCCGCTTGTGCATGCAGGGGGGGGCGGACGAAGCTACATGTCCAAGGTCTTAGCCACTGCTGAGGTGACATGGTATCGTCCGCTGAACACAGCACACTGTGATGTTGCAGGGCTCGGGCCCATCATGCTGACATAATGACCACACGGACACACTTGCTTAAATGGTGTGAATGGCTACGGGCACGTGCGCCCGGCCACTTTTATTAGCAGGCTCACATGTCGAGTGACACCTGTGTTGGATGTGTGTGGGGTGTGTGTACACCAGCCGTCATGGAGTGCTTGGTGCAGTAAAAAAACTACAACAGTGTACATCGTAAAAGACACAACCATTCAACCATAAAGGCTCCATGACTTGAGCTGCACAGAGTTAGTGGCCCCGGATGCACAGCGTCCGGCACGGGCCTACCGCCACGGCACGCTGACTTGCGGTGCAGTGGGGCAGGGTCACGAGAGCAGAGCAGGTTCTCGTATATGTCAAAGGGGGTTGTCGCGGAGTGTCTCGGTGTACCCCCAGGGCATGATGCAGAGGGCAGAACCACGCTGAAACAGTCACTATGGTGGAGATGAATGGAACAGACACATGTCGAACACCAAGTCCGTCCCAGCCAGATGATGATGCAGACAACCCCCAGGCCAAGGACTCAGACGCCACCAAAGTTCAACCAGACAGTGCCCATGACTCATTGCGCACAGAGTTAGTGGCACCGGTGCTGATAGGGGATGCCGCCTGCGATGAGGCGTATCCAATGGTGTGAACTCCTCCATAAATTACTCAAGACACAGTTCCACATGTGGGACCTACTGGACCGCAGTGTAGGCCTGAGCCAGCGGTCAGCAGGGGCCCTCATCCAAGTGTCGACAGCTTACGTTGGATGGTCCCACCGGCCTGCGTAGTTCAGGTTCAGTGGCACCACGTGTCGCCGGCTTGCGTTGAACAGGGTTAGTGGCACCACGTGTCGCCGGCTTGCGTTGAACAGGGTTAGTGGCACCACGTGTCGTGTGCTTGCGATGCAGACTTTGGCTTCACTGATCGGAGGGAGTATAGTGATGTGGATGCTGCCACAGACTTTTGGTCACTGCCATTCAAAACTCACGACTCAGTACAACATGTGCCAACAACTGGGCCGAAGAGTACGCCGGTGGGGTATGTCAATGAAAAAGGAGTACTGTGGGCCAGCGTCGTGGAGGCCAGCGATGGTCTGCGGAGGCTGCAAAGGTCGCGGGACTAGGGCTTGGAGCTTGCACCGGCACGTGGTGGGCCCTCTTTGACACACGCCAGTGTCGGCAGGTGAGCGGAGCCTCCTTGGTGCGCTGGGGCAGGCAGGTAGTGGTGTTTTTGTGTATTTTTGCACGGGAACGCCTACCCTGCATCTCATTAGGGTTAGTTGGTGGTGTCACCCGTGGAGATAAATTTTGCGGCAGTTATCGTGGGAATACTGGCGATGTCTGCAGTTTGCACCCGCTTGTGAATGGGGCGATAAATCTATCTCCACTTTTGATGCGCTAAAGTGCCGATAACTCGGCGATAAGTCCTTGTGAATATGCCCCGACCAGTACTGGACGAAAATGGGACACCATAACACCATGTGGTAAAAGTATGTCTCCAGAGCAGCACAATGATTACACTGCGAGGTTGGTCTCCTACCCACCCTTATAGGCGTAAGGTATGTGGCATGTAGATAATGGAGTTGTATGAGGCACAGGCAGGAGGAGATAGCAATTACTTGAGGGGCCATTCGCGTATCCCTCCAGTTTGCATCGTCTAAGAGGCCTACCAAGGCTTCCCATTTTTTTTAGAAGATCAAAAGACTTTAGTTGAACTCCTGTACCAATATAGAGTCACAAGTTGTGAATACTGTATTGGATTTTTTGAATTGAGGAAGATGCCATCTTCTGCCATTCTTATATAATAGCCAAATAGCAGAAAATGGATGGTAGTTTCCTTCTTATCTTCACTACAAGGACAAAGACCTATCTGAAGGAGTCTTAGCCAACGTTTATTTTATTTTTCAAGCACACCTTTTCTTATGTGCAAGTTGGTTTCATTTACCATCACTTACTTTTTATTACTGTCACATACGTGATACGGAATCACCTCACTGGGAGTGAGAGTAACTTGCAGGATTCAGTAATTTTCCGTACCTCTCGCGTTTACGGCAAGCTGATTTCTGGCCCCAGACGCCGACCTCCCGTTAGGGTTTCCGGCCTATATTTAGACCACAAGGAGCGAGCACCTGACAGCACAGCACCCCTCTTCCTGACCACAGAGACCGTTCCAGTATCTTGGACAGAATTAAACTACGACAGTAAGGGGCTTATTTACAAGGCCCTTGCGCCACTTTTGCATAATTTTTAACATGGGAAAAGTGACGCAAAAGTGGCGCAAGGGGCTTGTAAATCTGCCCCTAAGCCTTTCTTGGGCCCACTCTGGGCTAACTTTACAGCCCACTAAACCTTTGCTGGTGCACTACAACATCCTTACTGGAAGGCCTCCCGACCATCATTATTTCTCGGCTATAATTCTAACTTCTTAAGTTTTAAACGATGCCACTTTCACAACGTTGGCAGGTTCTTTTCTAAAGAAAGCACTCATGCAAACGATACCATTTTCACAACGTTCGCAGGCACTTTTCTAAAGAAAGCACTCACGCGGGTAGGACGCATTAGTCATAACCCCCACACTGTGCCCACTCCAGTATACATGTACTCTCCTATCCCTGTATTCCTCAGAATAAACAGCCAACATGCGTTGTGGTTATAGTGGTCATTGTTGGCCGCAGTTTTATTACGAATACATGCATATATACTTTGGTCATAAATGTATGACCCCTGGTCATAAATCATCATTAGTGAACTGTCATACACTTTGGTTGTCATAAATCATATACTTTGCTTGTATTAACACATTGTTTGCCATAAATCATTTGTACATCAAAAATTCGTAAATCGCACCGACAGTTCATTGGTCAGCTCTTTTGCAGGCTTATCTCCTTTCTTGTCACTTCTGGGTCATACAATTGTTCGGTTGGTTTCCACGCTCTTTGCGTGCAGGTGTAGCTTCTCCCCGGAGTTAGTCCCCAATTCGCTACCTTGTTAGTCTCATTTGTGCCCTGCCGTCTGGCGGAGTCTGGGCTGCGAGTGCCATCTCCGTTTGCTACCCCCTTTTTGTTAGGCCAACTCACCCTGCCGTGAGGCATCCCAAAGTGAGTGGCCCTACTCCTACACAGCGCCCTGTCGGTGTGTCTCCTTAACCAACCATTGTACCCTTACTTCTCCGCTATCCGCTTGCCTGTTGTCCAGCACTGCGACACTGCTGTTTCTTAGATGAGGGGGGGTGGGTCAAAATCCTTGGTGCGCTGCTCCCCCCGCTCCACGATGATAAGTAGCTGCACAGGGTGAGGGGTGACTTATAACCCCCTCCACTTTCCCGCCTCAGCAGGCGCTGTCCCCCCATTGAGGGGTTTGTACATCGCCAGGCCCCCCCATTGGCCGGGGGGGCATGGCGCCTCTCTGGCGCCCTTGGGGTGCGCCGGGCTACTCCCATTCCGCTTCTGGGCGCTTTAGGGCACCCAGAACCGGATCCTTCCAGGGCTCGGCGTTGGTTATGGCACCGGCCCTCGAGGCCCCCTTTGGGGGCGTCCTCTGCAATTACAATCTCTAGGACCTAATTTGAATTTCAAGTGTAATTTTGCACTCCCGAACAAGACCTTTTGGTAAGTTTCGTCTGCCCATATATTAACAAAGTTTGATTTGTTTTTTTCATGGCACATTTTGCCGGCCGACATAGCTTGTAACAAAATGACGGTGACTCTCGTCATACACCATATTAACTGACTAAGCACTGCTTTTCCCTATTTCTGGGGCAATCTGAGTTCACTAAATCATGTCTTACGTACGAATACCCTCAGGGGGATCCTCCAATACAAGAGTGGATTGCTGCTCTCACCGACCCTACTGATGCTAATTGCCTAATTCCAAGTGCATTATTACTGTGATGAACTGTGCATACTACGCTTTATCAGAACTCTTGCATGCTTTATTTTATATCCTTGATGCTAATTGCCTAAGTTCTAGGGGCTTTATCACTGTGATGAACTGTGCATACTTTGTTTTGAGTATATAATCTTTGATTGTTTTTCCCTTATTTTTCTCATTATTTTTCTCCTTGTGTTTTTCTTCCTTTCTCCCGCCCCTCACTTTGTCAGCTATGTCATTGACCTCTTGCTCCTCCTAATCTGACTTTACCCCACCCCTTTTATATCACATGATTATGAACATGTTTGAATCTTCTGTTGATCCTGAATTTATGTAAATATATCATCTGTCTTATACAACACTAGGCCTATCTTTTACAACCAGTCTTGAGTAAGCCCTTGGCCTGCCGGCCATTCGGTCAAAACATGCGTCGGCTGTTCCCTGGATATTTCTGGCATGAAATAAACACAGCATATTTTACTTTAAAAAGTACATCAGACTTTGGGATTTCTTACCCCAGTTACTCCTATATGTATATATCAGGCTCAAACCTTTCTCATGCCCAAATCAATTACTATTTGGCTGGCTACCTTGCAGATAGCAGAGAAACATCACCATTTACCCAGCGGCTGGCAAATTGTAGCGATCATGCCGGTGGCCATACAAATAGTAAGAAAACCTCACTATTTACCCGGCTGCTGGTTAAACAAGTGAAATGATATATTTTTGTGCTTAGCGCAGATTACAACTGGACTTACCCCCACGTAGAACTGCAAACAAAGAGTGAAAAGAATTGGCACCCATCTCCTTATGCAAGCTAGTGCTAAAACTAACTTAAACGAAAATTGCACTGAAACAGCACTAACTCATAGGTCTAAAGATCCTAACTGCCATCAAAGAGAATGATTGAATGTTTTCAAGTTAGTTTATAAGACATGGTACAGAATGCCACTCCATTATTCCAAGGGCCAAAAGATACAGCAATTTGTTGTTGTTTTAAGAGTCTGCAAAGACCCGGGCGTAATAGTAAATAAGACTTTAGACAAAATCTAATGTATTGATTTGTAGCATGACTCTTTTGCCTTTGTTTACTTTAAATATTAGTCAGGAATTGCTGTTTAATGTCCACATGTGTGGGGATCCTAGGTCTGGGCGGTCAAAGAAATGGGATGTGCACGCCATTCCAGCCTGCACATGGAACACACCCTTCAGGGCTCCATACTTAATAGTATTCTGTATGAGTTTGACCTAATGTCCACTATGAACAAGCTACCACCTGACAAGATATATGTTGCCCCCACCTTCACATGGAGAGGGTGTGTGTCCTTTATTGATTTTATTTTTGTTTCCACGCCTTTTTTCTCTTATATCTTGGACTTCACCATTAAGGAAAGTGTGTATAGCGATCACAATCCGGAGTGTGTCTCAACTGGATGGCCCCTAGTAGTAAAGCCAATCAAGGACGGAACAAGGGTGTCCCTGATAGCTGTGGAAGGGGGGAGGAGACTCAAGTGGGGTCATATTTTCTGGACCAGTTCTATGTGTCCCTTTTAACTCAGTGTAATAGGGAGTTTGCCACCTGCCTAGATACTGTGGCAATACCATCAGATATCTTGGAGGCTTTCAGAGGCATTTCTGGAGTTATAGCCAACCTATTGCAGGCTCCGGGTAGGCAATCACCTCATACAGGCCCAAGATAGTTTGACTGCGAGTGCTTCTGTGCCTCCAGGAGATTGAAGGTTGCTTTGAATGTTACACCAAGAGACCCCCTCGCTGTCAAGTGACATCGTAGACAATATAAGACCACACTGGCAAAGTTCAAGGCCGTTTTGAAAGAGTAGGCCTGTTCAGATTTGTTAGAGGCTAGCACATTGGGTAATAGCTCCAAGTTTTGGAACATTATTAACAGTCACTTTTTGGCAGGTGATAATGCCAATTTACTGGATGCCCATATGACTGAGGACACGTGGGTAAGCCACTATGAGGGCATTTTTCAGCTTGATTCCATCTCGAGGGACGCCCAGGAAACCGTCTGAGGTTATATTCACAGTACAGAAATTAAGAACAGGTATTATGGGGTTGTCTAAATACAAGGCCCCAGGCCCTATGGGATTCACCCAGCTCTCTACATTTCAAATTTGGACTTCTGGGCACCCGTACTCACCTCAATCATCAACGTCGCAGTTAAGACTGGCCGCCCTGCCACTTGGGCTTTATCTACCATTGTCCCGGTCTTCAAAACTGGAGACCAGAATACCACTCATTGCTATAGGCCAATCTCTCTTTTGGATTTCATTACAAGACCCGAGGCTACCATTATGCATATTTCTTTTAATGCTAACTCCAAGCAGCCACTTAGAAGCAATACATTATAAAGTAAAACAGATCTAGAATAGAATCTTCCAGATGTACAATAGCCATGCACATAGGATAGTCTGTCTCTTTTAAATGTGGCTCCAGGCAGATAAGTACATTTTCTCTTCACTTTCATGTATGACCTGTATCTTCTAGAATGGGTAACTACATGTGTATGTATGTTTTCTCAACTTAATTTGTATACCTTTCTGAATAGACTTGTGCCTCTTTGACCTCAAACTCATCTTAAATCTCGACTCAAACCTAACCGATTTTCAATTCATGGAAATCCTGCTCTACCCCTCCCCCCCCCGCCCTCACCCCGGACCTCACCCTGCGTTGCCACCCGATCACGGGCTACCCCGAAATACAGACAAGTCAGGAACTCCAATAACGAAAATCAATGGGAAACATCCTTTACAACGTGGATGCTACAACGCATTGCCATTACAACGCGGTTGTAACAACACAACTACATTACATCGCAATGCCATTACAACACATGGCATTACAATGCACATACTTTTACCATGCATGCCTTTACAACGAATTTCGTTGTAAAGGCATGAATGTTAAAGGCATATGTGTTTTACATGTAAGTATAAGGTAAGTATAGGGTTTAGGGTGGGTTTGGGTTTTGGTGTGTAGGGGTATAGATTTTGGGGTGCCAAGGTTTATTTTAGGGTTCAGGGTGGATTTTGGTTTTTGGGTGCCAAGGGTATTTTAAGTTTTAGAGTGGGTATGGGTTTTGGAGTAGCAAGGGTAATTTTAGGTTTCATGGTGGGTATGGGTTTTTGGGGTAGCAAGGGTAGTTTTAGGGTTCAGGGTGGGTTTGGGTTTTGGGTGCTAAGAGTAATTTTAGGGTTCAGGGTGAGTATGGGTTTCGGGGTGCCGGGGGTAATTGTAGGGTTCAGGGTGGGTTTGGATTCTGGGGTGCAAGGGTACATTTTGGGGTTCAGGGTGGGTATGGATTTTGGGGTGTCAGGGATAATTTTGGCGTTCAGGGTGGGTTTGGGTTTTGGGGTGTCTGGGGTAATTTTAGGGTTCAGGGTGGGTTCGGGTTTTTGGGGTGCCAGGGGTAATTTTAGGGTTCAGGGTGGGTTTAAGTTTTGGGATGCAAGGGTTATTTTTAGGGTTCAGGGTGTGTTTGGGTTTTGGGGTGCAAGGGTTAATTTTGGGGTTAAGGGTGCGTATGGGTTTTGGAGCGTTAGGGGTAATTTTAGGGTTCAGGGTGTGTTTGGGTTTTGGGGTGCAAGGGTTAAGTTTAGGGTTCAGGGTGTGTTTGGGTTTTGGGGTGCAAGGGTTAATTTTGGGGTTCAGGGTGTGTTTGGGTTTTGGGGTGTCAGGTGTCATTTTAGGGTTCAGGGTGGGTTTGGGTTTTGGGGTGCCAAGGGTAATTTTAGGGTTCAGGGTGTTTGTGTTTTGGGGTGCAAGGGGTAATTTTAGGGTTCAGGGTGGGTTTGGGTTTTGGGATGCAAGGGTTAATTTTAGGGTTCAGGTGTGTTTGGGTTTTGGGGTGCAAGGGTTCATTTTGGGGTTCAGGATGGGTTTGGATTTTTGGGTGCTAAGAGAAATTTTAGGGTTCACGGTGGGTATGGGTTTTGGGATGCCAGGGGTAAATTTAGGGTTTAGGGTGGGTATGGGTTTTGGGGTGCCAGGGGTAATTTTAGGGTTCAGGGTGGGTTTGTGTTCTGGGGTGCCTGGGGTAATTTTAGTGTTCAGGGTGTGTTTGGGTTTTGGGGTGAAAGGGTTAATTTTGGGGTTCAGGGTGAGTATGGATTTTGGGGTGTCAGGGTTAATTTTGGTGTTCAGGGTGGGTTTTGGTTTTGGGGTGTCAGGGGTAATTTTAGGGTTCAGGGTGGGTTTGGGTTTTTGGGGTGCCAGGGGTAATTTTAAGGTTCAGGGGGGTATAAGTTTTGGGGTGCAAGGGTTATTTTTAGGGTTCAGATTGTGTTTGGGTTTTAGGGTCCAAGGGTTAATTTTGGGGTTTAGGGTGGGTATGGGTTTTGGGGTGCCAGGGGTAATTTTAGGGTTCAGGGTGCATTTGGTTTCTGGGGTGCCTGGGGTAATTTTAGGGTTCAGGGTGTGTTTGGGTTTTGGGGTGCAAGTGTTATTTTTAGGGTTCAGGGTGTGTTTCTGTTTTGGGGTGCAAGGGTTAATTTGGGGGTTCAGGATGTGTTTGGGTTTTGGGGTGTCAGGTGTAATTTTAGGTTTCAGGGTGGGTTTGGTTTTTTGGGTGCCAGGGGTAATCTTAGGGTTCAGAGTGTGTTTGGGTTTTAGGGTGCAAAGGTTAATTTTAGGGTTCAGGGTGTGTTTGGGTTTTTGTGGTGCCAGGGGTAATTTTAGGGTTCAGTTTGGGTTTTGGGGTGCCGTGGGAAATTTTAGCGTCAGGGTGTGTTTGGGTTTTGGGGTGCAAGGGTTAATTTTTGGGTTCAGGGAGGGTATGTATCTTAGGGTGCTAGGGGTAATTTTAGGGTTCAGGATGGGATTGGGGGGTGAAGGGTAATTTTAGGATTTTAGGGGGTATGGGTATTGGGGTGGTAAGGGTAAGTTTAGGATTTTAGTGGGTATGCTAAGTGTATGCCTTTACCACGCATGCCTTTGCGTTGTAATGGAATGCGTGGTAAAGGCATTTGCGTGGAAAAAGTTTGTGATGTAATTGCAACGCTTTGTAACAACACTTGCATTGTAACAACCGCGTTGTAATTGCATGCTATGTAATGGCATGCGATGTATCGTCATATATTCAAAATGAATAATTCAAAAATTACCTTAATAAAAAAAATATTTACCCCTGTCGCAGGTCAGAGTACTCGCTCTGGTTCAGCAAACGGCATTTAATTGGGTCTCCTCCCGGCGCTTCAGCAGTGACGCATCGGGAGGAATCCTGAGGAAAGTACCTTAGCAACTGCTGCACATGCAGCGCACGGAGGACGCTGTGGTCAAATCCGACAAAAGAAACACCTCTGGATGCTGAGAAAAAACCCTCAGCTGTTTTGGGGTGCAAGGGTTTATTTTGGGGTTCAGGATGTGTTTGGGTTTTGGGGTGTCAGGTGTAATTTTAGGGTTCAGACTGGGTTTGGGTTTCTGGGGTGCCAGGGGTAATTTTAGGGTTCGGGTGTGTGTAGGTTTTGGGGTGCAAGGGTTAATTTTAGGGTTCAGGTTGTGTTTGGGTTTTTGTGGTGCATGGGATAATTTTAGTGTTCAGGGTGTGTTTGGGTTTTGGGGTGCAAGGGTTAATTTTTGGGTTCAGGGTGTGTTTGGGTTTTGGGGTGCAAGGGTTAGTTTTGGGGTTCATGGTGGGTATGGATTTTGGTGTGTCAGGGGTAATTTTAGGGTTCAGGGTGTGCTGGGTTTTGGGGTGTCAGGGGTAATTTTAGGGATCAGGGTGGGTTTGGGTTTTAGGGGTACCAGGGGTAATTTTAGTGTTCAGGGTGGGTAAGGGTTTTGGGGTGCAGGGGTTAGTTTTAGGGTTCAGGGTGTGTTTGGGTTTGTGGGTGCCAGGGGTAATTTTAGGGTTCAGGGTGTGGTTGGGTTTTGGGGTGCAAGGGTTAATTTTGGGGTTCAGTGTGGGTATGGGTTTTGGGGTGTCAGGGGTAATTTTGGGGTTCAGGGTGGGTTCGGGTTTTGGGGTGCCAGGGGTAATTTTAAGGTTCAGGGTGTGTTTGGGTTTTGGGGTGCAAGGGTTAATTTTGGGGTTCAGTGTGGGTATGGGTTTTGGGGTGTCAGGGGGAATTTTGGGGTTCAGGGTGGGTTCGGGTTTTTGGGTTGACAGGGGTAATTTTAAGGGTCCGGGTGAGTTTGGGTTTTGGGGTTCAAGGGTTAATTTTGGGGTTCAGGGAGGGTATGGATTTTGGGGTGCTAGGGGAAATTTTAGGGTTCAGGGTGGGTTTCGGTTTTGTGGGGGCTAAGAGTAATTTTAGGATTTTAGGGGGTATGGGTATTGGGGTGGTAAGGGTAAGTTTAGGATTTTAGGGGGTATGCTAAGTGTATGCCTTTACCACGCATTCCTTAGCGTTGTAATGGCATGCGTGGGAAAGGCATGTGCGTGGAAAAAGTTTGCGATGTAATTGGAACGCTTTGTAACAACACTTGCATTGTAATAACCGCGTTGTAATTGCATGCCATGTAATGGCATGCGATGTATCGTCAAATATTCAAAATTAATAATTAAAATTTAAAAAAATTACCTTAATAAAAAAAACATTTACCCCTGTCGCGGGTCAGAGTACTCGCTCTGGTTCAGCAAACGGCATTTAATCGGGTCTCCTCCCGGCGCTTCAGCAGTGACGCGTCAGGAGGAATCCTGAGGAAAGTACCTTAGCAACTGCTGCACACGCAGCGCACGGAGGACGCTGCGGTCAAATCTGACAAAAGAAACACCTCCGGATGCTGAGAAAAGACCCTCAGCTGTTTTGGGGTGCAAGGGTTAATTTTGGGGTTCAGGATGTGTTTGGGTTTTGGGGTGTCAGGTGTAATTTTAGGGTTCAGACTGGGTTTGGGTTTTTGGGATGCCAGGGGTAATTTTAGGGTTCGGGGTGTGTTTGGATTTTGGGGTTCAAGGGTTAATTTTAGGGTTCAGGGTGTGTTTGGGTTTTTGTGGTGCCGCGGGTAATTTTAGCGTTCAGGGTGTGTTGGGTTTTGGGGTACAAAGGTTAGTTTTGGGGTTTATGGTGGGTATGGATTTTGGGGTGTTAGGTAATTTTAGGGTTCAGGGTGTGTTTGGGTTTTGCATTGTCGGGTAATTTTAGGGATCAGGGTGGGTTTGGGTTTTAGGGGTACCAGGGGTAATTTTAGGGTTCAGGGTGGGTAAGGGTTTTAAGGGTGCAGGGGTTAATTTTAGGGTTCTGGGTGTGTTTGGGTTTGGGGGTGGCAGGGGTAATTTTAGGGTTCAGGGTGTGTCTGGGTTTTGGGGTGCAAGGGTTAATTTTGGAGTTCAGTGTGGGTATGGGTTTTGGGGTGTCGGGTAATTTTGGGGTTCAGGGTGGGTTCAGGTTTTGGGGTGCCAAGGTTATTTTAAGGTTCAGGGTGAGTTTGGGTTTTGGGGTTCAAGGGTTAATTTTGGGGTTCAGAGAGGGTATGGATTTTTGGGTGCTAGGGGTAATTTTAGGGTTCAGGGTGGGTTTGGGTTTTGGGGGGGCGAAGGGCAATTTTAGGATTTTAGGGGGTATGGGTATTGGGGTGGTAAGGGTAAGTTTAGGATTTTAGGGGATATGCTAAGTGTATGCCTTTACCACGCATGCCTTTGCGTTGTAATGGCATGCGTGGTAAAGGCATATGCGTGGAAAAAGTTTGCGATGTAATTGCAACACTTTGTAACAACACTTTCATTGTAACAACCGCGTTGTAATTGCATGCAATGTAATGGCATGTGATGTATCGTCATATATTCAAAAATAATAATTAAAATATAAAAAAATTACCTGAATAAAGAAAACATTTACCCCTGACGCGGTTCAGAGTACTCCCTCTGGTTCAGCAAATGGCATTTAATTGGGTCTCCTCCCGGCGCTTCAGCAGTGATGCGTCTGCAGTAATCCTGAGGAAAGTACCTTAGCAACTGATGCACACGCAGCGCACGGAGGACGCTGCGGTCAAATCTGACAAAAGAAACACCTCTGGATGCTGAGAAAAGAACCACAGCTGTTTTGGGGTGCAAGGGTTTATTTTGTGGTTCAGGATGTGTTTGGGTTTTGGGGTGTCAGGTGAAATTTTAGGGTTCAGACTGTGTTTGGGTTTCTGGGGTGCCAGGGGTAATTTTAGGGTTCGGAGTGTGTTTGGGTTTTGGGGTGCAAGGGTTAATTTTAGGGTTCAGGGTGTGTTTGAGTTTTTGTGGTGCCAGGGGTAATTTTAGGGTTCAGTGCGGGTTTGAGTTTTGGGGTGGCAGGGGGTAATTTTAGCGTTCAGGGTGTGTTTGGGTTTTGGGGTGCAAGGGTTAATTTTAGGGTTCAGGGTGTGTTTGGGTTTTGGGGTGCATGGGTTAGTTTTGGGGTTCAGGGTGGGTTTGGGTTTAAGGGGTAGCAGGGGTAATTTTAGGGTTCAGGGTGGGTAAGGGTTTTGGGGTGCAGGGGTTAATTTTAGGTTTCAGGGTGTGTTTGGGTTTTGGGGTGTCAGGGGTAATTATAGGGATCAGGGTGGCTTTGTGTTTTAGGGGTACCAGTGTAATTTTAGGGTTCAGTGCAGGTTTGGGTTTTGGGGTGCCGGGGGTAATTTTAGGGTTCAGGGTGTGTTTAGGTTTTGGGGTGCAAGGGTTAATTTTGACGTTCAGTGTGGGTTTGGGTTTTGGGGTGTCAGGGGTAATTTTGAGGTTCAGGGTGGGTTCGGGTTTTGGGGTGCCAGGGGTAATTTTAAGGTTCAGGGTGAGTTTGGGTTTTGGGGTTCAAGGGTTAATTTTGGGGTTCAGGGAGGGTATGCGTTTTGGGGTGCTAAGGGAAATTTTAGGGTTCAGGGTGGATTTGGGTTTTGGGGGGCGAAGGTTAATTTTAGGATTTTAGGGGGTATGGGTATTGGGGTGGTAAGGGTAAGTTTAGGATTTTAGGGGGTATGCTAAGTGTATGCCTTTACCACGCATGCCTTTGCGTTGTAATGGCATGCATGGAAAAAGTTTGCGATTTAATTGCAACGCTTTGTAACAACACTTGCATTGTAACAACCGCGTTGTAATTGCATGCCATGTAATGGCATGCGATGTATCGTCATATATTCAAAATGAATAATTAAAATATAAAAAAATTACCTTAATAAAAAAAACATTAACCCCTGCCGCGGGTCAGAGTACTCGCTCTGGTTCAGCAAACGGCATTTAATCAGGTCTCCTCCCGGCGCTTCAGCAGTGACGCGTCGGGAGGAATACTGAGGAAAGTACCTTAGCAACTGCTGCACACGCAGCGCACGGAGGATGCTGCAGTCAAATCCGACAAAAGAAACACCTCCGGATGCTGAGAAAAGACCCTTAGTTGTTTTGGGGTGCAAGGGTTAATTTTGCGGTTCAGGATGTGTTTGGGTTTTGGGGTGTCAGGTGTAATTTTAGGGTTCAGACTGGGTTTGGGTTTTTGGGGTGTCAGGGGTAATTTTAGGGTTCAGGGTCTGTTTGGGTTTTGGGGTGCAAGGGGCAATTTTAGGGTTCAGGGTGAGTTTGGGTTTTTGTGGTGCCAGGGGTAATTTTAGGGTTCAGTGCTGGTTTGGGTTTTGGGGTGCCGGGGGTAATTTTAGCGTCCACGGTGGGTTTGGGTTTTGGGGTGCAAGGGTTAATTTTAGGGTTCAGGGTTTGTTTGTGTTTTGGGGTGCAAGGGTTAATTTTGTGGTTCATGGTGTGTATGGGTTTTGGGGTGTCGGGTAATTTTAGGGTTCAGGGTGTCTTTGGGTTTTGGGGTGCCTGGGGTAATTTTAGGGTTCAGGATGGGTTTGGGTTTTAGGGGCACCAGGGGTAATTTTAGGGTTCAGGGTGGGTAAGGGTTTTGGGGTGCTGGGGTTCATTTTTGGGTTCAGCGTGTGTTTGGGTATTGGGCTGCCAGGGGTAATTTCTAGGGTTCCCGGTGTGTTTGGGTTTTGGGGTGCAAGGGTTAATTTTGGGGTTCAGGGTGTGTATGGGTATTGGAGTGTCAGGGGTAATTTTAGGGTTCAGGGTTTGTTTTGGTTTTGGGGTTTAAGGGTTAATTTTAGGGTTCAGGGTGGGTTTGGGTATTGGGGTGCAAGGGTTAATTTTGGGGTTCAGTGTGGGTATGGGTTTTGGAGTGTCAGGGGTAATTTTGGGGTTCAGGGTGGGTTCATGTTTTGGGGTGCCAGGGGTAATTTTAAGGTTCAGGGTGAGTTTGGGTTTTGAGTTTCAAGGGTTAATTTTGGGGTTCAGGGTGGGTATGGGTTTTGGGGTGCGAGGGGTAATTTTAGGGTTCAGGGTGGGTTTGGGCTTTGGGGGGGTGAAGGGTAATTTTAGGATTTTAAGGTGTATGGGTATTGGGGTGGTAAGGGTAAGTTTAGGATTTTATGGGGTATGCCAAGTGTATGCCTTTACCACGCATGCCTTTGCGTTGTAATGGCATGCGTGGTAAAGGCATATGCATGGAAAAAGTTTGCATTTTAATTGCAACGCTTTGTAACAACACTTGCGTTGTAACAACCGCGTTGTAATTGTATGCAATGTAATGGCATGATGATGCGAGGTATCGTCATATATTCAAAATCAATAATTAAAATTTAAAAAAATTACCTTAAGAAAAAAAACATTTACCCCTGTCGCGGGTCAGAGTATTCAATCTGGTTCAGCAAACTGCATTTAATCGGATCTCCTCCCGGCGCTTCAGCAGTGATGCATCGGGAGTAATCCTAAGGAAAGTACCTTAGCAACTGCTGCACACGCAGCGCACGGAGGACGCTGCAGTCAAATCCGACACAAGAAACACCTCCAGACGCTGAGAAAAGGCCCTCAGCAACACCCTACTTTCACTCCTGACGCAGCCGGAGGATACTGCGACATAAAAGTGTCACAGGCAATACCTCCATAACTACGAGGCTGCCCTGGGCACTAATGAAAGCGTTTCCCAGGCAACCCCCTGTAGTTAAGTGGCTGCTTGGGCAACGCAGTAAATCAACAAATGATCGCTCGCGAGCAGATCCGACGTCAGGAAGTCTGGCAATTGGACGCTCCCGCGATCAGCTGCTGACTGCGACCTCAAGTACCCAAAAGCTATTTTTACACCAAAAACCTCACTTTACAGTAAAGGAGCATAAAATTTAAAAGACCTAATGTAACAAAGCCTTAATTTACATATGCTCCTCTAACAAAGCCTTAATTTTAATAAGCTCCTCTGAGCCTTACTAATAAGTCAGGTTGCCTGCCTTCTAAGCCATCTATATATAAATCTATATATATATCTATATATATATTTATTCTCCAAACGATTGCAGTAAAGAAGCGCTCTCAGAGATTAGGAAAAAAGCGTTTAATTCTCAGTTGTTACGCGTTTCGACAAACAGTCTTGATCAAGACTGTTTGTCGAAACGCGTAACAACTGAGGATTAAACGCTTTTTTCCTAATCTCTGAGAGCGCGCCTTTACTGCAATCGTTTGGAGAATATAATTGCCGGATTTGGCTCTGCCGGCTTTACGCGCCACCGGACTACGGGCGGGGGTCCTGGAAGGAGCTTCTGGGTTTATATATATTACTATGTACTACAACCCGTAAAGGAGTATAAAATCTAACATGTCTGATGTAGAATCAGATGATCTTGAGGTACCTACCCCTAATATCAATAATGAAGAAATTAAAAAGATTGTTCAACAAGATATGCGCTCCTGCATGCGCGAAACACTCAACCATGTCATGTCAACTAAAAGACTCTTAATTGAGGAAGAAGATGGCACTATTGAAACCCAGAAAGGTCAAAATGGGGAATACAATAAAAAAGGGGGCAAAAGATTAAATAAAAACAACAACATTGAAAGAACAAGCCCCATAAGCACATTGGGAGGTCCAAGCACCTGAAATAATTTGGGAGGTCTACTCACCTCATCATATAAAGGAGGTCTAAGCACCTCAAACTATAAGGGAGGTCTACGCACCTCAAAAGTATCAGGTGTCCAAGTGACACAACCTATCAAGGTGTCCAAAGTGGCACACAATATCTAAGTGCTCTTCATGATACACAAGATCTTGAAATTGAACCACAAGGGGACCAAAAAATGAACCTGTTGGATGAATACATCCTTGACCTAAACCAGGATGATCTAGACTTCGAGTTTCCCCTATCAGAGGAAGAGCTCCCTTCATCCTCTAAAGAAATTATAACCAACCCACTGGGTGAGGAGATGTTCTCTCCACATAATATCAGACACCTGAGGAGCTCAGAATGGTGGCCCCCAAGATCATGTAGCCAAATTCATAAAAAGATGGATTTGGAATCCCCTAGAAAGAGAAACACAAAATATCCTAAGGGCAGAATGTCCCAGACCAGTGGTTCAAGAAAAGGTATGCCTGACACACAACCTAGACCAAGAATTAATCAAATTCCTATTCACACTGGGTGGAGACCCCAGGAAGGGCCTGGAAAGGTCACTGAAAGCCTGCCAGAATCACATGCTTGATATTTTAGGCCCGCTGACTATAACAATTGATATGACAGAAGACAGCCACATTGAAGTTACACCGTTAGACTTAGATCTACTAAGAGAATGGAATCCGAGAACCCTGATCCTATTAGGGAATGCAAATGCAGGGATAAATGCAGATCAACGAAGAGTAGTCCTTACCAAGAGCAACCCTAAGCTGAGCGACATGGCTGACAAAGAACCCTCAGGAAACCCCAAAGGATTCCTATTCAGAGAGGACATGATCAATACCTTAGGCAAATACGTTGGAACCTTCACAGCCCTAGACAAGGCTCAGAACAGCATGCGTAAAGTATTCAACTCTAGTGTTGTCGCTAGGGCCGGCAGAAGGGCCCGCTCCACCTGCCGGGCCTATCAAAGGCCCTACTACAGATGAGGATTTGGTCGACCTTACCAAGAGAATACCCTCCCACCATTCTACCCCCAGTGAGGAAGACCCTACCACTCTAGAGGATTCAGAGCGCGGGGACAAGGCTCCAGTAATTTCCAGAGTGAGTACCAACACCCCTCATTCTTTTTTCCCGGGAATGGTGGAAGGTCGACTTAGATTCTTTTTACAGACTTGGAAACCAATTACACAAGACCCCTGGGATTTAAAAACCATTCAAGGCTTCAAAATAGAATTTTAAAAAACACAGACATTATCCTCATCCCCAAGAAACTTAGTACTGACCACAGAAAAACAGAAAATAGTAGAGGAAGAGGTAATGTCCCTGATAGAGAAAGGAGCAATTTTAGAAGTTCCATGTGATCGTATGAAATTCGTAAGCACTCTCTTTCTGGTAGAGAAAAAAGACAAGGGTTGGAGACCAGTCATAAAACTGAGAGAATTGAACAAATCTCTCATCTACAGACACTTCAAAATGGAGGGTCCACCTCCTTAGAGACGTGCTTCCAGAAAAGGACTGGCTAGTGAAGTTGGACATGAAAGATGCCTACTTCACAATCCCCGTGGCCTCAGAGTTCAAACCATACCTCTGATTCTTATGGAACTATTCAAATTCCAAGCTCTCCCTTTGGGCTATCCTCTGCTCCCTGATGTCTCACTAAGGTAATGAGAGCTATAGCATCCTTCTTGAGAGAAACAGGGATATGACTGATTGTCTATATCGACGACATTCTCATTATGTCCCAGCACTACTCTCAGATTCCTCAAACCCTGAATACAGCAGTAAGGGGCATATTAGCAAGACCCACGTTAAAATTATCGCTGTTTTAGCGGCAGGAAACTGCCGCTAAAACGGCGATAATGGGCTTGCTAATATGCGTTATAGAATTCCAATAGAAGCCCAGGTTAGATGTGCAGGACATCTAACCTGGGCTTCTATTAGAATTCCATAACGCATATTAGCAAGCCCATTATCGCCGTTTTAGCGGCAGTTTCCTGCCGCTAAAACGGCGATGATTTTAACGTGGGTCTTGCTAATATGCCCCTAAATCTCTTAGAGAGCCTTGGCTTCATAATAAACAAAGAAAAATCTATCATGACTCCCTAAAATCTCTGGAAGTCTTGGGATTCACAGTAGACACAGTAAAATCACTTTTGCTACTACCCAAGAAGAAAATTACAAAAATACGCAAAGAAATACGACTTGTATTAAAACGAGACCTCTTGTCCCTAAGAGAACTAGCCAGCCTCCTGGGCCTCCTATCTTCCTCTATCCAAGCTATCTTTCCGGGACCTTTACATTATCAAACCCTTCAAAGAGTGAAGACGAAAGCCCTCTGTGCTGGACTATGGTATGGAGACAAAGTAACCCTAGACCATGAAGCCAAATCAGAACTGAACTGGTGGTTAGAGAATCTAGATGCCTGGGACGGCAAAGCGATTTTCGGAAACTTGCCAGAATTCATTCTAGAGTCAGATGCGAGCCTTCATGGCTGGGGGGGCGTGCTTACAGAATCAGAACACAGGAGGTCTATGGTCCTATACAGAGAGCTCACACCTCATAAACTACCTAGAATTAACTGCTGGCCTTTACGCTCTGATGAGCTTCAAACAATCCCTACAAGGCGGATCGGTTATTCTAAAAATGGACAACATATCGGCTGTGGCATACATAAATCGCTTAGGGGGTACAAAATCCTCAGACCTATTGAATCTTGCCAAAAAACTCTGGATGTTCTGTCTAGAACACAAGATAGCCCTAAAAGCAGAATACTTACTGGGAAAAAGCAACATCACTGCAGACTGGAGTTTGAGATTCCTCCTAGACCACAGTGATGGAGACTCAATGTGAAAGCCTTCAGAACTTTAAATCAGTTCTGGGGCCCTCTGGAAGTAGATCTTTTTGCAAGCAGACTGACATTCCAACTGCAGAAATATTTCAGCTGGATGCCAAACCCTGGTGCTCAAGCAGTCAATGCCTTTCTCCTTTCTTCAACCATAGAAAGGAATTCGAGCATACCCATTTCCCCCATTTACAATGATCCAGAATGTCCTCCAGAAAGTGAGACAAGACCAATGCTCCTTAGTACTAATAAACCCTTTCTGGCCCTCCCAGGCGTCGTTTCTGATGAGCTTGGAATTAGCCCTGCAAAATACCCTTTCTACTTCTAGCCGCTGAAGGCCTTTTAAAACACATAGGCGGAAGGGAACATCCCCTAGTCCAGACAGGGTCTTTAAACCTTCTTGCCTGGAAAGTGTCAGGAAATCTAATGAAATCACAGAGCTACTATACTCCTCCAAGAGTCATGGACTCCTGGAACCCACTATAGATACAATGGCATCTGGAGAACTTGGGTACGCTGGTGCCTGGAGAGGAACCTGGGTTCTGTGGAGGCTCCTATCGTACATGTAGCAAACCTTTTAGTTGAACAATATGAGAAAGGCTTGCTTACAGATCAATTAATTGCTGCAGATCAGCTATTTCAGCAGGCCATGCTCTAATAAATGGCAAGACCATAGGGGAAAATGCCATATTATGCAGAATTATGAAAATTATCAGACTAAGGAGACCACCTAAACCTAAATACGAAACCCTATGGGATGTTAAGTTACTACTAGACCTTTTCACTACCTGGCCTGAGAACAGTTACCTAGATAAGAAGAGACTTTCCATAAAACAGAGCCTCTCTACTCTGCCTAATATTCTGCCATAGAGTATCAGACATTAAAGCACTAGAAGTACCTAATAGAGTCTATGACGCCTTTGGTGTCAATTTCAAGCATATTAAGAGAACTAAGACTATGTCAGACACAATTTTCTACCAAAGTTTAACGCACGCAAAAAACTTTGGGGCATATTATCAAGAACGGCGTTAAAATTATCGCCGCTTTAGCGGCAGGAAACTGCCGCTAAAGCGGCGATAATGGAGCTTGATAATATGCCCTTGAAAATTCAATAGAAGCCCATGTTCTGGTGTGAACCTGGGCTTCTATTGGAATTCTCAAGGGCATATTATCAAGCCCATTATCGCCGCTTTAGCGGCAGTTTCCTGCCGCTAAAGCGGCGATAATTTTAACGCCGTTCTTGATAATATGCCCCTCTGTGTGGCAGATTGTATGAAAGAATATGATGCAAGAATGAGCGAACATCGTGCGAATGGTGTTAACCAATTACTTATCTCTTTTGTGAAACCCTTCAAACCCATTACATCAGCTTCTATAGCAAGATGGGTTAAATATTCAATACAATCAGCTGGATTGAGTTAAAAAGGTTCCAGGCACACTCAATAAGGGGCGCTATGGCTAGCGAATCATTTTGGAAAGGGGGTGAACTAGAGGACATTCTTAAATCAGCTGATTGGTCAAATTCTAACACTTTTGCTAAACACTATTGTAAACCTATTGAACGTATGTCAGATGTAGTGTTACTAAACTACCAACATGCATAATGGTAGCCTCCGGTCTTGTAATGAAATTGCGATTCTCCTAATAACATGACAAGAGAATCTGGATTTCATTAAAGACATGGAGGCTAAGATTATCCCACCCTTCTCCTCCCAATGGTGGATAAATAAATTACTGAACAGATAATAGATGCATGATTTATGACACAAGCTTTATTCAATGTATTGCTGAAAACTTCATACAACCTTTATTCAATGTATTGTTCAAAGTTTCATACAGCCTTTTTTCAATGTATTGTTAAAAATTTCATGTAACTTGCCTGCTTTGATATTACACCTTTCTCAGTTACATGACAACAGAGCATTTATATTCTTATTTCAGATAACTCAACATAACTGATTCATTTATACTTCTGTTTCCGCAAGGAAGATGTTCAGAAAGAATTAACTCTGTGTCCCCTTCATTCAATCTTCATTGTTTCTATCCATTTGGAATGCATACAAAAAAAAGAGAGAAGAAAGAAGAAAAATAAAGAAAATGTTATACAGAAGAAGACCTACCTTATTACCTTGCATTTAAAAGAGGCAGACTATTCTATGTGCATGGCTATTGTACATCTGGAAGATACTAATCTAGATCTGTTTCACTTTATGATGTATTGCTTCTAAGTGGCTGCTTGGAGTTAGCATTAAAGAAATATGCATAATGTTAGCCTCAGTGTCTTCAATGAAATCCAGTGTCTGAACTTATACATGGTTTTGAATAAGTACACTGTTGCTCGTTCCGGTACCGTCTACCTAGCTTTTATGAATCTGTCTTCGGTGTTTGATCACGTTAATAGATCCAAGCTCTGGCAGATGATGTTCTCTATTGGTATCGACAAAGATATTGTCCTGTTTTTAAGGGACTTCCACCGAGATACCAAAGCCGTACTTCGTAACTCCAAAGATCTTAAAGTGACCCGTGAGTTCTCCATCCAGAGGGGGGTTCACCAAGAGTGCATCTTGGCTTCTTTTCTTTTTAATTTGTATATCAACAATCTGGAGCAGGTCCTCTCGAATTTAAAAACTGATTGCCCCCAGGTGGGTAAGCGTAGTCTGCGGTCCTCTTGTATGCTGATTATGCTGTCCTCATGGCGAGGACCGCGAGGGGTTTACAACTCTTGTTGAATTCCTTTGCACAATTTATGCAGGACCTGGACTTGTTGGTCAATCACAGCAAATCTCTTGTAATGCAAGTGGGATTTCGACCAGCTAAGTCCTACACATTCACAGTAGGGGCCATGCCGATCCCCAAGACTGACCATATTTCCTACCTGGGGGTAGTGTTCGACCAGGCCCTGAAGTTGCGCCCTTTGACAAGTCGAAAGAAAGCGGACCAGGCCAGGGCGATTGACGCTATTTTTAATTTTGCTACCAGATTGGCAAGTAGGCCGATTGGGGCACTCTTGCAGATTTATAAAACGAAATGCCTCTCAAAGATTACTCCACGGAGTGAGATCTGGGGTTATACTGAGCAGGATGCATTGCAAATTGTGAAAAATACCTTTTTGAGATGGATACTCTGCTTACCGCAGAGTATCCCATCATTTGTAGTGCATGAAGAACTATGAATGGCCTTCCTCTCAGATGTGTTATGTTATGGATGAAAATCTGGCACAAGAAGGAAAATGCTAACCCTGGGCGGGTAACTCCGCTCCACCAGCGGAGTTTGCGGAGATTTGCCTACTTCGCGCTCCGTGGCAAACTACGGAGTAGGCAAAAAACTCCGCCTCCATGGCGCAGCGGAGTTAGCTGCTCCCTCCCTCCCTCCTCCCAAAGCCTTTAAAAATGTAAAAGAAGGCACTTACCTGGTGTCTGCCGCCTCCCCTGCCTGGCCGCTCTCCGTCCTGCTCCTCGCTTCCCCTTCTGTAATTAAAAAAAACACTACGTTGCACGTCTGACGCCAGGTAAGGGCTTTTTTTTTAACATTTTTAAAGACTTTGGGAGGGGGAGGGAGCGTAGCGTATTTCCACTGAGTTTTTTAAAACTCTGTGGAAATACGCATAGAGGCACTACACCCGCTACGCCCAGGGTTAGAAAAGGCCCTTAGTATGGACATTTTAAGGATTGTCTTTCCCTCGATCACGTGAATCGTATCTGCTGGCTCAAGTATGTTAGAGAATGCTTCTCCAGCCTGGGAAGGGTAGATGTATTTTAGAACCCAGAGGAAATTAGTAGTCAGGATATGACTTGGGTGAAAGAGAACTTTTTAAGAAGCGTATGTGGGCCAGAGCAGAATTGGAGTTGAGGAAGTCTAGTGTACGTAGGTACCTCTTATTGAAAACTGGGCCATCAATGGAACCTTATCTTGTATGGTTTAAAAGTTTCCATGACCACTTTTTATTGACTGGATTTCGATTGGATCTTTTTCATTTTCTCCTGGCCCATCCTCATGGAGTTTATAGGGGGCAGTACCTCCCACCCTGTGGCTGCAACAGAAAGTCTCCACAGGATATGATGCACTTTTTCAATGTTCTGTAGTTTTTTTAGGTTCCTAGAAAGTCTTTTATCACTCCTTTTCTTAAAAAAACAAGTTTTAGTCAGGTTAGACCTGCATTTTTTTCTTACAACTGCTTTCTAGCCATTCAGTTCTGCATGTTCTTAGCTTTTTAAGGGCTGCCATTAGAGTTAGGTCCAGCTGTGATTAACTCTTAGGGCCAATTACCTGACATGGTGATGATAGGAATTTGGTTTTAATATGGTTCACGTCCACAATTTTGTAACTTATGAGGTTGTGATGGACGTTTTTACTGCACCTGATATAGTTCTTGCTATTAGTTCTGTTTTTTACGGTGCCCCAACGAGGTCTTTTCCGCAACTTGGATTCTCCTGTTCTTAATATAGTGTTTGTTTTCTTTTTAACCCTGTATTTATGGACCCATGATGGTTATTCTTTACTGCTTTACTATGTATCAGATGGAGATTTTTTTAAGTGTGCTTGTTTGACTTTTACGGTTTTCTTTGTAAAAACTGAATGAAGTGTTATGACTGATTGACTGACTGACACAGCTCAAGTACATATTTAAAAGTGTTTTCTCTGCATAATTGTTTTTTGACATATTAACAGATAAGGACTAAAAATACCAGCTTTGGGTGATTTCGCTTATTTATGTACTGGCTGGGACATTAAACACGAGTAGTGCCATTGGAAATACGGCCAGATGGCAACCCCAGCTGAGAGACAGCAACTTAAGAGTGCCATTAAGGAGCTGTCACCTACTCCACAAATGTTCAAGCTACTTTAAGTTTATCTGAAAATGCGGCTAATTATAACGATGATTGGATCCTTTACAAGACCAGGTGAAGCTGTTCACTCTTCTAGATTAATGTGCTTGTTATTATATACAAAGTCATGGGAATGTACAAGAGCTAGATATAGAAAATTATCAAAAGGCTGTTATCAGAACACCAATTTTTCTGTCCTGTGTTTTCATGTGACAATTCCATGCAATTAAGCACATCAGACTAAAACACATGAGAGCCATGATTTGGAAAAGCAAAGGCCAGATTTTGAAAATTCATGTCCCAGCCACATGTTGCCATCTGATAAACCTAGCTAAATAGAATTTGGGAGTGATCTTGCAACATCCCTCCTATCTGAAAATTTCACGGCTAGCAGTTCATCACTACGCAAGGCTCTGCAATGTCCCCTCTCAAGTGTTTTACTAAAAAGCTCCTTTGGATAACCTTTATGGTTAGAGTGGACTGTGCCACAAATAACAGTGTCCACTTTGAACAATTCCCTGAACAATTGCACACCAGTGTAGAAGTTATCTAGGTACAAATGGTGACCTTTGTTAAAAAGTCTTTTACCAAGTTCCTATGCAATTTTCTCACTAACTCCAAAAGTGGACGGACAACCAGGGAGGGTCAATAGTGGAATCCCTACCAGTGTACACCCGGAAATTACAGACATAGCCTGTACTACTCTCAGACAGCATATACATCTTAATTCCATAACGTGCCCTCTTCCTAGGAATATACTGCCTAAAAACCAAACGGCCCTTGAACAGGACCAAAGACTCATCGACAGCTATTTCTTTCCCAGGAACATAGATTTCTGAAAATCGATCTACAAAGTGATCAAGGACAGGCCGAATCTTAAAAAGATGGTCACAATCAGGGTGATCTCGTGCCGACGTTGAAGTGTTATCAACAAAATGCAGCATCCGAAGCAGAAGCAAATAGCGATCACGACTCATGATTCCAGGAAATATGCCCGTTGACATCAAGGGACTGGTAGACCAATATGAAGACAGTGACGGCTTCCTTATCAAGCCCATCAAAAAAGTTAAACCCAAAATGTTCTTCATCTCATCCAGATTTGTGGGAGTCCACCGGGTAGCTCAAGAGCAGGGCTTTACTCTGGCACTTTTGTCCCTCAAATACTGTTCAGCATACAAATTAGTCTGTTCAACAATCTCATCCAAAAATACAACGTCCATAAACAACTGAAAGAAATTTATAGGCAAAAAGTTTTCAGTATTCACTCTACACCCTGCGACACCAGTAAAGGCAAGCAGCTCTGGCAGCACCATGTTTGGGGCAACCCAGAGTTCAGCTCTCATAATGGAAAGCCTTTCAGCCCCAGGCAATCTTGCTGCACTATGAGCACATCAGTGTCCTCCTCTAAAACAGGCACTTCATCTGCACTGAGAATGACTTCATTATCAGAGGATTCCTCTCTGACAGGAAATTCATTGTCAGAAACTTACACTTCCTCCTCTGCCTCAGATGCAGAGTTAGTCTCATAATCATGGTCAGAGGAAGATACAAAAAGCATACCAACAACCTGCTGAGCGATAATTCTGTGGCTAGCCATAATCCTTACTAATAAAAGTATCTTGACAAACAAGTCAACAACAATCAACACTGTGTAAAATTAGGAATAAGCAAAGTGTGGCTTTATCACAAAGACCTGTATACTCAAAAATGATACCACTCACTTGCCAGAGACAGCTAGACTCACCACCACCTACTCTGCTTAGAAACAGCAAGGACCAACGATATACCACTAAAAAAGAAAAACAAAATAAAATTACACATAAGACAGCACAATACACACTGTGCACAAATAAAAGGAGAATTTAACACACAATAAAGCGTAAGTTAAATATGTTGCTATTATTACACCATTTACAAAAACTCATTCTTGCATGGCATTGATACTCATTTGGGGTAAACAGTACAAAAAGGTTTTTCTTACCAAACTCATGCAACTACGCAAACTGCAGATCTACCACTGCTGACACCGCAAGCAGGAGTCACAGCAAAGGAATCAAAAGCTTTGCACTAGAAAAAAAAGGAGAAATAAAATATTACAATCACAAATTCAAATAAGGCACCAGTCCACACACACCGCCAGCCAAGCTGCGGGGCGATGGGCCTAAAAATATGGGCAAAACATTCACTCCCAAAAGGGGAGCGACCCTTTCCCAAGGGGCAGCTCCTCACAACAACAATATTGCCCAAATATAAAATCCCTGGTGTCCAGGGGTTTCTGCCCCCCTTGGGAGCATATGGACCTAAAAGCATAAGTGTTATCTGCCCCCAAGGGGGCAGAAATGGCCAAAATGATCACCCCCTAAAGGGGAGCGACCCCTGCCCAAAGGGTCGCTCCCCAACATCGCCCAAAAAAATCACTGGTGGCCTAGTGGTTTCTGCTTCCCTCTGGGCAGATGGGCCTAATAAAAAAAGGCCAATCTGTCCCCAAGGGGGGCAGAAATGGCCAAAATATTCACCCCTAAAGGGGAGTGACCCTTGCACAAGGGGCCGCTCCCCAACATTATAAAAATACAAAAAAACGAAATCCCTGGTGTCTAGTGGGCATTTCTGCTACACAATCGCGACCCCATGCTCGATCGTGCAGCAGGAATGCTCCAAAGAGACATCTGCAGCAAGAAAAAGCCTTTCCTTTCCCCAATGCCTATTTGTTCCAAAGTAAACCCCCCTCCCAGAGGAAAACCTCACCTTTCTCCTTCATTTGCTACTAGCCCATCCCCGGCAACTTCTAATGATGTTGGCATGCGGTGCGCACTGATGTCATCAGATGCCGCAGGAGGAGTTTGGGGGTGGCAGCGGGAGCGCTTCTGCTGCCATCCCTGGTGGGGGTGCACAAGGGTGGCCCACGGGGGGAACACCAGCGCTTCCCCTGTTGATGGGTGCCAGGAAGGCTGGGAGCTGTCCGAAGCACACACCCACCGCAGCGTCGAACGGCTCCCGGCCATTCCATGCACCGAAGGGGTTAACATAAATGTTTATTTTTCAGTAATTTGAACTTTACTGTGAAACTTTTCAATACGTCCTAATAACATGTATTTCTGTTTTCTCCTTTTATAACAGATCAACGGATTCAATTTTGGGAGATGTTTCGATAATCAATTCTGTATATAATAGTTATAAAATATATAAATAGGTAGAGTAACAGACACCCTAGGAGTCACTGATGCATACAGTAACATACCCTTGCAAACACTAATGCATTCACTAAAATACGCCCCACTCACTTATACAAAAACTGACACACTCTGGGACTCACTAATACAAACACTGACACAGCCATTAACACACTGATTAATTAACTGGCATACTCACTCACTCAGTGATACACCCTCCTACTCACCCTAGGTCTCACTAATACACACACTAACACATCTATGCACACACTGGTGCATTCTCTGACAAAATCACAGACTCACTCATATACACACTGAGACACTCTGAGAACAACTGATACATACACCGACACACCCATGGCAATACTAATCCATTCACTAACACATTCAAACAGTTCTGCATACACACCCTGACACACTCTAGGTCTAACTACTACATATACTGACAGACCCATGGATTCACTAATGCGTTCACTAACACACTCTCACACTTACTTCTATACACCCTGAGACAACCTACAACTGCCTAATACATACACTGGCACACCCATGAAAACACTGATGCATTAACTGACATACTCACGCTGACACACCCTAGACCTCACTAATAGATACACTGACACACCCATGGACACAGTGTGAATTAACTGACATTCACTCACTCAGTCATATATAAAGTAACACACTCTTCAATTCACTAATGCATACACTGACACAACCATTGACACATTGCTATATTAACTGACATACTAACTCAATTATATACACTCTGATACACCCTAGGTCTCACTACTACATACACTGACACACCCATGGATTTACTAATTTATTCACTTACACACTTGGACACTTACTTCTACACACTTACTCATACATACAGAAACACACCCCAACACTAACTGATACATGTACTAATTCACTTATACACCATATATACAATAAATAAATGAGACTAAAACCACAGCTTTTTTAAAAATTTTTGGTTAGGTTCTAAAATGAACCTTTTTTTTAAACTGTTTTCATTATTTGTTTTAAAGGATTAATGTACCCAAAAACCACTTGGTACTGAACCATTCGAAAACCAGTTCCATGTCAACGGACATGATATGAAGGAAAAAAATAGAGACATCAAATGTTCATCATAATAGCAAAAAAAAGTTAGCTAGGATGAGTATTAACAGCGTGGAAATGCTCAGCAAAAGATGTGGTATTTAGTCCAACAGGCATATGGCACCGTAAACAATTGGTTGCCATGTGTGCCACATTGGGAGCCACAGCTGCCACCGTTATGGTTGCTGGGGTGTATTGTGCTGCAACAGTTGCAGATAACACAGAAGGATGGAAAGCAGCTTCCTTCTCATGCAGCATCCTGTTGTACATTTTCTCATGGATTGTCTCGAAATGCTTACACATGGAAGATGTGTCGTGACTGTACTTTTTTGCTGTTCCTGGAGAAAATTCTTTGCCTCAGATGTTGCATTTGACAATTGTTGCAGTGCTGCATGTTCTTTATCCTCCTCGTTTTCCAGCAGAACAGGATCTTCAGCAGGAGCAGGTGTTGATGTTTCAGCCATTGTAAATAGTTGTTGACTGTTACAACAGTGAAAACAGAAGATTCTCCAGGTTATGTCCTCTTTTCTCTCTTTCCTAATAAAGTTAGAAGTTTTTTGGTGGGGTTTAATGGGAAAAAAAGGTGTGGTCCCTATGTGTCCACTCAAATGAGGAGATTTTACTGGGTATTCGAGTGAATCCGAAGTGCAGATTGGCAGATTCGCAATGCTGTAAAATAGCAATTCGAGTGAGTTATATTTAAAAATAAATATATTGTTGTACATTGTGCACCTGTAATATGTCTACCCTATTGAGTAAATCTGAAATATTGTTGTATATAAAAGAATTAAATGTTATTAATTTTTGGCGATTCCACAGTTGTGACACCGCAGCCCTGCTGAGATCAACTGATCGGAGTAAAAAAAACACAGAGATCTGGCTGACTAGCATGTCTTGCGGGAACAGCAGAACTAAAAAAAATTAAAAAGACATTAACATATTTCCAATAACAAAAAAAATTACCAATAGTTTTTATTTCAAAAAACAGTTTAGAAGTGTATTATAAAGTATAAGAAAATCTTTCAATTGTAAAACAATATACACAAAAAATAAAACAAAAAAAGTAGTACATTTATAAGAAAAAAATCTATGAAATGATAATATATATTTCTACAATCAAGCCATAAACAATAGAAGTATTTGGAAAAGAACACACTTGTAAAAAAAAAAAACCTTTAAAAATATTGAATAATTATTTAAAGAACTACCACTGAAATAGTACATAAAAAAATAAAAACAACAAATATTTTATAAAATTTATAAAAAATAGTTATGCTGAGAAAGTTAAAAATTAAAAGACCTTAGAAATTCACTTAAAAACCAAAGGTAATAATTCACTGAAAAACACCAAAGGCTACATGGACGTTATAGTTAGGAAATAGTATTAAAAAAAACCTTTGAAATTCACTGAAATAACCAAAGGTTGCAGGGACGTTATAGTTAGGCTGACATTTCTATTTGTACAAAACCAGAGAAATTCTGCAGTTATAGTTAGCTGAGCTAACTATAACTTACACCCCCACAATGCACTGCTTATGACCTCACATATTACATCACTGACGACATCGCAAATTACATATATACATATATATATGTATATATGTGTGTATATGATCATGTGATCAAGGCCACAGGACGTGGCTGAAACGCGTCATGGGCAGCACGAGCACGATAATAAAACTGAAGTACTAGCACCAGCTATATACCGGAGTCCGTTGCATCTGTTCAGCGCACGTTTGCACTTGGATGCTTGTTTGGATATATATATATATATATATATATATATATATATATATATATATATATATATATATATATATATATATATATATATATATATAATTACATACTGGCGAACTGGTGGTCACCAGTGGCTAGTTATAGTTAGGACCATGTTTCCATAGGAAAAACATTTTTGGAGTTGCCACTAACTTTGGTGCTATTTGACGACTCTTCACGAAATTTCCCCCCAAAAATGGCCCGTGATTCTTGTTGCACACGGAAAGTTTCAGGGTGATTCATGAAGGGGGGGTTTTGAGAAAAATGGGACTAAAAAAAGGGTGTGTTTCCCATGTTAATTCCCATAGGGCCTTTCAACACGACTACAGCCCAAACTGCTGGACGGAATTACACCAAATTTGGTAGAATGGTAGATTTGGTTACGCAGATTGTGCTTTTTGTTATTTGGAGTGAATCTGTTCAGTAGTTGTTTACAAATAAAAAGAAAAAACGTTAGCGATATCTCTGTTTTTGTGAAAAAGAACAGCTTGTGCAGGGAAATGCAGATTGGCTGCCAACACTGCAACCAGGAAGTGTTGGCATCCATCTTGGGACTCGGCTTCAACCGAGTCCCAAAAATTCAACATAAAAATAAAGAAAAGGGGGCAGGGTAGGAATACGCTGACCCTAAAAAGTTGATCCAGGGAGGGACCCCAACAGGCCAAAAAAGCAATTTTTTTTAAAGATTGCAGCAAAATCGCAATATTCATGAATTCACTGTAAATATTAGTTTAAAGAGCAAGTGCTTTTAAAGAACCCCCAGGTGGGCCAGGTCCCTGGGGCATTTCATAAAAATAGGAGGGGGGCTTATGAAAGCCCCGGGGATCGTCACCTTACTGGGGCATATGTAATGAGTGCAGGGGCTCATGCGGCCCCCTGCAGCCCTGGGGACTGCCACCTCCCCGGGGTACTTTGTAATATGTGTGCGGGTGAGCCCACTGGGCCTGCCCGCAGCCTCGGGAACAGCCACCTTCCAGGGGCATATGTAAAATAATGTGGACGGGGCCCACATGGCCCCCCCACAGCCCCGGGGATTACCACCTCCCTGGGGCTGAATTTAAAATAAATGTGAGGGGCTGTACAGCCTCCCCTGCCACCCAAAGAATACCACATCCCCAGGCTAATTAACAAATGAATGAGAGGGGCCTGCGCTACACCCCCACAGCCCTGAGGACCACTACCTCCCCGGGTCAACTTATCAAAAATGTTGTATGTAGCCATGGATGGCCCTGGGACTGCCACCCCCCCAGGGCCAGCTTCTGCTATGTCCCAGGGTGCCCAACCCCAGGACATAGGCATTGAAAACATTTCTTTGACAGCAATGCCAGCACCCACAGGAGGCAGGGAGCCGGCAGGGACCGCAGGCATCTTCAGGCTCCCCTGCGGTCCCAACTAAAGTCACTGGGTGCCCTGGGTAGGACCAGAGCACACATAATTGAGGCTGGGCCCCAGGGGATGGGGTCCCCGGTCACGAAATCAGCCCAGGATGGCAGCTGTATGGCCCCCTCCCCTAATTAAAAAGAAAGTGTGTCAGGCCCTGGGGGATGGGGCTCCTGGGGCTAAAATCGACCCAGGGAGGGAGGCCGCATGGCACCCCTTCCCTTATTTAGAAAAAAACATAAAATAAAAAGGCTGGGCTCCGGGGGATGGGGTCCCTGGGACCAAAATTGACCCAGGGAAGGGGGGGCACGTGGCACCCCCTCCTGTAATAAATGAAAAATATAACAAGAAAAAGCCCATTGGCAAGTTGCCCGAGTCCCGCCCCTTTTCAGCATCACTGTGCAAACATGCCTCCTGGCACACAACTGGTTGGGGGATAAAGTCCCCTTGGCTGCAGAGGGTCCTTGGGGGCCAACAGCCCCTCCTGTTACCTCCAGTAAGTCTCACACAGGGGGATTGCTAAGAGGTGATTGGAGGCCCTGTCCCCTCTCTCCACCACTCTGCAAACGCGCTTCCTGGTGCACTACTGGTTGGGGATGAAGTGCCCTTGAATGCTGAGGGTTCTCAAAGGCCAGGAACCCCTTCTGTTACCTCCAGTAAGTCCCACACAGTGGGATTGCTGAGAGGTCTTTGGAGGCCATGCCTCTTATAACAACCACTCGGCAAACGTGCCTCCTAGCACATGACTGGTTGGGGGATGAAGTCCACTTTACTCCTGAGGGTCCTTGGGGGCCAACTACCCCCTCCCGTTATCTCCAGTAAGTCTCACACAGTAGGATTGCAGAGAGGTTGTCGGAGGTCACGCCCCCTTTCTCCACCAGTCTGCAAAGGCGAATCCTGGTGCATTACTAGTTGGGGGATGAAGTCCCCTTGGCTCTTGAGGGTCCTTGAGGGCCAACTACCACTACTGTTACCTCCAGTATGTCCCACACAGCTGACTTGCTGAAAGGTTGTCAGAGGCCACGCCCTCTTTTTCCAGCACTCTGCAAACGCACCTCCTGGCGCACAACTGGTTGGGGGATAAACTCCCCTTGGCTGCTGAGGGTCCTTGGGGGCCAACTACCCTTCCTGTTACCCCCAGTAAGTCCCACACAGTGGGATTGCTGATAGGTCTTTGGAGGCCAGGCCCACTTTCTCCACCACTCTGCAAACGTACCTCCTGGCACACTACTGGTTAGGGGATGATGTCCTCTTGGATTCTGAGTTACCTTGGGGGCCAAGAAGCCCTCCTGCTACCACCAGTAAGTCCCATATAGCGGGATTCCTGAGAGCTGGTCGGAGGTATTTCTCCACCATGATGCAAAAGCGACTACTAGTTAAAAAAAACTTCAAAATTCACTTAAAAAACCAAAAGTTACAGGGATGTTATAGTTAGGAAATAGAATTTGAAGAACCTTAGAAATTTACTTAAAAAAACAAAAGTTACAGGGACGCTATAGTTAAGGAATCATTTTTTTGAAAAACCTTACAAATTCACTGAAATTACCAAAGGTTACAGGGGCGTTATAGTTAAGCTCACATTTTACTCGTACAAAACCAGTGAAAATCAGCAGTTATAGTTAGCTGACCTAACTATAACTTACGCCCCCACAATGCACTGCTTATCACCTCACATCAGGACCCGGACCCCCCAGGTTGTCCCTGCCCCACCTCCCTAAATCCCACAAATCAATGATATGCCATCGAGCATTGTGGGTGAAAAGAGGACATGTTTATTACAAATAATCTTCACCAATAAACATGACAATACATATCTTAGCAAATTCCCATATGAAATTGACATTAAAACTTTATCAAATTAATATTTACAAGCAAGTTCTTCGCATCATGATCAAACTAAGAAATGGCAGAATCTAATTTTCAACAGAAGACATGTTAATTATCACTCCAGCACCAAGGGGCCTTCTGGCTCGCGCCCCCCAAATAAGAACCACGCAGGTGCAATCCACCTACATCCTTGAGAGGTGAGCCCCTGCCATCTGCTCCTTGTCCGCAACCCTAGGGGCCCACCCCTCCACCACTAGGCTGTCCCAAGGGGGGGCTCGTAGGGTATAACCAGGGGCAACAGCCCCATGCCCTAGTTGTATCCTGGCACCCTCGCCCTCCAGCCGGTGTACCCATTCTCTCTGGGGTGAGCTTACCGTCTCTCCCCCTCAGTGCTGGCCTAGGGATTATGCAGGAGGACTCCCCTTAACTATGTAAGTCAATCTATGAGGCCTCCTTACCGCCACACATTTCTAACTTCTACCTCAAAGCCACTGGACGCGGTGCCGGCGCCGAAGAAAAGAGGACGTGGGCCTGGGCAGAGCACCCTAAATAGGCCCCCATCATCTCCCCCCCCATCGGCACCGCACCGGCAGAAGTGACGTTGCCCTTCCCCTGGAAGGGATCCCTTGCCGGGTGCTGCAGCCAATCCAGGGGCCGAGAGTCATGTAGGCGTGGCCGGGACCCGGGGTGCCATGTCCCAATGGTGCGCTTCCCGAAAGTACGCGCTTCGCCAATTTCATCAATCATGACATGGTCAGTGATATCATTGATGATATCTCAAATGGCATCACTGATGACCTCATCCACAGAACCACTCACACATCCACTTATACCCTCATACATCATATGCATTCATTCTCACACAACCACTAATATACTCATTCACAGATCCATACAAACATTCACACATCTACTCATTGATGCATAGAGCACCTCACACATCAACTCACCCATACAGCCACTAACACAATCACTAACTCACATATACAGCCACCTATGCACCTACTCACTGAGCAATACAGCCACTCACACAGCTAGTCATACAGACATATAGACATTTACATACCCACTCATACACCCATATAGCCACTCACACACTGAATCACTCACCCATACAGCTATTCACACATCTAGTTATTCACCCATACTGCCACTCACACAGCCACTCACTCACCCATACAGTTACTGACACACCCACTCCGTTACTCATACATATACTAACACATGTACTTACTCATATATACAGTCACTGAGACAAGCCCATACTCTCCCATGCAACCTCTCTCACACTCACTTACACTCCCAAACAGTCATTCACACACCTATACACTCACCTATACAGCCACTCCCACACCCACTCATTCACGTATACTCACACACCCATTCATGCACCCACACAACCACTCGTGTATCCTGTCACTCACCCATACAGAAACTTTTGTACGTACTCAGTCATCCATACAGATACTCACACAGCCACTCACTTACTCATACATCCACTGACAAGCCCTCTCGCCCACCCATACAAAATCTCACACACCCACTCACTCATGTATACAGTTTGTCACATACCCACTTCCTCTTCTATACACCACTCACACACCCACTCACTCACCCAGAAAGACACTGCCACAGCCACTTATCTTACCATATATGTTTAATATTCAGTACAGTTTACAAAAAACTCACAATCACTTGATGATGTCATCAGTAATATCATTTGAGATGTCATCAGTGATGTCATGAGTGATGTCACTGACTCTGTCATTAAATATGTAATATGTGGGGTGATAAGCAGTGCATTGCGGGGCGTACATCATAGTTAGCTCAGTTAACTATAACTGCTGAATTTCACTGGTTTTGTAAGGTGAAATCTGAGCCTAACTATTGCATCCCTGCAACCTTTGTTTTTTTCTGTAAATTTGTAAGGTTTTTAAAAAATGTATTTCCTAACTATAACATTAACCCTGGGCATAATACTTTGCTACGCTCACGGAGCATGCAAAGTTTGTGCTACTACGCACTACGCAATTTGCACATAGCAGAGTGAAAAACTGTGCTAATTGACGTAGCGTAGCAGCAGTAAAATAAACACCTTCAGATGCTTTGATAAAGCAATTTTCTATGCTAAATAGCATATAACCAATTCACAAAAGTGAACTTTAACAATAAAATATCAAGCATTGAGAGAGGTGATGATTTTGGTGTCCCCCTAACCTAGGACCAAGCAGATGCCTTGAACACAAAAAGCATATCATGTGAACAATTCAGTGGTGGTCCCTTCCTCCTAGGACCACCCCAAGCACAGTTATGGGCAAAAATACAATCCCAACCAAAGGCCCTGCAAAGCATTATGGGACGAGATTAGCAGTGGGCAGTGAATATTATAGTGTCCAATATCAAAATAATTCTACAAAGAGCTGCAGTTCAACTAGTCGTTACTAGATGTCCCTCACGAGTCAAATGCAAAAGCATTGAAATTATTAATACATCAAGCTGCAGTTCCACTAGTCGTTACTAGATGTCCCTCACGAGTCAAATGCAAAGGCATTGAAAACCCTTTCATGAAGCCTTTGGCAATTATTGTACAGTGCAGTCAAGCACACAGCTACGCAATTTGCATAGCTACGTGTAGTTCAAACTGTACTTCGCGTAGCTACGTGAAATGCTACTACGCAAACTACGCCCAGGGTTATATAACATCCCAGTAACCTTTGTTTTTTAAAGTGAATATATATATATATATATATATATATATATATATATATATATATATATATATATATAACAGGAAACGTCTTTTCCACGCTTGGTCGATCAGCAAAGACGAAGCGAACCCAATTTGCAGTGCAAAAGTAGTTTATTCTTGTTGAAACCCCTGCACCACCGCCATTACGCGTTTCAGTCCTCGTGGGGCCTTGATCACAATATATATATATTACCTACTGGCGGTCGCCAGTAGGTAGTTCTAGTTAGGACCTCGTTTCTATTCAAAAAGCGTTTTTTCTTTTGCCAATATCTTTGGCGCCGGTTGATGAATCTTCGCGAAATTTTCAAAACTAATGGGGCGCTCCGGTCAGCTCCTGTCTTGAAAGTTTCGGGGTGATTCGTCAAGCGGGGGTCGAGAGAAAAGGGGGGTCCCAAAATGCGTTTTCCCCATGTTAATTTCCATAGGAACTTTAGACAAAGCTACAGCCCGCACTGCTGAACGGAATTACACCAAATTTGGCAAAAAGGTAGGTCTTGGTTCAAAAAGAGCCCTTTTTTTAAATGGTGTAAATCCGTTCAGTAGTTCCTGAGAAATTAGAAAAAGAAAAGTTTCGATATCTGAGCACCGAGGAGGGTTTGCGAACCCTCCCAGGCACGAGCTTCACTCTGATTGGCTGCTAACACTCCAAACCAGGAAGAGTTGGCAGCCATCTTGTGACTCGGTAACCGAGTCACAAGAAAAGAGTAAATACTGGAGGTACCTGGTGGGCTAGTTGGCCCCCAGGGACCCTCAGTATTCAAGGGGACTTAATCCCCCAACTTAGAACGCACCAGGGGGTGCGTTTGCAGAGTGGTGGAGAAAGGGGGCATGGCCTTTGTCCACCTCTCAGCAATCCCACTGTGTGGGGCTTACTGGAGGTAAGAGGTAGGCTAGTTGGCCCCTAAAGGACCCCCAGCAGCGAAGGGGACTTCAATCCCCCTCCAAGAGCGTGCCAGGGAGCGCGTTTGTAGAGTGGTGGGCAAAGGGGGCGTGGCTTGCTCTGAGAACTTAGCAATCCTGCTGTGTGGGACTTACTGGAGGTAATAGGAGGGGTAGTTGGCCCCCAAGGATGTCCTTGGGGGCCAACTACCCCTCTTGTTACCTCCAATAAGTCCCGCAGAGTGGGATTGCTTAGATGTCTTCGGAGGCCATGCCCACCCTTTCTCCACCACTCTGCAAACGCGCCTCCTGGCAGACTACGGGATGGGGGAAGAAGTCCAATTTACTCCTGAGGGTCTTTGGGGGCCAAGAAGCCCTCCTGGTACCTCCTGTAAGTCCTACGCAGCGGAATTCCTGAGCGCTGGTCGGAGGCCCAGCACCCTTTCTCCACCACTCTGCAAACGCGACTACTAGTTAAAGAAGTGTTTGCAATGTTATAGGTTTCGCATTTGCGAGAGTTAGAGCTTTTGGCAATGTAAATGTAAAAGTTTTTTAATGTTTTTCGGAGTGGAGTGGATGTATGTTGTGTGTAGTGGAATTATGTGGTAAGTTGTGCAGTGAAATTATGTGGATAGAAAGTTTGTGGTATTTATTTTATAGGAATTATGTAGAGTGGGATTATGTGTTATGGAGAGTAATTATGTGGTATGGTAGTCTATGTTGTGGAGTGGTAATGTCAGGTTTAGTCTTCCTCGTTTCCATAGAAGCTCAACTATGAACTCAATGAGACAAAAAAAAGAAGGAATCACTGAGGAGCACTTCTGGACCTAGTCAGAGGTATGAGCAGGGCCACTGGAATGATGCGACTGTTTGGCTGCACCGACTTTCGCACAAATATGCATTTTCCGCATTAGCCACATAATTCATCATCTGCTCCCTAATCTGTAGATTTGAACAAAAAAAGCCTTGTTTCTAGCTCCAACGACTCAAACGTTGCCAAAAATGCTGCGACAAGTGTTACAGCGTGTTGGAAGGCCCTTTGCAAACCTAGAATGGTCACCTGTTACTTATTGCTAAATGTGGGTGTTAAATTGGTACTAATGGTGTGCAAGCCACTCTTGCTTCCTTCTGCGCCCCTCTCTGCGCCTCTCTTGCCTCTTTCTGCATTTCTGTTGCTTCTTACTGCATATTTCTTTCTTTTTCTGCACTTCTCTTGCCTCTTTCTGCAAAATCTCTTCTACGTTCAGCATCTCTCTTGCCTCTTTCTGCATGTCTGTTGCCTCTTTCTGCACCTCATTTGCTTCTTTCTGTACCCTCTTGCCTCTTTCTGCACCCTTCTTCCCTCTTTCTGCACCTCACTGGCCTTTTTCTGTACCCCTCTTATGTCTTTCTGCACCTTTTTTGCCTCTTTCTGCACCTCTGTTCCTTCTTTCTGCACTTCTTTTGTTTCTTTCTGCACCTGACTTGCTTCTTTCTGTACCCCTCTTGCCTCTCTCTCCACCCCTCTTCCCTCTTTCTGCACTTCTGTTGCTTCTTTCTACACTTATCTTGCTTCTTTCTGCACCTCACTTGCCTCTTTCTGCACCCCTATTGCCTCTTTCTACACCTCTCTTGCCTCAGTCTGCCCACCTGTTTCCTCTTTCTGCACCCCTTTTGCCTGCTTCAGCAACTCTCTTGCTTCTTTCTGCAGTTCTCTTGCCTCCTTCTGCACCTCACTTGCCTCTTTTTGCACCTCTGTTAGTTCGTTTGCACTGCTCTTGCTTCTTTCTGCACCTCTCTTGCAAATTGTTGCACCCCTTTTACCTGTTTTGCACCTCTCTTGCCTCTGTCTGCACCTCTGTTACATCTTTCTGTCCCTCTTTTGCCTGTTTCGCAACACTCATGTCTCTTTCTGCAGTTCTCTTGCTTCCTTCTGCACCTCTGTTGTTTCTTTCTGCACTTCTCTTGCTTCTTTCTGCACCCCTGTTGCTTCATTCTGCACTTCCCATGCTTCTTTCTATACCTGTCTTGCTTTTTTCTGCCCCCTTGTTGCCTCTTTCTGCATTCGTCTTCCCTCTTTCTGTACCTTTCTTGCCTGTTTCTGCATCTCACTTGCCTCTTTCTGCACTTATCTTGCTTCTTTCTACACCTCTGTTGCTTCTTTCAGCAATTCTCTTGACTCTTTCTGCACTTCTCTTGCCTATTTCTGCACTTCTCTTGCCTCTTTATGCACTTCTCTTGCCTCTTTCTGCACCTCACTTGTTTCTTTCTGCATCCCTGATGCCTCTTTGTGCACCCCTCTTCCCTCTTCGTGCAACTCTCTTGCCTCTTTCTGCACCTTTCATGCCTCTTTCAGCACTTCTGTTACTTCTTTCTGCACTTTTCTTCCTTCTTTCTGCACCCCTCCTGCCTCTTTCTGTACCTCTCTTGCCTCTTTGTGCACTCCTCCTCCCTTTTTCTGCACACCTCTTGCCTCTTTTTGCACCTCTGTTGGTTCTTTCTGCACTGCTCTTGCTTCTTTCTGCACCTCACTTGTCTCTTTCTGCACTTCTCTTGCTTCTTTCTACACCTCTGTTGTTTCTTTCAGCAATTCTCTTGCCTCTTTCTGAACTTCTCTTCCTTCTTTTTGCACCCCTCTTGCCTCTTTTTGCACCTCTGTTGGTTCTTTCTGCACTGCTCTTGCTTCTTTTTGCACCTTACTTGCCTCTTTCTGCACTTCTGTTGCTTCTTTCTACACCTCTGTTGCTTTTTTCAGCAATTCTCTTGCCTCTTTCTGCACTTCTCTTCCTTCTTTGTGCACCTCTCTGGCCTCTTTCTGTACCTCTCTTGCCTCTTTCTGCACCCCTCCTACCTTTTTTCGCACCCCTCTTGCCTCTTTTTTGCACCTCTGTTGGTTCTTTCTGCACTGCTCTTACTTCTTTCTGCACCTCACTTGTCTCTTTCTGCACTACTCTTGCTTCTTTCTACTCCTCTGTTGCTTCTTTCAGCAATTCTCTTGCCTCTTTCTGCACTTTTCTTCCTTCTTTTTGCACCCCTCTTGCCTCTTTTTGAATCTCTGTTGGTTCATTCTGCACTGCTCTTGCTTCTTTCTGCACCTCACTTGCCTCTTTCTGCACTTCTCTTGTTTCTTTCTACGCCTCTGTTGCTTCTTTCAGCAATTCTCTTTCCTCTTTCTGCACTTCTCTTGCTTGTTTCTGCACCTCCTTTGCAAATTTCTGTATCCCTCTTGCCTCTTCTTGCACCCTCTTGCCTATTTCTCCACCTCTTCTGCCTCTTTCTGCACTTCTCTTGCTTCTTTCTGCACTGCTCTTGCTTCTTTCTGCACCTCACTCGTCTCTTTCTGCACTTCTCTTGTTTCTTTCTACTCCTCTGTTGCTTCTTTCAGCAATTCTCTTGCCTCTTTCTGCACTTCTCTTCCTTCTTTTTGCACCCCTCTTGCCTCTTTTTGCATCTCTGTTGGTTCGTTCTGCACTGCTCTTGCTTCTTTCTGCACTGCTCTTGCTTCTTTCTGCACCTCACTTGCCTCTTTCTGCACTTCTCTTGCTTCTTTCTACGCCTCTGTTGCTTCTTTCAGCAATTCTCTTGCCTCTTTCTGCACTTCTCTTGCTTGTTTCTGCACCTCCTTTGTAAATTTGTGTATCCCTCTTGCCTCTTTCTGCACCCTCTTCCCTATTTCTCCACCTCTTTTGCTTCTTTCTGCACTTCTCGTGCTTCTTTCTGCACTGCTCTTGCTTCTTTCTGCACCTCACTTGCCTCTTTCTGCACTTCTCTTGCTTCTTTCTACAGCTCTGTTGCTTCTTTCAGCAATTCTCTTGCCTCTTTCTGCACCCCTGTACCCTCTTTCTGCACCTTTCTTGCCTGTTTCTGCACCTCTCTTGCCTCTTTTTGCACCTCTGTTGGTTCTTTCTGCACTGCTCTTGCTTCTTTCTGCACCTCACTTGTCTCTTTCTGCACTTCTCTTGCTTCTTTCTACTCCTCTGTTGCTTCTTTCAGCAATTCTCTTTCCTCTTTCTGCACTTCTCTTCCTTCTTTTTGTACCCCTCTTGCCTCTCTTTGCACCTCTGTTGGTTCATTCGCACTGCTCTTGCTTCTTTCTGCACCTCACTTGCCTCTTTCTGCACTTCTCTTGCTTCTTTCTACACCTCTGTTGCTTCTTTCAGCAATTCTCTTGCCTCTATCTGCACTTCTCTTGCTTGTTTCTGCACCTCTTTTGCAAATTTCTGTATCCCTCTTGCCTCTTTCTGCACCCTCTTCCCTATTTCTCTACCTCTTTTGCTTCTTTCTGCACTTCTCTTGCTTCTTTCTGCACTGCTCTTGCTTCTTTCTACACCTCTGTTGCTTCTTTCAGCAATTCTCTTGCCTCTTTCTGCACTTCTCCTGCTTCTTTCTTCACCTCTGTTGCTTCTTTCAGCAGTTCTCTTGCCTCTTTCTGCACTTCTCTTCCTTCTTTTTGCACCCTCTTGCCTCTTTTTGCACCTCTGTTGGTTCATTCTGCACTGCTCTTGCTTCTTTCTGCACCTCACTTGCCTCTTTCTGCACTTCTGTTGCTTCTTTCTACACCTCTGTTGCTTCTTTCAGCAATTCCCTTGCCTCTTTCTGCACTTCTCTTGCTTGTTTCTGCACCTCTTTTGCAAATTTCTGTATCCCTCTTGCCTCTTTCTGCACCCTCTTCCCTATTTCTCCACCTCTTTTGCTTCTTTCTGCACTTCTCTTGCTTCTTTCTGCACTGCTCTTGTTTCTTTCTGTACCTCTGTTGCAAATTTCTGTATCTCTCTTGCCTCTTTCTGCACCCTCTTCCCTATTTCTCTACCTCTTTTGCTTCTTTCTGCACTTCTCTTGCCTCTCTCTGCACTTCTCTTGCTTGTTTCTGCACCTCTTTTGCAAATTTCTGTATCCCTCTTGCCTCTTTCTGCACCCTCTTCCCTATTTCTCCACCTCTTTTGCTTCTTTCTGCACTTCTCGTGCTTCTTTCTGCACTGCTCTTGCTTCTTTCTGCACCTCACTTGCCTCTTTCTGCACTTCTCTTGCTTCTTTCTACGCCTCTGTTGCTTCTTTCAGCAATTCTCTTTCCTCTTTCTGCACTTCTCTTGCTTGTTTCTGCACCTCCTTTGCAAATTTCTGTATCCCTCTTGCCTCTTCTTGCACCCTCTTGCCTATTTCTCCACCTCTTCTGCCTCTTTCTGCACTTCTCTTGCTTCTTTCTGCACTGCTCTTGCTTCTTTCTGCACCTCACTCGTCTCTTTCTGCACTTCTCTTGTTTCTTTCTACTCCTCTGTTGCTTCTTTCAGCAATTCTCTTGCCTCTTTCTGCACTTCTCTTCCTTCTTTTTGCACCCCTCTTGCCTCTTTTTGCATCTCTGTTGGTTCGTTCTGCACTGCTCTTGCTTCTTTCTGCACTGCTCTTGCTTCTTTCTGCACCTCACTTGCCTCTTTCTGCACTTCTCTTGCTTCTTTCTACGCCTCTGTTGCTTCTTTCAGCAATTCTCTTGCCTCTTTCTGCACTTCTCTTGCTTGTTTCTGCACCTCCTTTGTAAATTTGTGTATCCCTCTTGCCTCTTTCTGCACCCTCTTCCCTATTTCTCCACCTCTTTTGCTTCTTTCTGCACTTCTCGTGCTTCTTTCTGCACTGCTCTTGCTTCTTTCTGCACCTCACTTGCCTCTTTCTGCACTTCTCTTGCTTCTTTCTACAGCTCTGTTGCTTCTTTCAGCAATTCTCTTGCCTCTTTCTGCACCCCTGTACCCTCTTTCTGCACCTTTCTTGCCTGTTTCTGCACCTCTCTTGCCTCTTTTTGCACCTCTGTTGGTTCTTTCTGCACTGCTCTTGCTTCTTTCTGCACCTCACTTGTCTCTTTCTGCACTTCTCTTGCTTCTTTCTACTCCTCTGTTGCTTCTTTCAGCAATTCTCTTTCCTCTTTCTGCACTTCTCTTCCTTCTTTTTGTACCCCTCTTGCCTCTCTTTGCACCTCTGTTGGTTCATTCGCACTGCTCTTGCTTCTTTCTGCACCTCACTTGCCTCTTTCTGCACTTCTCTTGCTTCTTTCTACACCTCTGTTGCTTCTTTCAGCAATTCTCTTGCCTCTATCTGCACTTCTCTTGCTTGTTTCTGCACCTCTTTTGCAAATTTCTGTATCCCTCTTGCCTCTTTCTGCACCCTCTTCCCTATTTCTCTACCTCTTTTGCTTCTTTCTGCACTTCTCTTGCTTCTTTCTGCACTGCTCTTGCTTCTTTCTACACCTCTGTTGCTTCTTTCAGCAATTCTCTTGCCTCTTTCTGCACTTCTCCTGCTTCTTTCTTCACCTCTGTTGCTTCTTTCAGCAGTTCTCTTGCCTCTTTCTGCACTTCTCTTCCTTCTTTTTGCACCCCTCTTGCCTCTTTTTGCACCTCTGTTGGTTCATTCTGCACTGCTCTTGCTTCTTTCTGCACCTCACTTGCCTCTTTCTGCACTTCTGTTGCTTCTTTCTACACCTCTGTTGCTTCTTTCAGCAATTCCCTTGCCTCTTTCTGCACTTCTCTTGCTTGTTTCTGCACCTCTTTTGCAAATTTCTGTATCCCTCTTGCCTCTTTCTGCACCCTCTTCCCTATTTCTCCACCTCTTTTGCTTCTTTCTGCACTTCTCTTGCTTCTTTCTGCACTGCTCTTGTTTCTTTCTGTACCTCTGTTGCAAATTTCTGTATCTCTCTTGCCTCTTTCTGCACCCCTGTACCCTCTTTCTGCACCTTTCTTGCCAGTTTCTGCACCTCTCTTGCCTCTTTCGGCACCTCTGTTGCTTCTTTCTGCACTTCTCTTGCCTCTTTCTGCACCTCTGACTTAGAGGTAGTTTTAATCCCCCTGCTCTATTATGTACTAGGGCCTTACAGGGGAGGTCATGCCAATCACAGGGGTACCCCAACCCATAGTGTACCCTAGTGTATGTAGGTGTTTTCACTGTATTCTAAGTGTCTTTCAGGATAGCACTGGCTCCGGGCCTGGTTAGTCAGAGTCAGATACCACCAGTACCAGTCAGCAAAACGTTGTGGGCACAGGATGACTTTGCAACAAGGCCTCTTTCTGCACCTCTGTTGGTTCTTTGTGCATATCTCTTGCTTCTTTCTGCACATTTCTTCGTCTTTCTGGACTTCTGTTGTGTCTTTCTGCATTTCTTTTGCTTCTTTCTGCGCGTTTCTTCCTCTTTCTGCACATGTCCTACCTCTGTAGGAATAGTTAGAAATTAGCATTTAAAAAACCTTTGAAATTCACTGAAAAAAACGTATGTTTCAGGGACGTTATAGTTAGAAATTATCTTTTAAAAAACCATAGAAATTCACTGAAAAAACCATAGGTTTCAGGGACGTTATAGTCAGTTGGACATTTCACTCGTACAAAACCAGAGAAATTCGGCCGTTATAGTTAGTTGAGCTAACTATAATTTGCGCCCCCGCAATGCACTGCTGATGACGTCACATATTACATCATTCATGACATGGTCAGTGACATCACTGATGACATCTCAAATGACATCACTGATGACATCACTGATGAAATCATCCAGTGAATGTGTGTTTCTGTAAAGTTTAAATATGTTTTATATATATATACTGTCAAACAGCTCTGGCCTGCAGAAAGCGGAGTTTTCTTCTGTTTCCTTGCATGCAAATATGTGTGCTGGGAAACAGATAAAAATATTTGCTCTGACAGGCAGGGTGCTGCCTTTCAGCAGGAGCCGGGGAGCCAGCAGGGACTGCGCGGTCCCCCACAGAGGTCACTGGGTGCCCCCACATAGAAATTCAGCAGTTATAGTTACCTGAGCTGGAACAGGGGTGGGAGCACACCGCTTCACCCCCCAGCAAGGTTCGCCCCTGGCATTCTGGTAAATGCGTCTCTTGTTGCTTGCTTTGCTCTAGTATTCAGAGTGTTTCGCCAGAGTTGGCGCAGATAGTGCTGATCTCTAGACACGTGTTTCTGGTTCTTTAAACGTCATCAGTAGAGACTACAGACTTCACATTTGGGGTTTGCTGAGTGGGCTGCCAAACATTACATCAGGTCAAGTACCTCTCACTGGCGCGCGGTGCTTCTTCCACGAGCTCGTCAGCTCAATGACTCACAGGAGTACTTTTAAACAGGAACAAGGGTGGGAGCACACCGCTTCACCCCCAGCAAGGTTCGCCCCTGGCATTCTGGTAAATGCAGTCTCTTGTTGCTTGCTTTGCTCTAGTATTCAGAGTGTTTCGCCAGAGTTGGCGCAGATAGTGCTGATCTCTAGACACGTGTTTCTGGTTCTTTAACCGTCATCAGTAGATATTACAGACTTCAGATTTGGTGTTTGCTGAGTAGGCTGCCAAACATTACATCAGGTCAAGTACCTCTCACTGGCGCGGGTGCTTCTTCCACGAGCTCGTCTGCTCAATGACTCACGGGAGTACTTTTAAACAGGAACAGGGGTGGGAGCACACCGCTTCACCCCCAGCAAGGTTCGCCCCTGGCATTCTGGTAAATGCAGTCTCTTGTTGCTTGCTTTGCTCTAGCATTCAGAGTGTTTCGCCAGAGTTGGCGCAGATAGTGCTGATCTCTAGACACATGTTTCTGGTTCTTTAACCGTCATCAGTAGAGATTACAGACTTCAAATTTGGGGTTTGCTGAGTGGGCTGCCAAACATTACATCAGGTCAAGTACCTCTCACTGGCGCGTGGGTGCTTCTTCCACGAGCTCGTCAGCTCAATGACTCACGGGAGTACTTTTAAACAGGAACAGGGGTGGGAGCACACCGATTCATCCCCCAGCAAGGTTCGCCCCTGGCATTCTGGTAAATGCAGTCTCTTGTTGCTTGCTTTGCTCTAGTATTCAGAGTGTTTCGCCAGAGTTGGCGCAGATAGTGCTGATCTCTAGACACGTGTTTCTGGTTCTTTAACCGTCATCAGTAGAGATTACAGACTTCAAATTTGGGGTTTGCTGAGTGGGCTGCCAAACATTACATCAGGTCAAGTACCTCTCACTGGCGCGCGGGTGCTTCTTCCACGAGCTCGTCAGCTCAATGACTCACGGGAGTACTTTTAAACAGGAACAGGGGTGGGAGCACACCGCTTCACCCCCAGCAAGGTTCGCCCCTGGCATTCTGGTAAATGCAGTCTCTTGTTGCTTGCTTTGCTCTAGTATTCAGAGTGTTTCGCCAGAGTTGGCGCAGATAGTGCTGATCTCTAGACACGTGTTTCTGGTTCTTTAACCGTCATCAGTAGAGATTACAGACTTCAAATTTGGGGTTTGCTGAGTGGGCTGCCAAACATTACATCAGGTCAAGTACCTCTCACTGGCGCGCGGGTGCTTCTTCCACGAGCTCGTCAGCTCAATGACTCACGGGAGTACTTTTAAACAGGAACAGGGGTGGGAGCACACGCTTCACCCCCAGCAAGGTTCGCCCCTGGCATTCTGGTAAATGCAGTCTCTTGTTGCTTGCTTTGCTCTAGTATTCAGAGTGTTTCGCCAGAGTTGGCGCAGATAGTGCTGATCTCTAGACACGTGTTTCTGGTTCTTTAACCGTCATCAGTAGAGATTACAGACTTCAAATTTGGGGTTTGCTGAGTGGGCTACCAAACATTACATCAGGTCAAGTACCTCTCACTGGCGCGCGGGTGCTTCTTCCACGAGCTCGTCAGCTCAATGACTCACGGGAGTACTTTTAAACAGGAACAGGGGTGGGAGCACGCCGCTTCACCCCCCAGCAAGGTTCGCTCCTGGCATTCTGGTAAATGCAGTCTCTTGTTGCTTGCTTTGCTCTAGTATTCAGAGTGTTTCGCCAGAGTTGGCGCAGATAGTGCTGATCTCTAGACACGTGTTTCTGGTTCTTTAACCGTCATCAGTAGAGAGTACAGACTTCAAATTTGGGGTTTGCTGAGTGGGCTGCCAAACATTACATCAGGTCTCCCGTGAGTCATTGAGCTGACGAGCTTGTGGAAGAAGCACCCGCGCGCCAGTGAGAGGTATTTGACCTGATGCAATGTTTGGCAGCCTACTCAGCAAACCCCAAATTTGAAGCCTGTAATCTCTACTGATGACGGTTAAAGAACCAGAAACACGTGTCTAGAGATCAGCACTATCTGCGCCAACTCTGGCGAAATACTCGCAAACTTTAGCAAAGCAAGCAACATGAGACTGCATTTACCATAATGCCAGGGGCGAACCTTTGCTGGGGGGTGAAGCGGTGTGCTCCCACCCCTGTTCCTGTTTAAAAGTACTCCCGTGAGTCAATGAGCGGACAAGCTCGTGGAAGAAGCACCCACGCGCCAGTGAGAGGTATTTGACCTGATGCAATGTTTGGCAGCCTACTCAGCAAACCCCAAATTTGAAGCCTGTAATCTCTACTGATCACGGTTAAAGAACCAGAAACACGTGTCTTGAGATCAGCACTATCTGCGCCAACTCTGGCGAAATACTCGGCAAACTTTAGCAAAGCAAGCAACATGAGACTGCATTTACCATAATGCCAGGGGCGAACCTTTGCTGGGGGGTGAAGCGGTGTGCTCCCACCCCTGTTCCTGTTTATAAGTACTCCTGTGAGTTATTGAGCTGACGAGCTCGTGAAAGAAGCACCCGCGCGCCACTGAGAGGTATTTGACCTGATGCAATGTTTGGCAGCCTACTCAGCAAACCCCAAATTTGAAGCCTGTAATCTCTACTGATGACGGTTAAAGAACCAGAAACACGTGTCTAGAGATCAGCACTATCTGCGCCAACTCTGGCGAAATACTCGGCAAACTTTAGCAAAGCAAGCAACATGAGACTGCATTTACCATAATGCCAGGGGCAAACCTTTGCTGGGGGTGAAGCGGTGTGCTCCCACCCCTGTTCCTGTTTAAAAGTACTCCCGTGAGTCATTGAGCTGACGAGCTCGTGGAAGAAGCACCCGCGCGCCAGTGAGAGGTATTTGACCTGATGCAATGTTTGGCAGCCTACTCAGCAAACCCCAAATTTGAAGCCTGTAATCTCTACTGATGACGGTTAAAGAACCAGAAACACGTGTCTAGAGATCAGCACTATCTGCGCCAACTCTGGCGAAATACTCGGCAAACTTTAGCAAAGCAAGCAACATGAGACTGCATTTACCATAATGCCAGGGGCAAACCTTTGCTGGGGGTGAAGCGGTGTGCTCCCACCCCTGTTCCTGTTTAAAAGTACTCCCGTGAGTCATTGAGCTGACGAGCTCGTGGAAGAAGCACCCGCGCGCCAGTGAGAGGTATTTGACCTGATGCAATGTTTGGCAGCCTACTCAGCAAACCCCAAATTTGAAGCCTGTAATCTCTACTGATGACGGTTAAAGAACCAGAAACACGTGTCTAGAGATCAGCACTATCTGCGCCAACTCTGGCGAAATACTCTGCAAACTTTAGCAAAGCAAGCAACATGAGACTGCATTTACCATAATGCCAGGGGCGAACCTTTGCTGTGGCGTGAAGCGGTGTGCTCCCACCCCTGTTCCTGTTTAAAAGTACTCCCGTGAGTCATTGAGCTGACGAGCTCGTGGAAGAAGCACCCGCGCGCCAGTGAGAGGTATTTGACCTGATGCAATGTTTGGCAGCCTACTCAGCAAACCCCAAATTTGAAGCCTGTAATCTCTACTGATGACGGTTAAAGAACCAGAAACACGTGTCTAGAGATCAGCACTATCTGCGCCAAGTCTGGCGAAATACTCGGCAAACTTTAGCAAAGCAAGCAACATGAGACTGCATTTACCATAATGCCAGGGGCGAACCTTTGCTGGGGGTGAAGCGGTGTGCTCCCACCCCTGTTCCTGTTTAAAAGTACTCCCGTGAGTCATTGAGCTGACGAGCTCGTGGAAGAAGCACCCGCGCGCCAGTGAGAGGTATTTGACCTGATGCAATGTTTGGCAGCCTACTCAGCAAACCCCAAATTTGAAGCCTGTAATCTCTACTGATGACAGTTAAAGAACCAGAAACACGTGTCTAGAGATCAGCACTATCTGCGCCAACTCTGGCAAAATACTCGGCAATCTTTAGCAAAGCAAGCAACATGAGACTGCATTTACCATAATGCCAGGGGCGAACCTTTGCTGGTGGGTGAAGCGGTGTGCTCCCACCCCTGTTCCTGTTTAAAAGTACTCCCGTGAGTCATTGAGCTGACGAGCTCGTGGAAGAAGCACCCGCGCGCCAGTGAGAGGTATTTGACCTGATGCAATGTTTGGCAGCCTACTCAGCAAACCCCAAATTTGAAGCCTGTAATCTCTACTGATGACGGTTAAAGAACCAGAAACACGTGTCTAGAGATCAGCACTATCTGCGCCAACTCTTGCGAAATACTCGGCAAACTTTAGCAAAGCAAGCAACATGAGACTGCATTTACCATAATGCCCGGGGCGAACCATTGCTGGGGGGTGAAGCGGTGTGCTCCCACCCCTGTTCCTGTTTAAAAGTACTCCCGTGAGTCATTGAGCTGACGAGCTCGTGGAAGAAGCACCCGCGCGCCAGTGAGAGGTATTTGACCTGATGCAATGTTTGGCAGCCTACTCAGCAAACCCCAAATTTGAAGCCTGTAATCTCTACTGATGACGGTTAAAGAACCAGAAACACGTGTCTAGAGATCAGCACTATCTGCGCCAACTCTGGCGAAATACTCGGCAAACTTTAGCAAAGCAAGCAACATGAGACTGCATTTACCATAATGCCAGGGGCGAACCTTTGCTGGGGGGTGAAGCGGTGTGCTCCCACCCCTGTTCCTGTTTAAAAGTACTCCCGTGAGTCATTGAGCTGACGAGCTCGTGGAAGAAGCACCCGCGCGCCAGTGAGAGGTATTTGACCTGATGCAATGTTTGGCAGCCTACTAAGCAAACCCCAAATTTGAAGCCTGTAATCTCTACTGATGACGGTTAAAGAACCAGAAACACGTGTCTAGAGATCAGCACTATCTGCGCCAACTCTGGCGAAATACTCGGCAAACTTTAGCAAAGCAAGCAACATGAGACTGCATTTACCATAATGCCAGGGGCGAACCTTTGCTGGGGGTGAAGCGGTGTGCTCCCACCCCTGTTCCTGTTTAAAAGTACTCCCGTGAGTCATTGAGCTGACGAGCTCGTGGAAGAAGCACCCGCGCGCCAGTGAGAGGTATTTGACCTGATGCAATGTTTGGCAGCCTACTCAGCAAACCCCAAATTTGAAGCCTGTAATCTCTACTGATGACATTTAAAGAACCAGAAACACGTGTCTAGAGATCAGCACTATCTGCGCCAACTCTGGCGAAATACTCGGCAAACTTTAGCAAAGCAAGCAACATGAGACTGCATTTACCATAATGCCAGGGGCGAACCTTTGCTGGGGGTGAAGCGGTGTGCTCCCACCCCTGTTCCTGTTTAAAAGTACTCCCGTGAGTCATTGAGCTGACGAGCTCGTGGAAGAAGCACCCGCGCGCCAGTGAGAGGTATTTGACCTGATGCAATGTTTGGCAGCCTACTCAGCAAACCCCAAATTTGAAGCCTGTAATCTCTACTGATGACGGTTAAAGAACCAGAAACATGTGTCTAGAGATCAGCACTATCTGCGCCAACTCTGGCGAAATACTCGGCAAACTTTAGCAAAGCAAGCAACATGAGACTGCATTTACCATAATGCCAGGGATGAACCTTTGCTGGGGGGTGAAGCGGTGTGCTCCCACCCCTGTTCCTGTTTAAAAGTACTCCCGTGAGTCATTGAGCTGACGAGCTCGTGGAAGAAGCACCCGCGCGCCAGTGAGAGGTATTTGACCTGATGCAATGTTTGGCAGCCTACTAAGCAAACCCCAAATTTGAAGCCTGTAATCTCTACTGATGACGGTTAAAGAACCAGAAACACGTGTCTAGAGATCAGCACTATCTGCGCCAACTCTGGCGAAATACTCGGCAAACTTTAGCAAAGCAAGCAACATGAGACTGCATTTACCATAATGCCAGGGGCGAACCTTTGCTGGGGGTGAAGCGGTGTGCTCCCACCCCTGTTCCTGTTTAAAAGTACTCCCGTGAGTCATTGAGCTGACGAGCTCGTGGAAGAAGCACCCGCGCGCCAGTGAGAGGTATTTGACCTGATGCAATGTTTGGCAGCCTACTCAGCAAACCCCAAATTTGAAGCCTGTAATCTCTACTGATGACATTTAAAGAACCAGAAACACGTGTCTAGAGATCAGCACTATCTGCGCCAACTCTGGCGAAATACTCGGCAAACTTTAGCAAAGCAAGCAACATGAGACTGCATTTACCATAATGCCAGGGGCGAACCTTTGCTGGGGGTGAAGCGGTGTGCTCCCACCCCTGTTCCTGTTTAAAAGTACTCCCGTGAGTCATTGAGCTGACGAGCTCGTGGAAGAAGCACCCGCGCGCCAGTGAGAGGTATTTGACCTGATGCAATGTTTGGCAGCCTACTCAGCAAACCCCAAATTTGAAGCCTGTAATCTCTACTGATGACATTTAAAGAACCAGAAACACGTGTCTAGAGATCAGCACTATCTGCGCCAACTCTGGCGAAATACTCGGCAAACTTTAGCAAAGCAAGCAACATGAGACTGCATTTACCATAATGCCAGGGGCGAACCTTTGCTGGGGGTGAAGCGGTGTGCTCCCACCCCTGTTCCTGTTTAAAAGTACTCCCGTGAGTCATTGAGCTGACGAGCTCGTGGAAGAAGCACCCGCGCGCCAGTGAGAGGTATTTGACCTGATGCAATGTTTGGCAGCCTACTCAGGAAACCCCAAATTTGAAGCCTGTAATCTCTACTGATGACGGTTAAAGAACCAGAAACATGTGTCTAGAGATCAGCACTATCTGCGCCAACTCTGGCGAAATACTCGGCAAACTTTAGCAAAGCAAGCAACATGAGACTGCATTTACCATAATGCCAGGGATGAACCTTTGCTGGGGGTGAAGCGGTGTGCTCCCACCCCTGTTCCTGTTTAAAAGTACTCCCGTGAGTCATTGAGCTGACGAGCTCGTGGAAGAAGCACCCGCGCGCCAGTGAGAGGTATTTGACCTGATGCAATGTTTGGCAGCCTACTAAGCAAACCCCAAATTTGAAGCCTGTAATCTCTACTGATGACGGTTAAAGAACCAGAAACACGTGTCTAGAGATCAGCACTATCTGCGCCAACTCTGGCGAAATACTCGGCAAACTTTAGCAAAGCAAGCAACATGAGACTGCATTTACCATAATGCCAGGGGCGAACCTTTGCTGGGGGTGAAGCGGTGTGCTCCCACCCCTGTTCCTGTTTAAAAGTACTCCCGTGAGTCATTGAGCTGACGAGCTCGTGGAAGAAGCACCCGCGCGCCAGTGAGAGGTATTTGACCTGATGCAATGTTTGGCAGCCTACTCAGCAAACCCCAAATTTGAAGCCTGTAATCTCTACTGATGACATTTAAAGAACCAGAAACACGTGTCTAGAGATCAGCACTATCTGCGCCAACTCTGGCGAAATACTCGGCAAACTTTAGCAAAGCAAGCAACATGAGACTGCATTTACCATAATGCCAGGGGCGAACCTTTGCTGGGGGATGAAGCGGTGTGCTCCCACCCCTGTTCCTATTTAAAAGTACTCCCGTCAGTTATTGAGCTGACGAGCTCGTGGAAGAAGCACCCGCGCGCCAGTGAGAGGTATTTGACCTGATGCAATGTTTGGCAGCCTACTCAGCAAACCCCAAATTTGAAGCCTGTAATCTCTACTGATGACAGTTAAAGAACCAGAAACACGTGTCTAGAGATCAGCACTATCTGCGCCAACTCTGGCGAAATACTCGGCAAACTTTAGCAAAGCAAGCAACATGAGACTGCATTTACCATAATGCCAGGGGCGAACCTTTGCTGGGGGGTGAAGCGGTGTGCTCCCACCCCTGTTCCTGTTTAAAAGTACTCCCGTGAGTCATTGAGCTGACGAGCTCGTGGAAGAAGCACCCGCGTGCCAGTGAGAGGTATTTGACCTGATGCAATGTTTGGCAGCCTACTCAGCAAACCCCAAATTTGAAGCCTGTAATCTCTACTGATGACGGTTAAAGAACCAGAAACATGTGTCTAGAGATCAGCACTATCTGCGCCAACTCTGGCGAAATACTCGGCAAACTTTAGCAAAGCAAGCAACATGAGACTGCATTTACCATAATGCCAGGGGTGAACCTTTGCTGGGGGGTGAAGCGGTGTGCTCCCACCCCTGTTCCTGTTTAAAAGTACTCCCGTGAGTCATTGAGCTGACGAGCTCGTGGAAGAAGCACCCGCGCGCCAGTGAGAGGTATTTGACCTGATGCAATGTTTGGCAGCCTACTCAGCAAACCCCAAATTTGAAGCCTGTAATCTCTACTGATGATGGTTAAAGAACCAGAAACACGTGTCTAGAGATAAGCACTATCTGCGCCAACTCTGGCGAAATACTCGGCAAACTTTAGCAAAGCAAGCAACATGAGACTGCATTTACCATAATGCCAGGGGCGAACCTTTGCTGGGGGGTGAAGCGGTGTGCTCCCACCCCTGTTCCTGTTTAAAAGTACTCCCGTGAGTCATTGAGCTGACGAGCTCGTGGAAGAAGCACCCGCGCGCCAGTGAGAGGTATTTGACCTGATGCAATGTTTGGCAGCCTACTCAGCAAATCCCAAATTTGAAGCCTTTAATCTCTACTGATGACGGTTAAAGAACCAGAAACACGTGTCTAGAGATCAGCACTATCTGCGCCAACTCTGGCGAAATACTCGGCACACTTTAGCAAAGCAAGCAACATGAGACTGCATTTACCATAATGCCAGGGGCGAACCTTTGCTGGGGGGTGAAGCGGTGTGCTCCCACCCCTGTTCCTCTTTAAAAGTACTCCCGTGAGTCATTGAGCTGACGAGCTCGTGGAAGAAGCACCCGCGCGCCAGTGAGAGGTATTTGACCTGATGCAATGTTTGGCAGCCTACTCAGCAAACCCCAAATTTGAAGCCTGTAATCTCTACTGATGACGGATAAAGAACCAGAAACACGTGTCTAGAGATCAGCACTATCTGCGCCAACTCTGGCGAAATACTCGGCAAACTTTAGCAAAGCAAGCAACATGAGACTGCATTTACCATAATGCCAGGTGCGAACCTTTGCTGGGGGGTGAAGCGGTGTGCTCCCACCCCTGTTCCTGTTTAAAAGTACTCCCGTGAGTCATTGAGCTGACGAGCTCGTGGAAGAAGCACCCGCGCACCAGTGAGAGGTATTTGACCTGATGCAATGTTTGGCAGCCTACTCAGCAAACCCCAAATTTGAAGCCTGTAATCTCTACTGATGACGGTTAAAGAACCAGAAACACGTGTCTAGAGATCAGAACTATCTGCGCCAACTCTGGCGAAATACTCGGCAAACTTTAGCAAAGCAAGCAACATGAGACTGCATTTACCATAATGCCAGGGGCGAACCTTTGCTGGGGGGTGAAGCGGTGTGCTCCCACCCCTGTTCCTGTTTAAAAGTACTCCCGTGAGTCATTGAGCTGACGAGCTCGTGGAAGAAGCACCCGCACGCCAGTGAGAGGTATTTGACCTGATGCAATGTTTGGCAGCCTACTCAGCAAACCCCAAATTTGAAGCCTGTAATCTCTACTGATGACGGTTAAAGAACCAGAAACACGTGTCTAGAGATCAGCACTATCTGCGCCAACTCTGGCGAAATACTCGGCAAACTTTAGCAAAGCAAGTAACATGAGACTGCATTTACCATAATGCCAGGGGCGAACCTTTGCTGGGGGGTGAAGCGGTGTGCTCCCACCCCTGTTCCTGTTTAAAAGTACTCCCGTGAGTCATTGAGCTGACGAGCTCGTGGAAGAAGCACCCGCGCGCCAGTGAGAGGTATTTGACCTGATGCAATGTTTGGCAGCCTACTCAGCAAACCCCAAATTTGAAGCCTGTAATCTCTACTGATGACGGTTAAAGAACCAGAAACACGTGTCTAGAGATCAGCACTCTGGCGAAATACTCGGCAAACTTTAGCAAAGCAAGCAACATGAGACTACATTTACCATAATGCCAGGGGTGAACCTTTGCTGGGGGGTGAAGCGGTGTGCTCCCACCCCTGTTCCTGTTTAAAAGTACTCCCGTGAGTCATTGAGCTGACGAGCTCGTGGAAGAAGAACCCGCGCGCCTGTGAGAGGTATTTGACCTGATGCAATGTTTGGCAGCCTACTCAGCAAACCCCAAATTTGAAGCCTGTAATCTCTACTGATGACGGTTAAAGAACCAGAAACACGTGTCTAGAGATCAGCACTATCTGCGCCAACTCTGGCGAAATACTCGGCAAACTTTAGCAAAGCAAGCAACATGAGACTGCATTTACCATAATGCCAGGGGCGAACCTTTGCTGGGGGTGAAGCGGTGTGCTCCCACCCCTGTTCCTGTTTAAAAGTACTCCCGTGAGTCATTGAGCTGACGAGCTCGTGGAAGAAGCACCCGCGCGCCAGTGAGAGGTATTTGACCTGATGCAATGTTTGGCAGCCTACTCAGCAAACCCCAAATTTGAAGCCTGTAATCTCTACTGATGACGGTTAAAGAACCAGAAACACGTGTCTAGAGATCAGCACTATCTGCGCCAACTCTGGCGAAATACTCGGCAAACTTTAGCAAAGCAAGCAACATGAGACTGCATTTGCCATAATGCCAGGGGCGAACCTTTGCTGGGGGGTGAAGCGGTGTGCTCCCACCCCTGTTCCTGTTTAAAAGTACTCCCGTGAGTCATTGAGCTGACGAGCTCGTGGAAGAAGCACCCGCGCGCCAGTGAGAGGTATTTGACCTGATGCAGTGTTTGGCAGCCTACTCAGCAAACCCCAAATTTGAAGCCTGTAATCTCTACTGATGACGGTTAAAGAACCAGAAACACGTGTCTAGAGATCAGCACTATCTGCGCCAACTCTGGCGAAATACTCGGCAAACTTTAGCAAAGCAAGCAACATGAGACTGCATTTACCATAATGCCAGGGGCGAACCTTTGCTGGGGGGTGAAGCGATGTGCTCCCACCCCTGTTCCTGTTTAAAAGTCCTCCCGTGAGTCATTGAGCTGACGAGCTCGTGGAAGAAGCACCCGCGCGCCAGTGAGAGGTATTTGACCTGATGCAATGTTTGGCAGCCTACTCAGCAAACCCCAAATTTGAAGCCTGTAATCTCTACTGATGATGGTTAAAGAACCAGAAACATGTGTCTAGAGATCAGCACTATCTGCGCCAACTCTGGCGAAATACTCGGCAAACTTTAGCAAAGCAAGCAACATGAGACTGCATTTACCATAATGCCAGGGGCGAACCTTTGCTGGGGGGTGAAGCGGTGTGCTCCCACCCCTGTTCCTGTTTAAAAGTACTCCCGTTAGTCATTGAGCTGACGAGCTCGTGGAAGAAGCACCCGCGCGCCAGTGAGAGGTATTTGACCTGATGCAATGTTTGGCAGCCTACTCAGCAAACCCCAAATTTGAAGCCTGTAATCTCTACTGATGACGGTTAAAGAACCAGAAACACGTGTCTAGAGATCAGCACTATCTGCGCCAACTCTGGCGAAATACTCGGCAAACTTTAGCAAAGCAAGCAACATGAGACTGCATTTACCATAATGCCAGGGGCGAACCTTTGCTGGGGGGTGAAGCGGTGTGCTCCCACCCCTGTTCCTGTTTAAAAGTACTCCTGTGAGTCATTGAGCTGACGAGCTCGTGGAAGAAGCACCCGCGCGCCAGTGAGAGGTATTTGACCTGATGCAATGTTTGGCAGCCTACTCAGCAAACCCCAAATTTGAAGCCTGTAATCTCTACTGATGACGGTTAAAGAACCAGAAACACGTGTCTAGAGATCAGCACTATCTGCGCCAACTCTGGCGAAATACTCGGCAAACTTTAGCAAAGCAAGCAACATGAGACGCATTTACCATAATGCCAGGGGCGAACCTTTGCTGGGGGGTGAAGCGGTGTGCTCCCACCCCTGTTCCCATAGTTACCTGAGCTAACTATAACTTACGCCCCCACAATGCACTACTTATGACCTCACATATTACATCACTCATGACATGGTCAGTGACATCACCCTTGACATCACTGATGACATCTCAAATGACATCACTGACAGCATCACTTTTAAGACATCATTCACAGAACCCCTCACACTCCCACTCACACCCCCATACTGTCTCTCATACACTCAAACACCCACAGAACCATTCACATGCCTATTCACATATCCATACAACTTGTCACTCGCCCACTCCCTCATCCATGCAAACACTGACATACCCACTTGTTCACCCATACAGCCACTCACATAACTACTCACTCACTGACTCACACAGCTACTCATATAACCACAGCCATATAATCACCCATAGAGCTACTCACACACCAACACAATCAATCATACAGTCACACTCAGACATCCAGTCACGTACCCATACAGCATCTCAACAAACCTATTGGCACACCCATACAACTACTCACACATCCACTTACATACTCTCAAAACCACTTACATACCCATTCACTCATCCCTACAAGCACTCCGATAGATATTAACTCACCCATACAACCACTCACACAGACTCTCACTTTCCAATACAGCCACTCACACACCCACTAAGTTAACCAAACACCCACTCAGCCACTACCTCTCTCATATAGCCACTTTCACATCCACTCACTCACCCATAGAGCCACTCACACAGCTACTCAGTCACCCATTCAGCCACTCACACACCTAGGCAGCCACTCACACAGCCACTGTTATATTCCATATAGGTACCATGATATAGGCCCCGGTAACTTCATTACCCTTCACCTATATTCTTCCCTACATTACACTTGTCGCGGTTTACAGGGACTGACCTTTTGCCTAGATATGACACTGCATTCAGAACGCGGGTTTTCCCTAGTTCGAAATCTCATACATTATGCAGGAGGATTCTTGGAAGCACAGCAGGATGTCCATCTCCTGTATAAAATCTATGTATAAAGTTCATGCCTGACGTCATCATTAGGCCGACAAAGTAATACAGTGAGGTAGGACCCCTGGGGAGACCTATGGGTATATATGCATCACATCTCGCTAAGATAGACAGAGGAGACCGAGACTTCCCGGCCGACACACTTACCAAAGACACTGAGGTTCCTGCATGCAGACACTCCAGCTCGCAGTGGTCTAAAACATCCCTTGCGGTGTGTCCAATTCGAGACCAGGACAGGATCCCACAGTCTCTCACTTCAGGTAAGGGGGTGGACTAAATCCTAGAGGGATTCTTAGCTTAACACCTACCTCCATGCTAGGTACAGTTAGGTACATCTAGTTAGGGAAGCATTGTAGGAGTACCCATCTTTTTATCATGTGTTTTATATACTCGGATGTATTCATGATTATTGTAAGATGGTAGAGCTATACCATCCATTTACCTTTATAGTACTGCTAATCATTTATATCTTATACTGTCTAACAGTTATTGCAGCTCATTTATTTTACACCAGAATGACAACTGTTCAATAAATGATTATTGAAAACGCCCAGCCTGTTTATTCTGTGTATCTCTCTGAGACAGACTAAGTAAGCACGAGTGACTGAGCGAAAGGTAGTATATTGTTTCCACGGTCCTGAGGGATCAGGGTTGTCATGTTCGATGGTTGCCAGGAACTATTCTCTCCTTGGTAAGAGGAGATTCTAGTGGCACTGTGAGCTAGTTGGTACAAAAGGCCAACATACCCGGTGGGGGTGATCAGAGTTTGTCTGACACCAATCCTACAGTGTATGTGCAGATCCTGTATACTTTTTATAGGAACTACACGACATGGCGCCGCCAACGTTGGTTGGGTACTTATTTAACAGTAAAATCTGAGTAGTTCAGTCGTGCTATTCTCAGAAATCCCTATTCACAAAACACCAGAGACGCCTGGAGTGGGTGGGCAAAACTCCGCCACAGCTGAGTAGGCGAAATATCCTATTTATTGGCTGTTGGTTAATCAAGCTTGAAGGACACAGTGTTCCTAAAAATTGTGCAAAACACCTTATCTTAGTTCCCTTGAAAAGTTATTTAGTGTTCTAAACACAATGACTAACCAGGTCTTAGACCCACCAGACCAGCCTTTACCACTCTCGGAAGACGAGGAAGATGCAAACGCAATACATATTGCGGCAAATGTTAGAAATGCAGTCACTCTGAAGCTGCTTGCGCATGGTTTAACACCTAGGGGTGGCATAGTAGCTTTCGTGATTGAGGCACACGAATCATACAGAACAGAGGTATTTTATTCATGGGTTACATTCCCAGCAGCAAATGCAAGAACAAAAACTTTTCATTTTTACACAGATGAACCACCAGCAGAATATTGTATGTATGAGGACAGTGAGGTTCCGCTCACGTTCCAGGAACATTTATACTGGTTTAAAGGCGCCCTACCCCATACAAGAAGAAGAGTGAGACTCGGCCCGCTCGGATGAGAAGGGGCAACATGGCCAATATTAGCAGCCTACACACCACATCCTGACATTGAAACAATGCCAGGACCAGACTTACTCATACTTCACAAAGAATTAATAAAACTCTACAGAAACATGACGCAATTCGTCATGTGGACACTTACAGTCCAGCCGGCAACGGTTACAACAAATACAACTGCAGTTAAAATACAGCAACTAAAATTACACCACAAACGTTACACGCAGTAATGGGTAAAATGCCCGCAAAACGTGCACAAATGCCATTCTGGATAGCTCAGAAAGTAACACAGCTAGAAGCAGTATTCCCAAATACCAGCGCTTATGAAAAACACAGAATGCTGATAATCTGTTTGCCCATGGGGATAACACCACAGATAGAGGACTGTACCTCTTGGGGTACAGTTTTCGCTGCCATATATACCAGAACTCATGGTATACCGTCCTTAGCAGTAATACCAGATGTATTAAGACAAATACAAAATGAGTATGGAGCAGAGCCTGCTGTGAACTTAGGGATGAAGTTACTAGGTAACTATGCCCAGGTATCAGCCATAAAATTAGCAAATATTAAAGGGGAGGCAGCATCAGTGGCTATCCGCCAACGCCCAAGGGAATTCAGAAACTGAGTATGCAGAATTAGGCAGGGACAGTTTGGGTGGAAAAGCATTAAAACCACAACTGATGGGTAGTCCCGAGAAGGAGACCTCCAAGCAGACACCTGCTTCTTCTAAAAAGAAGTGGGACAATAACAAAAAACAAAAAGTTAAAGAAAACAGATCTCAATCCAGAGTAGATCCCCTCCACAGGAGCCCTCCAAAAGGAGGTATAACCTTAGGAATAGGGACAACATTAGGAAACCTGACAGGTATCAGGACGTTCCTCTAGTTCCTTTCAGGGTTCAACGAAAAACTCAGAGAGAGAAGGATGGTCAGACAGACAAGAAGAGCATACAAAGTCCAGAGACAAGCAACACGCTCAAGAATATACTTCTAAAAAAGAAGATAAACAAAAACAAAAACCACAGTTCAAAAAGAAGAAGTTTGCAGGTCTAAAGATCAGACATGCCCAGAATTCAGAGGACTCGACTACTGAACGGGGAATGGGCTCTGACGATGCCAGACAGTGCGGCAAAAGTAACAATAGCTCGCCAGAACCTGATGGAATTTCTGGTGACAGCAGACTTGAATGATTATATCACGGTGGAAACACCTGATACTAGGGTAAGTGTCCCACACAAATTATATGAAATAACACTCCAAATGGAGGGGGACAAATGCAGGACAGTTAGAGGTCTCTTTTGGGAGAACCTAACGTTTGGCTATGACATTTTGTTAGCTGAACAGGATTGGCCACCAGCATTCGTCATGGATTGCCCTAGGGGAGAAACGGTTATTTTACCAGCATTCTCCGACCATGTTCCCAAATATTTAAAATATACCTATGCGCTGGAGTGGGCGGTAGCCCAAGCTCCAGCATTATACAAAAACCATGTTGGATGGGATGAAGATTCAACCCACCACATAATTTCATTAAAAAATACTCCTACTGCACAAAGGCAGTATCCAATAAAGCAAGAAGCTAAAAAACAGGTCAGGGAGATCTTAGATCAACTTGAATACCAAAGAGTGATTGAAACATGCACCTCTCAAATGAATAACCCTTTGTTTCCCGTATCAAAACCGGACAACACATACCGTCTAGTGTTGGATTACAGACATTTAAACACTTGCACTAAAACATTTGCAGTACAGAATGCACACAGTGCCGCATTAATGAATAACATTGTGCGGAAAACATACAAAACGACACTAGATATCTCAAATGGATTTTTTTGCCAAAATATAGCGCCTGAGAGCAGATATTTGATAGCATTCTCAGCGCTAGGGTCCCAGCGTCAATTTTGTTGACTCCCCCAGGGTATAAGCACAGCCCGGGGTTGTTTTCGGCTAAGGTAACTGAATTACTTCAAAATCTGGGTGAGGAGGCATTGTCCTACGTAGATGATATTTATCTGACGGATGATGACCTGGAGGAACACTTGAACAGAGTAAACACCATAATTTTGGGATTTGCCTCTGAGGGTTACAAATTCCACCTTAATGTCCTTTTTCTAGGATATGAGCTTTCAAGTGCAGGAAAAGGTCTAGCAGCTAACTTTTTAGAAAAATGCGCGCTGCTCCAACTTCCAAAATCATTAAAAAATTTGCAATCAATCCTGGGATTCCTGAACTTTGGCAGAACATACAATTTAGATTACGCGGAAAGAGTAAAACCTTTTTACGATTTGATAAAACCTGACTTTTCAGTTAGACAGTGGATACAGGAACACACAGATACTCTTCGTTCCTTACAAGCTGACATGATAGCTTCAAAACACTTACAGACACGCGTAAATGTACGCAACCTGGTGATCCGTATAGTTGCGGGTCAATCTGGGTACACCTATCTAACATATAATGAAGGTGAGACAGTACCAATAGGATACAAATCACATTTGTACACAAATGCTGAGATGCGTTTTGCATCAACTGAAAAAATTCTAACAGCAGTACAGACTGCTGTAGTCAGAGAAAGAGCCCTGGCTCAAGGGAAACGTATAATAGTCATTACCCCGGTTGCAGCCTTAGAGGCTGCGACAAAGACAAGCATTCCCAACGCTAAAGCTTTACATCCAAGATGGATACAATGGGCTAATTCTCTCACTGCAACAGATGTAGAATACAGGTACGACCCAAATATAAAAACACAAGCATTTCTGCAATACAAACAAGAATATCCTCTACCAAATGAAATAATGCCTTTAAATCAGTATGAATATATAATTTACACTGACGGTTCTGCGCAGCCGGCCATAGGGAGCAAACAGCAATTTAGCGCAGCGTGTGCTATCGTTAAAGGATGCATGCAGGATGGAAAGTTTCACCCGAAGTGTACAAAAACACAGTCTCCAGGAGACTGCACGGCGCAGCTGGCAGAAGTAAAAGCACTAATACTGGCACTGTTAAATACGGATCGAGAATTCCCCACACTAATCGTGTGTGATTCCTTTTGCTGTGTACAGTCATAGAATTAATATTTACATCACTGGGGACAAAACGGGTTTAAGGATGCAAAAGGTGGCACAATAAAGCACAAAACGCTATGGGAACAGGTAGTAGAGTTGAAAAATGAAATACCAAGGGCTCACGTGATACATACACTGAGTCATCAATGTGATGGCGTTCACGTTGAAGGGAATTCATTGGCTGGCGAAGCCGCAAAGGGGGCTGTACGTACGGCTTCCGTAGCTGCAATCACTCGTTCAAAAACGAGAATAGACGGTGAGATAATGGTTGCGATTATTGCTACACGCAATAACTCAGCAGTACCGAAAACGTTTCCACTCAAATACTCCTACAAGTTAGATGCAAACAATGTTCCATTTGCTCAAATTCCTGGAGTGGGGGTTAGAGTAATACCAAATATATATCGTAGGTTAGGATTAATTCTAGCAGCACATGAGGGTATAGGGTCTGCACATGCAGGAGTTACAGCAACTGTTTCTCTACTGAAACAGCGCTATTGGTGGCCAAGACTAAGAAAGCAGACTAAGGACTACGTCTTGAAATGCGACATCTGCCAGCAGATGAAAGGCTCCACCGTAACATGTCCAGCGCAGACACCATTATTAATATCAGACAAACCACTGGCGTGTGTCTATTTGGACCACTGCGGCCCCTTACAATCTGATGGGGCTTACAAGTATATCATGGTTGAGGTGGATTCCTGCTCTAGGTTCCTATGGGTGTGGCCCCAGCGCTCGGCTGACACTCGAATTGGTATAAAAGATTTGCGAGTCTTTATATGGACATACACAATAGGCACATTACAGTCTGACCGTGGCCTCGCGTTTAGCTCTAGGGCTTACAAGGAAGCCATGGGAAGTTTGGGTGTAGCATTGCGGTACTCCTCTCTGTACCATCCCGAGGGAAATTTGATTGCGGAGAGGAAAAACCGGGACTTAAAGCAGTCTTTAACAGCTAGAGTATTAGGCTCGGGTGGAAATTGGGTAAAACATTTGTATGGAGTTCAAAGGGCATTAACTAATCAGCCAAGAAGCTCTCTAGGGGGTGTCACTCCTTATGAGGTCCTATTTGGGACGAGAATGTGGGTACCTGATCTTGATTGTGAAGGCACAGTGGCGGATGATAAACCTTTAGACATCCATAAATGTTTGGCTGTTTTACAGGACCTAAATGAATCCAGGGCACTACAGAGTAATGTCCAGGTGAAAAGGACCACCACTGGGGAAGCAAAAAGTGTCACGGCAAGACCTGTCTGGATCCCTAAAGTTGGGGATCTGGTCAGAGAGAAAATAGCGGACAAAAAAGAATTTGGGCCATCATACAGAAAGCCTGTACCTGTCCTGGCCGTTGAAGGAACAAGAACAGTACTTCTGCCACCTCTTTCCGGTAAAAAGGAGAAAAGATTTATCTCAATTGATCAGATCAAACCACACTATGTGGCCGATACCGAGTAGTAGGCCGCGTGGACTCCAGAGTAACAGACACCCTTCTCTCACATCTATACAAGAAGTCCAAACAGAAAGACTCATCACGTTTGAAGAGTCACCTACACAGAATGAAGGACTATGCAACAATGCAATGGAACTCGTTCCTCTCGACACTGAAGTTCAAAATGAGAACTAAACAGAAAGACAAATTTCAATTCAACCAAACACGGATATCTACATCAACATGCCCCAACGAGAGCAAGCTACAGTTTCCACAAAACCTGCGGATTTACCGAAAATTGATCGAATGGCATCTGGCTAGTTCATTGACTTTGACACTTTTTCACTAGATCCAAGCGAACCTGAAACGACGCCAGCCAAAAAAACTTGTCTACAGCGATTCAAAGATTTTATGAACTTTCTTAAAAAGACTTACCTGGTATCACCTTGGGTGGAACTCTGGGTAAATACTGGGGTACTTTTCTTTCTTTTCTGGATAGGCCTAGTAACTGTCTTTAGTATGCTTATAAATGGAACTTATCTTCGAGAAAGCTCTGCAGCACAAGAAGTGAATGTGATTCTGTAACCACATCTATCATCACTTCGTGAAAAAAGAGACCTATCATCAGTGAACATTACAGCAGTTCTTATACCTGACGCTATTGTATGGGACAAGGTTGATTACGATATATTTGGCCCGACCGAACTTTTAAAAATATCACATTTATTTAAGATTTCTTTAAGTGATATCATTACCTCCAGTACATTTTCCGATGATTGGGATTATGAAACTGGTAATAATATGTTGTCTGATTTAGAAAAATCTGCTGCTTTTACTAATAATGAAATGTTAGAGGGCACATCAGACTTTGAAACAATGTATTGCTATCAACATTATGGTCATCACTTTCTGCATAAATCTGCTAATCCCAGAAATGTTTTCACATACCACCAATGGGAACATTGCCCAACACCGCCGAAAAGCAGTTCAAAAACATTTGCACAGAAGTTTCCGTATTTTTTAGGGTTTAACAAATCAGACCCAGCCTCATATTGTTATAAGGTTGCACCAACACCAGCACGGAAAAATATGTTAACAAACACCAAACAGATTTATTCTGCTACCTTTATTGCCCAATTGTCTGAACAGGGTTTCAACTTATGGAAAGACACCATAGACTTAAAATCATTCTGGGGTACTAGGGACTGGCAGGTACAGGGAACAGAGGCACTATTTAGAGCATGCCTTATTCCTCAGCAAATAATGTTTTTGAATGAAACAGTGCAACAAACGACCTGTCTTGGATTAGCCAGGAACAAAGATTTAAATACACCTCGGATGCCCATACCATCACACACTGAGGGTAACATAACATCACAAGAAGAGGGTACTCTAGAAGACGTCATGCGATACAATAGATCAGACCCGGATTGGAAGGGATGGTTGATTTGGCCCACAGAAACCAATAGCTGTCAAGAAAGATTCTTGGGTAAAACTAAAGGATTTAGTATAAATAGGCCAGATCCACGCTATGTACAGAGACAACACCCAGGGGTAGTGACATCATACAGTGTTGGGAAGTTATGCCTCGATTGGCTAAAGACCTCAACACTCACACAGGTGAAACAACACTTATCCTTACTTTCAGAGGATGTGGACCTACGGGATTTTTTATTAGGTCCTAGGAAGCCACGTCACAAACGTTTCTATTATGCTGTCTACAATGAGATTTGGAAAATATCACAGCAAGAGGCTGCGGAAAGATTACGAGAAATAGATCGTATAAACCTAGAGAAAGCTCTAGCTAACCTCCAGAATATATTCTTTAAGCAACATTGTATCTTCTGCTATTGATGTACTAGAACAGGATTTGTCCATATTACAACAAGGGCAATCGCAATCGCGTTCTATTATGTTATTAAGCTGGACGCTGCAATCTTTGTGCGCAGGCTATGTGCCTTGACGTTTCATAAACAGTGCGTCTCTGTTTTCTTCATACAATCTGACAGAAAAACAGATAGAAATGGCACAAAGGGGAGCAAAATATACAATGCTGCGTATTGAAAAAATGGATGGATTAGCATTTACAGTGGCAGAGTCACCGTCCACGGAATGGCTAAGCTATGGCCACATAACTCTTCCGGTCAAAACTTTTCAATTCCAATATTGCCTTGAACAAATGCAGGCAGGCAGATATGAAGAAATGGGTAGGGAATTCATCAAGGAATTTTGGGAATTACCGTACAGATTTCGATGCCGGAGTGGGGAAAAAGAAGTGTTTCTAAGTGGTACAAACTGCGAGAATACTTTAAGTGGATCACTTATATGCCAGGATATAATGCTTCATGGGGCCTGTAACGGTTCGGTAGCAAACTTATCCTGTCACTTAAAGGGTGCCCCAGCTGCCGTGATCGCTCCAGTGTTCGGGCTACTTTCAAATGGGAGTCACTTGATGCTGAACGATCAAGGTTGCTGTGGGATGCTTCCGGGCATCGCATATCTGGTAACCGTGAGTTCCAGGGTTACTTGCTGTATGCAAGTATTGTTGCCACCAACACATACAGTCAGGGAGGCGCCGTTATGGCCTTCGCTAAATGTTTCATTAATACGGTTTGATACTTTGAGCAGAATGAAAGCCATGCTTATACAGAAACCCGTGCCCTTAACATCCACTCGAGAGACTTTTGATCTTCAAGTCGCAAGGTCTTCGGCAGAGATACAGGCACTTATACGTACAAATTGCCCCTTCCATTTCGTAGAAATGGTGAGTCGTACCTTTAACATGTCTGATATGACTGGCATTGTCCACCTATTTAAGACCATAGGTTCTGGACTATTAAGCACCTTTCAGACGGTCCTCGGAGTTAAACCAAACTTTATACACTCCGTATTTGGAAGCATATTTGGAGGACTGCTGCTGATCCTGTTTCTAATAGCAGGTATCCTGATTGTAATTTTTCTGCTACGCAATGGACATCCCAGTCACCAAGGAGATGGAAACAGTACTCCTGGAGTGAAAATACCGTGCTCGCATGGTATAACATCTAGGCACACCTCGCCTAACGGAGATAAGTGCATCTTGTTTCTTGTCATTTAGACCAGTCTGGATGGACTGCATCTTACCTGTCCTCCGATACCTGTTTTGTGTAGAAGAATGCGTGTTGGATCTCTGTCTGACACTTCCATCATGTGCGCAGCCGGACGTTGATGCTTTACTGGACCCGATAACGGCCCATGTTCTGCAGTGTTCCCAGCGTATTCCTATGTTGATGGTGGCATTCCTAGAGCCACCACAGGTAGTATCAGCTCCTGTTGGTATGGACATCGGCTCCTCCTCTGACACCAAGGACTTGGATGGTGCACAGGCTGCCCCGGCATCATTTGTGGACAGTACAAAAGATCATCTGTGCTCAATTGACATAATCTGCGAGGTGCTACAGGGACCGTCAACTGCGGAGGCAGGCAACGAAAATGTTGCGTCTACCAGCCAGGACACATAAACATTTGACTCATTTGGCCCATGTCCTGGGAGAAAAATTCGACTTTTGATAAATAAACGTAAAATTGGAGCTCCGTATCAAATTTGACATTCTTTTTGAGCATGCATGGCTTTCAAATGCTTATAGTAGTTCGAACTATACCTGCGGATATATTAGAGCTATAGCTTGAGTGTCAATTTCCATTTTTTCTTTTAGAATATTTTTTAAAACCTTTTAACTTTTTAAACATTGTTTTTTTAGCGAAACAAAAACTAATGCTTTTAACAATTTGCGTACCAGTATCTAGTCAACCTAGTAGTACGTTTAGAAATTTAACTATGTCGTCCATTCGGAAGAGGAGTGGGTGTTATATTCCATATAGGTACCATAATATAGACCCCGGTAACTTCATTACCCTTCACCTATATTCTTCCCTACATTACACTTGTCATGGTTTACAGGGACTGACCTTTTACCTAGATACGACACTGCATTCAGAACGCTGGTTTTCCCTAGTTCGAAATCTCATACATTGTGCATGAGGATTCTTGGAAGCACAGCAGGAAGTCTATATCCTGTATTAAATCTATGTATAACGTTCATGCACAACGTCATCCTTAGGCCGACACAGTAATACAGCGAGGTAGGACCCCTGGGGAGACCTATGGGTATATATACATCACATCTTGCTAAGATAGACAGAGGAGATCCAGACTTCCTGGCCGACACACTGACCAGAGCCGCTGAGGTTCCTGCATGCAGACACTCCAGCTCGCAGTGGTCTAAAACATCCCTTGCGGGGTGTCCAACTCGAGACCAGGACGGGGTCCCACAGTCTCTCACTTCAGGTAATGGGGTGGACTAAATCCTAGAGGGATTCTTGGCTTAACACCTACCTCCATGCTAGGTACACTTAGGTACATCTAGTTAGGGAAGCATTGGAGGACTACGCATCTTTTTATCATGTGTTTTATATACTCGGATGTATTCATGATTATTGTAAGATGGTAGAGCTATACCATCCATTTACCTTTATAGTACTGCTAATAATTTATATCTTATACTGTCTAACAGTTATTGCAGCTCATTTATTTTACACCAGAATAACAACTGTTCAATAAATGCTTTTTGAAAACGCCCAGCCTGTTTATTCTGTGTATCTCTCTGAGACAGACTAAGTAAGCACGAGTGAATGGGCGAAAGGTAGTATATTGTTTCCACGGTCCTGAGGGATCAGGGTTGTCATATTCGATGGTTGCCAGGAACTATTCTTTCCTTGGTAAGAGGAGATTCTAGTGGCACTGTGAGCTAGTTGGTACAAAAGGCCAACATACCCAGTGGGGGTGATCAGAGTTTGTCTGACACCAATCCTACAGTGTATGTTGTCTAAACGCACAGATCCTGTATACTTTTAATAGGAACTACACAACACCCATACAGCCACTCACACACCAACTTACTCTCCAGAACAGCAGCTCACACAGTGACTCACTCACCCATACAGCTACTCATATACTCACTCACAAACCCATACAGTCACTCAGACATCTACTCACACACTGATACAGACAGTCAGACAGCCACTCAGATGAGATATGTTATAAATAGTATGACTAATTACTAGTGCAGGAAGAATAGTAATTAATTTATGCTGTAGCTTAGTATATATCTTTAAGTCTCAGAAATGTTTACGAAGCACTTACAGTCACGGGATGATGTCATCAATGTGGGGTCATAAGCAGTGCATTGCAGGGGCATAAGCTATAGTTAGCTCTGGTAACTATAACTGCTGAATTTCTATGGTTTTGCACGAGTGAAATCTGAGCCAAACTATAACGTCCCTGTAACCTTTGTTTTTTTCAGTGAATTTCTAAGGTTTTTTAAATTCTATTTCCTAACCATAGCGTCCCTGTAACCTTTGTTTTTTTCAGTGAATTTCTAAGGTTTTTTAATGTTAATTCCTAACTATAATGTCCCTGGAACCTTTGTTTTTTTAGTGAAAAAATAATATATATACATGTAAGTAACAACTACCTAGTTGCAAGTGGGATCTATCCCAAGACATATTCAAGAAATGTAGGAGTATATGTAGTGATGTCACAGTGGAAATTAATAATATGGAATAATTAATCCTATAAAGTTAGCTCCATATTATATGACACTAATTCATTATATATTACCTACATGTAAATCGGAAATTTTAAATGTATTGGGAACAACATGTGCAATAGAAGGCATTTAATAATTTACATATTGTTTAAAAATAACTAAAAAAAGAGGTAGGGGAGAGAAAAATAAGGAAAATAGTAAACATAAGAAACTATAGGGCATATTAGCAAGACCGGCGATAAAATTATCGCCGTTTTAGCGGCAGGAAACTGCCGCTAAAACGGCGATAATGGACTTGCTAATATGCGTTATAGAATTCAATAGAAGCCCAGGTTAGATGTGCAGGACATCTAACCTGGGCTTCTATTGAATTCCATAACGCATATTAGCAAGCCCATTATCGCCGTTTTAGCGGCAGTTTCCTGGCGCTAAAACGGCTATAATTTTATCGCCGGTCTTGCTAATATGCCCCTATGTTGTATATGTTTATACTTACCTGAGGTATAAAGCCTCCAAACATGGCGCCGCCAAAATTGTGTGATCAAGGCCGTGGCTGCGGCCGAAACGCGTCATGTTTGACTTGTGCAACTGCCAATAAACCATTTACTAAGTATAAAAAAGAGGTACGTGACATTGCGCACCCATCCGTCGCACTGCTGAATTCAGGAATTTTTCCTTTCGGTCAATCATTCTTTGTAGTAATCCAGTTTTATTCAAAAGTAAACCTATAATGATGTCCATGCTTCATTCAAGGAATTAATCCATGCTTTATAATCACTTCAGAGACAGCGTAGTTCCACATTGGTGTTTTATTTAACATCTTCAAATGCCTCATGTAGTCCATCCAGACTTTTAACAGCGGCACGTGTATACAAAACAATCATGGAGAACTGACTCAAAAACGTTCCACCCAATGCATTTCGAGCACACTGGCTCTTCGTCAGGGGTTACTGAAACAAATAGAAAAATAACTCAGCCAACTATATAAATCCAGTTTCACTCGATATTCTAACAAACATAATCACGTGACCCTCATCACCCCACCACCCCTCAATCACAAATTTACTTAAAAACCACCCATGCATGAAAACTAATGAACTCCTACCATGCAATTACCCATCCTGACTAAAAGAAAACTAAATCCACTGCATCTTCGCAAATAAAAACAAACTCATGAAAAAATTCATGAGCAAGCTGATGTGCAACACCCCTACACCCTTTACCGATGTCCCACGAGTGCTTTTGAACGAACGCGCATGAAGCGAGAAACATGATACATGTGGCTCTGAAGGTAATTTGTCGAGGGTTTGGTTGGGAAAGTTTACTTGAATAAACAGAGGGGCCAGGATTTCAAAAGCACTCGTGGGACATCGGTAAAGGGTGTAGGGGTGTTGCACATCAGCTTGCTCATGAATTTTTTCATGAGTTTGTTTTTATTTGCGAAGATGCAGTGGATTTAGTTTTCTTTTAGTCAGGATGGGTAATTGCATGGTAGGAGTTCATTAGTTTTCATGCATGGGTGATTTTTAAGTAAATTTGTGATTGAGGGGTGGTGGGGGTGATGAGGGTCACGTGATTATGGTTGTTAGAATATCGAGTGAAACTGGATTTATATAGTTGGCTGAGTTATTTTTCTATTTGTTTCAGTAACCCCTGACGAAGAGCCAGTGTGCTCGAAATGCATTGGGTGAAACGTTTTTGAGTCAGTTCTCCATGATTGTTTTGTATACACGTGCCGCTGTTAAAAGTCTGGATGGACTACATGAGGCATTTGAAGATGTTAAATAAAACACCAATGTGGAACTACGCTGTCTCTGAAGTGATTATAAAGCATGGATTAATTCCTTGAATGAAGCATGGACATCATTATAGGTTTACTTTTGAATAAAACTGGATTACTACAAAGAATGATTGACCGAAAGGAAAAATTCCTGAATTCAGCAGTGCGACGGATGGGTGCGCAATGTCACGTACCTCTTTTTTATACTTAGTATTGAACTGTGACTTGGGACGGTTCACAGAATCTGTTCGCACGCAATTAGATGGTTGTGATATTATTGTATGAATAGATATTTAAGGGAAGGTGTGCATTCTTAAATTTTTTGTCTTTTGCTTAGCAATAAACCATTTACAGCATCCTAGACGGTCTGTGTAATTTTCTGCGCCTGGATGCGCACTGAAGAAATTGGAGTGGTGATACATATATATATCACCAAATCTCCCTTTCAAAGGATGACGCCGCCACGTGTGGATGTTTCTTTTAGGTCTTTAATTGTCGGCCACCATTGTACGCGTTTCGCCTTGCTGGTCAGCAAGCCTGCTGCGCAGGCGAAACGCGTACAATGGTGGCCGACAATTAGTGACCTAAAAGAAACATCCACACGTGGCGTCGTCATCCTTTGAAAGGGAGATTTGGTGATTTATACAACTGACCCTCTCTCGTGTGGTTCGTGAAGGCGACGCGCCCTTTGGTTAGGAGGCAGCGGGTTTCTAACGAGAGAAATATCGAGAAATACATATATATATGTGTATATATTTATATATATATATATATATATATATATATATATATATATATATATATATATATATATATATATATATATATATATATTATCTACTGGCGGTCGCCAGTAGATAGTTATAGTTACAACCTATTATCCATAGGAAATCCGCGACATTCTATTTGAAATAACTCTCTTGCCGGTTGACGTATCTTCGCGAAATTTTCAAACTTTGTGGCCCGCTCCGGTCCGCTCCTACCCTGAAAGTCTCGGGGATTCGTCAAGCGGGGGCCGAGAAAAAGGGGGTCCCAAAATGCGTTTTCCCATGCATTTTTCCATAGGAAACTTTAGACACGGCTACAGCTCGAACTGCTGAACGGAATTACACCAAATTTGGCAAAGAGGTAGTTCTTGGTTCAGAAAGAACCCTTTTTGTTAAATGGTGTAAATCCGTTCAGTAGTTGCTGAGAAAATGAAAAGTAAAAAGATAGTGATATCTATGGCCGAGTAGGGTCCGCGTACCCTCCCGATCACGAGCTGCATGTTAATTGGCTGTCAGCTGGCTGTCAACATTCCGATTCAGGAAATGTTGGCAGCCATTTTGTCCCTCGGTAGAACCGACGGACAGAAACAAGTGCGCAAAGCGCACAAAGGGGGCAGGGTAGAAACACCCTGACCCCTAGGCTTGCTCAGGGGTCCCACAAGGACCCCCTGGGCAAAAAACAAAAAACATTTTTAAAAATCGGCAGGATGCGCTCAGGGTGCGCGAATCCTGCCGGAGAATCGAAGCGCGGTCTCCGCGCTTCGATGTCACTGGCCCCCGGGTGGCCCAAGTCCCGGGGGCATGGTGGGAGGGGGTTAATTTTATGTGTGGGGGCCTCAAGGGCCCCCAAGCCCCGAGGACTGCCACCCCCGGGCTTTTTTAAAATGGTGCGGGAGGGCTCTGAGCCCTCCCGCAGCCCCGGGACCACCACCTCCCCGGGGCTTTTTTTAAAATTAAAAAAACCTGTGTGGGGGCTCCAGCCCCACACGCCCGGGACCGCCACCTCCCGGGGCACTAAACATTTAAATATGGGGGTCCGTTACGGACCCCAGAGCCCCGGGGACCACCACCTCCCGGGGCTGTGCAACTTAAGGGAGGGGGGCTGCGCGGCCCCCTCCTGGAGCCCTTGATGGCCCTGGGGACCGCCACCCCCCAGGGCCGGCTCCTGCAGTGTCCCGGGGTGCCTACCTCGGGACACTGTAGTCTGCTATGGCAGGACGGGAGCCTCGCGGCTCCCGTCCTGCCATAGCAAACTGCTTTGGATATTGGAAGAGAGAGCAGGAAACCTGCTCTCTCTTCCAATATCCAAAGCCGACTGCTTTCCACATGGGGAGCTGCATCTTAGCAGCTCCCCATGTGTAAAGCAATGCCGGCTCCCAAGGGACGCGGGAGCCGGCGGGACTGTGGGGGCTTGGGGACCCCCACAGTCCCCAACGGAGAGGGCCAGCCCCGGGGGATGGGGTCCCCGGGCAAGTAGTGGCTCGGGAGGGGCCACGCGGCCCCCTCCCCAAAGTTTAAAAATAATTTAAAAAAAAAAACGGAAGGCCGGCCCCGGGGATGGGGTCCCCGGGGCCTTAAATGGCCTGAGGAGGGGGCCACGCAGCCCCCTCCAAAGAAAAAAATCAAGGCCATGCCCCGGGGATGGGGTCCCCGGGCCAATACAGGCCCAGGGAAGGGGGCCCCGCGGCCCTTCCCGTTTTTTTTTTTAATATTTAATTTAAAAAAGGGGTAAGGCCCTGGGGGATGGGGTCCCCAGGGCCCAAAAACATGAAAAAGGAAGGGGGCTACACAGCCCCCTTCAGAGGACAAAAAACCAACAAAAAAAAAAACCGATCGGGCCCGCAGGCCCCGCCCCTTCCTTCACCACTCTGCAAACGTGCCCCCTGGCGCGTTGGCAGAGGGGAACGAATACCCCTTGAATACTGGGGGTCCCTGAGGGCCAACTAGCCCACCAGGAACCTCCAGTATGCGCCAGGGGCTGCCTTGCAGAGAGGTGTACAGAGGCCACGCCCCTTTTACACCTCTCTGCAACGCAGCTCTGTGGCGCTTTTGGAGGTATATGGTGGGCTAGTTGGACTCCGGGGACCCTTAGGATTCAAGGGGACTTAATCCCCCAACTTAAAACGCGCCACGGGTGCGTTTGCACAGTGGTGAAGGGAGGGCGGGGCTTCAGGTGACATGTGTGCAAACAGGCCCCGTGGCGCGTTTTAAGATGGGAATTAAATCCCTTCAATCCTGAGGGTCCCTGGGGCCAACTAGCCCAACAGGTACATCCAGAAAGCGCCACAGAGCTGCGTTGCAGAGAGGTGTAAAAGGGGTGTGGCCTCTCTACACGTCTCTGCAACGCAGCCCCTGGCGCATATTGGAGGTTCCTGGTGGGCTAGTTGGCCCCTAGGGACCCTCAGGATTCAAGGGGACTTAATCCCCAACTTAAAACGCGCCACGGGGCGCGTTTGCACAGATGTCACCTCAGGCCCCGCCCCTCCCTTCACCATTGTGCAAATATTCTTCTAAAATCATCCGAAATACGAATTCCGATTTACTCACCTGTTATAAGGAGAGACCTCAGTGCTGCATCTTTCAGCCCAGTACTAATCCTGAAAAGTAATTTTAACCGTACTTACCAGTAACTTGAATTTCCTTCCATAGGATATCATTGCCTGCTTTTTGCTGAAAAAGTTTCTAAGTGTTGATTTTTGAAACATACAAATATTCCTCTAAAATCAGCCGAAATCCGAATTCCGACTTACTCACCTGTTATCAGGAGAAAACCCAGTGCTGCACCTTTTAGCCCAGCACTGACCCTGAAAAGTAATTCTAACCGTACTTACCAGTAACTTGAATTTCCTTCCATAGGCTAACATTGACTGGTTTCACTTGGAAATTCTTCTAAGTGTGGAGTTTTGGAACTTTAAAATATTCCTCTAAAATCAGCCGAAATACGAATTCCGATTTACTCACCTGTTATCAGGAGAGAACCCAGTGCTGCATCTTTTAGCCCAGCACTGACCCTGAAAAGTAATTTTAACCGTACTTACCAGTAACTTATATTTTCTTCCATAGGAATCCATTGTCTGGTTTTCAGCAAAAAGTTTCAAAGTGTTGATTTTTACAAACTACAAATATTCCTTAAAAATCACCTGTATGACTTAAACGCATTCTTTCAACTGTTTACAGGAGATGCACCAGTGCTGGATCCAGGATCCAACACTGAGTAAGAAAAAGTAACAATAACAGTTTTTACCTGCTAAGTGAATTTCCTTCCATAGGATAACATTGGTGACCATATGAGAAAAAGTTTCTAAGTGTCAACTTTTAAAATACAATAATATTCCTTAAAAATCAGTACTGTAACCAAAACGCTTTTACTCAACTGTTTACAGGAGATGTCCCAGGACTGAATCTAGGATCCAGTCCTGTGGTTAGAAAAGTAATCCATAAAGTAACTAATTGCATTTAACTAGAAATTCACATTGAGCTGAATGTTGCATTGTGTTTGAAAATGTGTTGCCCATTGCAACAACTGTAACTACTGTACTTAAAAGTCTATTGCCTATGTGCAAAGTATTTAAACTAAAGTAATTCATTCTGAGAAAGTATTTTTTGTAATGTAATGTATAATGTAATTACAATGTAATTTAAAAAATAAAATATGTAAAAAAAAATTGTTTCTAAAAATGTAGTAAATCAGTATGAAAAAAATTAATATAACAATTAATACATTTAAAAATTGTCATTTACAAAACCTTTGAAATTCACTGAAAAAACCATAGGTTTCAGGCACGTTATAGTTAGAAATTAGCATTTAAAAAACCTTTGAAATTCACTGAAAAAACCATAGGTTTCAGACACGTTATAGTTACAAATTAGCATTTAAAAACCTTTGAAATTCACTGACAAAACCATAGGTTTTAGGGACAGTTATAGTTACTTGGACATTGCACTCGCACAAAACCCGTGAAATTCCCCGTTATAGTTAGTTCAGCTAACTATAACTCGCGCCCCGCAATGCACTGCTGATGACGTCACATATTACATCACTCATGACATGGTCAGTGACATCACTGATGACATCACTGATGACATCTCAAATGACATCACTGATGACATCATCCACGTGATAATCTGATGCACCTCCTCACACCCTAATATAACCTTTGATACACCCACTCTAAATTACAGACTGCCATTCGCAAAACCATACACACTCCAATACCAATAACTACATACCCACTCACTGATTCTTAGGTCTACACACACACATCCACTCACTCACCCGTACAGTCACTCATACTTATGGTCACTCAGTACAGGACTATCATATGCACTCTTACTCCTATATAGACACTCAAACACCGCCACTCATCCATAGAGGTACTCACACACCTAGTCAGTCATGCAAATAATTAAACCCACTGCCATTTACTCACCTATACAGTTATACACACACCAGCTCACTTAATCATACAAATACTAGCACATTGTTACGCTCTTAGACAATCACTGATACAAGCACACACTCATCCATCAAGCCACTCTCACAATAACACACTCTCACTTATAGCCATTTAAATACTCTAACACACATATATACTGCCTTTCACATATGTAGTTACTCACACATGTACCACTGGGACATACATTCACTCACTAACACACTGTTACACACACTTACCCACCCATACAGTCTATCACAGATGCACTCTTGAAACCATCCACCCAGTGAATCACCCACTCACACATCTATGCACAGTCGCACACACCCCATCCACACAAACACTCAGGCACCCATACAGATACTCAGACAACAAATCAATAACTCTTATAGACACTCATGTAGCTGTTCACAAACCCATGCAGCCACTTACACAGCAACAGACAGATACAGACATTCACCCAGTTTAGTCACTAACCCATGCATTCAGTAAGATACGTTTAATCACTCACTTATAGAATTAGTCACGCACCTACTAAATCATCCATACAGACACTTATACAGCCACTCATTCTTCAAAACGCCTTTCCCTATATATATTAAAAATATTTAAACTTTACAGAAACACACAGTCACTGGATGTTGTCAACAGTGATGTCATTTGAGATGTCATCAGTGATGTCATCAGTGATGTCACTGACCATGTCATGAGTGATGTAATATGTGACGTCATCAGCAGTGCATTGCGGGCGCGAGTTATAGTTAGCTGAACTAACTATAACGGGGGAATTTCACGGGTTTTGTACGAGTGCAATGTCCAAGTAACTATAACTGTCCCTAAAACCTATGGTTTTTTCAGTGAATATATATATATATATACATTGCCGAGTGCGTTCTGCGCAGCTACAGGGCATTTGTTGATTCACATTACTGACACGGCGGCCCCCGTCGTGGCAGAGCGCACCATCTCGGCAACATCGAGAGGCCGTGGTCTGGAACTGGTTCGGACTGTTGCGGCGTAATGAGCCAGACTAACAATAATGCTCAACTGATCATCCAGGATCCTTTCAAGGAAATGAATTGCTTTTAATAAACAAGTAAGTCGGAACCTACTTAAGGGAGACTTTTTGTTGTTCCTTGGGACTATAAACCCCAACATGCATCATGTTTGTGTCACTAATGGGAGTGCAGCCCACTCAGGGCAAATTATCCAATGAGGAGAGAGCATGATTTAAATAAATTTGAAAAGGAGCAACCCGTTACTCACTTGTTGAGCTGCCTCTGAGGAAGAGACCTTGTGTCTTGACACGCGTCAGGCAAACATCTGAAAATACCTGCATGTAAAGGCGAGCAGTCAGTGAAACCCGGATGGGAGGCTCATTGCTGAGTGCGTACTGCGCAGCTACAGGGCATTTGTTGATTCACATATATATATACATATATACATATATATATTCACTGAAAAAACCACAGGTTTCAGGGACGTTATAGTTAGTTGGACATTTCACTCGTACAAAACCAGAGAAATTCGGCCGTTATAGTTAGTAGAGCTAACTATAACTCGCGCCCCCGCAATGCACTGCTGATGACGTCACATATTACATCACTCATGACATGGTCAGTGACATCACTGATGACATCACTCATGACATCTCAAATGACATCACTGATGACATCATCCATGTGATAATCTGATGCACCTCCTCACACCCTAATAAAACCTTTTAAACACCCACTCTAAAATATAGACTACCAATATCGAAACCATAGACAAACCAATAGCAGTAAGTACATACCTGCTCAGTGATTCCTAGGTCTACACACACACACATCCACTCGTTCACCCATACAGTAACTCATACATGCAGTCACTCATCAATAAAGCACTATCATATGCACTCATACACCTATACATACACTTACACACTGCCACTCATCCATAGACTTACTTACACACCTCCTCAGTCATGCAAAGAATCAATCACACCAATTTACTCACCTATACAGTTATACAGAGACCACCGTACTTATTTATACAAATACTAACACATACTCTTTTATACAATCACTGATACAAGCACACACTCGTCCATACAGCAACTCTCACAATCACTCACTCTCATGTATAGTCATTTATAAACTCCAACACTCACATATATGACCTTTCACATATGTAGTTACTCACACATATACCACTGAGACATCCATTCACTCACCAACACACCCATACACACACTCACCCACCCATACAGCCCTTCACAGATGCACTCTTGAACCCATACACCCAGTGAATCACCCACTCACACATCTATGCACAGAGTCACCCACCCCCTACCCACTCACACAGACACTCAGGCACCCATACAGATACTCAGACAACCAATCAATAACCCATATAGACAGTCAAGTAGCTACTCACCAACCCATGCAGCCACTTATACACCAACTGACAGTTTGATACAGACATTTACACAGTTTACTCACTAACCCATGCATTCAGTAAGATACGCTTAATCAGTCACTTACACAATCAGTCACGCACCTACTAAATCATCTATTCAGACACTTATACACCCACTCATTCTTCAATACACCTTGGCATATATATATATATAAAACATATTTAAACTTTACAGAAAACACACATTCACTGGATGATGTCATCAGTGATGTCATTTGAGATGTCATCAGTGATGTCATCAGTGATGTCACTGACCATGTCATGAGTGATGTAATATGTGACGTCATCAGCAGTGCATTGCGGGGCGCGAGTTATAGTTAGCTCTACTAACTATAACGGCCGAATTTCTCTGGTTTTGTACGAGTGAAATGTCCAACTAACTATAACGTCCCTGAAACCTGTGGTTTTTTCAGTGAATTTCAAAGGTTTTTTAAATGCTAATTTCTAGCTATAACGTCCCTGAAACCTATGGTTTTTTCAGTGAATTTCAGAGGTTTTTCAAGTGCTAATTTCTAACTATAACGTCCCTGAAACCTGTGGTTTTTTCAGTGAATTTCCAAGATTTTTTAAATGCTAATTTCTAACTATGCCTACAGAGGTAGGACATGTGAAGAAAGAGGAACAAAGGCACAGAAAGAAGCAAGACAAATGCAGAAAGAGGCAACAGAAGTCCAGAAAGACGAAGAAAAGTGCAGGAAGAAGCAAGAGATGTGCAGAAAGAACCAACAGAGGAACAGAAAGTCCTCCTGTGCACCCAACTTTTTGCTGACGGGTACAGGTGGTAACTGACTCTGACTAACCAGGCCTAGAGCCAGTGCTATGCTAAAAGACACTTAGAATACAGTGAAAACACCTACATACACTAGGGAACACTATGCGTTGGGGTACCCCTGTGATTAGCATGACCTCCTCTGTAAGGCCCTAGTACATAATAGGGCAGGGGGATTAAAACTACCTCTAAGTCAGAGGTGCAGAAAGATGCTTCTTTAAGTAGTAGTCACGTTTGCAGAGTGGTGGAGAAAGGGTGCTGGTCCTCCGACCAGAGCTCAGGAATTCCGCTTTGTAGGACTTACAGGAGGTATCAGGAGGGCTTCTTGGCCCCAAAGTCCCTCAGGAGTAAATTGGTCTTCATCTCCCTTCCCGTAGTCTGCCAGGAGGCGCGTTTGCAGAGTGGTGGAGAAAGGGGGGCATGGCCTCCGAAGACGTCTTAGGAATCCCACTGTGTGGGACTTACTGGAGGTAACAAGAGGGGTAGTTGGCCTCCAAGGACATAAAGGGCTCCAGGAGGGGGGCCGCGCGGCCTCCCTCCCCATGTTTGCAAAGCCCCGGGGAGGTGGTGGTCCCCGGGGGTCCATAAAGGACCCCCAAATTTGAATATTTGGTGCCCCGGGGAGGTGGTGGTCCCCGGGGCGTGTGGGGGGGCCCGTGAGGCCCCCCCACCCTAATTATAAAAAAAGCCCCGGGGAGGTGGCGGTCCCCGGGGCTGCGGGGGCCCCCGCCACATAATTAAGCATGCCCCCGGGACCTGGCCCACCCGGGGGCTTAAATACAACGAAGCGCAGTTATATTTTCTCGTCCGGATTCGCGCCCCTAGCGCAAATTCGGCTGATTTTTTAAAAAAAAGATGTTTTTTGGGCCTTGGGGTCCTTGTGGGACCCCCTGAGCAGGCCTAGGGGGTCAGGGTGTTGGTACCCTGCAACCTTTTCATGTTTTTTATCTTTGTTTCACCCTTTTTCTTGTGACTCGGTTACCAAGTCACAAGATGGCTGCCAACAGTTCCTGGTTTGGAGTGTTGGCAGCCAACCAGAGTGAAGCTCGTGCCCGGGAGGAGTCGCGACTCCTCCTCGGTGCTCAGATATCGATATTTTTCTTTTTCTAATTTCTCAGGAACTACTGAACGGATTTACACCATTTAACAAAAAGGGCTCTTTCTGAACCAAGACCAACCTTTTTGCCAAATTTGGTGTAAGTCCGTTCAGCAGTTCGGGCTGTAGCTTTGTCTAAAGTTTCCTATGGAAATTAACATGGGGAAAATGCGTTTTGGGACCCCCCTTTTTTCTTGGCCCCCGCTTGACGAATCACCCCGAAACTTTCAAGACAGGAGCTGACCGGAGGGCCCCACCAGTTTTGAAAATTGCGCGAAGATTCGTCAAACGACGCCAAAGTCATTGGCAAAAGAAAAAACGCTTTTTGAATAGAAACGAGGTCCTAACTATAACTACCTACTGGCGACCGCCAGTAGGTAATATATATATATATCCTAAACATTTGATAAACAGCATCCCCTATGGGGAAATGCTAAGGATGAGACGTCTATGCAGTAACAATGAGGACCTGACAGTGGCACAGGAAGAAAGCAAGAAAAATTTTTTACAAAGAGGGTAACAGATGAAAGTGATTGACAAAGCCATCAGCAAATCAATGGCAATCACAAGGGAAAGAGCACTCATAGAAAAGACTAAACCAGCAACAGAAACCTCTAAAACCCAAACTAGTGCACTAACTACATTAAAAGAGGATAAGTTTAGAATTATAGTCAAATTCAGCAGACAACACAGAGAGATACACAAAATTATACAGCAAAATTGGCCTATGGTTCTAACTGATCCGGTAATAGAACCCCTGCTACCGCAGAGAGTGTCCATTACGCACAGCAAGGCCCCATGAATGAAAGACAAGATTGTTAAAACTAGTCCGGAGGTCATTGAAGGCAACAATTGGCTCCAACAGGCAAGGGTTTTTACAAATGCAAAACATGTAAGGCATGTACGCAGGGTATCAACACAAACAAATACCAGGCACCTTTCAGTGAAAGGCAATTTAGAATACCCAAATTACTTACATGCAAGACGGAATTTGCTGTCTATGTGCTGCATTGCCCATGCGGCTTGCAGTACGTAGGCAGCACTAAGCTACCAGTACACAAAAGGATATTACAACACCTAAGGGCTATAATGAATCATGATAACACCTATCCAGTACCTCGACATTTTAAGGATAAGCACAATTCAGACACTACCTTGCTCAAATACTTTGTGATTGACACAGTCCCGCCAAGCAGAAGAGGAGGGGACAGGGAAACTAAGTTGAGAAAACTAGAAACACGGTATATTCTCCAATTAGATTCCAAGTCCCCGGGGGGCCTAAACGCAACAGAGGACTTACACACTTGCCTAATATGAGTACCTAGCCTCACATGATAAATCTAACACATATCTTTCATGAAAATAGAACTTAATTAGGACGTCTACTACAATCATTAATTTTTATGCCACCAGATATTAATTAATTCTGTTTTATGGATCGTAATGGGTTTAATAGCAAATAATAGATAATCAATACGTTCTACATTAAGGTATCGAATGTTGATTTTATGCAATATTGCTCAGTGTTATATAAGGGATTTTATATACATGCATACGCATTTATTAGGTATTATATTTTACATCTAGAGTCAATGATGATTTTTAAGTGTATTTTATATATTTATATATTTATATATTTATAAAGCGTTATTTTGCACATTAAATTATCCTGAGATCCAGAAACACGAAAAAGATAACCTATAACAATGATATGATGGTCAGACGAAAACAATACAGAGTGTCAACATCGGCTCTGGAGAATGCAATGGAAGATATAGAATAAATAATGAAATACCCGATACCTGTATGAACTAATGTTAATGCATTTTCTAAAATAACTTCCAGTTGCCTTAAACTCATCAATATTTACAAGATATGAATGCTCTGATTTCTCAAGCTTTTTATGCACTTCAGCACTTTAATGCGTCAACAATGTTTATGACTCAGCAGGTCAATCATATAACATTATTATGATATGTCCTTATAACAAATATGTCAAGATTGAATAATCAGGTATTTAAACCGGGATCTGTAAAAATCAGAAAAGGAATCAGGACAAATGTTATTGTCAAAGGATAAAAAGACCAGTTCAAAACAGAAAACTGATAAATATACTGTGCACAAAATTAACTGTGTATATATAAAACAGTCAAGTTCAAAGCATTTGAAACGAAAATATATGCATAAAATTTTAGTATGTTAATGGTAAATGTTTTGAATGTTTTCTATGTCTATGGTAGAAACAATCATGTGATGCTTGTCAGAATGAGCACTGAGCACTTTAAAATCTCGCACGTAATCCCATTACTACTGTCATGTGATCAAGCCTTGTGGAAGGCGAAACGCGTAATGGCGACTGAGGCGAAATAAATTCACCTTGAAGCACAATTTTGGGTCCGTGTCCGTGTATTGGAAATATCTGAGGAAGTCACGGAGTACATCTGATATATATATATATATGTATATATAAACGCTCCAATGCTCCTTTATCCAAAGAACAAAGCCGGCACTCACGGGGCAAATTGCAGAGATGACTTTATTTTATCCTAGCAACAACAAACGCGTTTCGGCATTGGCGCCTTCGTCGGTGTTACTGACGCGGCAGTGGCGCTCATTTTTAAACATATTTCCATAATGCAAATAAACATGAAAGAAGGACCATTACTTGATCAACCTTGAGCGCCATCTTTGAATGGCCCAATGTTATCAACATACTAAACAACATATAGCAAGCAGTATTGGCACAAAACAGTATCCTTAATAGCGCCGATTATCGGCTAAACTATGCTCAATAATGCATTATTTACGTCAATATAGCAGTCAATGTAAATATATAAATATATAAATACATACACACTGTCGGTCACAATATAATCTCGCCGTGTATCGGCCAAATGCCCTTCATGGGCCTAATTTTTTGCTATTTGTGAACAGTTGCCTATTATACATTTGACTGAATTGGCGAAATTATGGCTGCATAGTATAAAAACATTACAAATTATTAAACCTGTCATGCCGTGTATCGGCATTTTGTACCCAATAATACCTGCTATCAAAACCAATAATTATAGGTCATCATCAATCATGTTATATGTGGACATCACAAGCAAACACATCATTTATAATACCTCGATTAATCTCCTAAATGTACTACCAATTCTTCCCCACTGTTAAGTCCCTTCGGGGTTTTGGTCTGCAAATCAATGATAAAACGAGATTCGAGTCTACGTAGCCTTTGGATTCTGTCCCCTCCTCTGATGTTGACTGGGACATGGTCCAGGCCAAAGAACATTAACAGGTCTCTATTGCTTTGATGAATGCTAGCAAAGTGTCTTGCTACAGGGTATGTTTGATCTTGCTTTGAGATAGCTCGCATATGTTCTAAAATGCGGACCTTCACCGGATGGATGGTGCTGCCCACGTACCTTAATCCGCACGGGCACACCAGACAATACACTGCATATGCAGTGTTACAGGTTATAAACTTAGTTATATATAGAGGAAGAAGTCCTTAAGTTGGGACTCACATTTTGCCCTAATAACCAACTTGAATACACCCAAACGAGGATTGACCTCTTCAAATTCGTTCGCAAATTGAAACTACATAAATACTTTAAACTAAGACCCACGATTAAGACCATCAAGAAGAGATATAATACTGCACCTGCTACTGATATCCTAACAGGAGCTGACTTGCCAGTTTTGGAAATACTGGAACATCTATATATGGAAGAATCTGAGGATGTTGCAACTATTTCAGACATTGCACAAAGATCTGAAAATGTGGGAATTGAGCAACAGACTGAAGCAAGCCCTTTCAAGCCAGCCTCACAATTTGTTCCGCAATTGCCCTATGATGCCATTGATGTGTTCTCGGAAGCAGTCAATAATGACTTACTTAAATTAAGAACTAAGAAGCATCAAAACAAAAGGACAACAAACATCACTAAAGATCAGAGGGATGCATTGAAAACCTTGGAAAAGGATGTCTCATTGGTCTTTAAGCCTTCGGATAAAGGCGGAAACATTGTTCTGCAGACCAAGGAACAATATTGCAAGGAAGCGAGAAGACAGCTATCAGATAACATAAATTATGAAAGATCTAGTAAAGATAAATATAATGACAGTATTAAACAATATCATTTACTAATAACGAAATGGTATGATAAAAGTATGTTGGGAACAGAAGAATACTTGTTTTTGAGAAATTTAAATCCCATTATACCAACTTTCTATCATATCCCCAAACTCCACAAAGATAGTCAGAACCCCCCTGGCAGGCCCATAATATCTTCGCAAGGAGGATTGACGGAACATCTATCTATGTTTATTGACCATTTTCTATCTCAGGCAGTGATACAGTTGTCATCTTATATTAAAGATACGAGAGATTTTTTAATTCAAATTGAGACATTCAAGTGGGATCCATCCTATAAGCTGGTGGTATTAGATATAACCAGCTTATATACCTGTATAGGACATTCTGATGGACTAAGAGCTATTCAGTACTATTTGAATAAACGCCCATTGAAATATGCAGTACACAATCAGATGCTGTTGGAATTCTCAGAGTTCTGTTTAACGAATAACATTTTTCTCTTTCAAGAGGACTATTATAAACAGATCTCTGGGACTGCGATGGGTACTTGCTTCGCCCCCAGCTATGCGAACCTGTTTGTTGGCTGGTGGGAGGAGCGGGTACCCAGGTCGCATCAGGGTATACAGGGTTTCGGAGAAGTCATCGTATGGAACAGGTACATTGATGACCTGTTCCTGATTTGGAAAGGATCAGTGGAATCTGCACATGAATATATTGCAATCCTCAATGACAACACCCTAAATTTACACTTTTCAGGTGAGGTTAGTTCAGTGGCAGTGAGCTACCTGGACCTGAAGGTGTTTATAAATGAAGACAAAATTCACACAGCTTTATATAGAAAGCCAACAGCTGGTAATTCGACACTTTATGCGTCGAGTAGCCATCCGTCAAAACTTGTACAGAGCATTCCATTTGGCGAACTTCTGAGATTAAAAAGAAACAATTCTCGGAATTGTGATTTTGAGGGGCAGCGCAAGAATGTATCGCCAGATTTATAAATAGGGGTTATGACAACACCCTTTTGATTAAAACTCTTGAAAAGGTTCGACATATTCCTAGACAGAGCCTCATAAGTGATAACACCAGACGTAAGAAAGATCTGAGGGGTGGTAAATTTAGAGTAATTACCACTTTCTCAGAAGGCGCCATGACTCTAAAGAGGATTCTTAGGAGGAATTGGCATATTCTAAAAACGGATACGACTATTAGCGAGGATTTACCTAATGTACCATTAGTGACTTTCAGGAAAGCTAGAGCGATTAAAGATATGCTGGTTCATAGTCATCAAGCAAAGGATATGCCTAGAACAGGGACTCTTAAAGAGATGAGGGGGTTCTTCCCGTGTGGAAAGTGTAAGGCTTGCAAAAATAGCAAAAGGGTTCTGGGATACAATATTCCTGAAACCACAATAAAAAGGAATATAACTAAGTTTATAACCTGTAACACTGCATATGCAGTGTATTGTCTGGTGTGCCCGTGCGGATTAAGGTACGTGGGCAGCACCATCCATCCGGTGAAGGTCCGCATTTTAGAACATATGCGAGCTATCTCAAAGCAAGATCAAACATACCCTGTAGCAAGACACTTTGCTAGCATTCATCAAAGCAATAGAGACCTGTTAATGTTCTTTGGCCTGGACCATGTCCCAGTCAACATCAGAGGAGGGGACAGAATCCAAAGGCTACGTAGACTCGAATCTCGTTTTATCATTGATTTGCAGACCAAAACCCCGAAGGGACTTAACAGTGGGGAAGAATTGGTAGTACATTTAGGAGATTAATCGAGGTATTATAAATGATGTGTTTGCTTGTGATGTCCACATATAACATGATTGATGATGACCTATAATTATTGGTTTTGATAGCAGGTATTATTGGGTACAAAATGCCGATACACGGCATGACAGGTTTAATAATTTGTAATGTTTTTCATACTATGCAGCCATAATTTCGCCAATTCAGTCAAATGTATAATAGGCAACTGTTCACAAATAGCAAAAAATTAGGCCCATGAAGGGCATTTGGCCGATACACGGCGAGATTATATTGTGACCGACAGTGTGTATGTATTTATATATTTATATATTTACATTGACTGCTATATTGACGTAAATAATGCATTATTGAGCATAGTTTAGCCGATAATCGGCGCTATTAAGGATACTGTATTTGTGCCAATACTGCTTGCTATATGTTGTTTAGTATGTTGATAACATTGGGCCATTCAAAGATGGCGCTCAAGGTTGATCAAGTAATGGTCCTTCTTTCATGTTTATTTGCATTATGGAAATATGTTTAAAAATGAGCGCCACTGCCGCGTCAGTAACACCGACGAAGGCGCCAATGCCGAAACGCGTTTGTTGTTGCTAGGATAAAATAAAGTCATCTCTGCAATTTGCCCCGTGAGTGCCGGCTTTGTTCTTTGGATAAAGGAGCATTGGAGCGTTTATGTATACACGGGGCACCACCGTGTTCCCGGCACCCGCTCGTGAGTGCTCCATATTTATGGTGACAGTGGAGCGATAATATATGTATATATATATATATTTTTTTTTTTTAAAACAAAGGATGCAGCACTCTTGAGCAGAATTTTGCTTAATTTATTGGCAAAAGTTCACTCCACCAACGCGTTTCAGCCTAACTCGGCTTTTTTCACGGTCAGTGAGTCTTTCTTCACTTGCACTTATATACTACCCATCTCTGCCTCAAAGTGGCATTATGGGAGTTGTAGTGTTCGTTACATTCAATGTAATATCCAAAGCTTTATACATATTTACAAGAAAGACAATTGTGCATTATGTCAGATACTTACATTCTCCGCGTTTTCTATCATTACGCAGTGTGATTGTCTTATTACAATTATATTTAAGCCATGTTTATATTCTAATTGCTTAATACATGCTTGCCGTTTTATGTTCACTTCGTATCTCTCATTTAGGTATAGTACCTACTTCTATAACGTAGATCCATTCTTATCTTAAGTATTACGCTATGTGCAACATCGCTTATTATGTAGCATCAGTGCTTTCAATTCCTGAGCGTGACTTTAGGTATTCACATTTCATATTCATTTATATTCACACTATCTGGGTATAGTACCCAGTTTATACATCTACAATGCTATGCTCAATTCTAGAACGGCAATGATCAATTGCATGTCAACAATCTTACTAGTCAAGGTGTACATAAAGTTCTTCATCATTATTTATGCCTCTAGGGCTTTTAGTCCTAAGTCTTATGATGAAACGGGATTCAATTTGGCGTAACATCTTAACTCTCTACCCACCACGTTCACCTAGGGGTATCATCTTGATTCCATAGAAAGACATTGATCTCCAATCGCCTTTTTGGCATTTACTCATGTCTTTCGCCGTAGCGTACGCCATGTCCCCATTTTTTAGTGCACGGATGTGCTCCAGAATTCGTTTTTTGAGCATACATGTGGTGCTACCAACGTATTTCATACCACATTTCCATCTATAATGTAGATTACAAATTTAGACGTGCAGGTGATATTCTGATCAATGATCACACTGTAATGCTTCTCACTATGATAGAAATATAATGAATAACATATTTCTGTTTAACAAGGAGCTTTTCAAACAAGAGTGTGGTACAGCTATGGGAATTTCATTTTCTCCGAATTATGCCAACATCACCATGGGATGGTGGGAAAGGACCATAGCATGGAGTGCAGAGAACCAGGATGATCTCGAGCGGGTCATCCTATGGGTCCGCTATATAGACGACTTGTTCCTAATCTGGAACGGAACGGAACAAGAGTTTCACAGATACTTTTCCAAACTCAATCAAAATCAAATTGGTTTGGCCTTCACATGTACGACACATAAAAAAGAAATTGATTTTTTAGACACCAAGGTCTATATAGAAGATGGGAAGATACATTCAACACTTTTTAGAAAAAAGACTGCCAACAATAGCATTCTCCACGGGACAAGTTTCCACCCGAAGCCATTAATAAACAGCATCCCCTATGGTGAGTTCACACGTATGAAGAGAAACTGCTCTAAAGAGAAGGACGCAGAACAGAAATTCCAAGAGATCAAAAAAAGACTCAAAATGAGAGGCTACAATGAACGAACATTGAGAAAATGTAAACAACGAATTGATAAAAGAACTAGAGAAGACACCTTGATTGAAAAACAAAAAACTCCTCAAGGAAATACAGCACCGCGATTTGTGACCACGTATAGTAAAGAAAGTGGAAGAATTGTGAATAAAATGAGAAAATATTGGCATCTAATTTCGGGAGACTCAGACATAGGAAAGCTTCTTGGCACCAAACCAGTTGTTTCTTATAGGAAAACAACGTCTCTGCGAGATTTATTAGTGAAGAGCTATTTTCAACCTAAACAACAAACCAATTGGCTAACAGACCAACAGAAAGGTTTTAGAAAAGGTAACTCATGCAAAGCCTGTAAAATAGGAAAAAATATGGCCACCATTTATGAACCCAATGGCAAATCAATTGCCATTGATCAGAATATCACCTGCACGTCTAAATTTGTAATATACATTATAGAATGTAAATGTGGTATGAAATACGTTGGTAGCACCACATGTATGCTCAAAAAACGAATTCTGGAGAACATCCGTGCAGTAAAAAATGGGGACATGGCATACGCTACGGCGAAACACATGAGTAAATGCCAAAAAGGCGATTGGAGATCAATGTCTTTCTATGGAATCAAGATGATACCCCTAGGTGAACGTGGTGGGGATAGAGTTAAGATGTTTCGCCAAATTGAATCCCGTTTCATCATAAGACTCAGGACTAAAAGCCCTAGAGGCATAAATAATGATGAAGAACTTTATGTACACCTTGACTAGTAAGATTGTTGACATGCAATTGATCATTGCCGTTCTAGAATTGAGCATAGCATTGTAGATGTATAAACTGGGTACTATACCCAGACAGTGTGAATATAAATGAATATGAAATGTGAATACCTAAAGTCACGCTCAGGAATTGAAAGCACTGATGCTACATAATAAGCGATGTTGCACATAGCGTAATACTTAAGATAAGTATGGATCTACGTTATAGAAGTAGGTACTATACCTAAATGAGAGATACGAAGTGAACATAAAATGGCAAGCATGTATTAAGCGATTAGAATATAAACATGGCTTAAATATAATTGTAATAAGACAATCACGCTGCGTAATGATAGAAAACGCGGAGAATGTAAGTATCTGACATAATGCGCAATTGTCTTTCTTGTAAATATGTATAAAGTTTTGGATATTACATTGAATGTAACGAACACTACAACTCCCATAATGCCACTTTGAGGCAGAGATGGGTAGTATATAAGTGCAAGTGAAGAAAGACTCACTGACCGTGAAAAAAGCCCAGTTAGGCTGAAATGCGTTGGTGGAGTGAACTTTTGCCAATAAATTAAGCAAAATTCTGCTCAAGAGTGCCGCATCCTTTGTTTTAAAAATTAATCTGGGCCACGATCCGGCCCCTATGCAGAGCACCCGCTGGTGAGCGCACTCGGGACGTAAGGATCACTTTGTGGAGATATATATATATATATCTTAATGTCATTTTCCCACCGAAAGCTCTGAACTCAGGATGGGTGCTGTAATCCATTTCGAGGACGGGAACTCGCTTGCTCAACAGCAACCTTAACACAAAACTGGAGCACTCACGGGGTCTTGTAAGAATTTTATGGAACATTCATAAAGTAGCAGTTATCTCCACCACAACGCGTTTCGGCGTAGTCGCCTTTATCAAGTGTTTGAACTGCTTTGATTAAACACAGAGTCTGGTTGGCTTAAAAATGTTGTAATCACTCCTGCCATTGGAGCGATCCTAGCCAATAGGAGGTCTGCCAATGTCAAAGTCGAAAGTTACTACGGCCTCAATACCGGCCATGTACCATGATTACCCCAACGATATTCATATTGGGCCCAAATGCAAAACATCAGAAATCCTTCCCCGATGAGAATTATAAGGGGATCACAGTAGATTACCCTCGTCTTCCTTAGATGTCAAAGCAGTCCCTCCATGTGCAACGTTCCGCCAGCTCTCTGTGAGCCTGACCCCTCGCCACAGCCGCTGGATTGTTTGCCGGGACACACCAGCAGGTGTCCGTTGTATAACTGCAACACCACAAGTTTGTATAACTTGCGCCTTTTGTCGGCGACCGGCAAATCCCTCAGTGGCGGTTCAGGAGCTTGTAAGTTATCTTAATTCCGTTTTCCCATCGAAAGCTCCGAACTCAGGACGGGTGCTGTAATCCATTGAGAGGACGGGAACTCGCTTGCTCAACAGCAACCTTAACACAAAACTGGAGCACTCATGGGGTCTTGTAAGAATTTTATGGAACATTCATAAAGTAGCAGTTATCTCTTCCATGACGCGTTTCGGCGTAGTCGCCTTTATCAAGTGTTTGAACTGCTTTGATTAAACACAGAGCCTGGTTGGCTTAAAAATGTTGTAATCGGGGGGCGTGGCCAAGATGGCGATCTGAGCAGACGCACGGCTCGGAGGCTCCTCACCCCTATCCCCACTTTCCCCGTTTAACACAGCACAATTGCCCCCCATCTAAGGAGCTGGCACCGCACTCACTGGGGGAAGAGTCGCCGCCGAAGGAGAAGTACCGGAGGGGCGAACGCTCCGCGAAAACCCCCTCACAGCACCAAAATACCCTAGACGGTGGCTGAAGGAAATGGCGCCTCTCCCCGGAGCAGCGGAGTTCTGTGAGCGCCGCTGACACACAACGCTCCTGACGGTGACGGAGGCGTCGGAGACCCGGCCGGGATCTCCATCCGCGAGCGCTGGGGCATCTGACACCAGCGGCCAGGTGAGGGGGGCGCATACGACAATCGGCAGCCCGCGGACCAGGAGAGGCGGTGGCAGCCAGGAGAGGCCGCGGCTCGAGGGCCTAGTGGCGCGGCAGACGGGGTCGGCCGCACGGAGCACGGGGGAGGTGTGTCCCCATAACCCAGCACTAGCCTCTGGCTGTGGTCTCGAGACGAGCCCGCGACGGGATATCGACGACGGCAGGGCTGGCGACTGCCTAACACGCCGGGCGTCCCTGCAAGAAAGGGGTGAGCTCCTGCAGCCTGGGAGTGGCGCATGTTCTAAGAGGGCGGACTAGCAGAGGGAGAGGCTCTCCTACGTAGAGGCCCAGCACCGGGCTCGGAGGAGCTGGGAAGGGAGACAGGACCGTACCCTGACCGCCACAGGCCCGAAAAGAAAGGCGACCTCTACAGGAGTAGTGGAGCACCTGCCTCGGACCGAGGTAGAGCTGAACTCGAGCGAGGCCCTACAACCCCTCGGGGCCGACAGTCTGCTGGCGAGGGTCCTGAGAGCCCGGGAGTAGCGACAAGACCCCACTGTGGTCCTCTGGGGACACGCTATAGTGCAGGAGTGCCACACAGTCGGTGAAAGTTGGGAGTGATTCGCGTTGCAGAGGAACGGGGCCCTACCGACGGTGCCCTGGGGCTGCGGCGAAACTAAGGAGGGGCTGACCCGAGGGAGCGCACCGAAACAGGAGTCCACGCAGGCAGAGGGGCTCCGTCGGTGGGAGCAGAACAGTACGTGCAGACCTGAAGAGCTAGGGGGGCTCTCTCCCGGGCGCACAGAGGGGGGGGAGAAGGGCAGCGGGCCCGCGGGGGCCGGGGCGACCCAGAGGGGTGGGGCCTCCCGACTGGATACATCGGTGGCCTAGGATAGAAGCTGACGGGAGTGATAGACCTGATCATCACGATGACAGGGCTGAGGAAGAAGGGGGATCGCAGCATCAGGGAACTGCTGGCCAAGAGCTCCCCATCGGTGGACCAGGGACGTAAGGTCTCGACCCCCCCACACCACAGGAGAACCTGGAGGAAGGGGACTTACCAGTCACGCGAACCTTCCTGGAATCCCTTTTTAATGTCCTGCGGGAGGATTTTCAGACGCTTAAACAAGAAATGAAGGGAGAGATCCGTGAGATTCGTCGAGACGTGGACGAGATTGGAGAGAGGGTGGCGGCCGTCGAAGAACGTGAACTTTCTAGAGGCGAAGAAATAGAGCAACTACAGCAAGAAGTGCTTCGCCTCCAGGAGCAGCAGCTGGACCTCCAGACCCACACCGAGGATCTCGAAAACAGGTCCCGCCGCAATAATATTCGCGTCCGAGGAGTCCCGTCTCAAGAGGAAGGGAGCGACATAACCGGCTACCTACGGGGGCTTTTCAGGGACATTCTGGGGGAGGACCAAGACTTTGAAATTCGTATTGACAGAGCGCATCGAGTGGGCCCTCAACGACGAGCACCGGCGCCCCCGGCTGACATGCTGGCCTTCCTACCGGACTATCCCCTTAAAGAACGTATATTGAGGGAGGCCCGCCGCAGGCAACCTCTCATCCACCAAGGGCACACCATAGCTCTTTTTCAGGACCTGGCCGCCATAACTCTGCAGAAACGGAGAGCATTTAGAGAGGTGACGACGCACCTGAGAGGGCAAGGAGTGGCCTACTCATGGGGACACCCCTTCCGACTGATCTTCAAGTGGAATGGCCGCATACACCAACTGCGCTCCCTCAAGGAAGCTCGTGAGATTCTGGGCCTGACCCACGAGAGTCCCGATGCGTCTCCTACTCGGCCAAGGGGGCCCCCCGGGACCGGCTGGCAACGGATACAGCGCGGACGTAAGCCCCTTTCTGCCCAAAGGCCAAACCCAGACACTATGTCCCAGGAGAGGCGAGAGGCCGTGGCAGCAGTGGCGAAAGACACTACCGCATCAACCCCAGACGGACTGTCATAGCACTCAGCGGGGGGCAAGTAAACAGTACGCCTTGATGAGCCGGGGGCGGGGGGTGGGGAGCCGAGACCTCTTGAGCCACGATCGCAACCCAACCTTTAGGATTCCAGATGCCCACGCCAAAGGACAATGGACATCGGACTATGTTACGCAGGGGGTTTCACAACGTTGGGGTTAGGGAGGGAAGGGCGGGGGGGCGCGGGTTTGGGGGAAAGGGGGTTAGGGCGGGGTTGGGGAGGGGGGCACGAGAGGGGCGGGGGATGTTGTTTGTTGGGAGTTGGGAGGACGGGGGAGGGGGGACAGGAACCGATGTGCTATCACTTAAAGGGGGCGACCAGGCTCCATACTCTGGGCAGACCCAAACACAAGCGGCCAGCTATCTCTCTCCTCGATGATACCCCCAGTGTTACAGATTCTCACTTTGAATGTGAAGGGGCTGAATAACCCCATTAAGAGAAGAGCCGTCATATCATACTTAGAGAATTCGGGAGCATCGGTGTGTCTCTTACAAGAGACTCACCTCCTCCCGAAAGATTGGCACCGGATGAAATCTCGTGCCTTTCCCCAACAATTCTTTTCATCCACATCGACCAAGACAGCAGGGGTTGCTATACTGCTTGCTAAAACATTCCCGGGCACGGTGGGAGATAAGGTGGCAGAGATTCGAGGACGATTCCTGGCATACACACTATGGGTAGGGGGCGCTCCGGTGGTGGTGGGCTCTATATACGCACCTAACACGGGCCAAGAACAATTCCTTCAAGCCGCTATGTCGGAGGTGCTGAACGCCCCTGGGAGGCGAATTACGGTGGGTGGTGATCTGAATTTGGTTATGGACACGGACAAAGACAGATCGGGACACAGATATGGACACACGGGGGCCCTATCCGTTAACGGGAGGGATTGGCTCAAGGACAGGGGGCTGGAGGATGTCTGGAGGGTGGTCCACCCCAACACTACACAATTTACTTTCTACTCACATGCCCATCATACCTACGCGCGGCTAGATCATTTTATAGGGACGACAGAGATGCTGTCGACCGTGGAGACAGTGTCCATCATCCCGGCCCCACTGTCTGACCATGACGCAGTGCTGCTGACGTTGACCATCCCCCCAGCCCGGAAGCCACCCGGGAGATGGCGTCTCAGGGAGAACTTGCTACAGAGGGCGGGAGTAGTACAACAACTCAGAAACCGGGTCACGGAATATCTAGGGCTGAACGACTTTCCGGACACCCCCGTGACAGCACTTTGGGGCGCACTCAAAGCTACGATTCGAGGCGAAATTATCGCCATCAGCGCAGCAGATGCTAGGGACCGGACAGAGAAAAGGGCGCTTCTCGCGGCCCAGGTAACAGAATTAGAACGAATACATAGTCGCACCTGCGCACCACGGATATGGCGCCAACTCAAAGCGGCCAGGACGCAATTAGCGGCCCTCGATATTGACAGAGCCGAGTACGCGGCCCTCCGACTTAAACACACCTATTACATAGGGGGCGACAAAGCAGGACGGCTACTAGCGAACAAGCTCAGGGCACGGGAAGAGCGCTCAAGAGTAAAGGGGCTACAATCTCACACGGGAGAGAGAGTGGAACGTGACGAGGATATAGCGGAGGTCTTTCGAAACTTCTATTCCACGCTGTATAGAGAGACCTCGCGGACACCGGGGAGGCAGCAACCTATCTGCAGGGTGCTGCCATCACAAAACTAGACCTTGTGGGACGGGACGCGCTCGACGCACCCATCCGAGTGGAGGAAGTGGCCGGCGCTATCTCCCGACTCAAAGCCCTGAAATCGCCGGGCCCGGATGGATTCTCGGCGGGGTTCTACAAGACCTTCTGCCCACAGTTGGCCCCAATACTAACGCGCCTTTTAACTCCTTTCAGGGTCCTGGGGCTATCCCTCCGGACATGCTAGCTGCCGATATCGTAGTTATCCCGAAACCCGGGAAAGATCCAACCCAATGTGGAGCTTATCGCCCGATCTCCCTGCTTAATCTTGATCTAAAGCTCTTTACGGGGGTTCTGGCGGCTCGATTGGGGCCATGTATGCCCGGCATTATTGAGCCGGACCAATGTGGTTTCGTGGCTGCCCGTCAGAGCAGTGACCAGACCAAGAGGACGCTCCACCTGATCGACAAAGCCCACCGCACCAAAATGGATGCAGTGTTAATATCGATTGATGCTGAGAAAGCGTTCGACCGCGTCAGCTGGGACTTTTGGGAGCCGCACTGACCCATTTCGGGATAGGCGAACGATTCAGGGCATGGGTTGCGAGCTGCTACAGTAGACCCACCGCCACGATACGAGTGAACGGCATGGTCTCAAAGCCGTTTGACATCCAAAGAGGAACGAGACAAGGATGCCCCCTCTCACCCCTCCTCTTTGCTCTCTACGTAGAGCCGCTTGCACAAAGAATACGGGATGACCCTGATATTCTCGGCATACCTTTCGGAGGGGAGCGGCATACGATTAGCCTATACGCAGACGATCTTTTAGCAACACTGGAATCCCCGAACGATCGGCCCCGGCCTTTCTGCGGGAGTTGATCTCCTTCGGTCGTGTCTCTGGCTTTAAGATTAATGTGGGGAAGTCAATGGTGCTACCCCTGGGCAGCTGTGAAGAAGCACACAGGACGGGAACCCTGGCGATTGGTGGGCTCCAAATCTGTGACACGATTACCTATTTAGGAATCGCCCTAGCGCCTTCGGTGGCACGCACAGTCACGTTGAATTACTCTAAACTGCTCTCTCAAACTCAGACGGCTCTTGGACGCTGGCAGAAACATCAGCTGTCACTTCTGGGCCGGATAGCAGCAGTCAAAATGAATATCCTGCCCAAAGCACTTTATATCTTCCAAACTATACCAACATGGCCTCCGGGAGGGTCCATACAAAAGCTACAGACAGCGGTACAACACTTTATCTGGGCGGGAGCACGCCCCAGGATGCGCAGAGAACTCTCCCATAAACCGCACGACGCAGGCGGACTGGGTATCCCTAATTTCCTCGATTATTTTAAAGCAACCCAACTCCGCTACCTGGTGGAATGGAATAGACCGACCTCTGAAAAACGCTGGTTGTTCCAAGATCGGGCCTTGGCGAAACTGTCTCTATGGAAAGTCCCGTTCCTTAAGCGTGCGGACAGGCCACCGAACCTGAAGGGGTCCCCGATCACGAGCACACTATTGCGAGTTTGGGACTCGGTAGCGGTCAGGAGAGAACTTACATCCTTCCCCTCCCCGTTGACGCCCTTGTTCGAGAACCCAGAGTTTCCACCCGGAATGGAGGAGAGGGCGTTCCTACAATAGAAAGCCACGGACTGTAAATCTGCGGGACACTTATTTGACCTAGAGGGGTTCCTCCCTTACACAGAGGTGACACAAGGGTATAATGTTGTAGCGCCGCAAAAGTACCAATATTTTCAACTCCGCCACTGGCTCCTCCACCCGGAGGTGTGTCCCGGGGCTAGCAGGAAACTCACGACATACGAACGTTGGCTCCTTACCAGAACATCGGACAAACGGCTGATTTCTGAATTATATCACATGCTGAGACCTCCGGTTCCTTTTCCCCGTCAGCGGGACAGAAACGGTGGGAGAGGGAGATAGGGAGAGGACTAACAGAGAAAGAATGGACGGATATATACTTTAGGGCTAACCATACAGCACGTAACATAGCCAGCAGGGAAGCTGCGGTTAAGGTCACTACATATTGGTATCTAACGCCAGCGCGACTGCATAGGGGGAACCCAGACAGAAGCCCGACATGCTGGCGGGGGTGTGACGCGGAGGGGACCCTGACACATCTCTTATGGGATTGCCCAGAACTAACAGATTACTGGCGAGCGGTATTAGATGACATAGACCGTCACTTCGAGACAGAGATACCCCGCTTCCCGGCATACACGCTACTAGGGCTTCCAAACGCACTCACATACCCTCTAAAATCAATTCGGGGAAGCAAATGGGCCTAACGTTGGGGGCTGCAGTTCAACATGTTCTGTCGCTGTGGGGCAAACAGATTAAACCGACACATACAGGATGGTTGCACAAATTATGGTACACAATCGGAATGGAGCGAATCCAGGCCACCCTTACGGGTTCCTCCGATTCTTTCCGCGCGCTGTGGGCACCCATACTGTCCCTGCTCTCGACAGAACTGAACGAACTCACATGCCCTAGATACTTACGTATTCTCCGACTCACGGATAGTACAGAGGAGGCTGCAGCCCCAACACGAGAGAAACAGCGGGGGTCCCCCACACTGGATGCCCCGGAGACAGGCTGAGGCTTATGAACAGGGGACCCTAGACGGGAGAGTGGGGGAGGAGATGCGTGCTGGTCTAGCTTTTCCCAATCGGGATCCACAAGGAAGGGCTGCCACCCCTGAAGAGGACACCACTCAGGATCATCACATAGCACATCGGTTCGGGGAGGGATGGGGGGCGTTGGGGTAATGTTAGTTTTAATTTGTATTTGTAGGGGTCAAATGCAGGGGATAAAAATGGAAAACACAAAGTCTCACAATCACACATCACAATCTCATGCGGCCGACCTCCGGGTTGTGGCGGACACGCTGTGTATATTCAATAACTGTACGCTCTGCCGGTCGAAGAATGTAGGCAGTCAGCTGTGTGACACTATCCTTTTTTCCGTCAATAAACACGATTTATCCATAAAAAATGTTGTAATCACTCCTGCCATTCAAGCGATCCTAGCCAATAGTAGGTCTGCCAATGTCAAAGTCGAAAGTTACTACGGCCTCAATACCGGCCATGTACCGTGATTACCCCAACGATATTCATATTGGGCCCAAATGCAAAACATCAGAAATCCTTCCCCGATGGGAATTATAAGGGGATCACGGTACATTACCTTCGTCTTCCTTAGATGTCAAAGCAGTCCCTCCATGTGCAACGTTCCGCCAGCTCTCTGTGAGCCTGACCCCTCGCCACAGCCGCTGGATTGTTTGCCGGGACACACCAGCAGGTGTCCGTTGTATAACTGCAACACCACAAGTTTGTATAACTTGCGCCTTTTGTCGGCGACCGGAAAATCCCTCTGCGGCGGTTCAGGAACTTGTAAGTTATCTTAATTTCATTTTCCCACCGAAAGCTCCGAACTCAGGACGGGTGCTGTAATCCATTGCGAGGACGGGAACTCGCTTGCTCAACAGCAACCTTAACACAAAACTGGAGCACTCACGGGGTCTTGTAAGAATTTTATGGAACATTCATAAAGTAGCAGTTATCTCCTCCACGACTCGATTCGGCTTAGTCGCCTTTATCAAGTGTTTGAACTGCTTTGATTAATCACAGAGTCTGTTTGGCTTAAAAATGTTGTAATCACTCCTGCCATTGGAGCGATCCTAGCCAAAAGGAGGTCTGCCAATGTCAAAGTCGAAAGTTACTACGGCCTCAATACCGGCCATGTACCGTGATTACCCCAACGATATTCATATTGGGCCCAAATGCAAAACATCAGAAATCCTTCCCCGATGAGAATTATAAGGGGATCACAGTAGATTACCCTTGTCTTCCTTAGATGTCAAAGCAGTCCCTCCATGTGCAACGTTCCGCCAGCTCTCTGTGAGCCTGACCCCTCGCCACAGCTGCTGGATTGTTTGCCGGGACACACCAGCAGGTGTCCATTGTATAACTGCAACACCACAAGTTTGTATAACTTGCGCCTTTTGTCGGCGACCGGCAAATCCCTCAGCGGTGGTTCAGGAGCTTGTAAGTTATCTTAATTTCGTTTTCCCACCGAAAGCTCCGAACTCAGGACGGGTGATGTAATCCATTGCGAGGACGGGACCTCGCTTACTCAACAGCAACCTTAACACAAAACTGGAGCACTCACGGGGTCTTGTAAGAATTTTATGGAACATTCATAAAGTAGCAGTTATCTCCTCCACGACGCGTTTCGGCGTAGTCACCTTTATCAAGTGTTTGAACTGCTTTGATTAAACACAGAGTCTGGTTGGCTTAAAAATGTTGTAATCACTCCTGCCATTGGAGCGATCCTAGCCAATAGGAGGTCTGCCAATGTCAAAGTCGAAAGTTACTACGGCCTCAATACCGGCCATGTACCGTGATTACCCCAACGATATTTATATTGGGCACAAATGCAAAACATCAGAAATCCTTCCCCGATGGGAATTATAAGGGGATCACGGTACATTACCCTCGTCTTCCTTAGATGTCAAAGCAGTCCCTCCATGTGCAACGTTCCGCCAGCTCTCTGTGAGCCTGACCCTCGCCACAGCCGCTGGATTGTTTGCCGGGACACACCAGCAGGTGTCCGTTGTATAACTGCAACACCACAAGTTTGTATAACTTGCGCCTTTTGTCGGCGACCGGCAAATCCCTCAGTGGCGGTTCAGGAGCTTGTAAGTTATCTTAATTCCGTTTTCCCATCGAAAGCTCCGAACTCAGGACGGGTGCTGTAATCCATTAGGAGGACGGGAACTCGCTTGCTCAACAGCAACCTTAACACAAAACTGGAGCACTCATGGGGTCTTGTAAGAATTTTATGGAACATTCATAAAGTAGCAGTTATCTCTTCCATGACGCGTTTCGGCGTAGTCGCCTTTATCAAGTGTTTGAACTGCTTTGATTAAACACAGAGCCTGGTTGGCTTAAAAATGTTGTAATCACTCCTGCCATTGAAGCGATCCTAGCCAATAGTAGGTCTGCCAATGTCAAAGTCGAAAGTTACTACGGCCTCAATACCGGCCATGTACCGTGATTACCCCAACGATATTCATATTGGGCCCAAATGCAAAACATCAGAAATCCTTCCCCGATGGGAATTATAAGGGGATCACGGTACATTACCTTCGTCTTCCTTAGATGTCAAAGCAGTCCCTCCATGTGCAACGTTCCGCCAGCTCTCTGTGAGCCTGACCCCTCGCCACAGCCGCTGGATTGTTTGCCGGGACACACCAGCAGGTGTGTGTTGTATAACTGCAACACCACAAGTTTGTATAACTTGCGCCTTTTGTCGGCGACCGGCAAATCCCTCAGCGGCGGTTCAGGAACTTGTAAGTTATCTTAATTTCATTTTCCCACCGAAAGCTCCGAACTCAGGACGGGTGCTGTAATCCATTGCGAGGACGGGAACACGCTTGCTCAACAGCAACCTTAAAACAAAACTGGAGCACTCACGGGGTCTTGTAAGAATTTTATGGAACATTCATAAAGTAGCAGTTATCTCCTCCACGACTCGTTTCGGCGTAGTCGCCTTTATCAAGTGTTTGAACTGCTTTGATTAATCACAGAGTCTGGTTGGCTTAAAAATGTTGTAATCACTCCTGCCATTGGAGCGATCCTAGCCAAAAGGAGGTCTGCCAATGTCAAAGTCGAAAGTTACTACGGCCTCAATACCGGCCATGTACCGTGATTACCCCAACGATATTCATATTGGGCCCAAATGCAAAACATCAGAAATCCTTCCCCGATGAGAATTATAAGGGGATCACAGTAGATTACCCTCGTCTTCCTTAGATGTCAAAGCAGTCCCTCCATGTGCAACGTTCCGCCAGCTCTCTGTGAGCCTGACCCCTCGCCACAGCTGCTGGATTGTTTGCCGGGACACACCAGCAGGTGTCCATTGTATAACTGCAACACCACAAGTTTGTATAACTTACGCCTTTTGTCGGCGACCGGCAAATCCCTCAGCGGTGGTTCAGGAGCTTGTAAGTTATCTTAATTTCGTTTTCCCACCGAAAGCTCCGAACTCAGGACGGGTGCTGTAATCCATTGCGAGGACGGGACCTCGCTTGCTCAACAGCAACCTTAACACAAAACTGGAGCACTCACTGGGTCTTGTAAGAATTTTATGGAACATTCATAAAGTAGCAGTTATCTCCTCCACGACGCGTTTCGGCGTAGTCACCTTTATCAAGTGTTTGAACTGCTTTGATTAAACACAGAGTCTGGTTGGCTTAAAAATGTTGTAATCACTCCTGCCATTGGAGCGATCCTAGCCAATAGGAGGTCTGCCAATGTCAAAGTCGAAAGTTACTACGGCCTCAATACCGGCCATGTACCGTGATTACCCCAACGATATTCATATTGGGCCCAAATGCAAAACATCAGAAATCCTTCCCCGATGGGAATTATAAGGGGATCACGGTACATTACCCTCGTCTTCCTTAGATGTCAAAGCAGTCCCTCCATGTGCAACGTTCCACCAGCTCTCTGTGAGCCTGACCCCTCGCCACAGCCGCTGGATTGTTTGCCGGGACACACCAGCAGGTGTCCATTGTATAACTGCAACACCACAAGTTTGTATAACTTGCGCCTTTTGTCGGCGACCGGCAAATCCCTCAGTGGCGGTTCAGGAGCTTGTAAGTTATCTTAATTCCGTTTTCCCATCGAAAGCTCCGAACTCAGGACGGGTGCTGTAATCCATTGAGAGGACGGGAACTCGCTTGCTCAACAGCAACCTTAACACAAAACTGGAGCACTCATGGGGTCTTGTAAGAATTTTATGGAACATTCATAAAGTAGCAGTTATCTCTTCCATGACGCGTTTCGGCGTAGTCGCCTTTATCAAGTGTTTGAACTGCTTTGATTAAACACAGAGCCTGGTTGGCTTAAAAATGTTGTAATCATTCCTGCCATTGAAGCGATCCTAGCCAATAGTAGGTCTGCCAATGTCAAAGTCGAAAGTTACTACGGCCTCAATACCGGCCATGTACCGTGATTACCCCAACGATATTCATATTGGGCCCAAATGCAAAACATCAGAAATCCTTCCCCGATGGAAATATAAGGGGATCACGGTACATTACCTTCGTCTTCCTTAGATGTCAAAGCAGTCCCTCCTTGTGCAACGTTCCGCCAGCTCTCTGTGAGCGTGACCCCTCGCCACAGCCGCTGGATTGTTTGCCGGGACACACCAGCAGGTGTCCGTTGTATAACTGCAACACCACAAGTTTGTATAACTTGCGCCTTTTGTCGGCGACCGGCAAATCCCTCAGCGGCGGTTCAGGAACTTGTAAGTTATCTTAATTTCATTTTCCCACCGAAAGCTCCGAACTCAGGACGGGTGCTGTAATCCATTGCGAGGACGGGAACTCGCTTGCTCAACAGCAACCTTAACACAAAACTGGAGCACTCACGGGGTCTTGTAAGAATTTTATGGAACATTCATAAAGTAGCAGTTATCTCCTCCACGACTCGTTTCGGCGTAGTCGCCTTTATCAAGTGTTTGAACTGCTTTGATTAATCACACAGTCTGGTTGGCTTAAAAATGTTGTAATCACTCCTGCCATTGGAGCGATCCTAGCCAAAAGGAGGTCTGCCAATGTCAAAGTCGAAAGTTACTACGGCCTCAATACCGGCCATGTACCGTGATTACCCCAACGATATTCATATTGGGCCCAAATGCAAAACATCAGAAATCCTTCCCCGATGAGAATTATAAGGGGATCACAGTAGATTACCCTCGTCTTCCTTAGATGTCAAAGCAGTCCCTCCATGTGCAACGTTCCGCCAGCTCTCTGTGAGCCTGACCCCTCGCCACAGCTGCTGGATTGTTTGCCGGGACACACCAGCAGGTGTCCATTGTATAACTGCAACACCACAAGTTTGTATAACTTGCGCCTTTTGTCGGCGACCGGCAAATCCCTCAGCGGTGGTTCAGGAGCTTGTAAGTTATCTTAATTTCGTTTTCCCACCGAAAGCTCCGAACTCAGGACGGGTGCTGTAATCCATTGCGAGGACGGGACCTCGCTTGCTCAACAGCAACCTTAACACAAAACTGGAGCACTCACGGGGTCTTGTAAGAATTTTATGGAACATTCATAAAGAGCAGTTATCTCCTCCACGACGCGTTTCGGCGTAGTCACCTTTATCAAGTGTTTGAACTGCTTTGATTAAACACAGAGTCTGGTTGGCTTAAAAATGTTGTAATCACTCCTGCCATTGGAGCGATCCTAGCCAATAGGAGGTCTGCCAATGTCAAAGTCGAAAGTTACTACGGCCTCAATACCGGCCATGTACCGTGATTACCCCAACGATATTCATATTGGGCCCAAATGCAAAACATCAGAAATCCTTCCCCGATGGGAATTATAAGGGGATCACGGTACATTACCCTCGTCTTCCTTAGATGTCAAAGCAGTCCCTCCATGTGCAACGTTCCGTCAGCTCTCTGTGAGCCTGACCCCCTAGCCACAGCCGCTGGATTGTTTGCCGGGACACACCAGCAGGTGTCCATTGTATAACTGCAACACCACAAGTTTGTATAACTTTCGCCTTTTGTCGGTGACTGGCAAATCCCTCAGCGGCGGTTCAGGAGCTTGTAAGTTATCTTAATTTCGTTTTCCCACCGAAAGCTCCGAACTCAGGACGGGTGCTGTAACATATATATATATATGACATACTTACCTGTGAAATACTTACATTTTCGTTGTAAAGGCATGTGTGTTGTAAATGTTTGCATGGTAAAGTCATGCCTGGTAAAGATACATGCTTTGTAAAGCTTTCGGTGTGAAGGCATTCTTAGCAGGGATGATGGCGGCTGTGTGAACGTGGCCGTTCTGCGCATCTCTTGATGTGGGGTGCTCTCGGTTGACTGCCCGTGATCCAACCTGGAGCTAGAGCACGCGTGGAGGCTGGCCGTTGTGCTCTCTGCCGTTGTGGTCTCTACCGTTGTGCTATCTGTAATTCTCCAAGCACCAGACAGCCCGGTGTGCTATGCCAATCGAACATGCTGCCTGGTTGCTGGTTCTCGGTGCATCGCGCTGTGCTTCCCTGAAGGCGTAACGCCCTCTGAGACGCCAGACGTCGGAGATACCGCCAAAGACCGTTAGACCCCCGGGGGATGATGTACCGGACGAGCATCTGAAATGGATGTAGGTCTATGGGGCCAAAGCATACCGAAAAAATCAGGCGATGATGGAACAGAGTCTCCTGGAAGCTCAGGGATCAGCAAAAAGTCTACAATGGTAAAACTAGCGGGATCAATTGTGAAATATTCAAAGAAATCCTTCCCTAGCGTGGATGGCACAGGTAATCTTGTGGCCGGAAACCCTGAGGAAGTGCAAACAAAATGGAGTTTTTGAATCCCTGGCAAACGATACATAGGACATGAGCACCAAATGTGTTACAATGACTGAGGGATCCAAATTGGAATGTGCACAGTGTGTTCTTGATAATTTTGCAGACTCTAGCATATCTATAGCAATGTAGGCCCCCCACTTCTAAGATCAAAGAGAGGTTTGAAGGGAGCACAGGTGGTATAAAGCAGGGGCCTGCAGGGCCCAGAACCTCTAAGGACCCTCAGCAGATTTTAAAAAAATGTCAGTTCTGCCAAGAAAATACAAAAGGAAGAACAATGTCAGGCAGTAACCGAGCAGGCAGAAGGGAACTCTGGCGACAACTTTTTCTCACTCTCTGACCACTCGAGTCTTTCAGGGGAGGAAGGTTCAGACTCAACCGGACACCGTATGAGGGAGTACTCACTGGATAGCATACTAAGCAATGTGGGCAGCCTAAATGAGAATCAAACACCTCAAACAGAAGTAATAGGCATGGATACGGGCAGCATGGTCAAGAAAGTAAAAAAGACCAGAGCGCACCAAGATGAAGCTAAATCAAAGGAATTGCTTTGGGAATACTCTGGCACTCCTAGCTTGGATGAATCTACATTGGAATGGATGGCCATTATGATTGAGCTTTCAGAAACAATTTAATTAGACTTAATTTATCAAAATATCATGCTACATCGGGATGAGATATGAGCAGAGAGCCGAAAGCGCAATCTGCATGCATGGGAAATGGGTGGTGCATTAGGACAAAGATGCAGTGGAGACTGTAAGCTATACAGCAGAAATATCTACAAAAATGTATATATGAAGTACTCGGGGAAGAAAACTGGTAATACACTCTATAATAGCTATGTGTTGACGAGAGCAGAAGCAAGGGGTGATAAAAGAAAAAAGCTAATATGATGTGTCCAGTAACAAAAGGCCGGGGTATACATACAAATGGAGCATAAGGTGCAAATTTGTACGAATAATATCTGTGGCCTCAACAATAGGGAAAAAAGAAATAGAGTGGCCCTGGGTCTAAGAGCAATGTGAACAGATGTAGTCTGTGTACATGAAACTCATATCCCCTGGAGAAAGCGGGACTTTCAAAATGACCTAGGTCTAAATCTTTTTGTCTGCACACAGCCGGGGATCACGTCATGGGGTATTGTGGTGTTAGCAAAAAGCTAATGTACTGCTGGGCGTAGATTAGGTTGATGGATAATTGTTGAATGCAAAATAGGCTCAGGTCGATTCACTTTCTGTACAATTTATGGATCCAATATTGATGGAGCTAATATTTTTGACTTATTAAATACGGAACTAGCCCTATGGCCTCGTCCCTTAGTTTTCTTTGGGGTTCTAAATATCCACTTAGAGAGGGGTAACAGTCAAATCTGGGAGCAGGACTATGTGGGCAGAAAATCAAAAGTCTTTAAAATGTAAAGCCTTCTAGCAGCTAGTGATAGATCATGGTCTAATAGATCTTTGGAATAAAAAGAGGGGACCTGGTCCTGGCTTCACTTATTACTCTATCCCGCATAACAAATTGATATGTTTGGATTACTTGTTTGTCTCAAAGGACTTGGCCTCAGTGGCCAAGGTAGATAAACTTCCCAGGGTGTTATCAGATCATAACCCACCGATTTGTGAGATCCCTATATTGGGTCTTGTTAAGCCTAGCGGGGCTCTCACTTATGATAGGAAACTGTTGCTGGACACATTATATTTGGAGCATATGAGAGTATGGATAAAACAATTTATGGAAATCAATAGGGAGACCGCGGAAACAGAGATGGCATGGGATGCAATGAAAGCCAGAGTTAGAGTGGAGACACTTAGCTTTGGATTACGTTTGCAGAATGTTAAGCAGGTAGAGATTTAGGAGCTGCTTAGGCAAATGTCATTGGCAGAAGAGAAAATGACAAAGGGGTTAATAACGGGTCATGATATTGAAAAAGAGCCTCAGGAAATATCTATGTGGAAAACTAAAATTAAACAGTATTTTAGTAATGAAATTGCTGCACAGTATACTACTTACCAGATGCCATGTTATGAATATGGGGAGACCAAGGGTAGATTGCTAGCTAAAAAGATCAGACAGAAGGAAGTTGAGAGAGGAATAATGGCCATAAAGAGTCTAGAGAGGAGGATTGTTGAAACCCTGATAGAAATTGTTGAAGTTTTCAGAGAAGTTTATGAATCTCTGTACCCAGAGGACTTAGAAACTCCAGAAGAAGGATATAGCACTTTCCTTCAAGGTTTAGAAAGGGTTGCCCTAAGTAAAGATGATCAAGCAGCTCTGGACTCTCTGCTTTGTTTGGAGGAGATCTTTCAAGCCATAAAATCTTCAGCTATAGGGAAGGCTGCTGGCTAAGATGCTCTCCCATTGGAATTTTTAAAAATATTTTTCAAGAACTGCAACAGGATATGTTGATAACATTTTTAGAGGCACAGCGAGGGTGGACCCACCCCCCTTCATGGGAGGTGGCAAACAGTGATTTTCTTAGGAAAAGACAAGCCATCTCTGCTCCCTGGGTCATTCAGATGAATATCGCTGTTAAATTGTGACGGGAAGATTTCCGCTAAGGTGCTGGCAAACAGATTAGGTAGAGTTATTACGCAATTAGTCTCCATCACGCAACATGGATTTATTCCAGGTAGGTGCACAGAAGATCACATCAGGAGAGTGGTCACGCTATTTGACTTGGCTGAAGCCCATAAAACCCCCCCCAGGATAGATTTTATTAGATGCTGAAAAGGCATTTGATCGCGTTGCCTAGGGGGTTTTGTGGTCAGTTCTGGATTGGAAAGGGTTTGGGAAGAGAATCATAGGGGCTATTAAAACTCTATAAAAATCTCCGACCGCCAGAATCCAAGCGATAGGTCTTGAATCTGAGATTATTCATATCTCAAGGGGAACTAGGCAGGGTTGTCCGGTTCCCCTTTATTATTTGCACTGTATATTGACCCTTTTTTAACAAAACTGGAAGGGAGCTTGTGTATACAATCTATATCTCAGAACCAGGTAGAATATAGAGTATTTGCATATGCAGACAATGTGGCTGTAGTAACCCCAGAGCTAGCAACTGCATTGGTCGAGATCGAAAGACTTGCAGAACAATTTGGAAGCTTCTTGGGATATAAGATCAATGAATCTAAAACATTGATTGTGTGTACTGAAGTAACGATTTTAGGGACAGATGAAGGATCCCAGCGCAATTTATTTAGGGGTTAGAATAACCTCAATCCTGAATATGTTAGTGGAGAGCAAAATGGCTCCGACATTAGATAAGATCAAAAGGGAGCTGGATAGAATGGACCATTTGCACCCCTCATTAGTTAGGAGGTATAATGTAATAAAAATGAATATTTTACCTAAAGTGCTGTACTTTTTTAGGACAATACCAGTGGAGATCAGTAACTTCTGGCTGCATACATTTAGAATTGATCTGTGTCACTGTTCTGTGGGGGTACAAAAAGCCAAGAAAAACAACTAAATATATATGACCTTGCCAAGGTTACGAGGTGGGTGGTCGTTTCCTAACTTCACCTCCTATTACTGGGCCTGTGTGATCCAACGCATGGGTATATTATTGACCGGTGAAACAGGGGTGATTGGGGCTGCAGAATCTACAACTATATACAAATTGGGGCTTGGAGTTGAAGCAAAAGGATGTTTTATGAGAATACTGGAGCCAAGCTACTACAAGAAAACTAGATTTAAGGTAGTGAAAGCAGATCATAAAATATGGTCACACCTCAAACGACGGTTTGAGATTTCTAAATAAACTTTTATACACCCATCTCTGCCACCTCTTTATTACCAACTATTTTCTAAGACATAGTGATGGAAAGGTGTAGAGAGAAAGGTGTTAAAACTTTTACAGATTTGGCATTTTCTTTTTAAAAAGTAAAATGAATTAAACATAACTTAAAAGTAATAGAGAAGATCCTGATCAATGAGGCAGCTAGACAAAGGCACAGAAAAGGGGTCATATATGAATTATTGATTCAGACTCAAAAGATGATTTAGATGTTCAGGATTCTAAATGGGGTATAAGTTTAGGAAGAGCAGGAGTATGCCTTCAGGAGTCTTTAGAACTATGTGATAAGGTTTTGTTACAGCAAATCTTAAGAGTCAGTTTTTGAAGACCGCTTTTAATCTATACTATAATGCAGCAGAAATGTCTAAGTGGGGATCCGACTCCGATGGAAAATGTAAACGTTGTGGAGCAGATCAAACGGCGATTATACACATGTTCTTTTCATGTCCTAAGCTATTATCTTTTATTAAAGGAATAGAGGCTTTTTAAAATCATATTACTAAAGGGCATATATGTCTTACTTCTTCACTGATGCTTTTAGGACTGGTAGATAGCACAGAGCAGAACGCGACAGTTAGGAAAGAAATGTATTTGATCTTTGCTGCCACAGCGGTAGCACGACTTTGTATTGCATCGGATTGGCTGAACCCGAACCCCCAACATTTGCAATATGGAGGTCTAGATTCATGGACATCTATAGTCTGGAGGTTAGTTCATGTAAAATTAACGGCCATAAGAAGAAAAGATGGGTTGAGAGGATTTGGTCTCCAGTCACAAATTGGGTCTCAGGGTGCAGATCTGACCAAGTATTGGAACTATAAGCTGGAGTCGGATTTATGTAATTTGAAGATATGATTAATATGGATGTATATCAAATATGTATGAAATCCGGTTCTTCACTTTAATAAAGTTATAAGCGTATGTAGATGATATTTATTGATACAATCTGCTATGGAATATGTTGTTTTTATTTATTGGCACGTAGCATTTTACTTACTGTACTAAGAGATATTCCAATATGATATTTGACCTCATGTTTTTGTACGCTGTGTATGACCCTGCTGTTCTTGCTTACTAATCTTGTTGTACTGAGTGTTTCACTTGGGTGAAATAATAAAATAAAAAAAGTAAAGGCATGCTTAGTTCCGACCGCATTGTACAGGACATTTCCCACAGCAAAGGCTTCCCTCTCAATGGCACTCCATCTTTGCTTTCTGGGGAGTACTTGCCTACTAATGACGGCAGCTGGTTGATCTTGGCCCGCTTCATTTACCTGTACCAGTAGTACCCCAATCTGTTGCTCTTAAGAATCTGTCTGGACAATAAACTCCTTCTTGTAGTCAGGGGCCAGAAGGACTGGTACTGAACACATAGCCTCCCTCAAAGTGTCAAAAGCCTGTTGACACTCTGGGGTCCAAATTACCTTTTTGGGCTGTTTCTTTGAGAAAAGGTCTGTCAGGGGAGCCGCAATGACCCTGTAGTTGCTCACAAACCTCCTGTAGTACCCAGTGAGGCGAAAAAAACCCTAACCTGTGTCTGGGTCTTATGATCTTCCCAATCCAGGATAGTCTGGATCTTGGGCTAGACCGGTTATAAATGGCCTCCACCTACAAGGTGGTCCAGGTACACCATTAAACCTATCAAGGCATTTGCTTGCCTTGAACGCCAGGCCTGCTTCCTTCAGGGCCTGAAACTTCCCTCAGGTGGACCAGGTGATCCTCCCAGGTGGAAATAAATACAGCTATATCATCCAGATAAGCTGCACTGAAAGTTTCCACCCCAGATAGGACTCTGTTCAATAACATTTGGAAGGTGGCAGTGGTATTTTTCTAAGTTGAAGGGCATCACTTTTAACCCTGGGCGAAGTACTACGCTACGCTCGCGTAGTTTGCGAAGTTTGCGCTACTTCGCACAACGCGAATTGCACGTAGCACAGTGCAAACACGCGTAGCGCAGCGTAGCGTAGTGCAGCGGTCATTTTTTGCTTGCTCGCGGTCCTCAACGTCAAGTTGGTGACCGCGAGCAAGCAAAATGACATCCCGGCGAGACTTTTTCCTCGTTCGCGATCAGCAACATCAAGTTGCCGATCGCGAGCGTGGAAAATAAACCTCCCGGCGAGATTCTCAACGCGGGGAGGTCAGGTTTCTCACTGCGAGTGGTTGCGTATGCTCGCGACCGCTCGCGATGAGAAACTACCAGTCCGCGTTGAGAAAGCTGCCGCTCGAGTAAAAATCTACTCGAGCGGCAGAAAAAGACAGCTCGCACTGTGCAAGATGTCGTTTCAATGATTGCACAGTGCGGACAAGCATCCGGCACTGTGCAATCATTGCGAACAGCGCACTACGCAGTTCGGCGTAGTGCTACGCGTAGCTCGCGTAGTGCGAACTGCACTTCACGTAGCTTCGCGTAGCGCTACTTCGCGAACTATGCCCAGGCTTAATCACTTTGAACTGCAAGTGGTCCTCTGGGGTGGCAAATGCTGACCTCACCAGTGCTCCTTGACTTAGGACAATCTGCCAGCAACCTGAGGTCAAATCAAATGTACTCAAGTACTTTGCAGCCCACAACCTGTCAAGAAGCTTATCAGCTCCAGGTATGGGGTTAGTGTCAGTCTTGGTGACTGCATTAAGATCTCTGTAGTCCACACAAAACCTCAATTCTTTCTTTCCCCCTTGGGGATTAGGCTTGGTCACCAGTACCACTGGGCTGGCCCATGGACTGTCAGAGGGCTCAATTACCCATAGCTCAAGCATCTTGGCTACCTCAGCCTTAATGCTGGATTTGACCTGGTCAAACAACCTGTACAACTTATTTTTGCCATGTAAGCTGTCACCAGTGTGAATGTCATGGACAGACTAAATGGTGAGTCTAGGGGTCAGTGAAAACAGCCCAGCAAACTGCTCCAACACTAGTCTGCAGTCTTTCTGCTGCTGATCTGTCAACTTAGTAGAGAATACTACTCCCTCCACTGACCCATCTTGTGGACTGGTAGAGAGGAGGTCTGGCAGAGGCTCACTCTCCTCCTCCACTCCTTTATCTGTGACCATCAGCATGGTCACATGGAGTACCCGGTGGTCACATGGAGTACACAGTAGTCCACCAAGTAGATGACCTCATCCTTTTTCTCCAAAATGGGGTAGGGTCCAGTCCACTTGTCCTGGAGGGCCCTGGGAGCCACAGGCTCCAACACCCACACCAACTGTCCTGGATGGGGCTCAGGCATAGTAGCCTTCTGGTCATACCAGAGCTTAATAAGCTCTTGACTGGCCTCCAGGTTGCTGCTTGCTCACTTCATGTACATCTTGTTTAGGCTGTTTGAGAGGCTTCTCCCAGGCGTCTCTAAACCAATCTCAATGACCCTCTTAAAGGATGGCCAGACAGTAACTCAAAGGGGCTAAAACCATCCCCTTTCTGTGGCACCTCTCCTTAAGCAAACAACAGGCATGGGAGGAGAACATCCCATCTCCTTTCAGAGTCTTATTAGATCTTTCCACTAGACCATTGGTCTGGGGATGATATGGGGTGGTGAACTTCTAGGTAACACCACATTCATCCTACATCGCCTTCAGGTAGGCGGACATAAAATTAGTCTCCCTATCTGAGACCACCTCCTTGGGAAGGGGCTCTGGTGAAGATTTCAAGTAGAGCTCTTACCGCTGTGGGAGCAGTGAGCGTTTTGAGGGGTGTTGCTTCTAGGTATCTAGTGGCATGCTCCACTACCACCAAGATATATCTGTTTCCAGAGGCAGTTGGTGTGTCTAGGGAACCAACAATATTAATCACCACCCTCTCAAAGAGAGTCCTAAGCACTGGCAGTAGTATCAAGGGAGCCTTTGACTTGATCCCTGTCTTGCTTGAAAGGTAACACAGGAACTGTAAAACCCCTTTAGCTTGTCTGACATAAGGCGGCACTAGAAATGGTTGACCAGCCTGTTCCAGGTCTTGGTCTGTCCCAAATGTCCAACTTAGGGGATGCCATGAGCTAATATGAGGAGGAACTCTCTATACTTCTGCCGGACCACCACTCTCCTGGTCAGCCTTGGTTTGGTGCCCCTGGCCTCAGTATAGAGAAATTCATCATCCCAATAGACTCTGTGGAAACCACTGACATCACCCTTCTCTTGCCAGGAGGCAGTCTGCCTCAGGCCCTTAAGAGTGGGCCAGTCATTTTATCCCTGGCACAGCTCCTCTCTGATGGGTCCTCTGGCTCCTTGCAACCCTGCCAAGTCGAACAGATCTTGCAGTGGTGGAGTCACCCTTCTAAGGCCAGAGCCTCCCCCTCAGGATTGGATTCCTCCTGGACCTCTTGGGCTATTTGGGCTGGCTCACCAGACCCTTTGCCCTTTCTCTTGCTCTTGGAGGCATGGTCCATTGTCCCAGGGTCCAAGTGCCCATTATTCCTTTGATGTGCAGTCAGTGCCCTCATCATAGCACAACCCTACTCAGGGAGGTCCAGCATCTGAGCATGAATCTGCCTTAACACCTCTGATCACTCAGAACTTCAAGAACATTTCCCAGTAGACAGTCTACTGGGAAGGCAGGAGACACAACTACCAGTCACCACTCCCCATTTAATTTATTTATAAAGTTTTATATAGCGCGAACATGATCCCGAGGGATATCAGAGCGCTTTACAATTGGAGGGATAGGAAGGTAATAGTTGCATTACATGTGTCAAATAGGAATACCAAACAGAACACATATCAAATAGGACTCACAGAACAAGTACGGTTACAAATACCAAGGGTCAACAAAGAATAAGATAAAAACTGGTACATAGCGAAATGGGAGGGGAGCAAATGATTCAAACCAACAAGAATAGCATCCAGCGCAGGGCTTAAAGGTGTAAGCCCAATGCATTAGAGCAGACGATCCATCACCCTATTAAGGTAAGAACTTGTTCATAAGGAATCTTTTTACTTCCAGTTTGAAAGCAACCTTGGAGGATATTCTACGTATTTCCGGTGGGAGAGGGTTCCAGATCTTCGGTGCAGGCTCACCATTGCAATGGGATGGAGCTTGCCTCTGTTGTCTGAATAGGTAACCTGGTGAAATAGATCAGGTAGGATCTGCTCTGGGGAAACCACTTTGTTCAACACCATGGTCACACTAGCTCCTGTATCTCTCAAAGCTTCATTTGATCTTACGTCTTTGCCTGTACTTCTCCATGCTTGGAGGTAAGGCTCCAGGGTTGCAACTTCCACCCCACCCAAGGAAACTAAGGTCACCTCTGGATACCCTTTTCCCATCTCTGGGTAAACTTCCACCCCCACACCTACACAGCTAGGACTGCCCACCAGTGGGAGACTTCTTTGTACAGACTGCATTTCCCTTTTTGGGTCCTGACTGCAAGCAATCAAAACTCAGCTCCCACCATTTGTAGGGTCGAAATGTCTTCCCTGATACCCCACCCTTTGTAATTGGAGTGGCTCTGGGAACTCCCTCCTTGGGCTGGTGTTTGGGGACCTTTAGTGAACTCTTTCTGTTTTTTATCTTGGTTCCCTGGGAGGGGACCTGTCCTTCTTTCTTTCGACCACATCCCTAGTTCTTCTTGGTCACCCTGGTGCAAATTCACTCAACTGCTGTCTCACCCAGTTTCCTGGGATTGACAGCTTAGAGTCAACTAGATACTGCTGTAACCTCTCTGAGGAGCAATTGGCCAATATGTGCTCCTTCAAGAACAAATTGTAGTGTACATCCCAAGTACTCACCTTGCTACCCTGTATCCAGCCCTCTAGTGCCTTGACAGATATGTCTACAAAGTCAACCCAGGATTAGGTACTGACTTTCTCGGTGTCCCTAAACTTCATCCTGTACTACTCAGGGGTTAGACCAAACCTTCTGATCAAGCTCTGCTTCATGTGGATATATGATTCAGCCTCCTATCTCTCTTTATGGTGAAGAGCCTATCTCTCCCCACTATTGGGATCAGTTCTCGCAAGAGGGAAACCCAGAATTGAAAACTCACCCTCCTCATCTTGAGGGCCCTCTCAAAAGCTGCCAGCCATTTGACGAGGTCATCCCCCTCCTGTCACTTAGGGACAATCCACTTGGGTAGTCTTGAGTCAAACCCCCTAACCCTGGACACTTCGGTCTCTTCTTTGCTGCCACCATCTTCCTCTCCACCACCCCCTGTGGTTCTCCTCTTCTCTCGTGCCCACTTCTTCTTGGCCAGGGCCAACTTCTCTGCTTCTAGGGCTATATAAACCAACTGTGCCTCAAGTTCTCTTTCCCTGAGGGACAACCCTGGCTCTTCTTTGGTGGATCATTTTCCCCCATTAGCTCCAGGCAGGGCCCTGGTCACTGTATGTGTGGATAAATGTTAATCTTCCTCATCACTAAGGTCTAGAGATCCTCCTCCCTCTTTCTGTCTATCTCTGGAGCCTACTCTGCATCAGAGGCCTGATCCTCTTGCTATGCCTCTGTCCAATCCGTTAAAAATTACAAATGAATCAATTGTAATTAGTCTAAATTTAAAATCAAAAACAATTTTTGCACTAGGTCAATTTAGAGGATTTGTAATTTTCCAACCTAGATACTGAATGGTGTTACTAACACAAGTTCTGGATCCCACCACTATGCACCAAATAGAGGAAAGTGGGTTATTAGCAGGTGGGGGTATGCACCCTCATCTAGTAATAATACCACAATCAATAATAGGTCCAGTCAAATCTCAGTAAATTAATCCTTGATCAACCCTTGGTGGCTTAGCAAATAGCAGCCAGGCTTAATTTAGGATACAAGAATGTGTAAAGCATTTATTGCAACCAAAACAGTAAATAAGTAAAAGACATAACACAATAAAAATCCAACACCAATTTATCAAAATAGGAAATATTTGTATCTTCAAAACAACGAAAAAATTCCAATGTATGGAATAGGAGATATGAATTTTTAAAGATTAAATAAAATAAATATGCATTTTAGAAAGAAAAACCATAAAGTACCACTCGTGGCTATCTGGTCACACTGGACTGAGACAAAGTCAAAGTTTTAGCACAACCGTGCTGGAGCATAGGTCGGATAGGCTGAGGGCTAGGTCCTGGTCAAGAGTTTACCTTCGGACTTAGGGCCTGATTTAGATCTTGGCAAATCTGGTCCCGCTATCACTTTTCCGACGGTTTCACCACCCGCCTACTTTGCTGTCTGTCTGCTCTATTTAGATGTTGGCGGATCTATGGACGAAAGACTGTCCGACTGCTGCCGTCTCCACCAGAATTTTCTTCCCATATGTCGACGGCATCATAGGCAAAAACGGCTGTTGGAGGGAGTCCAGCCAAGGATTAAAGCTGGGACAATCACGATGTGCCTTTCCGTTGGGGAAACTGGTGGGGTTACCTCCAAACTTGATTTGGCAGAATCGAAGAATGTTTCCGGCTTCTGTTTTTGTCTTTAACCCCATTGCCCAGGTCCTTCCTGTACTGCTACTACTTGATCACGACACTAACCAACTCTGATGTTTCCGGGATCTAAGGTAAGCTTCTTTTTCACTTGTCTTATTATGAATATTATGTTAACATTTGCTTGAGCCTCGTGTATTTAAACATTGCTCTTAAATGTAATTATTTTCCTATGTGCAATGCCTTAGTGTTCATTTTATAACTTTTCAAGGTAAAATGAGCACACCTGTATTGACACTTAAAAAAATATTTTTTTGTTTTGGTTGTGGGTGTTGTGCTTGTGGTCCCTGTGGGTGTACATTCTATAGTGTATGTATGTTGTTTGTGTGCTATGCTATATGTAAAAAAAGGCATAACACATTACCGATATACATTTTTGAAGCAAACAAAACATATATGTGTCTTGACACATGAATGAATAGTACTTACCAGTCGCCACTCCATCAGGGACTCACTCTGTCAGGAATCCACCACTAGGACGACGCCAGCACTATGGGAAAATCTAATTAGCCTTTGTGCTATACGCCGGCCTGAAGGCGACAGAGTACTGTTAGCAAGCTGAGGAGTCCGCTGCGCCGATGGAGGTGTGCCCCTTACACAACGGAAAACAATCTGTTGATGCGGGCGGCGGTTCAGCCAATCCACACCTAAATACAGCAGGTGGGACTCCGTCAGCTCGATGGAGTAATTGTAACCCCCGCCATGGAGGGACAACGGGAGTATCGCCAAGATCTAAATCAGGCACTTGGTGTTTTTCTTAGAGCATTTCTCTCGACGATGAGCTCTTGGGTTCCTCGTTTCCAGAGTAAAATTCAATGACGTAGACCTGCTGCAGTGCAATGCCTTGGTGAGCCTTTGGAAGTCTTTGTCCTCGACAGCGACAGTGAGGAGTCATGAGCTTTCAGTGGGACAAACCAGTCCGGTCAGGCTGATTTACGAGTCGACGATGGCTTGACTCTCGACGTCTGTGAGAAGCTGGCTTGGTATATGGTGTACACTTATGTAAGTGGGCACCTTGCACCAATCCAGACAACCCTTATGGCGATTTTAGTGGTCTTAGACAACCTTAGAAAGCTCTCTAAGTGGTAGCTGTGGAGAGCAGCCTTCAGGCTTAGTCCAGAAGGAGTGTAAATCAGCTTGTTTTACCAGAACATAATCTTATTGATATAGATTAAGTGAAAAAGAACCACACAGTGTATTTATAAAATATGTATTTATTATAAGACACTCACTAACACCTACAGATATCTCCTAGCTGAAGATATACACAATGCACACAATACTTTTCAATAGAACCAGGTAAGTAGCACGTAATACACAGAGGTCACCAGTGGGAGACCAAATCATATACTAAAATAGTGGTATGCGAACCACGACTCGAGTCAATACTATACCCAGAAGATGTAGAAGTGCAAGGGACCCAAGGAACCACCCAAGGCAAGTAACCAGGAGCCCCACGGAGGCCGTGTGCAGAGTGGGAACACGACCGCGAGTTCAATGCAAGTCAATGGATAAGTCGCGGTTTCAATTTTAAAGAAGAAGGACCCTTCCCAGTGGACTCTGAAGAAACCCCATGGAAGACAGAAGGTTGGAGAGCCACCCCACCCGTGGATACCTTAGGAACCAGGATACCTGCACCAGGGAAGCCAGGTGCATAGGTGTGAATTGGCGGTCGAAAACCGTCGTTGAACTCAATGGAGGACTTCAGGAAGATGCCACTGCTGGGGAAGGTGAAAGTGTCCGGTGGAACCCAAAGGTGGATTCAAGTCGAGAAGTACCTGCATGCATAGGGGACAGAGTCTATGCGACTTGGAAGTGACCAGGCGACCTGAAAGACGAATGCCCACCGAAGACTGGTGTTGCAGGAGAGTTGACGGTGACCTTGGAGCTGCAGCCGTGAGGACCAGGCGACATTGTGGAAGGAGCCATTCATGAGCTGTCCCATGTCGGATGTCAAGAGTTGAGGGGGTGGTGTCTGTCGGGAGCACCAACAAGCCTTGGCAACTGCAAAACAACGTGGAAAGTGAAGAAGGTGCAGTGTTGGGACCAGCAGGGTCCAGGTGACTCACCACAAGCAGGGGAGTCAGGGCAGGCCCGAGCAATCAGGGGAGCCCAAAGAATTCAAAGAGGACCCGCAGACCGGAGTCACTGGAGTTGTGAGAGGACCTCAAGCAGCTCACCAAAGATCCAAGCCCATTATGCATGTGATGCGGTGAGGACAAAGATCTTGGTCACAGGAGATGCTTGAGGTTGGGGCTACTAGGAGCCCGAAGATCTTGGTGGAAGGAAGCCAACAAGCCTTTGCAACTGCAAGTCGACATGGTGCACAGGGGTTTGCTTCCTGCGGCTCCGACGAGGGATACTGGCCTCAAACTTGGTGAGAGGACAGGGCAAACCTCAAGGGATGTGAAGAATCATGACCTGTTTTGCTGAGCCTTTTGGAGTCTGTGAGAGCCCAGGATCAGCAGACCGGTCAGCTTAGTTGCGGTGCCTGCAGATGCAGGGAAGTGACTCCTTCACTTCAAGGGAGATTCCTTCAGGTGTCTTGGATGCCCACAAGCCTTGGAAGGTTCCTGTATGGTGCACTGGCATGGACGTTGCATCAGACGAGCAGGGCGAAGAGATCAGGAGCAGCAGAAGTCTTCCTAGTTGCAGCCTTGATGCCCAGAGCGAAGTCCAGTGAAGTCCAGAGTGCCCAGACAATTGAAGAAGAAGTGGTGTCTTGAAATGAATATTGTCCCACAACGAATCTAGGGACCCACCCTCAGATAAGCCCTTAAGTACCCTAAGGAAGGATTGGGATGATTCACGGTTCCCTCCCAGGGGAAGAGTCGGACAGTGGGGAGGATACTCCCATGTCCTTTGTCCAGTTTCGTGCCAGAGTGGGAGCCAATGGCTCCCTGAGCTGGTTTGAACTGGACTATGCAAGGAGGGCACCAAGTGTGCCCTTCAAGCAGAGTGAGTGGCGCTAGCAAGCGCTCTCACCCGGCCCCAATACACTAAACCCTGTCTGGGAGGTGGTCACACCTCCCTTTGACAGGATACCTATTGTTCTGCCTTCCCGTGCTCGAGCTTGGCTCAGCAGCAGGATGGCAGAATCGTGTCTCTGGTCGGGAGCAGCCATGTTGTGCTGTCCGGGTCTAGAAGACTAGTACCGGGAGCACAGAGGGCCTCCCGGAGGAGCTTTACAGTGCATGGAATCATACGGGTATGATTCCAACATGTTTGATACCAAACATGATAGGCTATGTTACAGCCAGTTTCAAGATGGTCATCGCGTAATGATGCAATGCCCCTCTATATGTTATTTGGCTGTTGCACTTACAACCCAGGAGAATGGACTCCGTAGGCTGTAGGGGTGTCCTGCTTATGCAGGGGTACCCTCACACTTACAACCGAGCACTCTGCCTTCAGGATTGTAAGGCCTGCCTTAGGGGTGACTTATAGGTTTTAAGTGCAGTGACCTCAGATATAGGGAAACCTATATCTTTTGTAAGTGGTGCTAGCACCAGCTTACACAGGCTGGAATGGCAGGCCTGTAGTTACAAATTGAGTGGTCTCCCATGCGTGGCATAATACATGCTTCAGCCCATGTGGGACCCCTGATGTACCTATGCCCTGGGTATCTTACTACCATATACTAGGGACTGATAAGTGTACACCAGTGTCCAACCTGGGATATACCTAAGTACTTACCATACCAATTTAGGGGAGAAAGCACAGAGACTGGGGTCCTGATTAGCAGGATCCCAGTCAGACTAGTCAGAAACAGCATTACATCAAGAAAAAAGTAGGGGTAACCATAAAAGCAGATCCTACTTTCCTACACAATCCCCCCACCCCCCAAACATAAGGAGATGAGATTAACCTTGCCCAGTTGAGGCTTCATTTTCTAAGTGGAAATATCTAGAGAGTCCATCTGCATTGGCATGGTTACTCCCAGGTCTATGTTCCACTGAATAGTCCATCCCCGGTAGGGAAATGGACCACCTCTAAAGTTTGGGGTTTTCACCCTTCATCTGTTTAAGCCATAAGCGGGCTTGTGGCCTGTCTGACAATGAAGCGAGTGCCAAACAGGTATGGCCTCAGCTTATTCAGGGCCCAGACCACAGCAAAGGCCTCCCTCTCAATGGCTGACCAACGTTTCTCCCTGGGGGGTCAACCTTCTGCTGATAAAAGCTACTGGTTGATAAAGGCCCTCTGCATTAAGTTGTGATAACACAGCCCCTACCCCTATCCCTGGACAATGAAAGTTTTTGAGTAGTCAGGACTTTGCAGGAGGGGAGCAGTGCACATGGCCTGCTTCAGGTCATCAAATGCCTTTTGACAGCTTACTGTCCACTGAACTTTCTTGGGCATTTTCTTTGATGTCAGATCACTCAGGGGAGTCACAATGGACCCATATCACTTTACAAATCTTCTATAGTACCCAGTCAGGCCCAAGAAAACTCTGACCTGAGTCTGGGTAGTGGGAGCAATCCAGTCCACAATGGTCTGGATTTGTCTCTCCAATGGTTGAACCTGACCTCCACCTACCAGGTGGCCAAAGTATACAACCTTGCTCTGCCCTATCTGGCACTTGGTGGCCTTGATAGTGAGGCCTGCCTTTTGCAGGGCCTCCAGCACATTTCTGAGGTGAAACAGCTGATCCTCCCAGGTGGAGCTAAAGACAGCAATATCATCTAGATATGCTGCACTATAGGCTTCCAGACCTGTTAAGACTTTTTGCACCAGCCTCTGAAATGTGGCAGGTGCATTCTTCAGACCAAAGGGCATCACAATAAATTGATAATGCCCACTAGGGGTTGAGAATGCTGTTTTTGGCTTGGCATCCTCAGCTAGTCTGATTTACCAGTAGCCAGTTGTCAGGTCAAATGTACTCAGAAACTTGGCTGAGGCCAAAGTATCTATCAGTTCATCTACCCTGGGAATTGGATGAGCATCAGTCCTAGTGACTTCATTGAGCCTCTGTAGTCCACACAAAACCTCATCTCTCTTTTTCCACCCTTGATGTGAGGTTTTGGCACAAGGACTAGCCCAGGGGCTATCTGAAGGCTTAATGACCCCCAATTCCAGCTTCCTTTGGACCTCTGACTTATGCAATCCCTGACATGGTCAGGCTGTTTGTAGATTTTACTCTTAACAGGCAGACTGTCACCTGTGTCCACTTCATGGGTACACTTTGTGGTTTGACTGGGTGTCAGGGAGAACATATGTCTGTACTGATTGAGGACCTGCCTGCAATCAGCTTGCTGCTGGTCAGTGAGGATGCCTACCGAGGCTACTCCATCTACTGACCCATCATCAGGATTCTGAGAGAGGAGATCAGGGAGAGGGTCACTCTCTTCCTCCTGTCCCTCATCAGTTGCAATGAGCAAGCCCATGTCAGCCCTTTCTACAAAAGGTTTCATGCGGTTCACATGAAGTACCCTATGGGACTTCTTAGAGTACCTAGGTCCACCAGGTAGGTGACCTCACCCTTTTGCTCAACTACAGTGTGGGGCCCACTCCACTTGTCTTGGAGAGCTTCTGGGGCCACAGGCTCCAACACCCACCCTTTCGTGCCTGGCTGGTAAACAGTCAAGACAGCCTTTTGGTCATGCCAAGCTTTTTGAAGTTCTTGGCTGGCCTCCAGGTTTTTTCTGGCCTTCTTCATGTACTCAGCCATGCGAGAACACAGCCCTAGGACATAGTCCACAATGTCCTGTTTAGGAGGTTTGAGAGGTTGCTCCCAGCCTTTCTTCACTAGACACAATGGACCCCTAACTGAATGTCCAAACAGAAGCTCAAATGGGATGTAGCCAACCCCCTTCGGATGAACCTCTCTGTAGGCAAAGAGAAGGCATTGTAGTAAGGCATCCCATTTTCACCTAAGCTTTTCTGGGAGTCCCATGATCATACCCTTGAGGGTCTTGTTGAACCTTTCAACAAGCCCATTGCACTGTGGACGGTAGGGTGTGGTAAACTTGTATTTTACTCCACACTCTTTCCATGTGGCAGTAATATAACTAGACATGAAGTTTGTACCTCTGTCTGTTAAAACCTCAATAGGGAAGCCTACTCTGGAAAAGATTCCCAGGAGGGCATTGGCCACTACAGGAGCTGTAGTGGTTCTAAGGGGAATAGCTTCTGGGTACCTAGTGGCATGGTCCACCACCACTAGTATATAACTGTGCCCAGATGCAGTTGGGGGATCAAGGGACCAACAATGTCAATCCCTACCCTTTCGAAGAGGACCCCAACCACTGGAAGTGGAATTAAGGGGGCCTTTGTGGTGTCACCTGACTTACCACTGGCTTGGCACAGGAGCGACAAAACTCCTTGGTGTCTTCAGACATATGGGGCCAGTGAAAGTGAGGGACAAGCCTGTCCCAAGTCATGCTTTGCCCTAAGTGTCCTGCAAGAGGAATATCATGTGCCAGGGAGAGGAGGAAACCTCTGAACTTCTGGGGTATTACCAACCTCCTAGTGGCACCAGGCTTGGGGTCTCTACCATCAGAGTACAAGAGCCCATCTTCCCAATAGATCCTATGGGACCCACTGATATTCCCTGCTTCCTCAGCAGCAGCTTGCTGTCTAAGGGGTTTAAGAGAGGGGCAGGGCTGCTGCTCCAAACTCAAGTCTGCCCTGGAAGGGCCCCCTGCCCCCGAAAACTCCTCCTGGTCAGGCCCAAGTTCCTCTGTGACAGTTCCTTCACAGGGGCAAAGATCATTTCCCTCAGGAGCCTGATCTATATTGAGAGTTTGTGAGGAGGGCAATTCCTTACCCTTCCTGCTCCTTCCCCTGTGAAGCACCTGGTCCATTTTTTTCAGAAGCCAGTGCTTTGTCAGTGGTGAGCTGTTTGGCCTGAGCCCTGGTGACAGCAAACACACTGGCAGAGATGTCCATCATCTCTGCATGAGTCCTGAACTCCACTTCAGCCCAAGCTGAAGTTTCTAGATCATTGCCCAACAAACAATCTATAGGTAGGTCTGGAGATACCACAACCCTCTTAGGTCATGTTACCCCTCCCCAGTTGAGGTTCACAACTGCCAAGGAATTGTCAGTCCTGACATTGCTAGTGTTGGTGACTTGGTACATTTGTCGAAGTATGATCTGATCAGGGGACACAAGTTTCTCTGTCACCATAGTGACACTGGCCCTTGTGTCCCTGTACGCCATTGCATCATTTCCATTTATCAAAGGCTGTTGTCTGTACTTGCCCAAGTTAGTGGGACTGACCAGTAGTGTGGCAATATCTATGCCACCATCACCGACTAGAACAGCCTGAGCTAGAGTTCTGACTATGTCAGAACCCATCTCAGAACCCAAGGTTAACCCCACTAATCTCCTGGTTGCTGTACTACCACTTGTACTTATGCTAGGGGGAGCAGGTGCCTTAGGGGCAGTGGTAGTAGTAGTTTCCTTGGCCTTTGGACAATCAGCATCCCTTGTCCAACGGGTCTTCACCTTACAAAGGTAGCACCAAGGTTTCTTTTTTGCCTTTCTTGGAATTTTAGGACTCATGCCCAGATGCAGGTTTTGAGGCCCTTTTTGGGGTTTGTGAAGACTCATTTTATCAAGCAGCGATAATTTTAACGCCGTTCTTGCTAATATGCCCCTTAATCCTATACTGTTCAGAGGTTAAGCCAAACCCATCTATGAGCGCACTCTTCAGTACTGAGTAATTGTCAGCATCCTCTTCTCTAACAGTGAGGAGCTTATCTCTACCTTTGTTAGCAAAGGAGAGCCACAGGATAGCTGCCCACTGCTCTTGAGGGACTCTCTGAACTTTACAGGCCCTCTCCAAAGCAGTGTTCCATTGCTGGATATCATCCCCCTCCTGGAAAGGAGGGACTAGCCTGCTCAGGTTCCTATTGTCAAAAGAAGTTTCTCTGATTTTAGGGACACTGTTGCTGCCACCATGAGACTCTAGTCCCAGTTTCTTCCTAGCCTTCTGGACTTCTAGGGACTCTTTGTCAAGGGCCAACTGATCTTTCCTGAGCCTAAACCTTGCTTTCTCAAGTTCAAGCAGTTGGTATTCCCTGTCCAAAGAGTTGTCCCTCTTACTAGATATGGAGGTCCCTATGGAATGTCCTGAAACATTGGATTCTCTAGAGGAGGATCTAGACCTCCTTGGTCTACTCTGGACCCTCCCAGGAGGAACAAAGGGTGTCTCCTCTGTGTTATCTGCACTATGCCCTGAGGGGTCAGAGTTTGGCAGGTTGGAATCGGAAGTCCTCCTGCCCATACTCAGAATTGAGATCATCAGGAAGAGTTCCTGATGCTCCCTCTTCAGGAATATCCCCACCCACATTTTCCTGTTCCTCTGCCCTCACAGGACGAATATCATCCTGATGCAGCAGTTTTAAGAGCAGCTTAATGGTGGGGTTGCCACCTGTCTTTATCTTTCTAAGGCTAGACAGGATCCTCAGTTCCACTGTACTTAGCAGACTGGAGTACAGTACTATCCCCAACTAAAGACATGGTTGTAGGTGTAGTGAGGTGTTGCACCTACCTAACCTAGTGGAAACTAAGCTCTCTGAGGTTGGAGAAAGGGTTGCGCTAAACCCTTAACTACCCAACTCTAAGTTCAATAGAACTTATTTATTCTAAGCTGTATTATATGTGCCTAATATTAGTGATGAAACGGTTCTCCGAGCACTCAATAAATCAATGTCGAGGTCGCTGTATCCACTGTGTTTTTTTTGCAGTATCAGATTCTTAGTCCACATTCAGACTTGTCACTAGCCCACTTGGCAACACGTGTTTCATCAATGCTGTATCCTGTGACAGCAGACTTCATCAGTGCCCGGTGGAACCCAAAGGTAGATTCAAGTCCAGAAGTACCTGCAAGCAGAGGGGACAGAGTCTATGCCACTTGGAAATGACCAGGTGACCTGGAAGACGAATGCCCACCGAAGTCGGGTGTTGCAGGAAAGTTGGCGGTGACCTTGGAGCTGCAGCCGTGTAGACCAGGCGATGCTGTAGAAGACCAGGAGCCATTCATGAGCTGTCCCATGCCGAATGTCGAGAGTTGAGGGGTCGGTGTCCGTCGGGAGAACCAACAAGACTTGACAACTGCAAACAATGTGGAAAGCGAAGAAGGTGCAGTGTCGGGACCAGCAAGGTCCAGGTGACTCACCACAAGCAGGGGAGTCAGGGCAGGCCCTGAGCAATCAGGGGAGCCCAAATAATTCAAAGATGACCCTCAAGAGGACCCACAGGTCGGAGGCACCGGAGTCGCGCAAGGACCTTGAGCAGCTCACCAAAGATGCAAGTCCACTATGCAAGTGATGTGGTGAGGACAAAAATCTTGATCACAGAAAATGCGTGAGGTTTGGGCTACTTGGAGCCCGAAGATCTTGGTGGAAGGAAGCCAACTAGCCTTTGCAACTGCAAGTCAACACGATGAACAGGGGTTCGGTTCCTGCGGCTCCAACGAGGTATACTGGCCTCAAACTTGGTGAGAGAACATGGCTCTCCTCGAGGGATGTGAAGAACCACCACCTGTGTTGCTGAGCCTTTCAGAGTCTGTGGGAGCCCAGGATCAGCAGACCAGTCAGCTTAGTTGCGGTGTCTGCAGATGCAGGGAAGTGACTCCTTCACTTCAAAGGAGAATCCTTCAGGTGACTTGGATGCCCACAGGCCTTTGAAGGTTCCTGTATGGTGCACAGGCACAGATTTTGCAGCAGACGAGCAGAGCGAAGAGATCAGGAGCAGCAGGAGTCTTCCCAGTTGCAGCATTGATGCCCAGAGCGAAGTCCAGAGTGCCAAGACCATTGAAGAAAAGTGGTGTTTTGAAATGAATGTTGTCCCACGATGAATCTAGGGACCCACCCTCAGGTAAGCCCTTAAGTACCCCAAGGAAAGGGTTGGGACGATCAGGGTTCCCTCCCAGGGAGGGGTCGGACAGTGAAGAGGTTACTCCCATGTCCTTTGTCCAGTTTCGCACCAGAGTGGGAGCCAATGGCTCCCTGAGCTGGTTTGAACTGGACTATGCAAGAAGGGCACCAAGTGTACCCGTCAAGCAGACAGAGGGGTGCTAGCATGCGCTCCCACCCGGCCCGACACACTAAACCCTGTCTAGGAGGTGGTCACACCTCCCTGTGACAGGATACCTATTATTCTACCTTCCCCTGCTCGAGCTTGGCTCAGCAACAGGAGGGCACAATCGTGTCTCTGGTCGGCAGCAGCCATGTTGTGCTGTCCCGGTCTAGAAGATTGGTACTGGGAGCACTGAGGGCCTCCCGGAGGAGCTTTACAGTGCATTGAATCATACCTCCCATACTGTTTACAATGTGGGTGTATGATTCTAACATGTTTGAAACTAAACATGAAAGGGATCGTTACAGCCAGTTTCGAGATTGTCATCACGTAATGACGCGGTGCCTCTCTATATGTTATATGGCTGTCTCACTTACAACCCGGGAGAATGGACTCCGTAGGCTGTAAGGGTGTCCTGCTCATGCAAGGGCACCCTCACACTTAGAACCAATCACCTTGCCTTCAGGATTGTAAGGCCTGCCTTAGGGTTGACTTATAGGTTTTAAGTGCAGTGACCTTAGATATAGGGAAACCTACATCTTTCGTAAGTGGTGCTAGCACCAGTTTACACAGACTGCAATGGCAGGCCTGTAGTTACAAATTGAGTGGTCTCCCATGGGTGGCATAATACATGCTTCAGTCCATGGGGGACCCCTGGTGTACCTATGCCCTGGGTACCTTAGTACCATATACTAGGGACTGAGTGTACACCATTGTCCATTGTCCAATCTGGGATGTACCTAAGTACTTACCATACCAATTTAGGGGAGAAACCACAGAAACTGGGGTCCTGATTAGCAGGATCCCAGTCAGACTAGTCAGAAACAGCATTTCATCAAGCAAAAAGTGAGGGCAACCATAAAAGCAGATCCTACTTTCCTACAGCGTCGAACCGGTCTGCTGGAGCTCTTCTGAAAAACTTTGCAGAAAGTTTCCAAACTTTGCGATCTTGTTGTTTCTGAGTTCCTTTGGGGAAAATAAGCATGCACTACCTCTGGCCAAGGGTTCAGAGACTTTGGATTGCCTCTTGGGGGCTAGGACTCAATTTCCCACAATGCACCTGCACAGTCCAGGAAAAATCCAGTTGCAACTGGTGAGCTGAGGTGATCCTCTCTTTGGCTTGGCAAGGGACTTCTTCCAGCTCTGTTGTACCTGTTGCTGATCAGGGAGTCCAATATTTTTTCTTTGAGTCAGGCACAGTCCTCTCTGTGGAGTCTTGTGAGTGCAGCAGGTGCAGTCCTTCTCAGTGTAAGCCTTCTGTGGTTCACTCCAAGGGTCCAGCAGGGCAGCTCTTCTTCTTCTGATGTCCTAGGCAGTGATCTGGGGAGCACCTGCAGCTCTCCCATATTTATCCTCTATTCTGGGATGGCAGTGGGCACCCCAAACAATAGGGGTAAAATGACCTCCCCCTGTTATAACCACTTCCTGCGAAGTGTGTCATATTTTTGAACTACACAAGGTATCCCTTTTCAAGGAACTATGCTTTGGGCAAAAATCTCCGTATATAAGAGCTTGCCATAAGAAAGTTTGCTTTTTAAATGTGTTAAATTTTAATGTATACGGATTGTAACTTCTCTGTGAGAAGATGTTTTTAATCTTTTGAGAACTTGTAATCTTTTGAGAACTAGAAATTTCCATTCTAAAATAAATATTTTCTTACATATCGTAATTTTCCATATTATTGTTTTTAGCTTTAATTGGTCATAGCAGGTAAATAAGATTGTGGTACACTTTGCAGATGAATTGCTGTATCTTAGAAACTATACATAGCACATGATCCATACTGAGGCAAGCTCTTATATACAGAGATTTTTGCCCAAAGCATAGTTCCTTGAAAAGGGATACCTTGTGTTGTTTTATAGTGTTCACCCCGTCCCTTTTCAGAGAATCAGGGTACCTCCCTCTGTTTTTTGTTATGTCATATTTTTGATCCAGAATGGGCTGTTCTTCCAAATATCAAAATTTAGAAATGTTATCCTTAGTGTTTGTGTGTGTGTAGCCGAACCCAGAAGTATGGCTACCATCTGGCCACACTCCCCTTCCATCCCCTCTCCTAATCAAATTAGGGGGGCTCCCATCTGGCTGGGGATCAAGGAAGTGGGGGCTGGCCTGGGTCCTATGCCACCTGTCCAGCTTACCTCCCCAGCCCCCTTCCTCTCCCTGGTTTCTCCAGGAAGCAACTCTCCTCCCACCAAAAGGCTATATTGATTTTTCCCCAGGCTTTTTCACACATACTAAGGTAGCACCGTGGCTCGGACTGCAAAAGGCTGACTAATCAGAAGAGGCTGCTACAGGGCTGCTTTAGGTAACTTCAGGATGGTAAGTTCTAAAACCACTTAGCAGAAATAGTTATCATAAATCAGACCTTGGGAAGTTGTTGGATATACTGTGACCATTGTTATGATACTTTGAATGATTTCTCTAGCTAGCTCCAATCAAAAGTTAGACTTTATTAATTTTAATAAAACCTTCACATGTTCGCTTATGCGGCTCGCAGCACTACAGCAGGGAAAACGAATTTTCACTGCTTTTCCTTACCAGGGCATATAAAACAAATTTTATATTGTCCCTGCTTTTTATAACCATGTACCCTAACCTTGGGGCACCTATGCCAGACCTTAGGGGTGACTCAAATGCAATAAAAATGTGTAATTACTTTAAATTCCAAAGTCGAATGTGCACACACTTTTATTGTAAAACCAGCCTGCAAGGTAGACCTGGCTTTAAAATGGCACCAGACACCACAGCAGGGCACAGTTAAGTGCAGTAAGTCCACTGGGATCGCTATACCTACATGCCCTACCATATACTAGGAACTTACAGGTAGGTTGTTGTTGGCAATTAGAATTATACTAATTGCCATATAACTGTAGAGGACAGAGCATTGCCCTGGGCCTGGGTAGCAGAGTCTAGGGCACTTTCAGAGTCAGTAACCACCAGCATCAGTCACAAAATGGGGGTGATCAGGGCAAATAGGAATTACTTTCCTACAACTGTGTGCTAACTCTTTATAAATGTTTGTAGCCCTGCACTGTTCTTCTGTAAATGTACAATGCAATCTGTCGCTACATACCTGGCTACTATCATGCTCGTTTGGCAAACTACAATACAATCTTTAAAAAGAATATGGTAGTGTTTCAATTTAGTACATTAGATCACAACATTGCATTAACATTTATTTGAAATTAACATTTCTAAACATGAACTCTTAAACATTCTTTAACCCTCCCTCTTGACAACAGCAGAAGTGAACAAAGTGAACCAATTATCTGGTGTCCCTTACACATCATGGCCAATATTATTGTTATGGATGGTGGAATATTAAAGGCTAATAAAACACACAAGTGAGTTTTTTTGTACACAGTCCATCTTAAACTGAATTACTTGAAAGTGCTCTCAAACGTGACTATTATATAAGTTAGATACATGATGTAAATTGATTTGACTTAGATTACTCAATTTAGTCATGCAGGGAATCTGGGATTTGAAACCAGGCTTCCCGGTCACACACAGTGCACTTAAGCCACTGACTAGATTAACTTATTTTTCTCAATCCCCTTTAAAACCAGAAGAAAGTGTTTTTGTACAATTCTGTAATAGGAATAGTACACTGTGTTAAATAAATACAGATCACATGGTAACCTGACACAATATCTAAAAAATAAAAAGGTACATAATTAAGGTAAGGGAAGGCAGGACACAACATGCTAGTATCACTTGTTTTTTTAGACGTTACAGGGCAGTTTTATCAAGGTTTTGCATCACTGTTCGACGATGCAAGGCAACGCAGAGCGATGCAAAACCTAGAATGAGATTCTCCCAGCCACGCGTAGGCACCGTGTGTCGCTAGGTAAATCTGATATAACACAAGGCAGCACAAGTCGCTGCCTTGCGCTACACTGCACCTGGAAGGCGTTACATGGGTGGAGCATGGGTGTTCCCATGCATCCATCCATGTATTCTTAGAATTCCCAGATTTATCAACACAGGTAAACCTGGGAATGCGTCAAAATTGTACACCTTCCCAGGGGAGAAATATCTTTATTTCTCCTTGAAATTTCCTCTTTCTAAGTGTGCTGCATTCTGCAGCACACTTAGAAAGAGGAAAATGCCTCTAAGGATTGGTTTCATGCAGGAAGGTGTACCTTCCTTCATGAAGACAATCATGCCTGTAACACAGACACCATGCACCATGGCGCAAGGCTGCCTACATTGGCACTAGGATGCAGATTGCGCACCAGCGCAGGCAGAGGAGAGGAATGTGCCATATCTTGATAGGTATGGCACATTCCTGCCCTCTCCCTGTCACGCAGTAAAACAAGTTGTCTTGCTGTGTTGCATGAACATTTTTTAAATCTGGGCCTACATATCTAGTCAAAACAGCAGTCGAAGTGCATTAAAAAAGTATGAATACCGTAGTGGGGCTGGGGGTCAGTTAACGCTGAGGTGGAATCAGAGGCGTGGCTAAAAAGAACACAATGAGCCATATGTACAAAGCTTTTTTTCATTTGCACATGGCTCGATTTGCAGAATCAGGCGTTTGCAAATGAAAAAAGGCATTTTCCAATGTACAAAGGCCCAATTTGCCATTCGGTAACCTATTACCGAATCTCAAATTGGGTTTGCCATTCGGTATTAGAAAGGGGCGTGTTTAGGGCGTCTGTTCCTAAAACCGAATGGCAGCGGTATGTGTGAATGTTTTGCGACTGAAAAGTGAAACATTTGCATTTTACCACCTAATTCAAGTCCCCTAAGCGACACTTCCCCTTTTATGAATGTTTGTAAAAATATTTTTAAGGTAAGGCAGTGGTCCCACGGACCACTGCCTACTCATAAAAAAGAAAAGAAAACTTTTCATTTTTCTTTTGAAACATATCCTGTTTTTCTTTAAGGAAAATGGGCTGCATTTAAAATAAAATGCTTTATTGAAAAGCAACCCCGGCAGGCCACCATCCCAGTGATTTTAGCGAATCCCAATGGGGCGCAAAACAAAACCTACCTCATGAATATTAATCAGGTATGTCTATCAGCAATTCACTGGGAAACGCAAAATGTATTAAACATACATTTGTGAACTGCTGTTTGCGATTGGCAAATAGCGAATCACAAAAACTAGCTGTTTGGTAATCGCAAACACATACCTTCGTACATCTGGCCCAATATTCTGTAACTATTTTTTCGATCTTTTACCATCAAGTAACTACATATAAAATAGCACACACCTTAAATGAAAAAAAAAAATGAATGTTAAAATAATCAGTGGAAAATGCACTATTTTATGTCATTAGTTAAGGCAATCACTACAGATTCCTATGTGTGCAACCAGAGGCCATATAATTAAATCCTGTTTGGTGCAGAAGGGAAAAGTGACTTGCATATTTTTAGTGCTACAAAGTCCCTGAAAGTACCGTGAATGTGCAAGTCATTATTTTAAATGTATATTGCACACCGTATAATATAGACTTCCACAAAATGTGCAAATAAATTTAGGCTAAAGATAAAAAATGCTTCTAAAGTATAGATCAAATAAAGAAAACAGGAAAACCATGTATTCCAATGGAACTAGGGTATAAAAGCCTCCATTACAACAGATGTTCAGTAGGCAATTATTTAAGAAAGAGTACAAAATGAGTAAGGGAACAAAGTAAAATAAACCCTGCTGTCACAAATATGAAAAATTATTCAGTTTTAATGATTAGATTGATCGCATTCATAGGGTGACAATTCCAAACAATAATAGTGTGCTACATGTGACGGTGCAGTGCAAGTGAAGGAAAGTGACAAAAAAGTGCAAGAAACTTGGATGTTAGGTCACCCTAACATCCATTGGGATCAGGGGCACCCCCAGGGAGCTACCCGAGGTGACTGCTGCTCCATCTGGGCCCCCAGTCAAGCAGGAGAGCCACCCTGTCAGCAGGAGTCAAGCAGAGAATGGTTACCACATTTACCATGCAGCTGAATTTCCAGCTAATACAATCCTCATGTCCCAGGATGGCATCCATGACCGGGATTCTTTCCAGTGATAATCCTGGTTGCCACTAAGCACACAGGCCGATGAGGGGCGTGGTCGAACCTGCCATGATGGTGGACATGTCGGCTTATGGCTCCGTGTGTTGGCCTGGCAGTCGCCATCCATCCGCAGCGGCGGGTCCTCTTAGAATAGTGATCTGATTGCGAGACACTATCAGCACATCAGCGGACCCCCCGCAAATGTCGGCGTGAAACACATGAGAGGCTCCACAACATGAGACAAAAATGGTAGAGAACATAGCTGCACCCAACATGGCAGCACCCTGCAGCTGGAGGTTGACTGGAAGGAGCGAAGTACTGACCGGAAGTACTGACCGACAGCTTGTACCCCTTGACACGAGGCAAATACATAGGCGGAGAGGGGTAAACGGGACCAAGACTGGCCCAGGGGTTTAGCCGGCTCTGCGGAGGTGGACGCTGAGGACGAGAGGCCCGTGCCCTGGACACTGGTGACTGCTGTGCCCCTGAAACAGCAGCCTTGCTGCGAACGGTAGGCACGGCCTGCCACTCACTGAGAAACGGGACAGCGTATAGCAGCCCCCGCTACCCAGTTCACCATATAGCCCCCACCACGATCTGACATTGGAAGGAAGCTGTGGCTGTGACGACCCTGACCCTCTCCCCAGAGGCTGAGCCTCCACCGCCCCTGGAGATGGCAAATTTCCTCACCTGGAGGGGCTAGGACGTGGGCCCCTGCTGCAGAGGAAGCTCCGAAGGCAGCATTCAGAGGTGAGTTCAACCCCCCCGACCGGCAACTAGGCCATAAGCCTCGGGATGCGGTGAGAGATGGCCGCATCCAACATGGCGGCTCCCTGCAACCAGTGATACACATCCGGAGAGGGACTGAAAGTAGCGAGGTCCCGACCAGCAGCCCGCACTCCCAACTCGAGGCGGATACCTGGGGGAGAGGGGTAAACGGGACCGAGACAGGCCCAGGAACCTAGCCGGACTTGCGAAGGCGGACGCGGAGGATGAGAGGCCTGTGCCCTGGACACCTACGGCTGAAGTGTCCCTGAGACAGCAGCCTAGCCGCGAACGATAGATATGGCCTACCACCCACAGAGGAACGGGGCAGCGTACAGCAGTTCCTGCTATCAGTTCACCATCTAGCCCCCACTGCGATCTGCCAGCAGAAGGAAGCTAAGGCTGTGATGACCCGGACCCTCTCCCTGGAGTCTGAGCCTCCAACCCCCCTGGGGACAGTGGATCTCCTTGCCCGGAAAGGCTGGGACGTGGACCCCTGCCACTGAGGGAGCTCCAGAAGGCGGCAATTTGAGGTGAGCTTAACCCCCCCAGACCGGCAACTTGGCACCAGGCCTCAAGGTACGGGGAGATTGATAGAGGGCCCCCCCAACAACAAGAACAGTGATGGGTGAGCTCCCCTAGGGTCAAGACCCAGGGGCTCGGGTCTCCCCAGATTTACAACACAGGTACCCAGAGACTCTGGCACATCACAGGCGGACGACATGGACATACATAGATTGTCACCACCCCTGGGCCCTAGATCGGCATTATAGTCGGGGCACACCTCAGGAGATGTGCGGTGTGGAGAGAGGCCCCCCACAAGAAAAGACACGGACACCTGCACTCAATGCCGGTAGCTTGGCACAGGGTCCTGAGGCGGGTAAAAGGGTGTAGAGATACCCAGGGACTAGAGCAAAGGTGCGGTACGGCCCAGGGAGTGGGGCACAGAGATCATGACCTCTCGGTCTAGCCCCCACCGAAGTCCTGAGACCGCGAAGTTATCAGGACAGAGGACCTGAGCCGGTATGGGTAAAAACTCCCCCTCCCGGGCCCTCTAAACAGACACTGTGGCCGAGGCACGAGAGGAGCGGAGAGCAACAAACAGAAAGGACCATCCAAACCCATCCCGTGAAGAGACACAGGCCTCATGAATCACTGGCATCGCATAGGCAAAAAGAACCAAGCAACCACAAGGACAGGTCACAGGGCACCATTTCCTCCCCCCCCTCCCTTGGCGCTATGGCACACCGAGGAATTGGAGTGGCAATGTGACAGCCCCATCTGGCATTATAGGACACCCAGAAGACCCCCACACAAAGTCCATACCACAACACCCCCCCCAGTGAACCAACCTGTATCCCAGAGATTCTGCTAACTTGCAGCACATAACAAACGATACAATACTACCCTCCCCAGGAAGAACCAGACCCAGCACCCTTAACTAATACAGGGATATCGTAGCCCCCACACGCCCGACAAAGAGGGGCCAGAAGATGAAACGTCACTATCAGGGTCATAGCACACGTATCCAAGCTGCCCAGACCCACGAGGGCCGGATCCCGGCAAACAGACACAGAGACGCAACATTGGGAAAATCACCCACCTCACCAACGGCGGCGGGTGTGCAGACCGGGAATCAGGCGATCGAAGAGCCAACAGAAAGGACAGGACCCATCCCTGGAAGAGGAAGGGTGTGCTCTAAAATCGGCAGTGCAAATAACTCCCCAACATCCTTCGTAGACCATGGGGAGACTGTGATTGAATGTGGGACCGCAGACATCAACTTCCACACAAAATCCTTCCCCAGCAACAGGTGATCAACGTGCGATATGGAGACCGTGACTACCCTCTCAATGTCTGAAAAATTAGACAACGTACTGGCCACAATTGAACACTCGAGGGTTGCCATGAAGGGACGTTTCGGAGTCCTAGCCACAGACCTCAATCTCATGAGAGATGATCATCGCAAGCTGGCTGACAAAGTTGCGGATGGGGAGAAAGCCGTCTCCACGCTACAGCCCCTAGCAAAGACACAGCAGGAAATCCTGTGGGATCTTCAATCCCGGGTCTCGCAGTTGGAAGAGAGCACGGACGATATAGAAGGACGACCCAGAAGAAGCAACATCCGGGTGCTGAACCTGCCGGAGGGGGTGGAGGGATCGGACCCCGTTAGCTATGTGGAGACCTGGCTTAAATCATTCACACCTGCCTCAGCACTAACGTCCTACTTTTCAGTGGAGAGAGCGCATCGAGTACCAGCACGAGGGCCGCCCCCGGGGTCCCCTTCTCTGCCGCTGTTAGAAAAGCTCCTCTATTTATGCCACAGAGATGCTGTACTGCGAGCAGTGAGGCAAAACTGGCCCATCCGCGAACAAGACAAGCATGTCATGCTTTTCCCAAACTACTCTTGAGCAGTACGACGTCAATGAACATCCTTTCTAGAGATAAAGCGTCACCTCTGCCAAAAGGGAATACAATATTCACTGCTTTTCCCAGCACACCACAAAATAATACACGAAGAGGTTGCAACCTTTTTCGTGGATCCGAAAGAGGCTTATGATTGGATTGAACTTCACCTGCAAGATAACCCGCGCCCGGAGATCACTTGGAATGCACGAGAGCCCCGGAACAGACGTCACTGCATGAAATAGACCCAACAGCGATCCAGGTCTCAACCTTCTAGCTCAATTACAGGGTCCCCCAACCTGAAACAAATCATAGCAGAATGTCTGAGGGCACTGCAGGCGGCCGCAGACTTGGGGCCCGCCCTGGTGATCTCGGATGAGGAAAGAGGCCCTCAAATCTTCCCGTCCGAAGAGGACCCCAGTGACTCAAGCACCTCTCATGCAGAATCAGTGACTCTGCCATTGGTGATCCCACAAACGGCGGACACCGTCATATGATGGACACTTGCAATGACTTTGGCTCCCTCAACCAAACTCCTCCTCACATAGACAAGTGAGACCCTAGCCACATACAAACACCTACTAACCCAACCCTTAAGAGCCTCAGACCCCACCGAACTGCCTGCTTCCCTATGGGCCACACACAGCGCAAGTTCTGAGTACACACATAGTACACTAGTGCACTTGCACCATGCTTTGTTTGGACGTACTGCCTGTTGCAGTAGGTCCCCAGAGTTGGGATCATGTTCCGTTACAGTTTATGCTCCCTTACCCTAGCTCCACCCCAACTCTCTACCTAGACCTTCATAGTGGGCGAGCGCCACTGCTAATCCTCATCCGTCACTCACAGGGCAGGGGCAATATCGGTGCAGCGCCATCCTCAGCACCCTCTCCTCCATCGCCACTGACACCCCATCATGATTCCTACAGCTGACACTAATTTCCTCACTTTGAATGTCCGGGGAATGCACACAGAGCATAAACGCTACACCGTTTATTCTTATATCAAGCACCAACAAGCACAGACAGCATTGCTGCAGGAAACGCACCACCCCAACGGGGAACTAGACCCACTACGCAGACGCTGGCGAGGTACCTTCTGCACCACCACATACTCAGCATACGCACGTGGGGCACTGATCTGGCTCTGACCTGGGGTCCCTTTCCAGGAAACCCGTAGGGTGATAGATGCAGAAGGACGGTACACACTCCTGGAGGGGCTCCTGGATGGCCAACAGATACTAATAGGCAGCATCTATGCACTGAATACTGAGCCAGGAAAATTCTGGGACTTTCTGTCAGGTGTCCTAGCCCAGTTCACAACATCACCGGGGATCCTGGAAGGGGATTATAACTGTGTGCTAGACCTCTCCCTGGACAGATCCCACCCCCCCCTTCCCAGCTCCCCAGCAGGCGCACAGACAGAACGGTACCACACCTGGGTAACTTACTGGCCCCTCCTAAACGCCTGGAGGAACCCACATCTGATGACCAAGCTTTACTCCTTCCACTTATTCCCCCACAACCTATGGGTGCGACTCGACCAATTTCTGTTCTCACCAACAGTCATCCCTTTGATTCAAAGCACAGACTACTTGGGTCGGGTCCTATCCGATCCTGACGTGCACCTCATTGCCATCAGATGGCGCCCACCCCTGCCCCCGGTCCCCAACTGGTGGCTGCCATGGGACTGCCTCAAAGACCCAGTATTTCACCAGGGACAAAAAAATAGTATCCAGAGCAGCTTCACAGAGAATGCCCATACAGCATCTTCTAGGATGCTGGAATGGGACGCCTTTAATATAGTCATTCGAGGAGCATGCAACAGGCAGATAGTGGGGGTCTGAGTGACATTGGAACGCACCCTAGTGGCGGCAGAGACCAAGCTGACCAAGACCAAGGCTGACCAAGCAACCCTGACCAAGGCTGCGGATGCCGGCACGGCATCCATGGCTCAGGTAGCGGGAAGCAAAGACCACGTATGTAGAGGCTCTGGCGGATCTATGTAGATGCAATTTCAAGGCTTACGCAGCCACAGCACACTGGGAGGGAGACCGGTTCGGAGCACTGTTGGCCTGGCTAACTCACCAAGACACAGTCACACGCCCAATCACAGAAATAGCCAGCCCATGGGTATCATGGCTCACTCACAGGCAGATATCTTATCGACCTTCTATACTTACTACGCCAGGGTTTAAGAAGCCACAGGACAAGATGGTCCAGAACTTGCAGATAGATTTCTGGCCCCTCTAACCCTACCACAAATCTCTCAGTCCAATAAAACCACCCTGGACGCACAAATCATGTAATCGGACATGAAAAATGCGATCCAAGCCCTAGCACGTAACAAGGACCCGGGTCAAGAGGGCCTACCATTAGAATATTACAACAGGTTCTCCATGAGGCTGGCACCCATGTTGGAAGAGATGTATAGGGCGGCGCTGAAAGACAGAGAACTCCCTGGCTCGATACATGAGTCTATCCTAGTGTCGTTCCTGAAGCCAGACCGAGACCCTGTACTATTGACATCCTACCGACCAATTGCTCGACTGTCGACGGACTGTAAGATCCTTGGTAAGATCCTCACGGATCGTTACACCCGAGTTCTCCCAGAATTGGTGCACCCAGACCAGTGCGGGTTTGTGCCGGCAGGAACACCTCCCATAACATCCGTTGACTGTTCCTAGTCCAGGACTGGGGACAGGGGTGGTTTCCCCACGTGGCTTGTCTAGTCCTGGACCTAGAGAAAGCAATCAACACCCTGACCTGGCCATACCTTTTTGCAGTGCTGCAGCGCATAGGAGAGTGTCCCACACTGATGGTGTAAACGAGGCTATTGTATATGAATCTTACAACCCGAATACGCCTCGGCCGTCACATCTCAGCCCCCTTCCAGGAGGCACGCGGCACATGTCAGGAGTGCCCACTCTCACCTCTCCTCTTCGCGTTAGCAATGGAACCCCTGGCGATCCGCATTAGGGAGGAGGGAAGAGAATGGGGCATCCCCATAGCAGGCATTACCCACAGTGTGTCCCTGTACGTCGATGACCTGTTGTTATACGTGCGGGACATCACGATGAACCTTACACCTTTCTGGGTGGCACTCGCAGACTTTTTCGTCCGCGGCCGGATTAACAGTCAACTGGGCGAAATCCACCATATATCCCCTAAGCCCCGGCCTCCCCCCACGGGAGATACGTGTCGGCGACGCCAGGCTCACCTGGAGTGAACGAGCCCCCCGGTACATAGGAGTTGGACTCTATCACTCTACCAATAATCTCTATGAGGGCAACCTCTGCAAGGCGCTGGCAGGTATATGAGCCCAAGTAGGCTTCTGGAAGGCTTTACCTTTGGCCCCTGTCGGAAGAATAGCCCTGGCGAAAATGGTCATAGTGCCCCGCCTTCTCTACCACTTTGCAAATCTGCTGATCATCCCTCCATGCTCCTTCTTTTGAGAACTTGACTCCCTGCTTAATTCCCTTATATGGGGCATTGGTCGTCGAAGAGTTGCCCTAATCAAGATGCAGCTGCCGATAAACCAGGGAGGACTAGGGGCCCCATTCTTCAAAGCGTATTTCCTGGCAGCACAACTCCAGTGGCTATCGCATTGGACAGCTGAGCCGCGGACTGGGAGAGTCGAGCTCAGAGACAGGACCCATGACGATACTGGTGCTGTGCCGCCTACTCGTGCCCAGTGCTCGACCGGTTTCAACGCACCCACTACCGGTAACAGTAGCTAGGTCTTGTATGCAAAGAATCCAGCGCCTATCCCGCGGAACACAGCTATACACAGCTATACACCCCCTTGCTACCACTAGACGACCTGCCCCAGGGTAGCGGTCACTATACGGCCCAAACCATGCAGATATGGACGTCCCACTCGCTCCTACGATGGAGTCCCTGTTCGCAGACGGTCAACTCCTTACGTTTGACTGCTTAGTAGAGGAAAGCGGACTTCCCCGAGGACAATTCCTCCTACACAGACAAATAGTTTCAGACTGTCGGCAACTATGGGACCTATCCAAAGGGGAACCAGCAACACACCCGGTACTACACACAATTTAAAACATGGGACCGGGGCGACACCTAATCACCTGGCTGGCTATATAAAGCCATTTGAGAACACACGGCCACACCGCTTACCCAACTTAGACAGAAATGGGAGGAAACATTTGAGCATCCATTGCATGACAAGCAGTAGGAATGTGTCCTAGAGTACCCCAAGAAAATATCTCAGAACTCGCGATTTAAAAATATTCAATTTTACATCTTGCACCGCATGTACCTAACACCAGCGCGGCTACAACGCTTCTACCCAGAGACGCAATTCCTTTGCCCACGCTGCCAGGCCCCTAGCACCAAATTCCAGCATATGTTCTGGAACTGCCCCACCTCACAACCCTACTGGGACACAGTCCACAGCACACTACGGAAGATCACGGGGCTCCCTGACATAGCCACATGGGAAGCCTGCGCTTGGAGTGTTCCGACGCTGGAAACACTGTAAAATTCAGGCACGTTCGCATCACTGGCCCTCCTGCTGGTGAAATGGGGCATCACGATGCACTGGCGCACTCCCATGGGATCCTCGCTGGTGGCCTGGATGGGAGCGGTCAATAGATGGGGTACAACGGAGGAGGACCTGATAAGATACGAGGAGGTGCGAGGAGTACACTGCTGCAGCATCTCCACAGAACAGGCCACACTCCTTCAGTGCTTCCGGCAGCAGATGACAGAAGTCCAGCCAACCACGACAGTGGCAACCCAAACTGAGGCATCCGACCCGGAACTCATAGCAGAAGCCTGAAATGAGTCTCTACCCCGGCAGAACTCAACACACTATACATACAGACATGGTCTTGTCAGCTCCTACAGAAACAGATACCCCCCCGCATCGAGACAGAGCGCATATGCCCCGTGCCATAGTCACAAAGAATAGATACATGCCCGCCGACCTCCATTCCCACCCTCAAACACCCACCCCTGGTTTGACCACAAGTTAGAAGGCAAACAGTTATTCCCAAGATTCCAATTTTCGGTCACACTACAAAGGGATCCACTTCCTCAAGGGAAGCCGCAAACTTCACTTTCACACGCTCCAGATCCTGTTATATCACCAATCCCTGCTCCTACTCACCTGTAACCCTACTACAGTATCACCTGGAGTGTGATTAAGAATACCAGATGTAGTGCTACTATGAGAATGATATATAATGAAGATATAAAGTGGAAAACCCAATAAAATGGGTTATTTAAAAAAGCACACATGCCGATTGTATGGAGTCAGCAATTTGGGGTCGAAATGGATTCAGTAGTTTTGGTGTCCCGGACCGGAAAGCCGTCTTTAGGCACCAATCTTGCTGCAAGGCTTGCTATGCACATGCATTTTTGAATTAGTGTATATAGGATGTTTTTTACTAACTTACAATTAAAGCCTGAGTTCTGTGGGATTGTTCCCATTCTAAGTTCTCCTAGGTTTATGTTCCTCGACAATTTAATAATACAGTGACTGATGGAGCAAGGTCTCGTAAGAAAGAGACTTGCTCGGAGGCAATCCGCTCGTTTAACTCATTAACAAGTGATTAAACGTAATCTGTGAATAACTAATACGCACCACATGAACACGTGGGTTAGTGAAGCTTGCTTATGTGTATACTAACGCGGATAACAATGAAAACGGACTAATACCGCTTTAAACGGGGAAACTGTTGTGCGCATGCGTCAACTGCATCTACGCAATATGACGAGCTAACGCTTGGAGGGAAATTCTAGCGCATGAGCAGAAGACACTGAAATGGAGTCTTGAAGACTCGCCTGCATGGCATCTGCTTAGCTGAAACGAAAACAGGCTATTTTACTAAATGCTAATGCGGGGAAAGTATTAATAAGAAAACGGGAATAGAGTAGAGGTGGGAGGTATACAGTGAGACCATTTATTTTGTGAAAATAACATTTGTCTTTTGACTTTATTATTAGTGCGCATTTGGGCCTCTCTTGTATAACCGGACTAGATGAAATGCCGAAATGCCTGCACATGCTCATTGAGTGAAGCCATGAAGGTCAATGACAGAACACTTGAACGGAAGCCAAATTGGAGTGCCATACCCTGGGAACGGATGGTGAAAAGTTCAGCAATGAGATGTTCTATTCTTCGTAGTGTCATTAATGTTGCAAATTGGATACATGTAGTGGATGGGAATAAAGTTTTGAATACAAATTAAGGGGATGGGTTTGCGAACAATGGTTTAACAGAATAAAGTGACATGTAAGCATGGTGTGATGGAGCTTCCCCCTTGCCTGACCAATTAGGTTTCGTATATTTACGATATTGAAACTTTAGTGGGTGGAACATGAAGAAACTAAGGTATAATTAAGGTAGCTTTAGTTAGTTAGTTTAGAAGAAGGGGACGCAGAGCTCGGGATGCTGTCTGGGAGTCGGGATGCTGTTGCTGGGAGAGATGCTGTGAGATGCTGATGAAGAATCGTATGCAGACTTTGAAGAAGATTTTTTCTATCCTAACTTAATTGGGTTAGATCAAGAAGATCGCGGCAGAATCTCGAGGAGGAAGAGAGTGTCAGAGAGGGGTGCGACGCAATCGTCGGTATTCTAGAGAGGTCAACTATCCTGTCCTGAATCCTGTCCTGAAGTCTTTGTCTCCTGACCTATCCTGGGAGACCCTTACCAGCCCTTTGGCCAGGGGGTTGGTCTTTCACCCCATTTTTGGTAATTATAATTTCACGTTATTTACAAATGTTCTTTTCTCTCTGTCCTCTCCCTTTCTGAGCATTAATTATTGTATGAGTCCGAAGTATATGATTGATGTTTAATCAATTGAATTTCTCTCCTAAGAATGATGGTGACTGCACTGTATTTTTGAAATGGTTCACATGCATTTAATTTCGATAAAGAATTTAAAACTTCCTGAGTCTGTGATCATTTTCTTCAAATAAAATAGTTACAGGATAGTTAATTATCACCATCAACTAGTTCAACTAATGGTCCATCAACCAGAGGAAAGAACTTTTTGATCAGTGAGAGGTTAGTTAGGAAAATTAAATAACTAAACCTGAACATTGTGGAGTATAAATATAAAACTTTGACCACTCCAGCGGTTTACTCAATGTGTGTGTTTTTATGGGCCCAGGTGCGTATATGGTAGTGGAGTATCTGTTGTTGGTATACCGCTGGATCAGTTTTCTGGTAGCAGAGCTATGGTTATTATTGACTAGTTTGGTGATGAATATTGATTATTGATTATTGATTTATGTTTAACAAAAGAGTTAGCGTCTTGTTTTATGTTGTCCAGAATCCCGGGAAAATGAATAGCGGGTGGTGACAGAAGCCACACTGCAGTGAGGTTACTCGTCTGTTGGAATAATATTGAGAAGCTACGCAGGGCTGGCAGTATTAAACTAGGGACTATTTCGTATAAAAGTAGAGTGCGGATGATAGCGAAAGGGGTTAGCTGGTGAAACTTTGGTCTCATTTCCCAATACGGGTGACACTGGAGAAGTAACAGGTTCTCCTGAGCTTGAATGAAGAGTAAACAGGGGTTTTACTCGCAGTAGAAGAAGAGTAATTTCTGAAACTCAAGAATAAATTGAAATCTATCCTTTTGTTTAGTGGAACAGACAGAATAGCGAATGTTTTTATGTTGTTATTAACGAAGAATTTAATGAAAAGTATTAAGAAATAGGTTATCGTATTACCTTGTGAAGGGAGGGTCAGTTGCCAGAGTTATACTGACGTCAAAGAGAGCCGTGCTGGGATTGGTTAAAACAGCGGGCGTGAGACAGGAACAGATTGTAAAGGAGGGGTCAGTAGTGAGGAGTAATACTGACGTCACAAAAGGCTGCGCTGGCATTGGTCAGAACACGAGCGTGAGCCTGAGTCTAATTGGTTGGCAAATAAAATCTGCGCTAGGATTGGTTGGAAAAGAATTGTCTGTTGAGTCCTGATTTGACTGCAGGTGTGAGTCGTGCTGACATAGGACGCGACGTAGGTAATAGAGCTAGAAGATATACGGAAGACTCTTTCCTATATCGACCCTCTGAAATGTTTGGAAGACCAAAGAAAATTACATTAATGAAGAAAATAAAAATTTCTTTAAGAAAGACAAGCCTGTAATGACTAGAGAGGGAATTCCTATCCCGCCACCCAAAACACCTGCTTCATTTATGATGATGGAGAAAGGATATCACACGTGTGTATGGTTGGAGAATTGGGTGGAATATACTAAAGGTGATGGTGTTTTGGCTTTTCCGGAGCATGGTACTTTTACTTTAAAGGTACTTCAGAATTTGAGAGATAGAATGAATATGTTAGAACCTAATCCTAGAATGACACAGTATGAAGCTTTGGAAGAATGGGAAATTGAGGCATTTGATCGTGAAAAATACAGAAGTGGTCGGAGATTTAGAGGATTTTTACCTAGATATCCGTATGAGTCAAGTGGAGATCAAATGAAGCGTTGGAGGAGAGCTGTGGTGACCGAGGGTTTATATCCAGTATTAATGGCTGAAGAACAGTTAGGAGGAAAATGTAAAGAAAAAACGAAACACATGAATACGACAGGTTATGGTGAATCAGATGATGAGCTATTAGAGGATATTTTGATTAAAAACACTCCACCGTACCAAGAAGCACCTAGTAAGGTTACCCCAAGTGCACCAGTGATAGGAATGCCTTTAACCCCACAAATCTTACATGATTTATCACATAATAGGGTGTTGCAGGATAATGAGAGAGAAGCTTTAAATAGAACTAGAGAAGAATTAGTTCAAAAAGTAAGCCAATTGAATTTAAATGCTGAAGCTTTGACGGCACCAGTGACTATTGGTCCTGTAATCCCATTATATGGAGATAAAAAGACTTGCCAGAAACCTCAAACTGTGACAATTCCGTTAACAAGTCCCAGAAGAGAAGTAATAATTACGGATGATCAGACTAGTGAAAGTGAATCAGTTATTTCATTAATGGATCTCCCGAATGTAGAACCTTTAACTGAAACTCCGAAAAGAATTATACCTGCAAATTTGAGAGAAAAGAGATCTCTGGTTCCTATAGGAACTGGAAGTTCAACAGTAGTTACCCCTGAAGATATAGAGAGATGGGCACAGGAAATAGACAATCGAAACGCACAACCAAAGATTATAGATAGCAGTAAATTGAAAGTAGAGTTGGAAGAAATGATAACTGGCAATGTGAGCATAGAAAGATTGAATGTATATAATGATGAGGAGTTATTATTCTTATGTAAGAGTATAACTAGAAGAGCAAGAGTATTTCATGAGAAATTAACAGAAATTGCCTCAGAGATTGGAATAGATATAGGGAAATCAAAACTGTTGCAGAAACCATATCGAGTGGATTTTACTGACAAAGATTTAGAAAGTGTAAATGCTTCTGGTAAAAGACTACAGATAAAAGAGTTGATGAATATTTTGCGAAAATGGGGAGACATTGACAAACGGAGAATTAGGTGGATAAGAAAGAAAGAAGAAGTACAAGCAAGAGAAGCATCATCTGCATTTCCAGTGAGAGAATCAGATAAGGTTGAGAAATTGTGTCCAATGAGAGAAGTTCCTGGTGGTGGATATGTTCATGTCCCCTGGAGTAGACAGGATATTTTGTCATTTACGAATGATTTTCCCAGGTTGAGAGAAAAGCCAGTTGAATGGTATAAACAGGTGGAAAGATTTGTGAAGGTTTCAAAGGTTTTGTTGAAGGATCTGGATGGGTTATTTGATATTGTAGTACCTGCTGATTTGTGGACAGAGTGTAAGATCACAGTTGATTGGCCAAGTGAGGAGTATGCTAGAGACTCGAAGACAGGAGCACCCTCAGAAGAGGTGATGAAGAAATATCACCAAGTAATTACTTATCTGAAAGGGAAAATCCCTCCTAAAGAAACAGATTGGGTAAAAATAGATAGAACAACCCAAGAGCCAAATGAGTCCGTACATGCATATTATGAACGGTTACTGCAAGTGTTTAAGCAGTATAGTGGTTTTGAGAACATTGGTGATAAGGATATGAGACATTTTGTGTATCGGTTTGTGTATGGTCTGAAACCGGAGTTTAGTCAGATGATTCAACAGCACATGTTGTGCTGGCAGAGTAAGTCGATTGATGAAATTCTGAAATATGCTAAGTATTGTGGTGATGACATTGAGGCAAGGTGTAGAAAGCTAAAAGAGAAAATGATGTGGGCACAAGTAAAATTGGCAGAACAGCAGGAGAATAAAGTAAATACCCAGACTGATAATCAGATAAAAGAGCAGAGTCAGAATGATCAAGTGGCGAATGGTGGTAAAATAAGAGGACGCAGGGCTTTAAGTGGGCCGGGTCTCACCGGTGATGAGCACCGGCAGTTTTTTGAAGGGGGCCTCGAAACGGGTCTCTATCGGGCTCTGTTTTGTGCCCTGGCACTTTTTTCGGGACTGCAGTGACAGCAGACTGCTGTCACTGCAGTCCGGAGAAAAACGGACCGCCTGTGTCAGGGCACAAAACAGAGCCCGATAGAGACCCGTTTGGAGACAGCAGGCACATCGATGTGCGCGTGCTCACACTGCTCACGTCTCACTAGTGGAGAATTCACGGCATGTCATGCCAGGTGAGCGTTGTAGGGGAAGGGAAATCCTTTAAAGAGAGTCATTTTCTCTCTGGGTTTCCCTTCTCTTTTTGAAACTCAGGAGCAGCAACATTGTGGTGGTGTCACCAGGGCTTTAAGTGGAAGCTTTTTCAATATTATATACAAGCCATAGTTGCTGCTTATTTATCTTATGCAACTAACAACCATTGGCAAAGTCAATAGTCCTGACTTGTTGTAGATATGATGTTACTTCTTGTATCATATATCTGGATGCAATGACAGAAACAGCAAAATACTAGTCGGGTGGCACACTATGCTAACCACAGATTTTTAGCTATATGTTTTAAGCCATGCCCTTAATTGCATTAGCCACGCCCCTTTGAGAGACCCCCCAGTTTTTTCATCCCACTTAAAGCCCTGAGAGGACCAATTAATAGAGAGGAAGCGAAGAAGAAGTTTCCTTGTCATGCGTGCGGACAGCTTGGACATTGGAAGAACGAGTGTAAGAGTATTCAGAATAATAATGGGCCAAACCAAAATTTAATTCCACAGATGCAGAATGAAGTACTTATGAATCAGCCGCAGCAGGTAGTTACTCCACAGTATCAGGTGCCACCAGCTCCTATGCCAAACTTTGTGAATCCTCAAAAATACAGTGCGAACACCGGATTTCACGGAGAAAGTGGTAAGAATAATAGAGTGGTTACACAATATTTTTTGCAGAATGATGAAGAAAATTCGGACTATGTGCAATGACGGTGCCTGAGGGGGGAAGAAGAGGAGTGCGTGCTTGGCGCATCCTTGCCGGTAGATCAGACAGGTCCATTTATTGATGGGAAAGTGGAAGGTAATGATATCACTTTTCTATTAGATACTGGTGCTACCCGGTCTACTGTGAGAGCAGCAGACATCCCAAACCTACCCCTCTCGGGAGAATCTATCCAAGTTGTAGGAGTGTCAAATCAACAGATTAGAACCCCAATCACAAAACCAATGGAGGTACATATCGGAAATTTTAAAGATATGCATCGGTTTGTAGTTTGCGATTCCAGTCCAGTAAATCTGTTGGGAAGAGATCTATTGTACAAGATGAACTCCACAATCTATTGTACACCTGATTGTGTCGCTTTCCAAACCCCTGATGAAGATGTCATATACAAAATGATGTTCGCTAAGCAAGGTACAGAAGTAGACGAGATGTTTTCATTGATAGCTGAAAGTGAATTGCCGGAAGAGTTGAAAACTACAGTGAATCCAGAAGTGTAAGATTTTACAGGAAAAGATATTAGGTTGATGTCAAATGTAGATCCAGTTAAAGTGACGGTGAAAGAAGGTGCAGCTTACCCAAACACACGACAGTACAAAATGAGTCCAGAAGTGAAAGCAGGAATTGCTCCAGAAATTGACCGAATGATTAAACAGGGCATTTTAAAAGAAATAATGAGTAGTCCTTGTAATTCGCCAATCATGGGACTCAAAAAGCCTAGTGGTAAATACAGGATAGTGCAGGACTTGCGAAAAATAAATAAAATTGTGGTGCCTTGTTGCCCAGTAGTGCCAAATCCAGCAGTGATCCTTTATCAGATACCCTGGAATGCAGGTTGGTTTACAGTAATTGATTTGTGCCAAGCATTCTTTTCTATTCCTTTGCACCCAGACAGCCAGTATCTCTTCGCCTTCCGGTTTGAGGATCGTATTTTGGCATGGTGCCGAGTTCCTCAAGGGTACACAGAGAGTCCCTCAATTTTCAATAAGATACTGAAGAAGTGTCTGGAGTCATTGGTTATGCCCGGGAAATCAGTTTTGGTTCAGTATATTGATGACCTACTGGTGGCATCAAAAACACGAGAAGATTGTGTCACTGACACAATTGCATTAATGAACCATTTGGCCGAAGGAGGACACAAAGTGTCTCCAGAAAAATTGCAGTTCTGTCAACAAGAAGTTAGATATTTAGGGCATAAAATAGAAAGAGGAGTTAGAAAAGTGACACCGGAAAGAATAAAAATAATCAAAGAAATGCAGCTACCTCAAACACAGAAGGAGATGAGAATGTTTTTGGGAGTGGTTGGGTACTGTAGGCAGTGGATCAATAGCTTCTCCATGCTAGCAAAACCATTGATACAATTAACTCGGAAAAGAGCGAAAGATCCAATTGATTGGAATGATGAATGTTTGGAAGCCTTTGTGAAACTACGAAACTGTTTATGTGAGGCCCCTGCTTTCGGCATGCCTGATTATTCAAAAGAATTTGTGTTGTTTTGTTGTGAGAGAGAAAATTGTGCACTTTCAGTTTTAACACAGAGACATGGACTGAGCCGACGTCCTGTGGCGTATTTCTCTGCCACTTTGGATTCAGTGGCATCAGCCTTACCTGGTTGCTTAAAAGCAGTAGCTGCTACTTGTATGAGTCTGGAGCAAAGTGAGTCAATTGTGATGGGACATTCCGTAAAACTCTATGTTCCACACTAAGTTGAGACTCTTTTGACAAGAACGCGAACACAACATCTCACTCCTAGTCGGCTGACTAAGTATGAGAGAGTGATTTTGGGAGCAGAAAATGTGACAGTGATAAGATGTACAATAATGAATCCTGCCACATTACTACCAGACCCATGTTGTGAAGAAGTTAAAGATGAGATTGATCATGATTGTCTGGATGTGACTGAATTGTGTACTAAGCCCCGCCCAGACATAAAAGAAACACCATTGAAGGAATCTGATCATGAATTATTCGTGGATGGGTCATGTTTAAGAACAGAAGAAGGAGGATTAAGTGCTGCATATGCTGTATGTAAAATGACAGGGGTAGTTGAAGCATCCTGTTTACCGGGAGTCAAATCTGCACAGGTAGCCAAATTGGTGGCCTTAACAAAGGCATGCAAAATTGGGAAAAATTGGAGAATAACCATATTTACGGACAGACAATATGGTTTCGGGGTTGTGCATGATTTTGGCCAACTCTGGATGCAGAGGGGATTTCTGACTTCTTCAGGGTCCCCTATCAGAAATAGTAAAAATGTAAAAGATCTGTTGGAAGCATTACAATTGCCAAAAGAATTAGCAGTTGTTAAATGCGCTGCACATCAGTCAGGAAATGACCATGTGACGGCCGGTAATAGATATGCAGACCAAATTGCTTGATACTGTGCAAGAAATACAATGTCAATTAACTGAAAAATTGAAACGGGTGAAACCAGCTGCCAACTTATGTTTTTCTCAGCTCCAGAAACATGGGATGAGGTCAGACAGTTACAGGAAGAAGTTGAGGAAAAAGAAAAGGAGATTTGGATAAAATCAAGTTGTACAAGAAGGACAGAAGATGAAGTGTGGGTATACTTAGATGGCAGACCAGTCATGCCAGACTGTCTACTCTCTCAAATGGCAAGAGTATACCATGGGACAACACACATTGGCAGGGATTCAATGATCAGATTATTCAGACAAAGTTGGTACAATCCAAAGTTTAGGGTAGTCGCAGAGAGCCTTTGCCAAAGATGCTTAATCTGTCAGCAGCAGAACCCAGGCAGGAAGACAGTGGTTAGTTGGAGAAAGATTGGAAAGGCAGAAGGACCCTTCACCAGATTAGAGTTAGATTTCATTGAGTTGCCTCCTTGCAATGGACTGAAATATGTACTTGTCATAGTGTGCCTCTTCTCAAGATGGGTAGAGGCATACCCCGCTAGAAGAAATGACAGTCTCACAGTTGCTAAACTACTATTGAGGGAGTTAATTCCTCGTTTCGGTTTTCCAGTCACTTTGGAATCAGATAGAGGACCTCATTTTAATAATGAGATAATTCGATTAATCTGTGCTGCATTTAACATTGAACAAAAACTGCACTGTGCTTATTGTCCAGAGGCTTCTGAAATAGTGGAACAGCTTAATGGCACAATCAAATCAAGATTAGGGAAGGTGTGCGCATCCACAGTGCTGAAATGGCCAGATGCATTGCCTCTTGCACTGATGGGTCTCAGAAGTATTCCTGATAGAAAAACGGGATTGAGTCCACACGAGGTACTCATGGGAAGGGCAATGAGACAAGCATTTATTCCTGGAAATAAATTGATGAATATAACTGATGATCTGGTATTGGACTATTGCAAAGGATTGGCTGAAATGGTAGGTTCTGTCTCTCATCAGGTTGGAGAAGACGCAGTTGAAAGACAACCAGACCAAGTGCATAATTTGAATCCTGGAGACTGGGTGTTAGTGAAGAAACACGCAAGGAAGTCGTGTCTAGCACCCAGGTGGGATAAACCACGTCAAGTCATACTAGTCACTACCACAGCAGTGAAGTGTGCAGGTTTACCCAATTGGATTCATGCTAGTCATACCAGAAGAGTTCCGAGTCCATCTGAACAACAAGAACAGCCACTGACTGAACAAGCTGAGACGTCAGAAGTTGAAAGTTGTGAAGCAGAAGAATCTAGAGTAATACATTCTGAAAGACAACCATATGACGAGCAGCCAAGTACAAGTCAGGAAGAATGGATACCAGTGATTGAAATATCTGATGCTGTTGTCAAAACAAGAAGAACAACTGAATTAAAGAAACAGAAAGATAGAGAGGAAAAGTCAGGGAAAGAAGAACACACTCCGGTAGAAATAAACAAAGCTATTCAGAAACCTGAGCAGGGAAAAGTAGATCTAGAAGAACAAGTTCAGGCAGAAGAAAAACAAGTTGAAATAAGACCTGAACAGGATCAGATAGATCTAGAAGAACAAGTTCATGCTGAAGAAGAACAAACTGTAATAAGGCCTGAACAGGTGCGAGTAGAGGAAGATCCAAATACAGAACAAAGACAATCAGAAAGAGAACAAGAACAAGAACAGATTGTGCCCAGATTAAGTGAAAATAAAAGAACTTTAGAAGGAGACGGAGAAGGTGAAAATGCAGTTCAGGTCAAAAGAGTTAGAAAAGGAGACAATTGGCCTGCAGGAGTGAAGAGACTAAAATATCATCTAAGAAGACCAGAAAAGAAACCAGAGCAAGTAAATGAGATTACGAGTCAGACACAATCTAAACAAACATTAGTAAAACTTACAAGAAGAAGCCCAAGATTGAGAATTCTGAACAGAAAATACAAGGCCCCTGAGTGGACCTATGTTATACTAGAAGAGTTTGAAAACCTAGATTTATGTGAAGAATCAGAAAGAGTTCATGTTGCACAGATTGATGAAAGCAAATTAAGACCTCCTTAAAATAAAAGACTGTATTTTAAGAAAATTTAGACAAAGAAAGAAAAAGAGGGAAGAAATTTTCTCTGATTAAAATGGCAGGAGTTGAAGACACTGAAAGACCGAAACGAGGTTTTAAAAGAAAATGCTTAAGATTTTGCTTATGTAGTATTATATTAATAGTATTAGTATGGTTATTTCTAACAGTAGGAGTACCTTTGTTGATGGAAACAAGTAACAAGAATAGTACAATTACTAATGAGAAGTAGATAGAATAAAGGGAACTAAAATAGAAATAGGGGTAGAAGATTAAATAAATTATCATAATGAATCAGACAATGATTCGTCTTTAAATGTGTTTACCAAATTGTTATTTCAGTATGTTAATACAGTGGAGATTAATAATTGTTATGTTTGTATGAAGTTACCCTCATCAGTGTCAGAAGGGGTGACTTATCACCATATACCTCTAACATATGGTGTATCATGTAGTGTTTTATCAAGTTTATTTTACGTAACAGGGAAACTTCAGTATTTTTATTCAAACTTAGATGTAGTGTTTTCAGAATTGACTATTAGAAAGAATATGAATCCAGTAGTTAGTAGTAAGAATGCACAGTTCATGGGTGAATTCTTCTTAACAATGAGTTCAATAGATATAGCTCAGGCACATAAGGATAATCTAACATGTATATTACGTGAAAAGGAAAAGGAGTTTTTGAATTTAGTCGAAGAAAGGAGACAGGATTTGACAAAGAAAGCTGCTGAACAGAAATCCCATGTACCTCCATGGGCTGAGAAAGAGGGAATTTATGCAAAGGGCGAAGCTCATGCTGCGATGTCCCTAGACTTTGTTAAAAGGGGAAAATTCTGCCTCCATAGGTTAAAGACAGATTATAATAACAATTTCATTGGTTCCAGTGAATGTGAACACAACTTCCTAATTTTAGGAGGGTGGGGGCTAAAAGGGGGAACTGATCCTGTATTTCAAGGAGTTTATTATGTATGCAGGAATAATGCCTATTATAGGTTACCTGCAAAATGGTACGGGAGCTGTTATTTTGGAATAGTTTTTCCGAAGATCTACCATGTAGACAGAATCAATGGAATCAATGAAAATTCTAATGGACTAACGCGGAGAAGAAGAGCTAGTTTATCTGAAATAGTAGGTGATATATTTAGTGCATTGATACCCTCAGTTGGAGTCATTCTAAATTCACGCAAAATTTGCAAATTGTCAACCATAGTTGATCGTCTTTCTACAGATACTGCCGGAGGATTCTTAATGATTAATACAGAGATGGTTGAAATAAGGACTATGGTTTTACAAAATCATCTTGCTCTTGATATTTTATTGGCAAAAGAGGGTGGAGTCTGTGATATGTTGAAAATTCAACATTGCTGCACTTATATTCCGGACAAAAGTAAGGAAATTAAAGGGTATAATAAAAATATTACAAGAATGCATAATGACTTGACCCAACTGGAGGTTGACAGTGTATGGGAAAAATTAACAAAGAGTATAACATCAATAGGGAATTGGTTTACTAATTTTGGAAAAAGTTTTCTAGGTCAAATAATCTTACCAGTAGTTGTGATAATAACGATAGTAATGACAGTAATGATCACATGTAAATGTTGCAGAAGCAAGGGAAAGAGAGGAATACATTTAGAAAGAGAAGGGAGAGGAAAGAAACGAAAGAGGGAATATGAAGAAATTCAATTAGAGGAAATGAAAGGAAAGCTATACAAAAAGATGAAAGACTTAGAAGGGAAAGAAGTAACTGATGAAATGAGGAGAGAAAAAGGAAAAAACTGAGATGTGCTAAAGTTGGCATCTGGGAAGGGATGGGTAATTTTGTGATGGCTCAAAATGCCATCAGAGAGGGGATTGATGGAGCAAGGTCTCGTAAGAAAGAGACTTGCTCGGAGGCAATCCGCTCGTTTAACTCATTAACAAGTGATTAAACGTAATCTGTGAATAACTAATACGCACCACATGAACACGTGGGTTAGTGAAGCTTGCTTATGTGTGTTCTAACGCGGATAACAATGAAAACGGACTAATACCGCTTTAAACGGGGAAACTGTTGTGCGCATGCGTCAACTGCATCTACGCAAAATGACGAGCTAACGCTTGGAGGGAAATTCTAGCGCATGAGCAGAAGACACTGAAATGGAGTCTTGAAGGCTCGCGTGCATGGCATCTGCTTAGCTGAAACTAAAACAGGCTATTTTACTAAATGCTAATGCGGGGAAAGTTTTAATAAGAAAACGGGAATAGAGTAGAGGTGGGAGGTATACAGTGAGACCATTTATTTTGTGAAAATAACATTTGTCTTTTGACTTTATTATTAGTGCGCATTTGGGCCTCTCTTGTATAACCGGACTAGATGAAATGACGCAATGCCTGCGCATGCTCATTGAGTGAAGCCATGAAGGTCAATGACAGAACACTTGAACAGAAGCCAAATTGGAGTGCCATACCCTGGGAACGGATGGTGAAAAGTTCAGCAATGAGATGTTCTATTCTTCATAGTGTCATTAATGTTGCAAATTGGATACATGTAGTGGATGGGAATAAAGTTTTGAATAAAAATTAAGGGGATGGGTTTGCGAACAATGGTTTAACAGAATAAAGTGACATGTAAGCATGGTGTGATGGAGCTTCCCCCTTGCCTGACCAATTAGGTTTCATATATTTACGATATTGAATCTTTAGTGGGTGGAACATGAAGAAACGAAGGTATAATTAAGGTAGCTTTAGTTAGTTAGTTTAGAAGAAGGGGACGCAGAGCTCGGGATGCTGTCTGGGAGTCTGGGATGCTGTTGCTGGGAGAGATGCTGTGAGATGCTGATGAAGAATCGTATGCAGACTTTGAAGAAGAACTTTCTCTCCTAACTTAATTGAGTTAGATCAAGAAGATCGCGGAAGAATCTCGAGGAGGAAGAGAGTGTCAGAGAGGGGTGCGACGCAATCGTCGGTATTCTAGAGAGGTCAACTATCCTGTCCTGAAGTCTTTGTCTCCTGACCTATCCTGGGAGACCCATACCAGCCCTTTGGCCAGGGGGTTGGTCTTTCACCCCATTCTTGGTAATTATAATTTCACGTTATTTACAAATGTTCTTTTCTCTCTGTCCTCTCCCTTTCTGAGCATTAATTATTGTATGAGTCCCAAGTATATGATTGATGTTTAATCAATTGAATTTCTCTCCTAAGAATGATGGTGACTGCACTGTATTTTTGAAATGGTTCACATGCATTTAATTTAGATAAAGAATTTAAAACTTCCTGAGTCTGTGATCATTTTCTTCAAATAAAATAGTTAAGGGATAGTTAATTATCACCATCAACTAGTTCAACTAATGGTCCATCGACCAGAGGAAAGAACTTTTTGATCAGTGAGAGGCTAGTTAGGAAAATTAAATAACTAAACCTGAACATTGTGGAGTATAAATATAAAACTTTGAGCACTCCAGCGGTTTACTCAATGTGTGTGTTTTTATGGGCCCAGGTGAGTATATGGTAGTGGAGTATCTGTTGTTGGTATACTGCTGGATCAACTGTATATGATCATGGCGACTCGAATTATATGATTTTGCACCCGACATGTTTTTCGCATTATCATGGATTTGCAGCATTTGCCACGTAATTCATCATTTGCTGCATAATCTGCAGATTTCAGCAAAAAAATTGTTTATAGCTCAAATGGAGCAAAGTTACTAAAAACGCAGCACCCCCTGTTGCTGCACAGTAGAAGGCCTTTAGCTAAAGCTGACTGGCCACTCTCTGTTGCTTATTTCTATGTTTGGGTGTCAAAGTGGTACTAATAAGGTGAAACATTAGCCCATAAAGTGATAATGTGTAAAAAAGGCAAAATAATGAGGAAATACTAACACAAAATGTGCTACATTACAATTAATGCCTTTTCTTGCCGCAAAATTTAATCCTCCCTGCCGCATAACTCCAGTGACCCTGCCTATGATAAAGACAGTAAGAAATAAAAATAAAAAACATTTGTGATTTTTTTGATTGCATCACTTTTCTTTCACAGACTTGTTACACAAAAAGTGGCGCATTATAAAAAGAAAAATGGTATCTTGCATTTTACCCCGCTAAAACAAGCTGATTGCAGGGAAATGGGCAAAAGTGGCAAAATAGACATGGAGTCCCTATGGTAAAAGACTGGAGGAAAGGGAAAAAAAGGAAAGGAGAGATATGGAGGCAAAACTGTGAAATTCTTACTTTTGTGGACTTTTTCATCCTTTTCATAGGGACTTGAGGAGACTAAGGCCTCTGTGATCGGTATCATATGATGTCACTCTAAAAGGCATCACCAGGAACTCTGGTCACATGCAGTGGAATGGTTCAAGGATCAAGTCTGGGGGGGTGTGGCCACGCAAGTGTCCACGATGGCTGCTTGCTACTGAAGCTCCGTCGGCTGGCGCAACGTTTCCTGCATTATCCCTATAATGCCACTAACCTGAAAGCGGCATCCCCGCACGCATGAGGAGATCCTGAATCCGACGAACTAGGTCTGGGACTCGGAGAGGCTTCCGCTCCTTGTTTTCGGCGGCGGCGATCTGAGGCCGCGGAGAGACTGGGCGCGATGCCCGGGGCCCAGCTGATGTTGCCGGACAAATGAAGACCCGCCCGGACTGGAGGTGAGCGGGGGCCGGTGGTCGTTGCGGTCGGGCCGGTCACGAGCTGGCTGATTTTGGTTCCCCCCCCTGCTGCGCCACATCAGAGCAATTAAGCCGACTTGTTCGGCCGCACCCGCCCCGTATTGAGCGACGCCATTAATACTGAGAGGCCGCATCGGGGACAGGGCCCATCGGTCTCCACGCCACACTACTGTAACGGGCGCGGGGGCGCAGGAGGCAGTGGGGGGGTCACCCGTCTGGTTCCATCCTTTAAATTAGCCACGGCCGGTCGCGCGACTACGCGGCTCCTTCTCCCTCCCCCCATCTGAGACCTATTTGCCGCGTTACGAGCCGCCGCCATTGTGCTCCTGCTGGATCGAGCTCCCGGACCTTTCTGCAACACTCGGGCTCATGCCGCTTGGCCTCCCTGAACCCATAACCTCCTACAGCGGCCGTGTATGACACCTCACGGCCCCGGCACGCCTGTTTTTATGGCCTCGTCCCACTAATCTCCTCAACCAGAGAACCTACGGCCTACCTGCCTACACTGCGGCTCACTAGATCCCGGGGGAGTGGCTGGCGGCGTGCTCCCTGAGCTCCACTGCCCGCCGCATCTGTAGGCTGCCGGCAGCGGGGTGGGAGGAACGGCGGCGACAGGTGGGGCGGGCATGCTGACAGCCCATGACATGGACCTCCTGATGCACCGCTGTGGCTGCACTCTGTTCACGACGCTCGCTGATTTCCATTAACCCGGCTGGGATCTTCAGTGCTGTCGCACCTCTCCTCTTATCCCGCCGTTGTGTGCTGCCCTGGTTGTGAGTGGCCTTCTTCGCGGTCTGGAATGCGCGCGGCCCACAGTGCTCCTTGCTGTCTGTTGGGCCGGCGGTGAACTGTGCCAGGGTCTCAGATTTCTCCTTAATCCACGGCGGAACTCATCCTACTTGACGCCTAGTGGGGGTCTGGTCCCGCCGACTGCGACCGGGACCTAACTGTCACTCTGCCTCCACATTACATCTCTGCGCCGCGGCATGTGCCGCAAAGACCCTAAACAGAGGGCCCTGCCCTTCGGGAAAGTAGCAGAAAACACCTCTGAGGAGGCCCCCACCATGGCGGACGGCGCCCAGAGTGCGGACTGCGAGGACGACCTTCCTTCATTATCTGCGTCAATGCTCCAGGAGATGAGGGCGGGTTTCAAGGCTCTCGATGGAAGATTCGACGCACTGGACAAAAGCCTGGCCGACATGGGGGCCAGAGTCCAAGCACATGACCGACGCCTTGATGTGGCAGAGGCCTGCGTCTCAGACATCGAGGACAGCACGGCGCAGTCACTGAAGCGCCTGGACAGAGTGGAACGAATCTTGAAAGAGGTCACAATCAAAAACGAGGGCCTGGAGGCGCGCAGTCGGCGCAACAACATGCGCATTTTGGGCGTGCCGGAGACTGCTACTACCGGGAGGATGGATATATTCGTGGAACACTTGCTATCTGACTTGTTTGGCAGGGAGGCCTTCACCCCGGGATTTGTCATAGAACGTGCGCACTGATCCCTTGGCCCCAGGCCTAACCCTGGCCTCCCACCGAGACCCATCATTGCGAGGATCATGAATTTCAGAGACCGGGATTCAGTTTTGCGCCTGGCCCGGGAGCGGGGTGACAACATCTGGCAGGGCTCTAAACTTACTTTCTTTCCGGACTTCACTGTCATGGTCCAAGATGCCCGCCGCAAGTTCAATGGAGTAAAGGCCACCCTCAGAAACCTGGGATTGAAATATGGAATGCTTTACCCTGCCAGGCTCAAAGTGGATATAGGAGGCCACTCCCGAATTTTCGATACTCCGACAGAGGCGCAGGAATTTTGCCACACCTACAAGAAGAACAACAGCGGGGCCAGGACTGGTGAGGGAGGTCCCTCTCCTCCGCACAGCGGCTCAGATGCCAGTATGGAACTCTTTTCCAATACTGGGACTGGTTGAGGTGTCATTCTTAACCATTCATTTTGATTATGTTGTAATAATGGATAATGCTCACCCATTCATCTGTTTTGTCATAAGTTAGTTGCCCGGCCGACGTGGCGTTGCCACCCCTAAAGGTGTACACCATGTTCTTGTTTTTGCTTCAGTGTGCACAGAAGTGCCCTTCCAGTGGCTCTTCACACATCCGTAAAGTTAGCTGGCACTTCCAGCCGAATGTTTGGTCATGGTATTGCCTTACTTGGGAATGGGTGAGGCTGGGTGGTGGGAGGGAAAGTTGCGATGGTTACGTATTTTCAATGATTCTACAAAAAGGTCACTGTCACATGACGATTTCTTGGTTAGCAATTTGTTCACATATTTCTTGATGTGCACCCACTATGGCGCAACTAGGTAATACTGTTGGACCCTCTGGTTTGTCCCTTATGTCCTGGAATGTACGAGGCCTCAATAACACCCGCAAGCGACGCCAGGTGCTCAATTATTTAATGCGACATAAGGTCGACATCGCCTGTCTACAGGAAACACATTTACCCAAGGCCGACACCACCCGCATGGCTGCTAGTTGGGGGGCTCACAGATACTTCGCCAATTATAGTAGTTACGCTAGGGGCATCGCCCTCCTAATTCATAAGAGAGTCCCCTTCAGCCCTGGCAAGGTGGTAGAAGATAGCGAAGGCCGGTTCCTTATTGTCACAGGCACACTCATGGGTCACTTTATAGCCTTGATAGGCGTTTATGGCCCAAACGTTGACACTCCCGATTTTTTTCACTCCCTACATATACACTTGATGAAACTCGAACCTAGCCTAATTATAATGGGAGGGGACTTCAATTTACTATTAGATCCCCGGTTAGACAGCACCTCCTCATCCCCTGACTCCAAGCCACGTTCCCGTCGCGCACTACAGGATATTTGCAGACAGCTTTCATTAATAGACATTTGGCGGAAACACAATCCTACCAACACGTCATATACCCATTACTCTGGCTACCACAACACATGGACCAGGATAGATTATTGGCTAGTCTCTCCGGGAATTTCTGGCTGGTTCCGGGCCCTGGAGACGCTGCCACGGACATACTCTGACCACTCACCGGTGATGCTTCGTTTAGATGTCCCTCGCCCTGAAGGCTTCGAGCGGCAGTGGCGGTTTCCATGCAGAGCACTGCAAGACGAGGTCTTTAATGCTGAGGTACGAGAAGCCATCGAGGATTATTTCTCCATAAATACTGGTTCTGTTGATACTTGGGCGGTCCTGTGGGAGGGTTTTAAAGCATACATAAGGGGTGTCTGCATTGCTAAAAGTGCTGGCGTGCTGAAAGACTTGCGTACCACACTGGCCCGCATTGAACGGGACATATCGGCACTAGACACTGAGTTGCTTTGCAATGCCACTGCTGACGCTGAAGTTCGACGATTAGCCCTTTTAGTAGACTTTCGCGAAGCTGAAGACAGGGAACTGATATATCTGGGTAAACATCAATCTGCCAGAAGATACGGAGAGGGCGAAAGGCCTGGCAGAGTGCTGGCACAAATGCTCCGCCCCACATACAGTAGAGTATACATCACTGAGATACGCACCCCCTCAAATCAGCCGGTCTCCTCCACCCCAGAGATCCGCAACACTTTTCTGGATTATTTTAAGGCCCTATACAGCTCTAAGATTGGCGGCGATCTTAATGATCAGGAAGATTACTTGTCTGAAATTGCGCTGGTATATCTGGAAAAACATATGATGGATTTCCTGGCAGAGCCCATATCCGAAGCGAATGTTGTGGGCGCGATAGAGGCACTCCGGGGTTCCTCGGCCCCTGGTTTAGACGGATTTACCGGAGACTTCTATAAGGCTTATAAGGATATCCTTGCGCCTCAGTTGATTGAAGTCTACGCAGAGGCGCTCGAAAGGCAAATTCTTCCCCCCACACTTCGTGAAGCAGTTATTATTCTCCTTCCCAAACCTGGCAAAGATCCCTCACTTTGCAGTTCCTACAGGCCCCTCTCACTCTTGAACCTGGACTATAAAATATTGGCTAAGGTTATCGCCTGCAGACTCTCTCAACTAATGGAATTTATTATATCCCCAGCGCAGTCTGGATTCGTCCCACACCGTTCCACTTCACTCAATCTCCGGACTCTATTCGCTGTCATACACAGAATAGACCCAAAAGTCCCTGCCGCAGCAGTATTGTTAGATGCCGAAAAGGCCTTTGACTCTTTAGAATGGCCCTTTTTTCTCTCGGTAATACGCCGCATGGGGATGCCGGCGGGATTCGTGGCCACTACTGCCCTGTTGTATAATAAACCAACGGCCAGGCTCCGCATAAATGGCACACTATCTCAACCCTTTTCGTTGACACGCGGCACACGACAGGGATGCCCTCTTTCTCCCCTTTTATTCATATTAGCTATGGATCCACTGATCAGACATTTTCAGGAGCGACATCTCCACCGGGGACTACAATTTAACACAGGACCCTTATTAGTCTCACTCTATGCAGACGATACCATTCTCTATGTGCGCCACCCACAGGACAACTTCGAACCAATCATCAAAGAAATACTAAGATTTGGCCGCTTCTCGGGGCTAGGCATCAACTGGCACAAATCTGTAATTTTTCCATTAACGGAGAGCACGACTCCATGGGATTGCGGATTTCCTCTTGAATGGTGCCATGATTCAGTCAAATACCTAGGTATTCACGTACACTTAGACACTGCTAGTATTATTAGCTTGAATTATGGACGTGCTGTGGACGATTTGGAAGCGCAGGTGGAACGCTGGCTGCGCTTTCCGTTGTCAATAGCAGGCAGGGTCGCCATACTCAAAATGATTGTGCTCCCCAAATTTTTGTATCTATTTAATAATATTCCCATCCCTCTCACTAAGACTTTCTTTTTACAATTACGTACACACCTTATACGATTGGTCTGGGGGGGTAAAAGGCCTCGCGTCCGCTGGCAGGTATTTACTCTTCCGAGTGACAGGGGGGGTTACGGAGTTCCTGATCTCCATTTATATTATCTAGTGGCTCAGTGTGGCTATGCATTTGCGTGGTATCATCCGGATGCACGTATTCCTTTTTTGAGACCAGAGGCTGACCTTGTGCTTCCCCGGAAGTTGTCCACTGTGCTGCCGAAGGGCGCCCCCAGAGACCCGTGTGACATACAAACTGTCTCCACTACTAGTTGGGTGTGGGACAGGTTACGGAGACTTCTAGGAGCTAACACACTGTATTCACCGGCTCTACCTCTCCCAAATCCTCCCTGGCTCCCCATTACAGACGAAACACTTGTACAACGCACATTAGCCAAATTCAACATCACAAAGATAGGGGATCTATATCCAGACGATCATATCTTCTCGGTATCCGATGATGCCCGACTCCACGACAGATCCTTTATGGATAACTTTGTAATGCAACGCATTCGCTCAGCATTGAGAGCCACGTTGCCCACTTATCCGATTGCCCCAGAGCCTATGGCCCCACTAACATTGATAATTGAGAGCGAAACGGGTACCCACCTCATTTCCAAACTGTATAGGTCTTGTTCTGGTCTGAGGCCGGTGACAGATGATAAGATACGCACTGCATGGGAACAGGATCTGGGCCATCCCATTACAGACGACCAATGGGAAAAATGCTGCATGGCAACGAGAGAAGTCTCCTTCAACAGTAGACACAAGCTTATTCATTTTAAGTTCCTCCGCCGATTATACCACACACCAGCCATGTCGCACAAAATTGACCCCTCCAGACCCCACCACTGTTTGAAATGTTCCACTCCACACGCGGACTTCGCCCATCTTACATAGACCTGCCCCAAACTACAAACATATTGGGAACAAATTCATGACGCACTGGGTGCCATGACGGCGCTGACACTTATCCCCACACCGGAAATTGCACTCCTAGGATATACTGTTAACTTCCCCAAAAAGCTCAGGAGATTTGCGGCCCTTGGGCTACTGCTAGCCAAACGGGAGATAGCGCTGCTATGGGGTCGACGAACTGCACCCACCTGACAGGGATGGCTACGTAGCCTGGCTTATTGTAACGTAAACTGCGAACTGTATGCTTCCCTCATGCCCAGTTCTTCGCGCCCTAAGGACATATGGGGCCCCAAGAAAACATACATTGAACGGAAACGCCAGAACTCCGCCACTTAAGTAGAAAGTGGAATAGTCCCGGAGGGGGTGGGATGATGGAACATGACTTCGAACATACTTCCACCTCATTGTTTGTTACGCATCCAAAATATTCTTCAAGTGCTATGTTGGGGATTTCTACATAACTGATGGTATTCGACATGGACTGGATATGGATGGCTTCTGCTGTTTTGGGGGGTGGGGCGGGTGGGCCAGGGGTGTTGACACGAATGAGATCTGTTATTATGAACATCATACCTGCCGTTGTGCCTGAGCTTCATTTTCTAATACTGCACATATGTGACAATTGCTTCGTGATGTGATCCCTGACAGTGTACCATTCTGGATCCTTTTTGTTTCTTCATGTATAAGAAAACTCGAAAATAAAGTTTAAAAAAAAAAAAAAAAAAAAGGATCAAGTCTGAGCCAGCATTTTTCATCATTGAGGTCATAAACCAAGATTATTTGGGGAAAATTCAGCTAAAGGTGAAGAATGTTGTTGCAAGGAACCCAGACGAAAGGAATGAGAAGGCAACCACCACACAAACCCCTCATTGTTATGCCGGTGCTACTAGCAGTCCTATGAGAAGCCACCTCTCTTCTATAAACTCCCAGAGTCCCACCAGAAAGCACCTAAATTATTTTCAAAGCTCACACTTTTGTAATAATAAACATCGTCATCATGGGCGTATCTTAGCCAATCTTGTTAAGAGTGTGTGTGTCTGAGATTTCCACCAAGCAATGTGGTGTGCCCAACTAAAAAGGACAGAAGGCAGGCTTGCCAGCAGAAGTAATTGTCTGGGATATAGGGAGTAGTTGTACAGTATTTGGAAAATGACATTCTGAGCAGCTTTAATATATACTTAGACACATAAAACACAACACAAGATAGCAACTACCTGAATTTGAGTCATGCCATATACATGATTGTGCCTGACTGTAAAGTGTACTGTTGATGTAGGGCAATATGTGAGTTTAGCTTGATCTGGATGTGTGGGAAACACATACCCTGCTGGATGGTTTGAAGCAGTTTTGTGGGGATGGTGGTACCAGGAGTTATGTTGAAAGCTTACTTTTTGTGCAGTACAGCTGTTCTTCCTATGGGGATCCACAGAATGAAGGGTTGATTGACTTGCAGGAGAGAAGCATAAGGAGAGAAAATGCAATTTCCATTGTCTCAAAGGCATAAACTCCACATCAGTCATTTGGTTATATCAAGACATTGAATAAATAGATAACATTAAATTAATTCACCTACTTTTGATTTTTGTTCAGGAAAAGGAAACCTCACAAGCGGCATCAACCTGCTAGGGATGGGTTCCGAAGCCTCTTGCTATCTGTAAGCAGAGCTGCTCCGTAACACCTCATCCATCCCATGCAGTGGTGGTAATGTTTGAGGGGGGGCTATAACCTACTGTGAGGAAACAGGCTTTGCGCAGGTTTTCCCTCCACTTTTTGCCCCCATTTGCACTACTAGCTTCTGGTTTTTCGACTCTGAGAGTGCACGGAGGCCTGCTAACCAGGCATCAGTGCCAGTGTTTTAAGCCATTACAAAATGTATGTTAAATTGGCTACCCCCAATTAGCATACGTCAACTTACTTATAAGTCCATAGTGCATGGAACCAATGGTACCCAGGGCATGTAAGTTAGTGTCCACTCAGGGCTGAAGCACTGATGGTGCCACCCTACGTGTGACAAAGTAAAGAATGTCTCCCAGCCTGCCGCTGCAGCCTGGAAGAGCAGTTTCAAAACTGCTAGTTTGACTTTGAAATTTAAACCAATGGCAAAGCCCCCACTTCCCTTAACAATATACAGAAGTTTCCCCTAAGGAAGGCCTACCTAAGCCCTAAAACATGGAGCTGTATTTTATTAAGTAGGGCATATACTTTAATATGTCCTAACAGCAACATCCCAAAATTGATGTTTTTGCTGTAGATAAGTTAGTAGCCCCGTTGGCTACGGCTGAGTTAATGGCTGACCTCTCAGTCCAGCTAACTTCTGAATGGGACTACTAAAATAGATACTCCAAGTTATCAGATTAATCATGGCATTAAACCTGACTTGATACCCAAGTCAAATGTAATGTCACTTTTAACGAAAGGCAGCTTTTAGAAAGTTGCCACTCTGTTGCTCAGTTTATCCGGTGACCTTTCACAGTTGCTGGCCACCAGCCAGGCTTCTGCCCTCCTGGGGAGCAGTCGCGGCTCCTGGAGGGAGTGCTGCGGGGCGATGGGGCGGGGGGTAGTAAACTCTGGCATACAGCTGAACTGAGTTAAGTACAGAAATAGATAAAGAAAACTAATTACATTGCGCTCCGCATCGCCAAATGGCGATGCGGCGCGCACAATGTAATTTGTTTTCTTTATCTATTTCTGTACTTAACTCAGTTCGGCCGTATGCCAGAGTTTACTACCCCCCACCCTGCCCCTCCCCCGCCCCGCAGCACTCCCTCCAGGAGCTGTGACTGCTGGGGAGCAGTGTGAACGATTCCCTGGCTCAAGAACAATAGAGGTCTTCTATAGACGAAGATGTTACTCTCCCTTGTAGGAAGCTACACAGTTTGTTGGCCTAAATGGCGACCTTCAAAGGGGGAAGCTGCTTTTGGTGGGCAAATGGAGATCCCATTCATGTAGGGCTGGCTGCCCTTTTGTTCAGGAAGATGGGCTGGCGTGGGAAGAGGTAGGAGAAACCAGTGGTAAAACTGTTTTTTTCATGGGTGTGTAGCCCACAGTTTGCAACACCCCTAGGGTGGGCTACCAAGCTCCTAACATCCAAGGAAGAGTTCAGAAATCTTGAGACTGGGCAGAATAGCGCACTCTGGGATTGATAGATGCCACACATAGCCGGATGTTGTCACAAGGCGGGGGGATCCTGGTAGCCCATTGGCTAGTGACCACATCATTCCTCCTGGGTACTTTCTGGGTATAAATATGGCACCCCTGGCACCCTGAACCTCAGATGCCAAAGAAACCGGAGAAAGAACCGAAGAAGAACTGCCATGGGGTCCCCTGGACCTGGGAAGAGAGGTTGCACTTTCTCCTGGACTGCACCTGCCGCACCTTGGGCCAGCTAAGTAGGACTGTGTCTGTGGTTCCTGGCTCATGGTCACTCTCGAGCCCCAGACCAAAGAAGTGACTCCATGGGTCAGTCAACTGACCCCCTGGAAACAGCATCAGGGCCATCAAAACTGAAGTAGCCCACTCTGGTAAGCCAGGAGCCACATTCCTTGAATCACCACTGACTGCTGACGGACATCCCAAGAGACTGATCCTCCATGGCCAAAAGTTGAACCCGAGTCAGCTGGACCAAGGAGTGTCATCTGAGTCCAGATTGGTTGCCAAAGATGAACATCAGCCTTCAACAAAGGATACCTGTACCTGCTGTGTCCGGAAATCGGTAGCCCAGCCGCAGCTGGACTTCTACTGGCTCACAGAGGACTTCGAGGGACCCTGATTCCTATGGCTAAAGTTAACCCCATATTACCCGTGCAGTGAGGAATAACTGCAGTATGGCCCCTGTCGAACGAACAGTACCCAGAGCATCTTTCAGCATCCTCAGCATCCTGCATCCCCAGCATTAGGACGACTTCATTGAAGTCTATGGCAGATTTGATGTAAAGTGTGGAACTAGACCTGAGACTGCTTTGGTGACCAGGTAACAGTCCAAATACTCCTTATTGCCCCCTGACCTTCTTCCTGTTGGAATTGGTCAATCAACTTAGGCCAGAGTAGCCAAACAAAACCCTTTCAAACTTTTCAAAAGTTTCCAAACTTTGCGATTACCACAGTTTGTTTGTGCTTTGGACTAAAATGCTGAGATTTGTGTTTTACTTGAAAATCTATATCTCTGGAACCTTCTGGTGGTTTTTGCTCATTTTCATGTCTATAAATTCATAACAATATAATCTATTTTAATGAATTGGTGTGGGATTTCCTTTGTGTTCCGCAACTTTATTTAGTTGTTTTGTGCTTCTAAATGCTTTACACTACGTTGTTTAAACCTTGCTGCTGAAAGCCACCACTACACAGGATTGAGCTAAAGGTTTTGCCAACCAAACATACTGGGCCCACAACAGTTTTGTGAGTGTCTTACATGGTAAGGTCGCACAACCATGCCATATATTACACCACAATCCTCACCGATACAAAAAAGTTACATGTATAGAGTGTGGAGATTTTGGCTTATCAGTGCCAGAGAGGAGCTGTGATAGAGTGTCACGCCAAATTGATTGCAACTGTCTCTCATGATGATAGCCCGCCAATGCTCGAAATGATCCTGGGAGCTCACTAACCTAACAGACATTCAACGTCAACCTTCCACGTCAGACTGCTAATCCGTCATCTACCATCTTCAATACCCAGTGCACCAAGAGAAGTGTTCTAGAACTTGACATGAAATGATGGGGAATGCCAAAATCCAGCAGTTGATCTTTGTGTAACACCTCATATAGTATCAAACTCGTTAATTATTCATAAACTTTACTTTTTACAAGCAAATATATGTAGCAACCATACTGATAGTTTTCTGGAAGACTGACATTTTTGGAGAAATCCTACTATTTTCAGAAAGCTGCAAATGAACCTTCGAAAAAGATATCACCAGCTCCATGACTAATGAAATATGCCTTGCATGGTTCATGCTGCAGTTTGCAGTTAATGCACGACTCAATGAACTATTTTACCAAAGTTGTCTCTTGAAATCCACAGGTTAAACGATGTCTCTGCAATAAAGACATTGTCCCTCAAAACCCATAGGGTAAACAATGTCTATGCAATAAAGGCATTAACACACTGGGCTAATCTACCGAGAACACACATTTGTGGCCTAATGTTTGTGATCTGGAGCAGGCACATTAACCTCTAAGGAATTTTATGAGGATTCTAACATGTGGCCAGGATATACACAAAGTGACTCCAGCAAGTGCATTAACCTAGGGTGGCCAGACATCCTAGATTTTTTGCTATCTACCCTGACTCATTTCAGTAAATTTAAGATGTTTAGTTTTTCGGAGTGGGTCAACTGAAGACAGAGAAAAGCAAGTTTAATTTCTTATTAATATCTTTTTGTCTGTGTTTTCTATGTTGGTGAAGGCTCTCAATTAAGTCAATCTGTGCCTGTTGCCCAAGGCAAAACTGTAACCCATCATCTATATTTGTGGAATGTTCAGATTTCTGGCTCTTAAAATGTGGTGACCCTGCATCAACCACTAAGTTATCCAGCAGTCACTCTCATTATGTTCAGTGCTCCTGAAAACCACAATGGCATGCAGTAAGCTGGCCACGTTTTCAGGGGGCATATTATCAAGAAACGGGTTAAAATTATCGCCGCTTTAGCGGCAGAAAACTGCCGCTAAAGCGGCGATAATGGGCTTGATAATATGCCCTTGAGAATTCCAATAGAAGCCCATGTTCTGGTGTCAACATGGGCTTCTATTGGAATTCTCAAGGGCATATTATCAAGCCCATTATCGCCGCTTTAGCTGCAGTTTTCTGCCGCTAAAGCGGCGATAATTTTAACGCCGTTCTTGATAATATGCCCCCAGGTCTTTCCAATTTGGGACTTGTAATTTTGTCTATTCTATTATAGAACCAGGACTACAAGTCCCAGAATGCAAAGAAAAACCTATACATTAGCAGCTAGTCGCACATGGGCCTGAAAAATGTGTCACAGATTTGATGAAGTGCTACTGTAGAAAGTAATTGTTTATATGACCCTTTCTGGCTAAAGAAATACCTTTATGTACGAGTACTCATAATCAGGTACACTGTGCTGAGATTATTATTGACCTGGCACCACCACACAGGTCTGTAGCCCACTGTAACATAATGGAGGGGTAGATGGGTAACATGCTGCGAGAAATCCTGTCGAAAACCTGGCTGTGCAGTGCTCTAAGGCTTCCGAATCTAATTTAGAATACCTGACTCAAACTAATAGTGTGCAGAGCCTAAATCTGTTTTTTCGTACAGTGTAGAGGCTGTACAGGTGTGCCCAGAGCTCTGACTAAGCCTCACTATGAATATTGCTCATTGCCATCCAGGCAAGGAACAAAAGCAGGCAGATTAGATCACCCGGTCGCTGCCTACATGTCACACACACACACACACTTGGCAAACGTAAACTCTCAGTCCCAGTAGTGATGTAACATGGTGTTATTACCTACTCGACTGTCATTGAGTTTGGTTTTATTGTTGTCATTATGCATTTTAATCATTTTGGTTTCTTTGTGGACAAACCATTTTAGGCCCTCTTTAGACAAATGCTCCAAATAATGAATACATCCCACATGTCCATGCCCATAGATTGAGGTCCATAAGCCCTGTAAGTCACTCGCTTGGCAGTCTTTGGACCATTATTACTTTATCACTTTGCTTATACATCTGACCCTATAGTTTCAGTAAAAGGGTTTTAGTATTTTTACATCTGATATAAAAGGGGGTTTGCGACTTTTGTTTTGACCTGTATGAAATACTTTGAAATATGAGATGTTTAGGTTTTCATTTTGAGTTTTATCTTCAGTATTTTTAAGTATGTAACTCCAGTTGTTCGTGCAATGTACAGTGTGTTTTCCTCCAATGTAAGTTTATTACATCACTTTCAGTTTTTATCACTTTGTGAGTTGAAAATGACTTTACGTTTAACACTAAGCAAAGTGGGACCTGCAGTGTACCCTCTTCCTTGTCCAATATAGACTTATTTATAAGACGAATACTTTCTGCTTAAGAACATGAAAAGAGTCCATTGATAAGGTAGTCATCGATTGATCATAATCAAATCACTCAGCTAACCACAATTTGCAAATAATGGAAATAACATAACGAACGCGTAGTATATTGTACAGATGTAGTTTATTGGATGAAGGTAACTCCACGCTACATAGTTAATATGTTTCATCTGTAAAAATTAGCTGTGAACCTTTGTTCAGTCCTTGATCAGCTTTATTATGGGCAATCTACTCTTCATTAAACTTCGGGTGTGCAGTACTTAATTAACAGAGTATCAGTCTGTATTTACCACACCTATAGTAAAACATTCAGGTGTAAAAAACATAACGGGTTGAGTCTTTAGACTGAAATACTTTCCATTTCTAATCTGGCTTCTGTTTTAGAATAGAATCCATGTGTAGTGACTTTCCTTGATGTCACTTAAAGCACATGATGACTTGTCTGGTGATCTGATATTAGCGAATTGTTAGTGCCCCTCTGAGAGGAATGTTTCTCTTCTAATGCCCTCATGGAGGTGGGTAAACTCTGAGAAGGTTTATACATAACATATAAACTATCCCATTTCAGTGGGCTTGTGGCAACCCCTGTAGATATGTCCTGAAACAAATTTCCTAACAGCAATGATATATCAAAGCAATCTTGAAACGCAGTATGGACATTGCCTGACATACAACAATACAGCATTGTGCATCATTGGAGGTTCTGGCTGAGGGTGTTGTTTTCTGCAGCGAAGAAAAGCTTTTCTTTCATATATCACAGGTTCTAGCGACGGACAGCTTGAAGGCTTCGAGAGTAGCCACTCACTCCTCCTCCAGAGATCTGAACCCCGCCATAACCACCTCCTGCTCCAAAGCTTTGTGCTTGCCCGCTTCCAAAACCACCTCCTGCTCCAAAGCTTTGTGCTTGCCCGCTTCCAAAACCACCTCCTGCTCCAAAGCTTTGTGCTTGCCCGCTTCCAAAACCACCTCCTGCTCCAAAGCTTTGTGCTTGCCCGCTTCCAAAACCACCTCCTGCTCCAAAGGCTTGTCCTTGTCCACCTCCAAAACCACCTCCTGCTCCAAAGCCTCCGCTCCCTGAGCCAGAGCCATATCCAGAGCCACCGCCACTTGCACCGCCACTAACCATAGCTGTAAAAAATAGAGGAAGACAAGATCCCACATTTGATTAGACGTTTGCTTCGATGAAGAAGCTTGCACCTGCATGTTTTCTATGTACTTGCTTTAAGTGTAAGCTTTATCTAGCGCTAAGTGTGTGGTGACACAAACAAACTACGGGGCATATTAACAAGGGCCATATCTCCGCTTTTTTGGCTTTAAAAGCCAAAAAAGCGGAGATAATAATATCGCCCTATTACCAATGCGGCGCTAACATGCATTAGCGCATGTTAGCAGCCGTATTCCACACGCCTCGCATTGCATCTCTAATGAGATGCAAAGTAGGCGTTCCCTGCCAAAACTAAAAGGAAAATATCGCTAACTGTCCTTCGCCGTATTTACAAGATGGCCCAGGACACACGTAGCATTACAAAAAGCCGCGCTAACCGCGGTTATCGCCAGGAATTAACGTCTAAGAAAATCCTGACTTGGCTATATGTTACATGGGAGGTGGATTGTACGGCTCAATCCACATCTCCCTATAAACAAGGATTCCCCTTACGCTGCCGGTGTATCGCTGGATCCCCAGCGATAAACCCGTATTTCGCCGCTATCACCGGATTTTTGATCGCCATGGAGATATGCGTTGATAATAACGCGATATCTCGGCAATTGAATCCAGCGATAGCCGGCGTTGTGCAAAGTCGCGCTAAGCAGGAAATGCGATAATTATCGCATTTCCTTGATAATATGCCCCTACATGTTTATTAACCCTTACTACTATCAAGCATTGCGCTTTGCTGAAAGATTGCATTAAGAACATGCTAAAGAGCAGCAATTTGAAATTCTTTTTGGGTCTCAAATGAGTACCTCGGAGAAGTGCTCGTAATTTATCACGCCGGATAAATTCCGAATCCACTAGATTCTAAATTAATCGGGTGCAATAAATTCTACCAATTCTAACTAAATGGGAACCGACATTCGGATTTTGGTACATACTTCACCAAAATCCACATGTTCTAGTAAATACGGGCCATTTTCCCCGATAAAATTCCAGTAGGTTTCATCTGCTAAAATGCATTGGAGACTGTGGACTTTATCGCGGTTAATTCCCGGTGATGATGCATAATGTAAAAATGCTTTTCTACGTTTTGGCTACAGCTAGTTTATTCTATTGCTTCTAAGAATATATTTCTAGCCAATGCACCTGATGAAATCGGGCAAGAGCCAATTGCTGTTCGGGACATTCTCACCAGGGAGATATACATTTTGTTATACTTGATTTTTTACCAATTAAAGCAAATAATATTTCTAATAAAAACATCAGTGGATTATTTTGTCTACTTACTCATAGTGCATGTACTGGCAATTGCACCATCCATTCTGTAAGGAAACATATAACATGTAAGAAAATGGTGCTAAAAACACCTAAAGCAGTGTCCCACACTTTCCATCACAACTTTTCTTAGTAAGCAAGCTGGGCAATATGAAGAGACTGGTATATATTCCACTACATCTGAAATATCACGCATGATATCGGTCCATGAGATTGGGATTTGTATGAAGAGTGTTGGCACTAAAACTATAAACAGTAGAGGAATATTTACAATATATTTGGATCAAGATTCGTACTTGGTCGAAGAACCATGGGAGAAGTAAATCCGAGGCTAAAAGCATGGGTCATAAGTAAGCCTGGGCGTAGTTCGCGAAGTAGCGCTACGCGAAGGTACGCAAAGTGCAGTTCGCACTACGCGAGCTACGCGTAGCACTACGCGAACTGCGTAGTGCACTGTTCGCAATGATTGCACAGTGCCGGATGCTTGTCCGCACTGTGCAATCATTGAAAACGGCATCTTGCACAGTGCGAGCTGTCTTTACTGCCGCTCGAGTAGATTTTTACTCGAGCGGCAGCTTTCTCAACGCGGACTGGTAGTTTCTCATCGCGAGCGGTCGCGAGCATACGCGACCACTCGCAATGAGAAACCTGACCTCCCGCGTTGAGAATCTCGCCGGGAGGTTTATTTTCCACGCTCGCGATCGGCAACTTGATGTTGCTGATCGCGAACGAGGAAAAAGTCTCGCCGGGATAGTCATTTTGCTTGCTCGCGGTCGCCAACTTGACGTTGAGGACCGCGAGCAAGCAAAAATTACCGCTGCACTACGCTACGCGTGTTTGCACTGTGCTACGTGCAATTCGTGTTGTGCGAAGTAGCGCAAACTTCGCAAACTACGCGAGCGTAGCGTAGTGCTTTGCCCAGGGTTAGTCATAAGTATAAATGTGGCTTGAAACTGGTTGTTGTATGTTATGCCATGTTACAATACGTTACGTTATGTTGTGTTATGTTATGCCATGTTACGTTATGCTACATTACGCTTCGCTATGCTACGTTGTATTACGTTATGCTATGCTATCAGAGGTTTGTATCTTTATTGGATTATTGTGCATGGAACATGCGCTGGTTAACTTTGACTCTCCACACCAACTAGCTATCAGCTTATTTGGATCCTACTGCCCATCCTTATTTATTTATATGGTCTGCCCAACTATTTGGCAACTACAGAACCCTAGTGATTAAAAAAAGAAGAATTACTGAAAATGCAAGCACACAGTGATTGCTGACTGTCCTCAGGATGAAATCAATCGTGTCTGAATAAACATTGTCTTGCCCTTTCCTACCATGGACTAAAATACGGTGAAGCACCTGTCACATTTATAATTTAACAGTTTGGATTTGGAAGGTTTGTCTGACAAAGGACTACAGCAATAGCTCGCCATTTAAAACCAAAAATACAAATCTGCTTAGTGAGAAGCTGAGATGAGTTTAAGATGAAACAATTAAGCATGATTGGTTTGGATCATGCTGATTCTCATCACCCACTGTCTATTTGAAGTATACAACACCGACCTGCCCTCCTCTCCTTCCAGCAGGGTCCTGTAGGTGGCGATCTCAATGTCCAGAGCCAACTTGATGCTCATCAGCTCCTGGTACTCGCGCAGCTGACGAGCCATGTCCTCCTTTGCTTTCTGCAGGGCGGCTTCCAGTTCACCTAGTTTCAATCTGGCATCACCCAGGGCAAGTTCACCCTTCTCCTCAGCCTCTGCGATGGAGGTCTGAAGATTGGCACACTGTAATTAAATATGGGATAGTGCTTTTAATAGGCATGCTTGGCATTGTCTTGCATAATTCTGCTTATGCTCAAGTAATCATGTGATAAGATGATAAGAAGTCTCATTCCAGGCTTGCCAGTGATACAAGGTACACCACTTGATAGTGGAAATTGTGATTTTTTTTTAAATAAAACAATAGAGACTTTTAGAACAGACGCTACATCCCATTGTATATTACAATAATTCACCAAATACGAAACATTCCTCTGCTGATACTTTTGAACTTTTATTGGTCAAATCATCACGAATTGTATTACTCCCTGATAGAACTAACATCCTTACTAGAGCAAGGTGTACCTGTTTTTTCACATTTTCGATCTCGGACTTCAGTCTCTGGATCATGCGGGTCAGTTCTGAGATCTCATTTTTGGTGCTTTTAAGAGTGTCCCCTTGTGTACCTGCACTCTTCTGCAGCTCGTCGTACTAAAAGAACAAGACAAGTTAGTCAACATCACCTCTGCAGAAAACTGCGAATGAACATGTCACGTGTCTTAACTCTGGGGAGGCTTTTGAGTATATTATGGTGGTAGCATTGACAGAGATGTGGGGGCAGATCTACAAGGAAGTGCCGCAGCGTGGCACCGCAAGCCCTTTGGCTGCGCCACGCTGCGGCACTTCCGAAGCACAGGGATGCGACATATTTACAAGAATATGTTGCATCTCTGTGCTTTCCCCTGCGCTGGCGCACAAACTACAGCCATGTGCTGGCACAGGCACCCTTGCACCATGGTGCAAGGATGCCTGCGTCGTGGGGAGATTGTTTTTGTGCAGGAAGGGGCACCTTCCTGCACAAAAACAATCACTACAGGCATTTTCCTCTTTCAATGCGTGCTGTAGAATGCAGCACACATTGAAAGAGGAAAAAACGAGGAGAAATGAAAACATTTCTCCTCGTTGCGCCTCGCTACGCCACCTCTAGGGTGGCGTAGCATTCAGACGCATCTCCAGATTTACGATTTCTCGTAAATCTGGAAATGTGTCTTGTTCCATGGGTGTTGCGTGGGAACACCCACAGCAACACGCATGGAACGCCCCTTCAACGCAAAGTGCTGCGTGTGAAGGGGATGTATTTACAAGGAGAGGAAAAGTCATGCAGGGTGGCTTTTCCTGTCCTTGTAAATATGGAGGAGCCCCCTGCGCCACCAGTACGTCACGAAAAGTGACGTACTGGTGGCGCAGGGGGCTTGTAAATCTGCCCCGTGGTTTCTGTGTAATGACGTATCGGCCTTTATCATTAGGTGCCAAGTGTAGTTGACCCGTGGAGGCAGTGCCTTAGCAATGATTCAGGTGTGAGATGCATTAACCCTGGGCTGACCTGTCAGATGCTACGTGTGAATGCAATAATGTTCCCATTCTTTCTATTGTGAGTCAAATAGTAAGAAACCAGGACAGGACAGCTCAAGAAGATAAAAGGAAGCTCGTTCAGCTCTGGACTCTGCAAAGATGTGTAGTAACAACATTAGCATTTCTAAAGAGGAGACAAATATGTGGCTGCAATGAAAGAAAATTCCTGACATTTATCAGGGTGGTGGCTCGCTACTTCTCAAGTAATAGATTACATGATGATAATATTGTATTCACTATTTCAATCTAGCCACTGCATTGCAAGTTAAGTGTATAATTATTTTAACTCCACTTGCAGTTAACCTCCTAAGGTAAGCATAGGTGAAATTAAGAGTACTGATGGATAATATAGTGGATGCAATACTATTGTAGGCTGACATTGCTGATCTCGATATAGTGACGTACACCCTTTAAAAGAACTCTGGCATTGCCTCTATTTATTCAATGAAAACAACTCATTTCAATTGTACCTTTTACCTCCACTTTCTTTTAAAATGTTGCCACTTTGTGTTTTATAAAAGCTCTACTTCCCATTAATATCTGGAAAATATATACGTGGATTTACCACCTGTAAACTCATTTTTCGAAATTCTGCCTTCACTTCTGGGCGTGCTGTTTATGTGTAGAACTCCGGTGGGCTCTCCAGAGCAGCATTAATAACATCAAAACATGATAGCTAACCTCGGAGATCAACGGATATAAAAGTGCAGTTGTACCCCCAAGGCATATTTTCTTTAATGCATCACAAATACATGCATTTCACAAGATAAATTATCACTGATATCAACTTGATGACTTGCAAATATAAAGGGCAGTACAGCACACATGCAAAGTTGGAAAAGTTTTAGAAAAAGAAAACATTTCTCCAATTATAAGTCTTCCACAAGCTCAAGGAGATGTAATTTTTTTTAGCAAATCACTGTCTAACTTTTTAATAGATACAGTTGTGCATCACAAACCATGGGAGAGTGCATGGGAACACCCATTTACCACCCACAATATGCCCCCTTGACGTAGAGTGGTACATAGCACTATTTTGCCGTACTTTAGAGCTACTTTCCAGCGCGCTGGAAAGTATCTCACAAATCAACACTTTGCGCTGGTGTGCATCACTTTTGTGACACAAACCTGGTGCAAAGTGTGAGCAAATGTGTGTCCTATATAATAGGGTTCCAGTATTGACTGAGTTAGAAAGGATGTGAATGGTTAATGTGTGGTGCCCAGTGACAGGAATCCTACTGCCGAATGCTAATGTGATTCTAATCATAAATATGACAGTGTGCGAGGATTATTGATGGAAAGGTACTGTTTAGAAGGATTGGGAATTGGTGATGCCCATCAATTGAAAGCTGCTGTTTGATTCTCCAGTAATGATATTTAGGAAGCATGGAATGTGCAAATGGCCGCACAGTTATGTACAGCTTAATTGTTTGTTCTTTTCATCCAAAAACGAAAAATAAAACTCCTTGGTGTGGAACAAGGCATCAAGTCCTACACTGCCTAGCATCTGTAGTCTTTTAACAAAGTAATAAACCTGCAAGGATCCAACAAAAATGAAGCTACATGTATGTATCTAGTTTGGTGGCAAGATCCTGGTCTGTTTGCGTTTCATCAAGTTAGCTCATCTAAGGCCCATGGTCAATTTTTCAAATGCATGTTTTTTCTCTGACTAAGACATGTGCTGTTTAAATTCTTTAGTACCTCCGGACCTGATATGGGACAAACAATAACAAACTTCTGCATTTCCTGTTTTCAGATTCATATATTTGGAGTTGAAGGGATTCTAGAAGTGCCTTCAGACAATCGAACCGCAATGTGAAACTGTTGAGCAAAGTAGAGGTCCTTTTCTAACCAGGAGTGGATAATATAAGTGAGTACTAATATTCCTTTTTGTGATACAATTGAAAGCTCACTTAGGTTTGCAGTGCTCACCCTAAGTTGAAATCCTTTTTCAGCCTCTGCTTTACTCTTTTCTGCAATCTCTTCATATTGAGCCTTGACTTCTGCAATGATGCTGTTGAGATCCAGGGCTCGATTGTTGTCCATTGAGAGAATTACTGAGGTGTCTGCGATAGAACTTTGTACCTGAGCGAGTTCCTGTAAGTTAAGCAACACACAAGCCGTGAGTCCCAACCCTCCCCGTTGTGGTTCAGTCTACTCATGTTTTAATCAGTTTTTGTGCCGTAAATGCTTTAAAATCACCTTCACATTTAAAACGCTCTTCAATCGAGTTAGTTGCTTGAATCATTTGCAGAACGCATCAGAGATGTACAAATATTTTCTTATATTTATTAAAACTGTATGGTTCATTTTTAAACTAAAATTAAACTACAGCTTTTTTGCCAGAGCATTACACTATGCATTTTGGTTATTAGGGCATCTTAATATGCATTTGGTTACATGAAAAAGACGTCCTGATATCACATTATAAATTAAAATGGCCATAATCACATAAATGGCATAGTTACATTAAAGGATGTGAATATAGGACCGAAAGCAGAGTGGGGGACAATTATTGCATCATTATGACAGTGTACTATGGTTAGTGCCTCATCAGAAGGTAAGCCTCTTTGTTGCATTCTTCAATGTGAATGGTCATTATTTAGGCTCTCGCCAATGAACAGTTGCTCCAATATGACATGAAAATACTGGTTGTCTTTAAAAACATTCAGTACGTTTAGTCTTTGGCGTCTGAAATGTGAAATTTGAAACCTTCATCCAGACATTAACATTTTCGAGAAGCCTTTTCATGAGTCTGATTTCTACTACAACAGGACAGTATGTAGTATCAGAGGGTTGGTCTAGGCTTTTATGCATGTGACCTTATATGAAGGACTTAGCAAATAATATGATTCTGGAAAACACTTAACAGCTCTGTGGGATGCGATGATTGCTTCTTTGGTTTACATCATTGTTTCACTAATGTCGAGAAAGGGAAAACAATTAGCAACTGGTTTCGAATGCGGTGAGCTGGCTAGCCAATCGGAATGCCCCCTTTGAGTGCGATAGCTACAGTTGTAGGCCCGCTCAGGGCGCAATCCTGGGCTGACAGCTCGCCACCCACTTACTTTTTTTTTTATTTCTGGACAAACGGCTTCTGAGTAGTGGCCCAACAGCTTCTAGAGGTGGTCTCAACAACTGTACGATCCCCCACCCCTTCTCTAAAGGAGAAGGTAAGCCCTGACAACGATTATAAAGTAAACAAAAATTAACCAAAAGGAGATTTTAATTTTTCCTATAGCCATTTAGACTTACATTCCCTTTAGTGGAGGAAGGCGAGTGGCTGACAAAGTGCAATATAGAGACTGGCTTTTGCCTAAGGAAGCTTCTGCTGTCTCTCAGGACAGAAGCCGCTTACAAAGAAAGGGAGCCAGAGCTGTGCTGCTGCCATTTCTCCCATCAAACACAGTGGTGTAACTTCACCGCTCGGTGGAGAGGGAGGGTTTCCTAATAGTCTTCTTACCCTCATTGGCAGGGCAATATTGGTTGTTAATTGCATTCCCCTCACAATTACGAGGAGGGTAAGGAACAGCCATTATTGCATGGAGATGCAGACTATAACGCTTAAATAGCATCTTGCATAGAATGCTTAGACTGAAATAGCCAATCACAAAACTTAGAATGTTGGCTTTAACATTCTTGCTTACCTGCATTCTAGATGTAATGCCAGTGTAAAAACAGGTACAAGAAACAGAGAAATATGGAAGCCTTGTGGGTCTGGCTTTGCTGGGTGTTATTTAAATAACGGATACTAATAAACTTATTGCCCATATGCTATTGTTTGTTAGCCGTTGAGGATCATCATTTTCCCTCATTGTGAATTGTCAGCTTCAGCTCTGGCTCCTAATTTAAGTGTGGGAAATTAAAAGGAGGGAACATCCTCACATTAGGGTACTAACCACTGTTAACACCCTAGGCAGAGCACAATGAAACCCATTAATTACATCAGAGAATGTAAAAAAAAAGCTGGATCCTGGAAAGGGCACCAATACCTTTTTAAGTAATAGTAATATTATAATTACCGTCTCATACAGACTTCTCAAGAAGTTGATCTCATCAGTTAGTGCATCAACATTAGCCTCAAGTTCCACCTTATTCATGTATGCTGCATCCACGTCCTGAAAATTGAACAGATATTGAAACATTGATACATGTTTTTAAGCTGATGTTGATTTAACCATAGCAGTATTTGTCCTACAGCTCTCAGTCCTTTACATTAAATACTACCACAAGAAGTTGGGGTCAATAATTACATAATGGTACATTTAAACAGGGCCTCAAACCCAGATTATTACCTTTTTAAGCACCACAAAGTCATTTTCTGCAACTGTGCGCCTGTTAATTTCTTCTTCATATCTGTTTTATGGGAGAAAGGGTAGAGTGTTGATAAATCTATTACTAAATTAGAGCTTGCATAAAAAGTATTTCAATTCTACTAAGTTTTGACCAATCGTACTGGCTAAATGTGATTAGAAAAGCACTGTTTGAAAATGCCTTTGCAGCCTATTATTGAAAAGGGCACCTTCAGTGCCCTTCTTGAAGTTGCCTTGACCAACGTTATTGGAATAAGCTGCTTTCAAATGTACCATTTGCCATAACATCTGCCTCAACTCCCCTTTCCCTTTTTCTACAGGCACCTTGCACATCCTGAGCACAAAGAGCACCGTGATTTTCTACGTAGTTTTTCTCCCTCTTGTGTGATGCCTAAGGCCTTGTTCATCTAGGGGAATAAGCCTGTCAATACCTCTCAAATAACGTTAATTCCTTCTTTTCCACCAAAATCAGGAACACTCTTACAAACTTTTTACTGTATCCCCCCTTTTCGACGAGCCAAATCTCTCAGCTGACTTACTTCAGCCTACACCCTCTTCTGAGAACTTCCCCACCCCTAAATCTATAAACATCTTGTCTGTCCCCTTCTAACGCCTTCTGCAACAAATCAGTAAACCCATTGTTCTCCTCCAAAGGCTCCTCTCTTGTATCTGGGCTGTCTAAACATTCCCTCTCATCTGGCATTTAGACCAAATGCTTCAAGTACCCAGTGATAATACCACTTCCCAAGAAGATACAGATGAAGCCTTCTCTCCCTCTAACGGGCTCACAATGCCCCTTTCTATGATTTCGAACTAACAATCAATCTCTCCTTTAAGCACCCACTGCAGCCCTCCAATGAGGCTTTTGTGAACCCCACTGAAACTCTTCTCGCTGAAATGTCAATACCTCTGTCCATCACAACACACCTCATCTCTCTTTACTCTCCTCACCATCTCGTGCCTTTGACACTAGTAATCACAACACGATGTTGCTAATTGTTACGCCACTAGATACTGTGGGGCCTAACTTCGACCAGCTCTCCTCATATCTTTCATTCTGATCATTCTCTCTCACCAGGTGCGGTTTGATTTCCTTGTCCATGCCCCCTTCTGGCCGAAGTTCCCCAGGGCGCTGCCCTGGTTTACACTACTCTTCTCCCTCTTTACCAAATTCCTTGATGATATCATCTTCTTCAGTTTTTTCTTCCACCTCCATGCTGAAGACACTCAAAACCTTTTCCCCTTCGCCCCTGTCCTGGCCCCTCAGTCTCTATCCTGAATCTCTTTCTGTCCATAACACATTGGCCACTGGATGATCCCATATTATCTATGCAGAACTCCTCAGAAATGGAGATCGACTGTTTAAATTCCCATCCTTACTGCTAATATGCCCTTATTCCGGATACCCTTAGCACTACCCTCTCTGCTAGAAACGTGGCATGCTCTCCATTTCTAGCATGCCGTTGGAATTATTAATCCATATCATGGCCAAAGCAGTTGAATTCAAGCCACTCTATATCTGGAAAATCACCCCCATCTTCCAATACAAACTGTCAACGCACTCATAAACAACTTAATTACCCAGCTAAATTAATATAAGAGCCTTCTAATTGGATTTATGTGTCATTGCCAAAACTATTCATGCGCTCTGTTCTCTCACTCTCATTTCTCATTCTTTCATCTATTGAGCACCCATCTTGGCTGACCCCTCCATGTGAAATATGCATTTCATCTTGCCTAACGTAAACCAAAGCTGTCCTAAATAAGTCATCCTGTCTGCAATGAAGACAAAGCTTAACACACACCCTGCCTTTCCCCATCTCCAGTTTCACCCACTGCAAACATGGGAATATCCACATGCTGTACTACAAGAGTGTCCAATGTTGGTCCAGAGAGGCCACTTCCATGCCTGAAAGCCCTACACACAGTTGTATATGTAACAGAATGTACATATCTCTCATAGGAGGTGCCATAATGCGCCATCTCACACAACAGATGCCGCCTTCACAGAAGGCACCATAACTTCCCTTCACCCATGCACATCACTCCGTCCCAAAAGGCACTATCCATGATTGTCCACCTCACCTAATGTATCCTCCCTAACAGAAGGCACCAAGATTCGTCAGCTTTCCCATCACACCTTTTCATCGTAGGAGGCTACATGACTCATTACCTCAACCCACACGCCCTGCCCTCACCGAAGACACATAACTCTTCACCCCACACAACACATCCTTCTGTTTTATAAGGCACCATGACTCTACTCAATTCAATACATTCTTCTCTTGCAGAAGGCGATGCGAATCTCCACCTCATGCTAAACAACCTGCCCTCACAACAGGCACGATGGCAGTTTAATTCCAATGACAATATACCATTTTAAAAATCTCTAAAAACACACTCTCTGTCACTATCTCATTTTATCAGTTTCTCGCAGAAGGTATTAAAACCAGTGGCACAACACACAACGAAGGCCCCTACTGCAGAATGTGATGAGGAGCCCCGAGTCTCCCATGTCTTATTGATTTCAGTGGGTTTCGGAAGAATGGCCCCCCCTTGAAGGATTGGGGCCCCCCTTGAGGGGTTGGAAACCCACCCTTGTACTCCCCCCCCCTCACCGTGCCACAGGGCTGCCGGAACCTTCATTACCTTGCTGACTAAAGCTCCAGCTCCACCCGGTGTGCTTCTAATAGTTCCTCAGAGGAGACAGTGCTCATCTCCGTTCTTCCAAATATCCTTTCTGCCAATGCCATTATTAATGCTTCACCTACTTTTACCAGTGCCTCACAGAGGGCACCATGCTCCACAACCCCCTCTACCGTGCAGCCCTGGATTCAGTCCTGGATATTAAGCAAGAATTTCCTGCCCTCTCTCATGTCCAGTTCACACACACTCTTGCACTCATGCGGATGTTTTCTCAATACAAAGAGTGCTCATGCGTATTGCAGTTTTTATTGTTCATTTTTCTGTGGTAATTTATTAGTGCGGCCCCGTCCTTCTCACTCTGTGCTGCACTTACTCCGTACAGATACATATGGTTATAACATTTTTCTGTATTGCCTTTGGAGATGCTGCATATGCTACAGTATGAACTTATATAGTTTCATGAAATTGCATTAAAAGAAAACCCTTAAGTATCGTCATTATATATGTCACGTTTTTGACAAAGCAAACAATGCTTATTTGTTGCCTGGTTTGTAAACCCTTTGTATTGCTGTGGTGGTGGTGGCAGGCAGTAAAATACATGACGTGGTCTAATTGATTGGTAAACATAAGGTAAAGGCCAATAGTTACACCATGAAACCTCCATAAATAGTCATTATGCCATTGACATGTGGTAATATAGACATTTGCAAAACATCCTCTCACACCATTTCATCCATCGCAAATAATTATTACTCTGTAATATTCACAAAGGTTGCTTTAGAATTGACATTATGAGGCTGTTGTTCAGTGCACAGCCCTCCTCTGCCTGTGTTTGGGTAGATTTCCTCCAATGTGCCGCACACTTACTTGTTCTTGAAGTCTTCCACCATGCCCTGCATGTTCCTCAGCTCCCCATCCAGGCGGCCCTTGTCACTGTTCAGGCCCTCCAGCTGCCGCCTCAGGTTGCTGATATAAGCCTCGAAGAGGGGCTCAATGCTGCTCTTACGGGATCCGCTCGTCGTCCCTCCCTGTTCCTGCAGGAGGCTCCATTTGGTCTCCAGCACCTTGTTCTGTTGCTCCAAGAACCGAACCTGCGACCCAATGCACACGGTTGAAAACACTCACATGGCTTGTCATATAGGCAGAGCTTCCAAAACAACCAAGGCATGTTTGCTGGCTTACACAGCTGCGGGTTCAAGGACTGGCAGCAGATAAAACAGCCTCCTGACATGGTAGAAGCAGAACAAATGGAATGTCTCGAAACATTACTACATTAAAAGGATAGGACGAATGTAAACCATGCCGAGTACAGTTCTGTGTTTGTTGAAATATCAAACCAGCAATAGTTTATGAAACATGGGTTAAAGAACAAGCCTTACCTTGTCAATGAAAGATGCAAATTTGTTGTTGAGAGTCTTGATTTGTTCCCGCTCCTGTACTTTTTGTTCTGAAATACTGGGGTCGATGCTAAAATCCAAGGCAACCAAGAGGTTTGGGTCGACGTGAACTGGTTCGATTCTTGCTGGTGCACCTCCACCAAACCCTGCTCCCCCACCAAACCCTGCTCCACCACCAAACCCTGTTCCACCACCAGATCGGCCACCAAAGCCTGCTCCACCACCAGATCCCCCACCAAAGCCTGCTCCACCACCAGATCCCCCACCAAAGCCGGCTCCACCGCCGAATCCACCACCTCCTGACATTCCACCATAGCTGCCCCCACCCACGCTAGATCCCGAGCTTGCTCTGGTGCCTCCACCAAAGGAGATGCTTCGGGTGCCTCCTAGATGGACACTCATGCTGCTGTTCATCCCCCGCGCACCGCCACCTCCTCCAGAAGACCGAGAAACTCGGTTGCTGGAGGAGCCCTGACCACCAAAAGACCGCGCACTGAAGCTTTGGAAACTCATTGTGGAGCTAGAGCGCTAACTGACTGAAACAGAGAAATGAGGGAAAAGCAAGAAAGGGAGTGAAGCGTGAAGGAGAGCGAGTGAAAACCCTCTAATGGAAGAGCTCACTGGGACCCTTTTTATCTTGTAAATGGGCAGGGCTTGACCTTGGTGCAACAAAACCTCAGTTTTCACTTGGGCTATGTTTGCCCTCCAGCCATCTTTCACCTCTCACCTTTTAAGCATACCTTCCCAAAAGCAAAAAAAGCCATGTCTTTTTGTGCTGTCGTGAAATGTAGCTGAAGGGTTTTCCGAAATATCTTCTTTAGCTCAAATGTTAAAAAAGACAGGTTGAAGCTTGTTGCTGTTTCTCATACCCTGTCCACTGGGGATGAAAAATGTAGAACAGCCACATGCCAGGACAGCTTCATTCCAGGCTATTCCGCTTCCAATACTGTCCCACTCTATTAAAGCTTCGCTTTACCAGAGTCTGAACCCAGCCTAGCATTTCTCTAGTCCAGCAGCACCCCAGTGCAGACTCCTTTCAGTTCAGTGTAGTCATTCCAGCAGAACGTCTTTGCTGTACAGGCTCACTCCTGCACGATTTGACTCAAGCACAACCCTTCTCTTTCAAGTGCAAGTTGCAACCTCACTCCAATGCAGAATCACCCCATTACTGCCAAACTCCAACATAGCCTTACTCTGCTACAACCTTCCACAAGATAACCCTTAATTCCCTCGCAGCAACGCTTCAGCACAACATTTCCTAAATTTGGACCAGTTGTAGTGTAGCCTCATTCCAGTAAATGACACTCTAGCACAATGTAACTGCAGTACAGCCTTACCCCTTCAAAGTAATTTAAATTGCAGCCTCATTCCAGTACAGATGTCTGGTCAATTTCTTGGGACCTGTACAACTCAAGGTTAGTTGGGTAATCCCTATAACAACTTTGGCCAATGGTCCTGGAATTGCACAAACCAAATACTGCTGCAAGCTCCCTGACATGTTAAGAGCCTCCATTATAGGCTTTGACTTTTAAGTAACGGCTTACACTGAGATGTTGGTGTTTAGAAGGCTAGTTTAGGTAGCATAATTATTACTAACAATAGATAGATTGTTGAGGCACTGCTTACTTATTATAAAAAGAAATAAAACTTGTATTATATAAAATAAACGTGCTATGTGGCTGTCCGCGGCCCCCGCAGGGGGCCACCTCAGCAGGGCGGCCCTTTAGTGCCAGCTTGGCACCACCCACCCGCTCTAGTGTCCAGAGGGGTCTGCGATCCCTCAGCTGGGAGCCTCCGTGACGTCCTTCCTGTGCGCCGGGGAGGGTGGGAGGGCTTATATGCCTCCCCTGCCCCTCCTGGCGGTCTCTTTGCCCAGCCACGCCGTCTTCTGCTGGACGTGTCCTTGCTGTGTGGCGATATCGTCGGGTGTCGGGAGCAGTTTTGCGCGGTGAGTTTGTCCACACCCCCATGTTTGGTCGTCCCCAGTCGGAGGGCTTTCCCCAGCCATCGCGTTTCTGGCCCGCCTGGGGCGCGGTGGGGCTCGCGCTACTCCCGGCACGCGCAGTCCGCAATGCCCTGTGGCCTGACCAGTAGGCTCCGGTGGCGGCGGGCCCCGCAGGGTGTGGGCAGCCCTTGCCCGAGGGGGCTCACGGGCTGCTTTCCCCCCCGGGGGGTGGGCAAACAGCACCTCCCCCCCGCATCTCCTGGCCCGAGCTGGCTGTCGCGGTGGGCGGTCGGAGGTCCGGTCAGATTTTGACTAAGGGAGCGGCGCCTCAGGCGGCCTGCTCACAGCGCTTCCCTGTCGGGGGTGGTGTGCTTGCATCCCCCCTCCTCCCTTCCGGCCCTCGGGTAACTTAAGCAATTGGGCTGCCGACTCGCTGGGGAGGTGGTGTGGGCGCATCAGTTTGCCTCGACTTGTGTTGGGACCGGGGTGGTGCCAATGGCCGCGGAATGGACGTGCTGTTTTCCCTGCTGTTTGGGGGCGAGAGGGTGGCAGGATGGGGGCCTGTGGCCTGGGTCTCCTGGGCCCAACGGGGTTTTGGGATGCCGGAGCGGCCTTGGCAACGCGGGCGGAGCTGGCCAGAGGTTGCGGCCCACGGGCTGCGGCCGCCGGGTGTGTCTTTGTTTCGATATTTACGGGCCCGCGGCCGTGTTGTGCGGTGTCAATGGACCCCTTTGGTGGGTCGCGGGGAGGACGCCATGGGAGCGGGTGGGCCCTCGCCCTCCTTGTCACGCCGGGAACCATGGTGACCTGCATCGGTGGTTGGCACGCTGGGGCGGCGGCAAACTGGTGCGCGGGCGCCGGTTGCAGGCGCGGGGAAGGTGCCACGTGTGCAGCTGCCTGGTGTCGGTGATCTTGGGGGCCTCGCCTGTGCCGGGCGGCGGCGGCGCGCGGCGGCCCCCCTGTTTGGGTTATCGGGTGCCTGCCACGCTCCCTCCGTCCCTCTTGAACAGACTGCGTTCGCCAGGGGGGTGCGGGGGGGGCAGTGGGCTTTGCACATCCCACGTCCTCGCTGCTTGGGCGCGACTTTGGGCGCCGCTCACGGGCCCCCACCCGGCCTTTGTTTGGTCGTAGCCACGGGTGGGGGCGGGTTGCTCCACCGATGTGGATGTTGTGGGGTGCGCCGGTGCCGGCTGCCTGTGAGTTGAGCGCATGCGGGTTCTCACCGATCCCGGGCCCCATGAGCTCCGCCATCTCGTTGTGGTGGGCTAATGACCACAGCCAAGCCTCGGGTCGCGCACACAGCATGTGATTCTGGGCAATAGCGCATGATCAAAGTATGAATGTCCAATATAAATGCACTATTTATTTAACTGCACCGATATCAGCCGCTGAGTCTATGCCAACAGAGCGCATGTATATGCCCAACTGGTTCACGGCCGCGCTCTCAGGCAGGGCCAATGTCCTCAAATGTAGAAAGGACACTTACTGGGTCTAATTGGGAGGTGGGCCCGCGGCGTGCCTGGGGCTTCACCTGGGGTGGCGTGTTGGCCACCACGGCCACACCACGTGGTAGGCTGCCACAACAGGTTCATGCGACAGTTTTCAGTGTACTTTGCAATGGGAGGCTGGCCCGGCAGGGTTATAACACTTTGTCAATGTCTCCCCAAGGTACGGATATATCGCTCAAGCCACAACAAGTACGACGGACAGAGGCCACCGGGCCGCGCACGCGTGGAAGCAGTGAGTTTGGGGGATTGGGACAGCTGAGGCTGAAGGGGCAGGTCAGGGGTTGGAGTGGTACAAAGCAACAATGAATGCACGTGCTAACCGTTATTCTTGCAGGATGTTGGTTTGACGTGTCGCCATCCCACCCCCCGTCCGAAACGCGACGACCGCCTCCCTCTCCGAGCCATCCCACCCCCGCGAACGTCCAAGAGCCGGGTGCCAGGAACCTTAAGTGCAGTAAGTACCGGGGCTCCAGGGGATTGTACATGCACCGGTGTCCGGGAAGCGGGGCTCCCGAGGCCCAGCGCAGGCAGCACCTGCTGTTTGGGAATGGTCTGGTGTAGTGTCTTATTTCAAATTTAAATTACAGCTACGGTTCACACTTGTCTACGCTGCCAGGGGCACCACGTACCACCGCTGCGCCGACTCCCTCGTCTCCGACCGTCCACCTATCGACCAACAAAGAGCTAGGGCCAGGAGTCTATAAGGAAGTAAGTACTGGGGCACCAGAGGGTTGGACACGCGCCGGGGACTGGGAACAGGGGGCCCCCTGCGGCTCGGCATTTGGGCCGCATTCATCGGGCATGGGTGGGGCTTGTTCTCACGATTTTCTCCCCCCTCCCCCAGGGTACACCAGGCAGTTGTCCAGACATCGGGCCATGGACAGCCAGGGAACTCCCGCCCGCTGTTTTCACAGATCAGCTGTGTGGACGAGTCGCAGCCCAGCACGTCGCAGGATGCACTATGGGAGAACTTCATGGCCATGGCCAAGGCTAAGGGACCGGAATGGGCACAGGGATTCCTCGACGCACGAGGACCGGAGGATTCGGGGTTGGGGGCAGACATCCCGCCAGTGACACAGGCAGGACCCGTGGAGCATGGACTCACCAGATCTAAGCGGGTGCGCAAACCCACCAACAAGGACTTTCCTATGGACGCCCCCCAGCAAAAACCAGGGGAGCAAGCACACCGCGAGAGCTGGAACCCACAGAGGTACCGGCGGCCGTACCGAACACCACTGCAGCAGGCAGCGAGAACTTTGATAAAATGGGTAAGGCGATGGACAATATGCTGTCCATTTTGGGGGTATTCCAGAAGCGCCTAGACGCCATGTCATCCCCGCCCCGCTCCCCGCTGCAGCTCCCGCGGCCTCGGGAGCACCATCAGTACTGCAAGTATGGGGCAGCCGGCCAACTTGCTTGTGTACAGCCGCCAGGGAATTGGGGCCCGGGCCTCTACGAGCACAGGGCATGGGGCCGACGCAGCGTCCGCTTCGGTCCTGGCAGCACCAGCCACTTCTGCCCCCATCCCAAGGGGCAACACACCGGCCACACCACCAGCAGATGCTAATCAGGCGGCAGCGACAGTTTCCCCGCCGTCCGTGCCAGTTTCACAGCCGTCCAGCGGCCTGGGGGCTGTCCCGCCCACCGCAGCCCAGCCCCTGATTCCCCCCAGCCACCAGCTGTGCCGGCCCCCGGCCACCCGTCACGGTGGCTCCCCTGGCCTCAGGCCGTTGCTCACTGTCTTGGCAAGTACCCCAGGCGGCCAAAGAAGGTATCTGGAGGCGGGAATTCATTGATATCCTGACCTTACTCATGCACGGGGCAGCGGGGGCGGACACTAGGAAAATGGGAGGTAAGGAGGAGGAGAAAAAGGTGAGGTACCAACGTTGGCCAGAGAAAACAATTGAGAACTGGGTCGAGGCATTTACCATACTGTCGGCTGTGATTATGGAAAAGTATCCAGAGCAGGGGAGGCGTTAATGCAATACTCCCACACCATTCAGCAGGAGGCGAAAGTGACAGGAGGGGTCGGGTGGTTCTATTACGACCAAGATTTCCGCAAGCGGATGGCCATATGCCCTGAGTTGGGGTGGGATCAAAAAGAGATCCAGCTTTGGGTACAACATATGTGCAAATTCACAGCTGAACACAAAGAAGGGGCAGGCAAGAACCAGAAGGAAGGTGGCAATGAGAAAGGGACCAATAAAAACGGTAATCGCCCCTTCAAACAGCTTTTTCGAGGGAGCCAAAGTAAGGGAAGAAGTCAAGGGAGCAGGAAATCCAATTCTGGAACATGCAGGCTGTACAATGCCGGGTCCTGCTCCTGGGGCAAGGCCTGCAAGTTCGCCCACAGTTGCAGCAAGTGCGGGGCCTTTCACCCGGCCGTGTCATGCACCATCAAGTCAGAAGGCCCCCCGCCCCACAAGGGCAGACAAGATAGCTAGTGATTCAGAGTTTACAGATCCACCCGTGGCCTCTCGCCCCCCCACCCTGGCATACCCTCCCATGCCGGCGAGCGCCATCATGCCTACCTCCAACGTCAAGGGCCCCTCACCCATCATCCTAGGCAACCTCCTCCCCTGCTCAGGTTATATCCTAAGCACAAAGATAGATTTCTCTTAGCCAATGGTTTCATCGAAGGGTTTAAGATTCCGTACCAGGGCCCCCTGGGATGCAGGGATGCCGAAAATCTTAGGTCAGCAAGGGACTTGCCAGGCATAGTGAAGGAGAAGGTACGGAAGGAACTAGCCCTAGGCAGAGTAGCGGGTCCCTTCCCCCACCCCCTTTGGAGCACTTCCTCATCTCCCCCTGGGTGTGGTCCCCAAGAAGGAGCCTGGGGCCTACCGGCTTATACACCACCTGTCCTACCCTGAGGGCGACTCCGTGAACCACTGGCTGGAAGACGGGTCATGCTCAGTCTCTTACTGCTCCCTAGACTTGGCAATAGACATGGTTAGGAGGGCAGGGAAGGGAGCCTGGCTGGCCAAGGCCGACATAGAGTCTGCCTTCCGCCTGCTCCCGGTCCACCCTGACAGCCAGCACCTCCTGGGCTTCCGCTGGCAGGGCGAAATATTCTATGACCGTTGCATGCCCATGGGCTGTGCCGTGTCCTGTGCGTATTTTGAGGCCTTCAGCTCTTTTCTCCAGTGGGCGCTCTCCTGGGAGTACGGCACGGAAGGGGTTACTCACTACCTGGATGACTTCCTGTTCCTAGGGCCTGTGGCGACCAAGAAGTGTAGTGAGGGATTACAGTGTTTCCAAGAGCTGGCGGGGCATCTGGGGGTTCCCTTGGCACCAGGTAAAACCGAGGGTCCGGCACAGGTTCTCACGTTTTTGGGCATCGAGCTGGACACCATAAAGGGTGAATCCAGGCTCCCGGCCAAGAAGGTGGAGGATCTGCGGCAGGATATCCAGGCGCTACTGGGCAAAGACAAGGCCTCCCTGGGCGCGGTCCAGAGTCTCTTGGGAAAACTGAATTTCGCAGCCAGAGTCATCCCGGCAGGGAGAGTATTTTCCAGAAGGCTGGCCAGGGCCACAGCCAATGTTCACAAAAACACCACCTGGTGAGGTTAGGTAGCGGACTGAAAGAGGACCTAGCAATGTGGTGTGAGTTCCTACTCACTTTCAATGGGACAGTCATATGGAGAGCCCCTGGGCAGGCAGCCCGGAGCTCCGCCTCTTCACAGACGCTTCAGGCAGGGAGGGCTTCGGGGCCATACTGGGGGAGGACTGGTGTGCACAGAAATGGCCGAATGCATGGCGGCAGCGCAAGATCACCTCTAACATAATGGTACTGGAACTGTTCCCCATCGTGATCTCCCTGCATTTGTGGCCCAAAGCACTGGCGGACAAGAAGGTAGTTTTCTGGTCCGACAACATGGGGGTGGTACAGGCAATCAATGGCCAGACAGCGAAGTGCCCCCTGGTGCTGTGCTTATTGAGAGAACTAGTCAGGGCCGGCCTACGCTGCAACACCGAGTTCAGGGCTAGGCACATCGAAGGGGTCCAAAATGTGGCAGCTGACGCTCTCTCTCGTTTTCAGTGGCTCCGTTTCCGGGAGGCCTGGCCGCAAGCGAGAGCAGAGATGACACCCTTCCCAGCACACCTGTGGCACATCCTACACTGGAGCAGCGGTTGAGATCACTGGGGGAACGCTCCCTGGCACCGGGGACCAGGAAGAAGCACAAGGCCCACCTCGAAACTTTCCTAAGCATCACAGAGACCTTGAGCACTGGCTCGCTTGAATTTGAACAGCAGGTTCAAGCGTTTGTTCTATGGGCCAAAGATCAGGGAAAGAGTCACTCCTGGGTCTGTGGCCATCTGGCGGCTGTAAGCCACGACACCAAGCTGAGGGGGGGTGGACCCGACCAAGTCCTTCGTGATCAGGGCGGCCCTCAAGGGATGGGCCAGGAGGAGGTCCGTGCCCCGGACCCCAGGGGTCCTATTGATTTTCCCACCCTACAAGGGATGCTGGACGTAATCCACCAGGTCACCAACACGCCGTTTGAGGCCAAGCTATTCGCGGCAGCCTTCTGCCTAGCTTTCTTTGGGGCGTTCAGGATGGGGGAACTGGTAGCCAGGTCTAAAACAGACGCCTCAGGAGTCGCGTTGGGCTCCCAAGATGTCAAGCTTACAGACAAACTAGTGCTGCGTATCAGGAGGTCCAAGACAGACCAGGCAGGGAAGGGGGCTGAGGTTGTCCTGGAACAACTAGGAGACCACAGGTACTGCCCTGTGGCAAGGTTGAGGGATTACATGTCCGTGCGCCCAGCGACTCAGGGTTACTTCCTAATTCATGCAGACTCTGGTCCCCTGACCAAATTTCAGATGGACAGGGTCATGGGCGCTTGTCTGGCCCGGACGGGCCTTGCCCGCCCCGACAAAACATATTCCAGCCATTCATTTCGAATAGGGGCAGCCACAGCGGCATTCAGGGCGGGCATGGTGCCAGCAGGCATAAAGAGTGTTGGGCGCTGGCAATCACGCTGCTACGAGCGCTACATCCGCCCCTGAAGGCCCAGAATGTAACATTACAATTGTTTGCCGTGATGTAGTAAGCGTGACAATGTGTGACTTTAGAGATAATAAACACGTTTTTGAAAATGGTGTCCGTTTTATTCACCAGGTTCCCGAGTATGGGTGATCGGCCATTCATTCGTTGCCAGGCTGGCTCAGTGGGCGGGACGCAGGAACTGGATGCGGGGTTTACGCAAACACAGTTGGTCTGGATGGGCTTCCCAGGAATGAGATGGAGCAGCATCACCTCCAGACTAGAGCAGAGGCTGGCCCTAGGGGGCCCTCTCCCCAGCATCCTCGTGATCCACCTGGGGGCAACGACCTTATTCCGATGGGAAGGAGGGCTCTTCTACAATTAATGAAGTCCGACCTGGGTGAATTCAGCAAACGCTTGGGGCAATGTGAACTTTGGTGGTCAGAAATAATCTCTCGCAGGAAGTGGCACGGGGCAAGGTCCAGCGAGGCGGTGGAGCATTCTCGCAAGAGGGTCAATGGTGCCATGCGTAAGTTCACTGATCAAAGGGGGCTGGGTTTCATCAGGCACGAACTGATCCAGTCCTCAGTCGAGGGCTACTTTGAGAAGGATGGGGTCCACCTGTCCCCAGTGGGGATGGACCTGTTCCTGCTTGACCTGCAGGAGGCGCTGCAGATCGCGGGTTGCAAGTGACTTTACTGCCTGTGTGTGGGGGCTCTGGCGGCGACGGTGGCCGCCTCCAGAGCTGTGGCGGAGTTACAGGGCGATCTGGAAGCAGACTGGTACAGTAAGGGTACCTCTGCGGCAGACCGGTACAGTAAGGGTACCTCTGCACGGCACAGTAGGGGTGCCAGGGCCAAAGACCGGGAGCCTCAGGGCAGGTTCCGGGAAAACCGCGACGGCGCCCCGTTAGTCCTTCGGGCGGTTGGGGGCCTGACCAACCGGGGTTTGCCCTGCTACGCTCCGCCCTGAAAAGGGCGTGAGTAGAACAGACCAACGTGTCACGTGATCCGGAAGAGGATCGTCTAAGGTAGCACTGACGGCGTGCCCCACAGTGTTGGCTCACCAGGCGGGCGGGGGCAGCATAGGTTGGCACAGCTGCCCCGCCCTTGGATCGCCCGTAAGATAACCCACATATTGCATACTCCTGTATGGAATAAACCTGCAGCAATATTTTCCCACTACAAAGTTGTCTTGTGTATTTATTTATTGCATGCTCAGACAAGGGGGGGAGATGTTGCCAATGATGGCACTATGAGCGGTTTCACATTTGGTCAGGCCACCCATCCGGAAATTTATTATGTTGCTTCTCTCACTCATGTATAACATTGACCGACTAGAACTGGTTCAAAGTTTCAGCCAGCACATAAAAAGTAATTTCTGGCTTATATGTACTGAATGCCAGGTTATGCACTTGGATTTAAATTGTGATCCATAGGGAAAAGGGTCTGCGTGGGGAAACATGCTGTAAAAGGGGAGACAGCAGCTTCTTCCTACCAGCAACCTTCTAGAGCACCTTATAACCTTAGCGACTTCATTCATGCAGGAGGGCCCCCAACCTAGGTTTTCCACCTCACATGCACCATGAGGCAATCCCATTAGTGAGGTGCAGCCAGAAAGGCTTAAGGCTTGCTAATAAAGTCAGCTGCAACCAACCATTAGTAGTGTTGAAGCCTGGGCATGGGGATGGCGGTCACTGACTCTAACAGGAGTACCACTGTGGAAGGTTCCCAAAAACTAAAGCATCCCAGAAAGGAAAGCAATTACTAAGGATCTCATGACGATGCCAGTGGTCAGACCACCAACAACCTGTCGGTGGTGGTCTGACCGCCGAAAGCCCTTCCATCCTACCGCCGTATTACGATACTGGCAGTCGGGCCCACAGCTGCCAGATGCAATACCGCCGCCTCCGCCACTATTAAAGATCCCGACAGTGCGGAGGTTGGAGAAGCATCTAGGATTGGCGGCGGTGCCGAGGCAGGCACCACTGTCGGGATTGCAATATCCCTTTCTGACAGCCTTTTCATGGAGGGAACCCCGCCATGAAAATGTTGTCAGAATGGGATTGGGGGGCCTCAAACAGGGCCACCGGCCATTGTACCCCCTGAAAAAATGTCCCTGGGGGCACATGTAGTGCCCTCCTTCTGTTGCACTTACGTCTGTGCACTGTGTGCCATGCACAACATGGTGCATAGCACACGGTGCACGGACGTGCATGAGGTGCTGTACGGCAGTGGAATGTGTTGCAGCACTTTTCCATGGCTGCAGCATGCCATTGCCGTGGTACCACCGACTTCGGACCGCCAACCTGACAGTCCGATCATAATACAGCGGTCAGACCCACCACATGCTTGTCAGGCAGTCTCACGACCGCCGCAATGGCTGTCAGCGGTCTGACTGCCAGCATAGTAATGAGGCCCTAAAAGTCCCACAGGCTACACCTACAACCAAGAAAGTACATCAATGAAAAATGTGAATTGGAAATGTGCCAAATATTATTCTATTGCATGCTGTGGGAGGGTGACTCCAAAAGATGATATTGTAATTATTGTAAGGGAACACAACCACCCTCCAAATGTGACAGAAATAGAAGTAAATGAGGTCTTGCAGTATATAAGAGAGGCAAGCATAGGGGTGGGGCTAAGCCAGCCAAGATGGTGGACGCATCTTTGTAGTGCTCCGCCAACCAGCCCAAAAATCGGTACCCATATACGCCTAAAAGCTGGCTTAATGGTGGCCCATTAATGGAGGTGGTCCCCGGGGGAGCGCTACTTGTACCCCGATGCCCCTTGGCTGGCCCCGGCCGACACTGGTGAGCCCACAGATGGTAGGAGGACTGGCGACCTAGTAGAGGCCTCGCAGTCCTGACTTGATCAGGGACCGCTCTCAAGCAGGCCGTGGGACCACAGACAGCCGCAAATGGGAGATGCTGGCAGCTGTATTGACCCACTACACTGCGGGGAGTGAGAACCCCAGAGCCCCTGCATCGAGGGGGCAGCAAGAGCCCTGATGTTGGAGACCCACGGGGGCAGTCCCCCAAGCTCCAGCCCTGGAGTCGAGTTGGAGGAGATACGATGGAGACCACGTGGTGGGAGACGGTTTTCCGTGCTTGTGTTTTAATAACCCCCTGGGTGGGCCAGGTCTTAGGAGGAATTCATTATTACATACATAGGGGAGGGGGGCACATGTGGCACCCCTTCTTGGGCTGCTTTCATCCCCGGGACCCCATCCCTCTTGGGCCTGGCCAAATAAAAGAAGGATAGGGAAGCTGCGTGGCTACCCTCCCTCAGACGATTTCAGCCCTGGGGACCCCATCCATTGGACCCGGCCTTTCATATGATTGGGAGGGTGGAAAATGGCCCCCCCTCCGAGGCCGATTTCGGCCCCGGGGACTGCCACTCCCTGTGGCCAGAGCAAGAAAAAAAGTGGGCAAGGGGCCACACGCACCCCTCCCTGGGCTATGTTCAGCCCCAGGGACTGCAACCCCAGCGGCCCGCAGTGCAAATAAATGGGAGGTGGGCCACGCAGCCCCCCTCCTGGAGCCATTAATGGCCCAGGGGACCCCACCATCCAGGGCGGCTCAGCTACGCCCCAAGGTGTCCACCCCTGGGACATAGCATGTTTGCTCTAATTTGGCAGGAGCAATTTAAAGCTCCCGCCAAGCGACAGCAAACACTACATCCGGTCCCAGCTGGCGGGAACATCACAAATGTTTTCCCTGCCGGTTGTCAGGTGGGCAGTGAAATAGATGAAAAACTTGCTCCCGCCCACAGGGAGCAACATTTTTAACTGCTCCCTGCTGGTGGGAGCAATGACGGCTTCCGGTGGAGGCAGGGAGACGATGGTGGTCCTGGGGGCATTGAGGCCCCCCGCAGCCACTAACAATGATGCAGGGGTGCCCTGGGTGGGCTCCAGGGCACCCACCCTTTATTGTAACACAAAAAGAGCCACGGGTCCGGAATCGAAGGGAGGTTATATAACTGTCTGAGGGTACTCTGCCACGAAAGGTGAGGGGTTTCCCTTTTCAGGACAGTTCCCCTCACACGCCAGAGGTGTCATGCTTCCTCATAGGGGTGCCTCCTCACGTGAAAAACCTAGTATTCACATGGGCTACAACCCCCTCTCTACGAGGGAGGAGCTCAGGGATGTTTTTATTGAATCAGGGCGGGTATACTAAAACCCTATGTGACACTGGCGTGTGCCTGAGAGTGCAGCGCTGTAATGTGAATAGTTAAAACTGGCTACGGGGTTAGCTATGCTGTGACTTTATTCAGCTACCCAGTGTCAGGATTAAAAACAATGAATAGCTGGTAACACAGGTGCCGACATTAGAGGCAGATGTGTCAATTACTAGACCAACATGTTTCGGCCAGAAGGACCTATAGTAGTGTCACGGCCTTCTTCAGGGTCAGTGGTTCAGCTACTGCAATAAATAGGTGCAAACAAACGTCAAAAAACATGAAAAACACGAGCATAAGAAAATAATATGATACTGAACCAGTAGTAGTCTTTAGCCCTCCAGTGGGCCTCCAAGACGCTCGATTCGCCGAATCGATGGAGTCTTGTTTGAAAAATGTTACAGCGGCGGCCCAAGCTGCGAAGATTGCACCACCTTAAGTTGATGAGGGGCCAGGGAGACAGAGAACTGTGCAGAGTCTCCCGCTGGTCAAATCAGTCAGGCATAGTTTACGGCTAATCGAGCGTCTTGGAGGCCCACTGGAGGGCTAAAGACTTGAATAAAATGTCATGCGGGATCGCAAAACCCACTGTGGTAACAATCTTTAAAAGGGACACTGTAAACCTACCAAGGAAATCTACTATAAAAAATTAATTACTACAAAGACCAGCATGCAGCATTGGCTGAACTCACCTGTGGCCCAATAGAGGGCGGAATAAATACATGCTGGGTAAAGTGTCTCTTTTAATTATTTGCGCTCTTGCATGTATGCCTGTGAGCAAGGAGCAGAAGAGCTCCGAAACGCGTAAGGCACATCTCAATTTCCGAGTGCAGAGGAGCCGCACTGCCTTCACTGAGGCTGATTTGGAGTGCTTCTTCGAATCGATGGAGTCTTGTTTGAAAAATGTTACAGCGGTGGCCCAAGCCGCGAAGATTGCACCACCTTGAGTTGATGAGGGGCCAGGGAGACATAGAACTGTGCGGAGTCTCCCGCTGGTCAAATCAGTCAGGCATAATTTACGGCGAATCGAGCGTCTTGGAGGCCCACTGGAGGGCTAAAGACTTGAATAAAATTTCATGCGGGATCGCAAAACCCACTGTGGTAACAATCTTTAAAAGGGACACTGTAAACCTACCAAGGAAATCTACTATAGAAAATTAATTACTACAAAGACCAGCATGCAGCATTGGCTGAACTCACCTGTGGCCCAATAGAGGGCGGAATAAATACATGCTGGGTAAAGTGTCTCTTTTAATTATTTGCGCTCTTGCATGTATGCCTGTGAGCAAGGAGCAGAAGAGCTCCGAAACGCGTAAGGCACATCTCAATTTCCGAGTGCAGAGGAGCCGCACTGCCTTCACTGAGGCTGATTTGGAGTGCTTCTTCGAATCGATGGAGTCTTGTTTGAAAAAAAAATATATATATATATATATATGTATGTGTATATATATATATATATATATATATATATATATATATATATGTATATGCACATTTGCTCCAAATGGTTGCCCTCCACTCGGGCTCAGCTTTCCACTCGTTTACCAGGGCAAAATGAAGCACAGCACATACAGGAACTGACTTCAAAAGGGCTTTATTAAAATATAACAAAGAGCCTCTTCATACGAAGCCTTCACAAGCTAAGTGCAGGGGTGCATACAAAACGATGACCTACGCGTTTCGGCTTGCGCCTTCTACTGGGTCCAAAGTGTGCTAACAACGTGTCCATTTAAAGGGGAAGCATAGTTCATTTCCCCCCACCACCAATTAAAAAACAAGGTCAATTTCTTAAAGGAGCCACGTTCAAAATTGGAATCATGTATAGTTTAGACATAAACAAAATAGCTTTATCTTACTTTACATTCTTTCTCTATTTTTCAAAGTGACATGAATAAATACATATTATCAATTTGTGAAGTACACCATCTAATCCTTCATATTTATGTCATTTTCTTATTAATAATCAATAGAGCCCCAGACTTCCAGTATTATGTCGATTATGTGTAATGGTTCGATCTCCCCCAAAACATCATGCTACTCTTTTAATTCAATCTCTAATAACACCCCTTACATTGCTTCAAGTTTATTTATATGTTCTTACTTCTAGATTCAAATTTATATACTAAGAAAAATGACAAACACTGCCGAAAGGTGCAATGTGCACATTTTTCCTGGGCTCCAGGGAAGAATCTGCGAGAAGTGCCAGGAAGGTCTAAAGTGCCTGTGCTTATATAAGTACAAAGTGCAAATGTCCTCTATCAACAAGTAAAAAAAAAAAAAAATCTAAAAAGATCTAAAATGAGGAGGTCACTAAAAGCATTATATTCAAAAAGATGGGTTCTATAAAACCCGCTCTTAACTTACTATACCTTTCAGTACTATATAATTACATCATAAATATAAAGTGCTTAGTGCTTATTCGTAGAAACTTTTCCGTATTCTACTCTGTATAATATTACCTCAACTGACCTCCATACAGTATTCCAAACAATTTTCCACTGGACCATTCAAATCCACATTATCAGATGTATACATTGCTGATCGATATATGATGGAGTAAAACTCCATCATTAATGTCTGTTAGTGGAAAAAATTATGTTCAGATATACTTCATCATTATTCACTTGAAAATATAAGCCCTTAAATGATCAACTTACTCGCCATTTCAAAGAATAATACCTAATGCAACAATTGCACATATGCGGTGCTCAATAAGGTGATAAAGAGTTATAAAAAGAGAGATTGTCAAAAGGAGGGAGATAAAACACAATAACTGGGCCCATTGATTAAAATTACGGTACACTTAAAACCCAAGGATACCAAGTTTTAAGACATGTCTGAGGCAGGTAAAATGATAAACATTATTACAAGAAGGTGTATAGTTCCGCATCCGCATTCAGGCCCCACGGCATCTCTGTACCCAAATTGACAATCCATCTTGATTCTGCACGTCTCAATAACAACTCTCTGCCTCCCCTCTGATATTCGTTGTTATATGTTCAATACCAGAGTACGAGAGTGTGTTTTTATCTAAAATCCCTTCATGCTCTCTCCAGATATGTTTGGCCATCACATACGCAAAGTCCTTGTTCAATATGGCTCGCAAATGTTGGAGGATGCGCAATTTTAGTTTATTCACTGTACTTCCGATATATCTTTGGCCGCATTTACATTCCAAAAGGTAAACCACGTGGGTGGTTTCACACGTGATCCTTTCCTTAATTGTTTTTTTCAAACCTTGAATGGTCATAACTTCTGTCATATTGCGGCCATAGTTACAGGCTTTACATCTTGCGCATTTCACAAAGCCATTCTGTGATAACCAAGTTGTTTTTTGTAGATGTACAGGTTTGTTGGAGAAGTAGCTTTGTGTCAATAGTCCCCGAAGTGAGGGTACTTTTCTGTAGGTGACATTGGCCTGTTGTTTGATGAAGGGTTTTAATTCCTGATCTTTCTTAAGGACACCCCAATGTTTATTGAGCGTCTGTTTCACCTTCTGATTCGAGCTGTTAAAATCTGTGATGAATCTCACTGGTTCCACATTCAACTCAGACGACATTTTCATGTTCTTGGGTAGCAATAAGTTCTCTCTTATGGCATTGGTTGCTCCTTCCCGTGCATTCTCTAAGACCATCAAAGGATACCCTCTTCTTTGGAAACGAACCATCATTATAGACATCTGTTTAATAAACTCCTCCTCCTCAGAGCAGTTCCTACGCGCCCGCAGGAACTCTCCATAGGGGATACTCCACTTAAGGGCTTTTGGATGTGCGCTGTTAGCGTGCAGAATGCTGTTGCATGATGTGGTCTTTCGGAAGAGGGTGGTGCAAATTCTCTCATTTTCAATGTAGACCCTTATGTCCAAATAATCCACCACGGTTCTACTGTATGTATACGTGAGTTGAAGGTTGAGTGAGTTGATGTTCAAAGATGACAAAAAACATTTGAACTCTTCCTCCTCTCCTTCTATATATATATATATATATATGTATTACCTACTAGCGGTCGCCAGTAGGTAGTTATAGTTATGACCTAGTTTCCATAGGAAAATCGTTTTTTGATTTGCCAATATCTTTGGCACCGTTTGACGAATCTTCGCAAAAATTTCAAAACTAATGGCCCCCTCCGGTCATCTCCTGTCTTGAAAGTTTCGTGGTGATTCGTCAAGTGGGGGCCGAGAAAAAAGGGGGGTCCCAAAATGCGTTTTCTCCATGTTAATTTCCATAGGAACTTTTATCGCAGCTACAGCCCGAACTGCTGAACGGAATTACACCAAATTTGGCAGAGAGGTAGCTCTTGGTCCAGAGTGCACTCTTTGCTTTAAATGGTGTAAATCCGTTCAGTAGTTCCTGAGAATTTTAAACATAAAAAATATCGATATCTGGTGACCGCGGTGGATCCGCGAACCTTCCCGAGCACGAGCTTCATTCTGATTGGCTGCCAACACTCCAAACCAAGAAATGCTGGCAGCCATCTTGTGACTCGGTTGAACCGAGTCCCAAGCAAAAGGGTCAAAAAACTATTAAAAAGAAGATAAGGGGCAGGGTAGAAACACCCTGACCCCTAGGCCTGAAGGCCCAAAAAGCATTTTTTTAAAAAAATCGGCGGAATTCGTGCTGCATTCGCATATCCACTGAAAATGTTTTTAAAAAAAGAAGCGCAGGCTCCCGCGCTTCGTTTTGTAGAAACCCTGGGTGGGCCAGGTCCCGGGGGCAATGTTATTAATATATGCGGGGGCCCCCGCAGCCCTGGGGACCGCCACCTCCCCTGGCATGATAAATAATGTACGGGGGGCATGCCCCCCCCCGCAGTCCCGGGGACCACCACCTCCCAGGGGCATTTTTAAATTTTGGGTCGGGGGGGCCTCGCGGGCCCCCTCAAGCCCCGGGGACCGCCACCTCCCCAGGGCATTATGCAATTATGAGCGGGGGGCCTCGCAGGCCCCCCCAAGCCCCAGGGACCACCACCTACCCGGGGCTTAAATGTTATTAAACAAAGTGTGGGGGGCTCCTGCCCCTCCCCACACTGCCCCCGTGACCACCACCTCTCTGGGGCAAAGTTTAAATTAAGGGTGGGGGTCCGTTGCGGACCCCCGGGGACCACCACCTCCCCGGGGCTTCAATCATGATGGGAGGGGGGCCGCGTGGCCCCCCTCCTGGAGCCCTCTATGGCCCTGGGGACCGCCAGCCCCCAGGGCCGGCCCACCCCCGGGACATTGCCGTTTGCTATGGCAGGGCAGGAGCATGGCTCCCGCCCTGCCGTAGCAATCACTGCTTTGCTTCTTGGAAGCGAGAGCAGGAAACCTGCTCTCACTTCCAAGAAGCAAAGCAAAATTGCTTTTTGGCAAAGGGAGCTGCATGTTTGCAGCTCCCTTTGCCCAAAAGCAATGCCGCCTCCCGCAGGAGGCGGGGAGCCGGCTGGGACCGCGGGGGCATTGGGGCTCCCCGCGGTCCCCAATGTAAGGCCAGGCCCCAGGGGATGGGGTCCCCAGGCCATAATTGGCCTCCGGAGGGGGGCCACGCGACACCCCTCCAAAGTAAAAATAAAAATAAAACAAGGCTGGCCAGGCCCCGGGGGATGGGGTCGCCGTGGCCAAAAGTGGCCCAGGGAAGGGGGTGCCACGCAGCCCCCCTCCCGTGAAAACTATTTAAAAAAAACAAAAACCAAGGCAATGCCCCGGGGATGTGGCCCCGGGGCCAAAAATGGCCTCAGGAGGGGGGCCGCGTGGCCCCCCTCCTTTAAAATGAATTGAATAATAAATAAGTGGCAATGCCCCGGGGATGGGATCCCTGGGGCCCAAATTGGCCTCGGGAGGGGAGCCGCGCGGCCCCCTTCCCGTTTAAAACATTTTTTTAAAAAAAAATGTCACAGGCCCTGGGGGATGGTGTCCCCAGGGCCCATAAAATATTGAGAGAAGGGGGGCCACACATCCCCCCTTCTAACAAAAAAAATGGGGAAAAAAGCTGGCATTTCGCCGGAGGCCCCGCCCCCTCCCTGCACCACACTGCAAACGTGCCTCCTGGCATGTTCTGTGTATGGGGATTAAGTCCCCATGATCCTTAAGGGTCCTTAGGGGCCAACTAGCCCACCAGGTACCTCCAGTAATCCCCACACAGTGGGATTGCTGAGAGGTGGTCTGAGGCCACGCCCCTTTTTACACCACTCTGCAAACGCGCCTCTTGGCGCACTACTGGTGGGGCGATGAGGTCCTCTTGTGTCCTGAGGACCTCAGGACTAAAGTGGACTTCATCACCCAAGCAGCAGTGCGCCAGGAGGCGCGTTTGCAGAGTGGTGTTAAAAGGGGCGTGGCCTCGGACCACTCTCAGCAATCCAGCTGTGTGGGGCTTACTAGAGATAACAGGAGGGCTAGTTGGCCCCCAGGGACCCTCAGGAGGCAAGGGGAATTCATCCCCCAACCAAGAGCACGCCAGGGGGCACGTTTGCAGAGTGGTGCAGAAAGTAGGCGTGGCCTGTGTCCACCTCTCAGCAATCCCACTATCTGGGGCTTACTGGAGGTGTCAGGTAGGCTAGTTGGCCACTAAGGACCAGCAGCAGCGAAGGGAACTTTAATCCCCATCGAAGAGCGTGCCAGGGAGCGCGTTTGCAGAATGGTGGGCAAAGGGGGCGTGGCCTGCTATGATAACTTACCAATGCTGCTGTGTGGGACTTACTTGAGCTAATAGGAGGGGTAGTTGGCCCCCACTTCTCTGCAAACGCGACTACTAGTTAAAGAAGCATTTGCAATGTAATAGGTTTCACATTTGAGAGAGTTAGAGCTATTGGCGTTGTAAATGTAAAAGTTTTTTACTAATGTTTTTTGGAGTGGAGTGGATGTAGGTTGTGTGTAGTGGAATTATGTGGTATGTTGTGCAGTGAAATTATGTGGATAGAAAGTATGTGGTATTTAGTGTATAGGAATTATGTAGAGTGGGATTATGTGTTATGGAGAGTAATTGTGTGGTATGGTAGTCTGTGTTGTGGAGTGGTAACCTTAGGTTTAGTCTTCCTCATTTCCATAGAAGCTAAACTATAAACTCAATGAGACAAAAAAAAGAAGGAACCACTAAGGAGCACTTCTGGACCTAGCCAGAGGTATGAGCAGGGCCACTGGAATTATGCGACTGTTTGGCTCCACAGACTTTTGCACAATTATATATTTTCCACATTTGCCACATAATCCATCATCTGCTGCATAATCTGCAGATTCGAACAAAAAAAAACTTGTTTCTGGCTCAAACGTTACCAAAAATGCAGCGACAAGTATTACAGCGTGGTGGAAGACCCTTTGCAAACCTAGAATGGTCACCTGTTACTTATTGCTAAAAGTGGGTATTAAATTGGTACTAATGGTGTACAAACCAGTCTTGCTTCTTTCTGCGCCTCTCTTGCCTCTTTCTGCATTTCTGTTGATTCTTTCTGCACCTTTCTTTCTTTTTCTGTACTTCTTTTGCCTCTTTCTGCTCATATCTTCCACTTTCTGCACCTCTCTTGCATCTTTCTGCACCTCTGTTGCATCTTTCTGCACCTCTGTTGCCTCTTTCTGCACCTCACTTGCTTCTTTCTGTACCCCTCTTGCCTCTTTCTGCACCCTTCTTCCTGCACCTCTTTTGCCTCTTTCTGCACCCCTGTTCCCTCTTTCTGCACATCTCCTGCCTGTTTCTGCACCTCTCTTGCCTCTTTCTGCACTTCTCTTGCTTCTTTTTGCACTTGAGTTGCCTCTTTCTGCACCCCTCTTGCCTCTTTCTGCACCTCTGTTGTTTCTTTCTGCACTTCTCTTGCTTCTTTCTGCACCTCCTTGCCTCTTTCTGCACCCTTCTTCCCTCTTTGTGCAACTCTCTTGCCTCTTTCTATATCTCTCTTCCCTCTTTCTGCACCCCACTCCTCTTGTCTCTTTCTGCACCCCTCTTGCCTCTTTCTGCACTTCTGTTGGTTCTTTTGCACTGCTCTTACTTCTTTCTGCACCTCTCTTGCAAATTTCAGCACCCCTCTTGCCTCTTTCTGCACACCTCTTCCCACTTTCTACACCTCTCTTGCCTCTGTCTGCACCCCTGTTCCCTCTTTCTGCACCTCTTTTGCCTGTTTCTGCAACTTTCTTGCTTCTTTCTGCAGTTTTCTTGCCTCCTTCTGCACCTCTGTTGCTTCTTTCTGCATTTCTTTTGCCTCTTTCTGCACCTCTCTTGCTTTTTTCTGCACCCCTGTTGTCTCTTTCTGCACTCGTCTTCCCTCTTTCTGCACCTCACTTGCTTCTTTCTGCACATCTCTTGCTTCTTTCTGCACCCTTCTTCCCTTTTTTGCATCCCTCTTGCCTCTTTCTGCAGTTCTCTTGCCATTTTCTGCACCTCTCTTGCCTCTTTCTGCACCTCACTTGCCTCTTTCTGCACTTCTCTTGCCTCTTTCTATACCTCTGTTGCTTCTTTCAGCAATTCTCTTGCCTCTTTCTGCACTTCTCTTGCATCTTTCTGCACCTCTGTTGCCTCTTTCTGCACCTCACTTGCTTCTTTCTGCACCCCTCTTGCCTCTTTCTGTACCCCTGTTCCCTATTTCTGCACCTCTCTTTCCTCGTTCTGCACCCCTGTTCCCTCTTTCTGCTCCTTTCCTGCCTGTTTCTGTACCTCTCTTGCCTCTTTCTGTACCTCTGTTGCTTCTTTCTGCACTTCTCTTCACTCTTTCTGCACTTTGCGCATCTTTCAGCACCTTTGTTGCTTCTTTCTGTACTTCTCTTCCTTCTTTCTGCACCCCTCCTGCCTCTTTCTGCACCCCTCTTGCCTCTTTTTGCGCCTCTGTTGGTTCTTTCTGCACTGCTCTTGCTTCTTTCTACACCTCTTTTGCAAATTTCTGCATCCCTCGTGCCTCTTTCTGCACCCCTCTTCCCTATTTCTCCACCTCTATTGCTTCTTTCTGCACTGCTCTTGCTTCTTTCTGCACCTCTCTTGCTTCTTTCTGCACCCTTCTTCCCTTTTTTGCATCCCTCTTGCCTCTTTCTGCAGTTCTCTTGCCATTTTCTGCACCTCTCTTCCTTCTTTCCGCACCTCACTTGCCTCTTTCTGCACTTCTCTTGCTTCTTTCTATACCTCTGTTGCTTCTTCCAGCAATTCTCTTGCCTCTTTCTGAACTTCTCTTGCTTGTTTCTGCACCTCACTTGCTTCTTTCTGCACCCCTCTTGTCTCTTTCTGCACCCCTTTTTTCTCTTTCTGCACCTCTCTTACCTCTTTCTGCACCCCTGTTCCCTCTTTCTGCACCTTTCCTGCCTGTTTCTGTACCTCTCTTGCCTCTTTCTGTACCTCTGTTACTTCTTTCTGCACTTCTCTTGCTCTTTCTGTACCCTTTGCGCCTCTTTCAGCACCTCTGTTGCTTCTTTCTGCACTTCTCTTCCTTCTTTCTGCACCCCTCCTGCCTCTTTCTGTACTTCTCTTGCGTCTTTGTGCACCTCTCCTACCTTTTTCTGCACCCCTCGTGCCTCTTTTTGCACCTCTGTTGGTTCTTTCTGCACTGCTCTTGCTTCTTTCTGCACCTCACTTGCCTCTTTCTGCACTTCTCTTGCTTCTTTCTATACCTCTGTTGCTTCTTTCTGCACCCTTCTTCCCTCATTGTGCATCTCTCTTGCCTCTTTCTGCACTTCTCTTTCCTCTTTCTGCACCCCTCTTGCCTCTTTCTGCACCACTCATGCTTCTTTCTGTACTTTTTTGCTTCTTTCTGCACTTCTCTTGCTTCTATCTTTCTGTACACAAATTTACAGAGTATGCTGTTTGAAACACAGGTATTCAAGTATTTGTATGTTTATTTTTATGCAACGTGTCACTAGGTAAAAGCAGAGACACGCATGCATACCTTCACAAACTTGGTCAGACTTACAACAGTGATATGCTTAGGATTGCTGTTGTATATTTGGCAGGCCTAACATTCTGAGCAGTCGATGAATATTGAACCTTCAAGAGAAAAGTGAGGTTTAAGACATCTTGGGAGACGGATTAGTGATTAGGCTACTTTGTATGAGTCTGTTGTAAGGTACAGTCAAAGTAGGCCTCTTTCTGCACCTCTGTTGGTTCTTTCTGCACATCTCTTGCTTCTTTCTGCACCTTTCTTCCACTTTCTGGACTTCTGTTGCCTCTTTCTGCACTTCTCTTGCTTCTTTCTGCGCCTTTCTTCCTCTTTCTGCACAGGTCCTACCAATGTAGGCATAGTTAGAAATTAGCATTTAAAAAACCTTAGAAATTCACTGAAAAATCCATAGGTTTCAGGGATGTTATAGTTAGAAATGATCATTTAAAAAACCATAGAAATCACTGAAAAAACCATAGGTTTCAGCGACGTTATAGTTAGAAATTAGCATTTAAAAAACCTTAGAAATTCACTGAAAAAACCACAGGTTTCAGGGACGTTATAGTTAGTTGGACATTTCACTCGTACAAAACCAGAGAAATTCGTCCCTTATAGTTAGTTGAGCTAAATATATCTTGCGCCCCCGCAATGCACTGCTGATGACGTCGCATATTACATCACTCATGACATGGTCAGTGACATCACAGATGACATCACTGATGACATCACTGATGACATCACTGATGACATCATCCACGTGATCATCTGATGCACCTCCTCACACCCTAATATAACCTTTGATACACCCCCTCTAAAATACAGACTACCATTCTCGAAACCATAGACACACCTATACCAGTTAGTACATACCCACTGACTGATTCCTAGGTCTACACACACATCCATTCACTCACCCATATAGTCACTCATACATGCAGTCACTCATCAATACAGCCACTATCATATGCACTCATACACCTATACAGACACTCACACACCGCCACTCACCCATAGAGTTACTCACACACCTAGTCAGTCATGCAAAAAATCAATCACACTCCCATTTACTCACCTATACAGTTATACACACACCACCTCACTTATTCATACAGATACTAACACATACTTACTCTGTTATACAATCACTGACACAAGCACACACTCATCCATACAGCCACTCTCACAATCACTCACTCTCACATATAGTCATTTATATAGTCCAACACTCACATATACTGCCTTTCACATATGGAGTTACTCACACTTGTACCACTGAGACATCCATTCACTCACCAAAACACCCACCCACCCATACAGCTCTTCACAGATGCACTCTTGAACCCATACACCCAGTGAATCACCCACTCACACATCTATGCACAGAGTCACCCACCCCCACCCACCCACACAGACACTAAGGCACCCATACATATTCTCAGAAAACCAATCAATAACCCATAGAGACACTCATCTAGGTACTCACCATCCCATGCAGCTGCTTACACACCAGCTGACAGACTGATACAGGCATTCACACAGTTTAGTCACTAACCCATGCATTCAGTAAGACATGATTAATCACTCATTTATACAGTCAGTCACGCACCTACTAAATCATCCATTCAGACACTCATACACCCACTCATTCTTCAATAAACCTTGGCATATATATATCTATATAACAATCTTAAACTTTTAAAAATCACCCAGTTTCTGGATGATGTCATCAGTGATGTCATTTGAGATGTCATCAGTGATGTCATCAGTGATGTCACTGACCATGTCATGAGTGATGTAATATGTGACGTCATCAGCAGTGCATTGTGGGGGCGTGAGTTATAGTTTGCTCAATTAACTATAACAGACAAATTTCTGGTTTTGTACGAGTGAAATGTCCAACTAACTATAACGTCCCTGAAACCTGTGTTTTTTTCAGTGAATATATATATATATATACATATAAATATATATATAGACACATATATGTGTATCCCAGAACGCTTCCTAATGGGCAGGACGGGCCTCTGTATAAAAATCAAAACTGAAAAAGGACAAACTGACCGTGAGCAAGACTTATTCGAGTTGAAACGCGTTGGTGTTTGCTGAATTGCCATTAAAATAGTGCACAACAATGAAAGACTGGAGTGCATTGCAGGGTATTTTCAGTTGTATGAGTATTAAGAAATAAGCGGACAAATTATGGTTAGTGCGGGAAACAATTGCCCAATAGGGCTGAATCTTAGGTACAACGATGGACTTGGCAATTTCCAGAAAGAAAGATATTTGGTTTTCAAAAGTATATTAATTTTGTAACCAAGTATTTTACTTGTGTATTTTTCCAGTAATTAACTTTTGTGATGTATTGTATTGTATTGTATTGTAATTGCATTTGGATAGCGCTTACTACCCCTGACGAGGCGTCGAAGCGCTTTTTCGGCGAGTAGCACGCTACTCCGGGACCCATAGAGGATTAGTGTTGAATTAGTATAGTGAAACATGCAAGTAAATTTTAAGTGGTGGATATGTTAGTCAGTTATTTGGATTCGGAAGGATAGCAGAAGGATAGAAGAGGAAAGAAGGTTTGTATTTATATAGCGCTTCTAACCCCTGATGGGGTGTTGAATCGCTTTTTTGGCGAGTAGCACGCTACTCCGGAAACCCATAAAGGACTAGTGGTGAATTAGTATGGTGAAATATGAAAGTAATTTGAGTGGTGGATATTAGTCAGTTATTTGGAGTGAGAAGGATAGCGGAGGGATAGAAGGGAAAGAAAGGTTTGCATTCATATAGCGCCTGTTACCCCTGATGGGGTGTTGAAGCGCTTTTCTGGCGAGTAGCAGTTTACTCCGGAATCCATAAAGGATTAGTGTTGAAAATTAGTATAGTGAAATATGAAGTAATTTGAGTGGTGGATATGTTAGTCAGTTATTTGGATTGAGAAGGGTTAGGAAGGGGTAAAAAAGGTAAAAAGGTTTGCATTTATATAGCGCTTGTAACCCTGATGAGGTGTTGAAACGCTTTGTTGGCGAGTAGCACGCTACTCTGGAACCCATAAAGGATTAGTGGTGAATTAGTATAGTGGAATATGGAATTAGAGAAGTGAACATGCTAGTCTGTTATTTTGATTGAAAAGGATAGTGGAGGGATAGAAGAGTGAAGGATTTCTTTTTTTAGGTCATAGCAGTAGGAGGAGGCTTTTGGATGAGTAAAAACGGTTTTTGAAGGGGAAGAGTCAGAGGGAAGAGTTTAGAAAGGTTTGTTTTTGGGGGATCGGTACAGTAAAGGAGGTGTCAGAAGATGCATGGAGGGGTAGAGTAGGAGAGAGTCAAGAAAGTGTTATTTTGGGGAACATAGTAGTGGTATGGCATTTGGGATAAATGAGAGAGTGGGTGTAGAGGATATAATGATAGATGTATAGGGTGAGATAGGGTAGTGAATTGGAAAGAGTAGTAGAAAGAAGTTTGAGATGAGTAAGAAAGTTGGGCTAGAAGATATATTGAGGGAAGTATAGGCTGAAAAACAGGGTAGTGCATTGGAAATGCTAAATTAGAAGAAAGTGATACATATATAGATCCATAAGTACATTGAAAGTATATAGATGCTTAAAGGAGGTAAGTATATGCAGATTAAAGATATTGATAGAGGTAGCGGATGAGAAATAGGGTAGTGCATTGGATATGCTTTTTCAGGAGAAAAGTAACAGACACACAGATCCAAGTACATGGAGGTACATAGATGCCCAATGGAAGCAAGTACATGTAGCCCAAAGAAGTTTTTTTTGTTTTTTTGTTTTTATAACAACTTAATTATTGTACATGTTTATACAAAGCAATACACGATGATAGGCACATATCTATAGTGAAAATCAATGCTTATGTACGGAGGGACAGATACATAGGGTGGGTATTAATGAATGGGAAAATGGGCAGCATTCCTGGCCCTGGTCCCGACCAGCTTCGAACAGGCTCAAACAGGCAACTGCCCTTGTCCTCTCTGCCCTTAGCCTCGACGCCCGGGCTGAGACGCCCTAACCCTGGCCTTTTATAGCCCTAGTAATCAGGTGACCCCGTCAGCCAATGGGAACCCTAGCCCTAACACTATCCAATCACAACACTAGCCCTAAAAATCTAGAACCAATAGGAGACCAGGAGCTTACAGCCAATCTTAGCCCTAGTCCAAGCACCCAATTAGTTCAAAAACCCTGATCTCTACGTCCAATAGAGGCCCTAGCCCTACCAGTACTCCCAACCCTAGTCCAAGCAACCAATGGGACAGGAAGCCCTAGTCCCTACTTCCAATAGAAAGCCTAACCCTACTCTTAGTCCCACACCTAGTCCAGCAACCAATCACACCAGAAGCCCTAATCGCTACTTCCAATTAAAGGCCTAACCCTAGCCCTAGTTCCACCCTAGTCCCAACAACAAATAACACAGGAAGCCCTAGTCCCTACTTCCAATAGAAATCATAACCCTAGCCCTAGTCCCAACCCTACATTGATTGAATCACAGACCCAGAAACCAATCAGAACCCTCAAATACCCAACCAATGAGGACACTAACCCAATCCAATAGAAACATCAGATACAATCACCAATAAGTGTATACATGTACCAACCACTAGCAGACTATATAAGGTCCCAGCAACCTCAGACAAGGTTTGCTGGCCAGGGAGTTGGAAGCTGCTTCTCCTGTTCAGAATCTCCTAGGAGACAGACAGGCTCAATCCACACTTTGGACTTCTGCAGGTAAAGGCCTCACAAACTTGAAATCAAACAATACTGTTTGAATAAAACTTTACTCCCTCTCCTGGCCAAAAAACAAAGTGCACAGTCCCTATTAAACACAGTTTAAACAGCTCACAGAAGCACCCTCTGATGTAGAATATCCCTGTGCTGGGGGAGGCAGGGGGGCTGGTTTCACTGGCTTGATAACACAAAATGGTGGCTGGGGGTGCACTGTTTAACATACAGGTCTTAGCACAGAGCAAAGGAGAAATTTGGAGGGAAAACTGAATAGTCACCAGGAATGAGAGGGAAAAACTACAGAGTTTGGACTGCAAATCCCACAATTCAACACGTTAAATGGAAGCAATCATGGGCAGGAAAACCACAAGTTTAATACACAAAACAGGTGATGAAATATGCAATCACAGGCAGGTTAAAACTACAATTTTAAACTGTAACAACCACAGGCAAAGACAGTAATCACAGAAAGGGAAAATCGTTTTTTTAAAACTTTTTGGTGAATAATTGGTGAAGAGACCAATGGACGGATATATAAATAAAGACTATCCCAGGATGCCAGTAATTTATTGTCTTCCAATGATACATAATGGGAAACCAGAAGATTTAAGGGAATGCCCTTTGTGGATTTGTAATGGAGTTTGTCAAGAAACTGTAACCATGAAATGCCAATAGAGTATTTGCATTTTCTAAGATGGCCGCCACACAGCATGAGTGTTGTGGTGGAGCCACGAGTACACTTTCTCTTTTCATTAATCACATGCACATAATGATTGCAGACGCTTCAGTTCGACGTCATGAACAAGGCTCAGTGAGAGCCGAAACGCGTAGACGTTTTGTCTGCAATTGGGACAAATACATATTTCAACCGCACCACATGGAGTGCCGTCCTTTGTGTGAGGAGTACAGATTTTTATGAATATATATATATATATATATTATCTACTGGCGGTCGCCAGTAGATAGTTATAGTTACAACCTATTATCCATAGGAAATCCGCGACATTCTATTTGAAATAACTCTCTTGCCGGTTGACGTATCTTCGCAAATTTTTCAAACTTTATGGCCCGCTCCGGTCCGCTCCTACCCTGAAAGTCTCGGGGGGATTCGTCAAGCGGGGGCCGAGAAAAAAGGGGGGTCCCAAAACGCGTTTTCCCCATGCAATTTTCCATAGGAAACTTTAGACACGGCTACAGCCCGAACTGCTGAACGGAATTACACCAAATTTGGCAAAGAGGTAGTTCTTGGTTCAGAAAGAACCCTTTTGTTAAATGGTGTAAATCCGTTCAGTAGTTGCTGAGAAAATCAAAAGTAAAAAGATAGTGATATCTAGGGCCGCGGATCCTCCCGAGCACGAGCTTTATGTTAATTGGCTGTCAACACTCCAAACCAGGAAGTGTTGGCAGCCATTTTGTCCCTCGGTAGAACCGAGGGACAGAAACAAGTGCGCAAAGCGCACAAAGGGGGCAGGGTAGAAACACCCTGACCCCCTAGGTCTGCTCAGGGGGTCCCACAAGGACCCCCTGGGCAAAAAAAAATATATATATATTTTTTTTTAAATCGGCAGGATGCGCTCAGGGAGCGCGAATCCTGCCGAAAAAAAAAAAAATCGAAGCGCGGTCTCCCGCGCTTCGATGTTAACTGGCCCCCGGGTGGGCCAAGTCCCGGGGGCATGCTGGGGGGGTTAATTTTATGTGTGGGGGCCTCTAAGGGCCCCCAAGCCCCGGGGACCACCACCCCCGGGGCTTTATGTATAATGGTGCGGGAGGGCTCTGAGCCCTCCCGCAGCCCCAGGGACCGCCACCTCCCCGGGGCTTCTTTTTTATTTAAAAAACCTGTGTGGGGGGCTCCAGCCCCCACACGCCCCGGGGACCACCACCTCCCCGGGGCACTAAGAAAAATTAAAATGGGGGTCCGTTTTGGACCCCCAGAGCCCCGGGGACCACCACCTCCCCGGGGCTTTCAAAATGTAGGGAGGGGGCCGCGCGGCCCCCCTCCTGGAGCCCTTGATGACCCTGGGGACCACCACCCCCCAGGGCCGGCTCCTGCAGTGTCCCGGGGTGCCTACCCCCGGGACACTGCTGTTTGCAATGACAGGACGGGAGCCTCGCGGCTCCCGTCCTGTCATTGCAAACTTGCTTTGGATATTGGAAGAGAGAGCAGGAAACCTGCTCTCTCTTCCAATATCCAAAGCCGACTAGCTTTTCCACATGGGGAGCTGCATCTTAGCAGCTCCCCATGTGTAAAAGCAATGCCGGCTCCCGTAGGACACGGGGAGCCGGCGGGACTGTGGGGGGCTTGGGGAACCCCCACAGTCCCCAACGAGAGGCCAGGCCCCGGGGGATGGGGTCCCCGGGGCCATAAGAGGCCACGGATGGGGGCCACGCAGCCCCCCTCCCCAAAGTAACAAAAATTTAAAAAAAAAAAAAAGTGCAAGGCCGGCCCCGGGGGATGGGGTCCCCGGGGCCTTAAATGGCCTGAGGAGGGGGGCCACGCAGCCCCCTCCAAATAAAAAAAAGAGGCCATGCCCCGGGGGATGGGGTCCCCGGGGCCAATACAGGCCCAGGGAAGGGGGCCACGCGGCCCCTTTCCCGCTTTTTTTTTTATTTTAATAAAAAAAAGGGGAAAGGCCCTGGGGGATGGGGTCCCCAGGGCCTAAAAATAGGAAAAAGGAAGGGGGGTTACACAGCCCCCCTTCAGGGGGGAAAAAAACAACAACAACAAAAACGATCGGGCCCGTAGGCCCCGCCCCTTCTTTCACCACTCTGCAAACGCGCCCCTGGCGCGTTTGCAGAGGGGGAACAATTCCCCTTGAATACTGGGGGTCCCTGGGGCCAACTAGCCCACCAGGAACCTCCAGTATGCGCCAGGGGGCTGCCTTGCAGAGAGGTGTACAGAGGCCACGCCCCTTTTACACCTCTCTGCAACGCAGCTCTATGGCGCTTTTGGAGGTATATGGTGGGCTAGTTGCACCCCAGGGACCCTCAGGATTCAAGGGGAGTTAATCCCCCGACTTAAAACGCGCCACGGGGCGCGTTTGCACAGTGGTGAAGGGAGGGGGCGGGGCTTCAGGTGACATGTGTGCAAACAGGCCCCGTGGCGTGTTTTAAGATGGGGAATTAAATCCTCTTCAATCCTGAGGGTCCCTGGGGGCCAACTAGCCCAACAGGTACATCCAGAAAGCGCCACAGAGCTGCGTTGCAGAGAGGTGTAAAAAGGGGTGTGGCCTCTGTAAATGTCTCTGCAACGCAGCCCCTGGTGCATACTGGAGGTTCCTGGTGGGCTAGTTGGCCCGTAGGGACCCTCATGATTCAAGGGGACTTAATCCCCCAACTTAAAACGCGCCACGGGGCGCGTTTGCACAGATGTCACCTCAGGCCCCGCCCCCTCCCTTCACCATTGTGCAAATATTCCTCTAAAATCAGCCGAAATACGAATTCTGATTTACTCACCTGTTATCAGGAGAGACCTCAGTGCTGCATCTTTCAGCCCAGTACTAATCCTGAAAAGTAATTTTAACCGTACTTACCAGTAACTTGAATTTCCTTCCATAGGCTAACATAGACTGGTTTCACTTGGAAATTCTTCTAAGTGTGGAGTTTTGGAACTTTAAAATATTCCTCTAAAATCAGCCGAAATACGAATTCCGATTTACTCACCTGTTATCAGGAGAGACCTCAGTGCTGCATCTTTCAGCCCAGTACTGATCCTCAAAAGTAATTTTAACCGTACTTACCAGTAACTTGAATTTCCTTCCATAGGATATCATTGCCTGCTTTTTGCTGAAAAAGTTTCTAAGTGTTGATTTTTGAAACATACAAATATTCCTCTAAAATCAGCCGAAATCCGAATTCTGATTTACTCACCTGTTATCAGGAGAGACCTCAGTGCTGCATCTTTCAGCCCAGTACTGGTCCTGAAAAGTAATTTTAACCGTACTTACCGGTAACTTGAATTTCCTTCATAGGCTAACATTGACTGGTTTCACTTGGAAATTCTTCTAAGTGTGGAGTTTTGGAACTTTAAAATATTCCTCTAAAATCAGCCGAAATACGAATTCCGATTTACTCACCTGTTATCAGGAGAGACCTCAGTGCTGCATCTTTCAGCCCAGTACTGATCCTCAAAAGTAATTTTAACCGTACTTACCAGTAACTTGAATTTCCTTCCATAGGATATCATTGCCTGCTTTTTGCTGAAAAAGTTTCTAAGTGTTGATTTTTGAAACATACAAATATTCCTCTAAAATCAGCCGAAATCCGAATTCTGATTTACTCACCTGTTATCAGGAGAGACCTCAGTGCTGCATCTTTCAGCCCAGTACTGGTCCTGAAAAGTAATTTTAACCGTACTTACCGGTAACTTGAATTTCCTTCATAGGCTAACATTGACTGGTTTCACTTGGAAATTCTTCTAAGTGTGGAGTTTTGGAACTTTAAAATATTCCTCTAAAATCAGCCGAAATACGAATTCCGATTTACTCACCTGTTATCAGGAGAGACCTCAGTGCTGCATCTTTCAGCCCAGTACTGATCCTCAAAAGTAATTTTAACCGTACTTACCAGTAACTTGAATTTCCTTCCATAGGATATCATTGCCTGCTTTTTGCTGAAAAAGTTTCTAAGTGTTGATTTTTGAAACATACAAATATTCCTCTAAAATCAGCCGAAATCCGAATTCTGATTTACTCACCTGTTATCAGGAGAGACCTCAGTGCTGCATCTTTCAGCCCAGTACTGGTCCTGAAAAGTAATTTTAACCGTACTTACCGGTAACTTGAATTTCCTATTTAGGCTAACATTGACTGGTTTCACTTGGAAATTCTTCTAAGTGTGGAGTTTTGGAACTTTAAAATATTCCTCTAAAATCAGCCGAAATACGAATTCCGATTTACTCACCTGTTATCAGGAGAGACCTCAGTGCTGCATCTTTCAGCCCAGTACTGGTCCTGAAAAGTAATTTTAACCGTACTTACCGGTAACTTGAATTTCCTTCATAGGCTAACATTGACTGGTTTCATTTGGAAATTCTTCTAAGTGTGGAGTTTTGGAACTTTAAAATATTCCTCTAAAATCAGCCGAAATACGAATTCCGATTTACTCACCTGTTATCAGGAGAGACCTCAGTGCTGCATCTTTCAGCCCAGTACTGATCCTCAAAAGTAATTTTAACCGTACTTACCGGTAACTTGAATTTCCTTCATAGGCTAACATTGACTGGTTTCACTTGGAAATTCTTCTAAGTGTGGAGTTTTGGAACTTTAAAATATTCCTCTAAAATCAGCCGAAATACGAATTCCGATTTACTCATCTGTTATCAGGAGAGACCTCAGTGCTGCATCTTTCAGCCCAGTACTGATCCTCAAAAGTAATTTTAACCGTACTTACCAGTAACTTGAATTTCCTTCCTTAGGATATCATTGCCTGCTTTTTGCTGAAAAAGTTTCTAAGTGTTGATTTTTGAAACATACAAATATTCCTCTAAAATCAGCCGAAATCCGAATTCTGATTTACTCACCTGTTATCAGGAGAGACCTCAGTGCTGCATCTTTCAGCCCAGTACTGGTCCTGAAAAGTAATTTTAACCGTACTTACCAGTAACTTGAATTTCCTTCCATAGGCTAACATAGACTGGTTTCACTTGGAAATTCTTCTAAGTGTGGAGTTTTGGAACTTTAAAATATTCCTCTAAAATCAGCCGAAATACGAATTCCGATTTACTCACCTGTTATCAGGAGAGACCTCAGTGCTGCATCTTTCAGCCCAGTACTGATCCTCAAAAGTAATTTTAACTGTACTTACCAGTAACTTGAATTTCCTTCCATAGGATATCATTGCCTGCTTTTTGCTGAAAAAGTTTCTAAGTGTTGATTTTTGAAACATACAAATATTCCTCTAAAATCAGCCGAAATCCGAATTCTGATTTACTCACCTGTTATCAGGAGAGACCTCAGTGCTGCATCTTTCAGCCCAGTACTGGTCCTGAAAAGTAATTTTAACCGTACTTACCAGTAACTTGAATTTCCTTCCATAGGCTAACATTGACTGGTTTCACTTGGAAATTCTTCTAAGTGTGGAGTTTTGGAACTTTAAAATATTCCTCTAAAATCAGCCGAAATACGAATTCCGATTTACTCACCTGTTATCAGGAGAGACCTCAGTGCTGCATCTTTCAGCCCAGTACTGATCCTCAAAAGTAATTTTAACCGTACTTACCAGTAACTTGAATTTCCTTCCATAGGATATCATTGCCTGCTTTTTGCTGAAAAAGTTTCTAAGTGTTGATTTTTGAAACATACAAATATTCCTCTAAAATCAGCCGAAATCCGAATTCTGATTTACTCACCTGTTATCAGGAGAGACCTCAGTGCTGCATCTTTCAGCCCAGTACTGGTCCTGATAAGTAATTTTAACCGTACTTACCAGTAACTTGAATTTCCTTCCATAGGCTAACATTGACTGGTTTCACTTGGAAATTCTTCTAAGTGTGGAGTTTTGGAACTTTAAAATATTCCTCTAAAATCAGCCGAAATACGAATTCCGATTTACTCACCTGTTATCAGGAGAGACCTCAGTGCTGCATCTTTCAGCCCAGTACTGATCCTCAAAAGTAATTTTAACCGTACTTACCAGTAACTTGAATTTCCTTCCATAGGATATCATTGCCTGCTTTTTGCTGAAAAAGTTTCTAAGTGTTGATTTTTGAAACATACAAATATTCCTCTAAAATCAGCCGAAATCCGAATTCTGATTTACTCACCTGTTATCAGGAGAGACCTCAGTGATGCATCTTTCAGCCCAGTACTGGTCCTGAAAAGTAATTTTAACCGTACTTACCAGTAACTTGAATTTCCTTCCATAGGCTAACATTGACTGGTTTCACTTGGAAATTCTTCTAAGTGTGGAGTTTTGGAACTTTAAAATATTCCTCTAAAATCAGCCGAAATACGAATTCCGATTTACTCACCTGTTATCAGGAGAGACCTCAGTGCTGCATCTTTCAGCCCAGTACTGATCCTGAAAAGTAATTTTAACCGTACTTACCAGTAACTTGAATTTCCTTCCATAGGAATCCATTGTCTGGTTTTCAGCAGAAAAGTTTCAAAGTGTCGATTTTCACAAACTACAAATATTCCTAAAAAATCGCCTGTATGACTTAAACGCATTCTTTCAACTGTTTACAGGAGATGCACCAGTGCTGGATCCAGGATCCAACACTGAGTAAGAAAAAGTAACGATAACAGTTTTTAACTTCTAAGTGAATTTCCTTCCATAGGATAACATTGGTGATTCTATGAGAAAAAGTTTCTAAGTGTGAACTTTTAAAGTACAATAATATTCCTTAAAAATCACGACTGTAACCAAAACGCTTTTACTCAACTGTTTACAGGAGATGTCCCAGGACTGAATCTAGGATCCAGTAATGTGGTTAGAAAAGTAATCCATAAAGTAACTAATTGCATTTAACTAGAAATTCACATTGAGCTGAATGTTGCATTGTGTTTGAAAATGTGTTGCCCATTGCAACAACTGTAACTACTGTACTTAAAAGTCTATTGCCTATGTGCAAAGTAATTAAACTAAAGTAATTCATTCTGAGAAAGTATTTTTTGTAATGTAATGTATAATGTAATTACAATGTAATTTAAAAAATAAAATACGTAAAAAAAATTGTTTCTAAAAAATTTGGAAATCAGTATGAAAATTTTTTATATAACAATTAATACATTTAAAAATTGTCATTTACAAAACCTTTGAAATTCACTGAAAAAACTGTAGGTTTCAGACATGTTATAGTTACAAATTAGCATTTAAAAAACCTTTGAAATTCACTGAAAAAACCATAGGTTTCAGGGACGTTATAGTTACAAATTAGCATTTAAAAACCTTTGAAATTCACTGAAAAAACCATAGGTTTTAGGGACAGTTATAGTTAGTTGGACATTGCACTCGTACAAAACCCGTGAAATTCCCCCGTTATAGTTAGTCCAGCTAACTATAACTCGCGCCCCGCAATGCACTGCTGATGACGTCACATATTACATCACTCATGACATGGTCAGTGACATCACTGATGACATCACTGATGACATCTCAAATGACATCACTGATGACATCATCCACGTGATAATCTGATGCACCTCCTCACACCCTAATATAACCTTTGATACACCCACTCTAAATTACAGACTGCCATTCGCAAAACCATAGACACTCCAACACCAATAACTACATACCCACTCACTGATTCTGAGGTCTACGCACACATCCACTCACTCACCCGTACAGTCACTCATACTTACGGTCACTCAGTACAGGACTATCATATGCACTCATACTCCTATATAGACACTCAAACACCGCCACTCATCCATAGAGGTACTCACACACCTAGTCAGTCATGCAAATAATTAAACACACTACCATTTACTCACCTATACAGTTATACACACACCAGCTCACTTACTCATACAAATAGTAGCACATTCTTACGCTCTTATACAATCACTGATACAAGCACACACTCATCCATACAGCCACTATCACAATCACTCACTCTCGCTTATAGCTATTTATATACTCCAACACACATATATACTGCCTTTCACATATGTAGTTACTCACACATGTACCACTGGGACATACATTCACTCACTAACACACTCTTACACACACTTACCCACCCATACAGTCTATCACAGTTGCACTCTTGAAACCATCCACCCAGTGAATCACCCACTCACACATCTATGCACAGAGTTGCACACACCCCTCCCACACAAACACTCAGGCACCCATACAGATACTCAGACAAGCATTCAATAACTCATATAGACACTCATGTAGCTATTCACAAACACATGCAGCCACTTACACAGCAACAGACAGACGGATACAGACATTCACCCAGTTTAGTCACTAACCCATGCATTCAGTAAGATACGTTAAATCACTCACTTATAGAGTCAGTCACGCACCTATTAAATCATCCATACAGACACTTACACACCCACTCATTCTTCAATACGTCTTTTCCTATATATATTAAAAATATATAAACTTTACAGAAACACACAGTCACTGGATGATGTCATCAGTGATGTCATTTGAGATGTCATCAGTGATGTCATCAGTGATGTCACTGACCATGTCATGAGTGATGTAATATGTGACGTCATCAGCAGTGCATTGCGGGGCGCGAGTTATAGTTAGCTGGACTAACTATAACGGGGGAATTTCACGGGTTTTGTACGAGTGCAATGTCCAACTAACTATAACTGTCCCTAAAACCTATGGTTTTTTCAGTGAATATATATATATATATATATATATATATTTTGTTTCACCCAAAAATCCAAAGGTTACAAATTGGTTATGATTAGGTGTTATTACATTTAAACAATATTACAGAACACATTTAAAATACAACATTAATAATACTTTTCTTACAGTTATTTTTTAATTCTTTCATTAAAAGTTTAAGTGCCTGACTTATACTACAGCCTACAATGTAACATCAAATGTCAACGTCACTCAGACAGGCAAACAGCTGTATTTTTCCTTTTCATATCTATTTTAGGTCTACACACCACTGTATATTAACCAAAAGAAGAAATGTATGTCTGTCTTAAATGATTATATTCATATTCACAAGAAGTGTCTGCATTAATTTTGGTGTCTTCTAGATCAATAATAGTACATTGTCCTTTTAATGTTTTCACATGGGATAAAGCAACATATGCCGTACCCACATTTCAAACCAATGTTGATTAATGCATAATCCAAACTTAAACCTTGAGATTTATGTAATGTAACAGCATAAGCTAAATAACGAAATTGTTCACTTCGAATATATATGTCTTTTATTCGTAGGAATCTTGCTGTTGCTCTTGCAGTGTGTTTTGGGTCTTAACCCCTTCCCTGCTAGGCCTTTTCCCCCTGTGCTAAGCTTTGTTTTGGCTATTTGGGGTAGTTTGCACTTAGGCCCTTTAATTTTTTCTCCAAATAAGTTATCTATGCCAAATTTGCGTCCTTTTCTTCCAACATCCTGAGGATTCTAATGGTGCCCAGGGTTTGTGAATTCCCTGGAAGGGACTGAGAAAGTAGCCAAAATACAGCTACATTTTGTTTTTTGGTGGGAAAAATTGTAAAAAGTGCTGCAGAAGAAAGCGTCTGTTTTCCTACAAATGGTATCAACAAAGGGTTTATGGTGCTAAAATCACCATCTTCCCAGCTTTCAGGAACAGGCCAACGTTTGTTAGAAAACCAACATTTTCTACACAGTTTTAGCATTTTACTGGGAAGTAGCCTATTTTTCCTATTTTTTGTGCTTTCAACTCCTTCCAGTTAGTGGTAGAAATGGGTGTGAAGCCAATAATAGATCCCAGAAAGTTATACATTTCTGAAAAGTAGAACAGCTATTTGTGCCTACGTTTCACCTGTAACTTCTTTTAAGTATGGCAGGTTTTTTTAAAGCAATATACCATTATTTTTGCTAGACCTATCTGGTTGAGGGCATATATAGGACTTGTAGGTTCACCAAGAACCCGAGGTACCCAGAGCCAATAACTGAGCTGTGCCTTGCAATGGTTTTTCATTGTGTACCAGGTATACAGCAATTCATTTGGTAAAATATAATGAGTGGGAAAAAGGGATCAAGGAAACCTATGTATTACAAAATGGGAACAAAATATGGAGTTTATAAACAGTGGTTATTTGCACATCTCTAAATTTGTGGGTACCCTTACTAGTATGTGAATTAGAGGGCATTTTTCCAAATGACTTCCTTTATATACTTTGTCTTTCATTTGGAAGGCAGAAATGCATAGAAAGTCAATTGGTATTAAAACTTGTTCTACTATTCTGTTTTCCCCTAAGTTTCCTGATAAAAATAATACCTCACTTGTGTGGGCAGGCGTACTGCCCACAGCAGGAAATGGCCCAAAAAGCAAACACGGACACATCACAGTTTTCCAGAGAAAACAGACCCTTTTTTCGCAATCTGCCTAACTGTGAATTTTAGACCCTAGCTCAACCGGCACCTAGGGAAACATAGCAAACCTGTACATTGTTGTAAACTAGAAACCCAGGGAAATCCATGATGTAGTGACTAGTGTGGTTCTCACAAGGTTCTCTTACCCAGAATCCCTTGCAAACCTCAAACTTAGTCACAAAAAACATTTTCCTCATATTTCTGTGTTGGAAAGTTCTGGAATCTGCGAAGAGCCAAAAACGTCCTCCCACCCAGCATTCCCCCAAGTCTCCCGATAAAAATTGTACCTCACTTGTATGGGTGGGCCTAGTGCCCGCAGCAGGAATCAATCCAAAACGCAGTGTGGATACATTACATTTTTCCAGTGAAAACTGACCCTTTTGTCGCAATGTGCTTAGCTGTGGATTTTGGACTCTAGCTCAGCCATTACCTAAGGAAACCTAGCAAACCTGTAAATATTTTAAACTATTCACCCAGGTGAATTCAGGAAGGGGTGACTTGTGTGGCTCTCACCAGGTTCTGTTGCCCAGAATCCCTTGCAAACCTCAAACTTTCTAAAACAAAAACACATTTTCTCACATTTCTCTGATGGAAAGTTCTGGAATCTGCGGGGAGCCACAAGCTTCTACCCACCCAGCATTCCCCCATGTTTCCCAATAAAAATGGCACCTCACTTGTATGGGTAGACCTAGTGTCTGCAACAGGAAATGGCCCAAAATGTACTGTGGAGACCTCAAAATTATCAATCACAAAAAAGACTTGGCTTTGCGAGGGAGTCCCCTTCATTTTTGGTCCCGGGCTCGGTCGGGCATCTAGGGAAACCTACCAAACCCAGACATTTCTGAAAAATAGACACCCGGGGGAGTCCAGGGGGTTGTGGCTTGCATGGATTTCCCAACATTTTCCTACCCAGAATCCGCTGCAAACCTCAAATTTAGCTAAAAGAACACACATTTTCCTCACATTTCTGTGTGAGAACGTTGTGGGATCAACAAGTCGACATAAATGTCCTACCATCCCGCATTCCCCCTGGTCTCTCAATAAAGATGCTACCTCACTTGTGTGTGTGGGCCAAGTACCCGCAACAGGGAAGGGCCCAACACGTTTTGTGGAGATATCAGAATTATCTTCTGTCACAAACGACCTTGTTTTGCAAGGGGACACCTGTGTTTTTAGTCCCGCGGCAGCCATCGGGGGAAATCTACCAAACCCAGACATTTCTGACAACTAGAGACCCCAGGGAGTCCAGGGAAGTGTGGCTTGCATGATCTCCCAATGTTTTCCTACCCAGAATCTCCTGCATACCTAAAATTTAGCTAAAAAAATCTAATTTTCCCTACATATCTGTCTGGGATCACCGTGCCGGCACAAATTTCCTACCACCCAGCGTTCCCCTTCGTCTCCCAATAAAAATGAAACTCACTTGTGTGGGTGTCCAATGCAGAGTCTGCCTAAAAACATATATAAGAAAAATATAGCGCTTAGAGCTCGCTGTGCTATCCCCTCAATGTAATTTTACTCGGGAGACCTAGGGGAACACTGGGTGGTAGGAAATTTATGCTGGCGCTTGATCCTGCTCACAAATGTGAGAAAAATGTGAATTCTTTAGCTAAATTTAAGGTTTGCAGGGAATTCTGGGTAAGAAAACGTTGGGGAATCCACGCAAGGCACAAATCTTTGGACTCCCCGGGTGTCTTCTTTTTAGAAATGTCTGGGTTTGGTAGGTTTCCCTAGATGGACACCGAGCCCGCGACCATAAATGCTGGTGCCCCCCTTGCAAAACCAGGTCATTTTGTGATAGATAATTTTGATGTCTCCACAGTATGTTTTGGGTCCTTCCATGTAGAAGGCACTTGACCACCCATACAAGTGAGGTATCGGGAGACCTGGGGGAATGCTGGGTGGTAGGAAATTTGTGTCAGCCCGGTGATCCCACAACTTTCCCACATAGACATGTGAGGAAAATGTGACTTTTTAGCTAAATTTGAGGTTTGCAGTGGATTCTGGGTAAGAAAATGCTGGGGATCCCAGCAAGCCACACCGCCAGCCAAATGACAGTCCGCCCACACTGCCAGCCAAGCACCAGTCCACGTACACCACCAGCCAAGCACCATCCAGCACACACTGCCAGCCAAGCACCAGTCCACACACACAGCCAGGCAAGCGCTAGTCCACACACACCGCTACCAAGCATTAGTCCACACACACTACCAGCCAAGCGCAAGTCCACACACACCACCAGCAGAATGCCAGTACACACACAGCCAGCCAAACCAGAGTACAAGCATGCCCCCATCCCCCTAAAAATAATAAGCACAGTAAACGGCTAAAATGTGTGCCTAAAAAAGGGGGAGTGACCCTTGACTATGGGGCCGCTCCCTGACATACCCATAAACATATCCCTGGTGCCTAGTGGGCTTTCTGCCCCCACTGGGGGGGGGGGGGCAGAGTGGGTGTAATAACCACCATATGCTCCCCGGGGGGCAGAAAGACTGTGCCCATTTTTTTTAGGTCAGTGGGGGCATCGGAATACCCATTCTGGGCAGCCCCACCCCTAGACAAAGTCAAAATAGTCCCTAGTGTCTAGTGGGCTTTCTGTCCCCCAGGAGGGCAGATCAGGGGCTGTTGCCCATCTGCCCCTGGGGGGGGCAGAAAGACTTTGCCCATTTTTTGGGGGGTAGGGGCATCAGCATGCCCCTTCATGGCAGCCCCAATCCTGCACAAGGAAAAAATTAGTCCCTGGTGCCCAGTGGGTTTCTACCCTCCCAAGGGGGTCGATTGGGGGCTATTGATCACATATGCCCCCCCCCAGGGGGCAGAAAGATGGTGCCTATTTGTTTCTAGGGTGGGGACATTGGCATGCCCATTCTGGGCTGCCCCCTCCTCTATAACATAAAAAAAATCCATGGTGTCTAGTGCGCTTTTTGCCCCCCCACTCATATGCCCCTCGGGGGCAGAAAGACTGTCCCTTTTGTGTTTGGGGGTGAGGGCATTGGCATGCCCATTCGTGGCAGCCCCCACCCCTACGCATTCAAAAACAAATAATCCCTAGTTCCTTGTGGGCTTTCTGCCCTGATGCCTAGGGGGCAGATCAGGGGTAATAACCCCATTCTGCCCCACGAAGGGCAGAAAGTCTGTCCTTATTGGGGGGCATATCTGGGGCAATAACCCCCACCTGCTCCCTGGGGGGGGCAGAAAGACTGTCATTTTATTATTTTTCTTTCTAAAAGAATGGGCATGCCAATGCCCCCACCCTTCTTTTAGAAAGAAAAAAAATCCCTGGTGTCTAGTGTGTTTTCTGCCCCCGGGGGGCATACTGGGGTAATAACCCCCATCTGCCTCCCGGGGGGTGGCAGAAAGACTGTCCCTTTTGCAGTGGCGGCTCGCCGAAGGACTCGGACTTACGACGGACAGAACTCCCTCTGAGTTCTGTCTGTCGTATGTCCGAGTTCATTACCCCCACCCTGCCCCTCCCCCGCCCCACCGCCTCGCACCACTCCCTCAGCGAGCCACCACTGCCCTTTTGTGTTGGGGGTGTGAGCATTGGCATGCCTATTCTGGGCAGCCCCCACCGATCTTTTATAAAAAAAAGTCCAATAATCCCTGGGGCCTAGTGGGCTTTCTGCCCCTCGGGGGGCAGATCGGGGGCTATTCCCCCAGGGGGGGGGCAGAAAGACTATGGCAATTTTTGGTGGAGGGGTTTGGGCATTATAATGCCCATTTAGGGCAGCCCCACCCCTAAACATTAAAAAAAGAATCCCTGGTGTCTAGTGTGCTTTCTGTACCCCAGGGGGGCAGATTGGTGGCTACTGCTCCCATCTTCCCCCCAGGGGGGGCAGAAAGATTGAATATGGCCAAAATATAAGGGGGAGCAAAAGCCCTTGCCCAAGTGGCTGCTCCCCCCTCCCTGGTGTCTAGTGGGAGGATCCCTGCTTGGGGATCACCCTCCTTTTGTGATCCCCAAGAAAGGATCCACTAGGTAAGGGGACCATTGGAAAGGGAAGATTCTCCCCTTTCCAATGATACCTCTCCTCTCTGCCTCTGTGCTTGGTGGGCTGAGGCAGCACCACAAGCATGTAGGCAGTAAAAGTGAGATGAGCTGATCGGCTCATTTCATTTTCACTTTCAGTGTAATGACGTAGGTGAGCCTTGCCTGCCGATCGTCGTTACACTGTAAAAAAAATGACTTGGGAGGTTGGGAAAGCTCTTTCCCATCTTCTGGACTGAAAAAAATAAAAGGAAATCCCCATGCTGTTTACAGCAGAGGGATTTGTCGCTGTTGTGCAGAGGACGGAATGGTTCCGTCCTCAGCACACGACCACTGTGGTGCATGATGGAACCATTCCATCATGTGCATGGAAGGGGTTAATATGGTCAAATTTGATACTAACAAATTCATTCTCATCTTTACGTTTGTATTGTATTAACGTTACTATATGTCCCATAGTTCGATTTACAAGTCCTTGTTCTACATACAAATTGCATTGTAAAATAACATGGCTATTTTTGCAAAGAAGTCTTTTTCTGATCCGGCTCCATGAGTTTCTAAAGAATCTTTGCAAGGTAATGTATAATTATTTCATTTTCCATTGATAATATTACCATATTTAAATAATTGCATTCTTTTAGTGTTGGCATCAAACAAACAACTGGTAGTGCTTTCTAAAGAAGGTAAGGCATAACTTCTCCTGGAGTTTGCAAATGTGGGAATCAAGTAGAAATACTTCTTTTCAGCCTGATATCTTTGAATTAGTTCCCATATTCTTTATCATTTGCTTGTCTCATATTTTCTGCAAGTTCACTGAATGAGAAATGTAGCCAAATACTAACATTACCTATGCTTCTTAAGGAGTTTCAACTTTCTTTAGCTGTCACAGTTTTAAAAATTGGTTCCCTTTTAACTGAAGTAAGTTGAAGTAATTCTCCAAAAACAATAACATGTTTACCACCAAATAGATTATCCTCTGCTGTCTTCTGTATTTCTGTCATACGTAAGTGATCAAAAGCCATCATTAAGTAGGAAACCATACTAACCTGCGTCTAAAATTTAAAATGTGTAGTTTTTTCAGAACTCACCTAAGTTAACAATTTAATTTTAAGTATTCCAGTTTGTTATTGTGTTCCACTGGTAGCAGTAGTAGTAGTCGGTGTAATGTTACTTCTTTAATATTATCTGCTGCTAATCCAGTTGGAGCAGTAACAACACAAGATAAGTTAGAATTTGTTTCTTTTTTAAGCTAAGCAGTTATAACTCTTATCACAAAACTTTACCCTGTACCATCCTGGCCTGATATATATTTTAAAATAGGCTGAAATTCTGAACATATACATAAACCATGTTCATGTTGAAGTCCATGATCAACACTTGTTTTAATTTCCTCAAATAGATCAAGTTAATCACTATTTAAATGTTATAAGAGGCAGTCATATTTTCACTGTCCTTACGCATTTCGCCCATTGCAAGTTTAACCTAGCCCATAGCAATTGCTCCTTCTTTAAGAATATTTGGTACCCCAAGTCGGGTCTGGAGGACCCATATTTGAAAAGTTATTGGTACTTCCAAACAGAAGTCCAAACTACAATTCTCGATATGCCCTTCGACGCTGATTCTTTATTTGGTAAGCACGTCAATGACATCTTGTAGGCAATAACATCGGATACTGAAACAGCTAGATCCCTAGGAACTCTTCAGTTCAGTAAGACTCCTTTTTTTGGAGCTCATGGGCGAGGAGCATATTCGTGTCTGGGGGGGATACCAGAGATATCAACCACACTCTTCCCAGCAGCCCTTTCGGCCCGCCTATCATCAGCATCAGCTGTATCCAGCACCGCCATCAGCTGCCTATTCTAAGCAACAGCCAAGAAGAAAACAGGCTGATTCAGCAAGAGATACCAGCAGAAAGCAGTGACAACCCCAAAGTGTCAGTTACACCCCCTATACATCATCATTTGGTGGGAACCAGAATTGCTCAATACCTACATCAGTAGAGGAAGATCACTACGGACAATTGGGTCCTGGATCTCATTGCGTAGGCCATACCCTGGAGTTCATTAAGATTCCACCTCATACTCCATCAACAAAATTCTTGCCATCTCATCTTCATCTTCTTCGCAATGAGGTATTGGTTATGTTAGCAGAGGGAGCCATAGAACAAGTTCCACATCCTCTGAAGGGAAAGGGTTATTACTCCAGTTTTTTCCTAGCGATAAAGAAATCAGAGGAGTGGCACCCCTTTCTGGATCTCAAAGAAAGTGTGCTTCAGTTCGCCTCATTAAGGGGCATATGTACAATCCCCTATCGCCACCACAACGTCACCTATAGTGACGTTGTGGTGGCGATAGGGGCTGCGCCTTATGTACAAGGCAGCGTTAAGTCACTTAACGTGGCTTAAAGCTGCCTTGTACATAAGGCCCTCTTTCACGCTATGGTTAGTGTGAAAGGGGTGGGCAGTGGGCGTTGCGGTGGGCGTTCCACCGCAACACCCATTCATTTTGACGCTGTCCCTTCCTGTACATAAACAAACTTTAGAAAAAAAATGCATTTTTGTCACTTTTATGTGTGCTGCATGAAGAAGCACACATGAAAGTGACAGAATGGCATTTCTAGGATTGTTTATGTGCAGGAAGGAACACCTTCCTGCACATAAACAATCCTCCCCTGCACACAGATACCCTTGCACTCTGGTGCAAGTGTGCCTGCGTTGGCGCTAAGTTGCTAAACTTAGCGCCATTGCAGGGGGAAACGCAAGACTAGACTACATTCTTGTAAATATGGTGCAGCCTTGCGTTTCAGCAGTGGAGGAGACAGGCGTTAAGCCAGGAAGGCTAACACCTCTCTCCTCCACTTCCTTGTACATATCCCCCTAAGTCTCTACTCTGCATGATGTCATCAGCCATCCTCCAAGTGCCTCATGCTCATCTCAAAATGCGTCCTTTCCAAGAAGAACTGGATGCAAAGTGGCTCCAAGTGGAAGGGCAATTCGATGACATCATTAAGATCACAGCAAACACAAGGAGATGATGGACGGAGCGCTGAAACCTTTCAGACACTCACTCCCAGTCACTATTAGATCTGGGTTGAATCCATCATCGTTCTTTAGCTCACTTCGCCACCCCAGTTTAGACCCAGCCATATGCAAATCAGTCTTGACCCTGTTCCTCATGGGAACAGCCCAGCCTGAACTGCCAAGCCAGGTCTTCCCAGGACCGGAAACAAGCATCTGGGGGACCGGTTTCAGGGTAACACCTCTCATGAGCCAGGATAGCTTGATTCCAGTGGCAAAGTGAGCAAGGGACCCACGTCTGGGCATACCCTGCCAACGTAGGGCAAACAAAGCAAACACAAGGAGATGATGGATGGAGCATTGAAACTTTTCAGACACTCACCCCCAGTCAATATTAGATCTGGGTTGAATTCACCTAAATTCATGTATGAACATGGTTACCATACTACAAAACTTAAATCAGGACCAAATATCATCTCAGTGAGAGACAAGGAAAATAAGTAGGATACTGGGAATGCTAACCTCGTTATGGTGCGCTGTGGGGCAGGCAGGGCATGCAATTCATCCATTCTGCTGGTCTTTCTTTTCTTCAGTTTGGATTCAACCTCACAAGTAATGACTGAGAAAAGGAAAAGGAACATAAAGGAAATGTTATGACTGTAACTCAACTGCATTTATTTCACAATTTAGGCATGAGAAGCCAGCAATTCTCCCCTCTTAGTCAGTGGCAGGGCAGGGGCAGACCTATTAGTATCAAAGCAGGTACAGGTGCAGTGGCATTAGAGATCAGAAATCATAGTAGATGCAGTGGCATCAGAGATTAGAAGTGTGAGAGATACATTGCATTCCAAATATGTCTGTCAATAATTACCAGAGGTCAGTGGTGCCCATTTTTGTGCTTGCATCAGGACCCATTGCGCCCTTGATAGGCCACTGCATCAGGGAAAAGCTGGTACCACATTGGTTGTACGAGTCAAGTTCTCCCTTTTTAATGTTTTTTTAACAAGGCAGTTATGAACACGCAAGGCAGTACTCAGTAGACCTACTTTGGTGACGTGTAGCTACTAGCTACGTTTAACTAAATTACCCTGGGACTATATGAATGTCTAGGGAAAGGTTATCACAAACATAGCCACTTATAACCTCAGCTCATTACAATATAAATCCATGTCACTAGCATTTAATGCATACATGTATAGAACATTGCAACATTCTGAAGATAAATGCATTAAACAAATATCACATGTCTTTGTTGCAGGTGATTCCGAGTATGCCCTCTGT